>CP136891.1:65343750-66560000 GCA_034359265.1 Canna indica | reverse complement strand
AAAGTGCACGACGCGCAAAGGTCTTCTGGAGCTATAAAGCATAGCGCAGCGCGAAGCGCATGCTTCTTCATTGAAATAAAACGCAAAATAAAAACATAGGTATATATTTCATGTATACACCAAAAATACCAATAGATTCCAACTATCATAAATAATAACTAAATATTCAAAAATGATGAAGACCAAATGTATAAAAAAAAATCATGTTGATAAGATAAGATAAACCAAGCAAA
Source organism: Canna indica (assembly GCA_034359265.1). Taxonomy (NCBI): domain Eukaryota; kingdom Viridiplantae; phylum Streptophyta; class Magnoliopsida; order Zingiberales; family Cannaceae; genus Canna; species Canna indica. The sequence goes on along the minus strand of CP136891.1, from coordinate 66,559,767 downwards.
ACATCGTAAATCAACCATAAGGGATAAATCTAAAAGTTAGCAAAACAAAATTTTTAAAACCTAGAATTCAGATTTCAAGCTCCAAAGATTCATCATCGTCGAGGTTTTTGTCCTCAAGGTTAATCTATTTTCAACTTGGACAATGTAGGAAATGGGCAATCTATTTTCAACTTGACAAAAACATGAGAGTATGTTTAATTTGTGAGACTTTTTTACTAATTTGTTTTTTTCTAGTTTATACCAAAAAGATATATAAAAATTTTACAACCAGAAATGCAATGCACATTCATTATGATGCAGGTTAGCAAGCTTCGCCAATAATTGAACAAATACTTAAACATGACAAACAAATGCTTATGGAATTTACATCGTGGCATTGCCAATGACATTAAAGCCCAACTATTTTTTTTACCAAATTTAGTTATCATGGATGTACCTATTGGTTCAACTACACTAGAAGACCAGTACAATTACCTAGAAATAAGATTTGCAGAGTAAGGACAAAATGAGGACTTTATAGTCATTCTTTGTACCCAAAATTTTCGTTGAGGATAGTTGGGAACTTTCAAACATGCAATGTTGAGTTTCCTTGAATAAATGGTGCATACAGTGAAATTGAATAGACTTCCATCCTCCCAAGTATCCGTCAAAGATCAAATTACAAGTTAACTTACGATCCCAAAAAGCCACATATATCATGACATTATTCATTGTGCCTAGTACAACAATTATCTGGGCAGTCTTATAATTAGAAGCATGTCAAGTGTGTTACTGTTTTACTTCATGCTGAGTCCAACATCATGAAGAATGCAAAAAATGTGACATTTTATTCATCATGACAAATACTGAAGGTATTAGAAAGCAAACTGATCCACAACAAGGAATCGTATAAACAAAAATTAATTATCAAATCAGATAGTAGAATTAAGAAACTAATATAAAAACTATCAAACCAAATAGCGTAACACTTCTTAAAAATTTCAAAATCAAAAGTACTGATTTGTAATTAAAAACCTACCGCATAGTAAGCTTTCTTAATATCTGAAGCACTTGCATTTTTGTTCACACCAAGGACATCATAATAATCCCTTGCAGACAGTGATGGTGTTCCTAAAAATCATAAAATGCAAAACATAAGAGAAAAGAAAAACAACCAATCACTTAGGGGTGAGCGGATCCAAGTACCTTGTATTTTTTATGATATCCATACTCTATGTTGTATATGACCGGTTCCTATGTTTTGGAAACGAACCCTACCCTGTTAGAACTTAAAACTGGATCCTACCTGGAACCTGTGGTGTAGTACCAGTTCCGGATACCCTATTGGGACAGGTTCCAGATTCTAGGTTCTGGTTCCGGGTACCCGATGTATTGGACCCAGTACCGGAACTGGTTTTCACCAGTTCCTTAATTTTTGTCCCCGACCCTACCCGAAATCTACTCGATCGGGTAGGTTCCAGCAATCATATTAATTGGAAAAGAAAAGAGAGGGGGGTAAAATATTCCATACCACGAAATGACCTGTTTGGGCAAAAATGCCTCTGAAAAGCACCACTTATAGTTCCAATTCTTGATCTCGCTGCAAAATTGATTAACGAGTCATGTTCAAGACCCATCGGATGAAGAAAATACAAATGACCACAGAAAAAAGGAGTTTTTCATTCAACTCTAATGCCAATCAACACCACAAGCACTAAGAAGCCGGACTCACCTACGCCAGACCTTCCATGTACAAAGTTCCTAGACGAACTGCAACTTCCCGACGCCAACCAGCGAGCGGAGTCCTCCAACTGCAAAGACAAGAATATGAATTCATGTACTGAATCGAAGTTACGCAGGTTGACGAAACACTGGGGAGATAAAGAACCCACAGTGGGGATTGGCGTTTCCTCTGCGAGCTTCGATCTGAGAGACCTCCTGGCGAACCAGAAGGCCATCCTGGCGCTGCTGGGCCTCATCGTCCACGACGTCAAGAGAGCTCAGGCGAGGAAAGATAGGGTTTGGGCACAGAGAGTTCGGGAGACCGACCCCGAAAAGTTGGAACTTGGAAGCGCGCGGCAGCGACTAGGGCCGCTTCTGCGCTGCGCTGAAGTATAACGGAGACAATTAGGGTAGGGATATTATTTCTACTGGTCTGTTACCTACCCCAATCAACCTCAGCGTATCCTATTGGGTCCATAGATGGGGACCCGGTTGAAACACGCGTTCGTTCATCAGATACATGAATGGGTCGATATGCGAATAATTTCAATTAGGCTAGCACTCGAAGGTGATTCTCGAAAGTTCTAGAGATGGCGTCCGTAAATGCGATAGCTCATCAAGCCGTCGATGGATATCAAATTTTGCCACATCAACGCCGTCGCCCTTGCGGTATCCTATTGGGTCCATATGGGGACCCCGTTGAAACACACATTCGTTCATCGGATACATAAATGGGTCGAAATGGAAATATTTTCAATTATGCCAGCACTCAAATGTGAGTCTAGAAACTTCCAAAGATGACGTCACTAAATGCGACAACCCATCAAGCCGTCGATGGAGAACAAGATTTGCTACGTCAACATCGTTGCCCCTGCGATATCACTCTAACACAATCAACATATCCTATTGGGTCCATATGGGGACCCAGTTGAAACACGCATTCGTTCATCGGATACATGAATGGGTCGAAATGGAAATATTTTCAATTATGCCAGCAGTCAAATGTGAGTCTAGAAACTTCCAAAGATTGCGTCACTAAATGCGACAACCCATCAAGCCGTCGATGGAGAACAAAATTTGCTACGTCAACATCGTTGCCCCTGCGATATCACTCTAACACAATTGACATATCCTATTGGGTCCATATGGGGACCCAGTTGAAACACGCATTCGTTCATCGGATACATGAATGGGTTGAAATGGAAATATTTTCAATTAGGTCAGCACTCGAAATAAATGCGACAGCCCATCAAGCCGTCGATCGAGATCAAAATTTGCCGCGCCAACACCATCGCTCCTGCATTATCACTCGAATTCTTGTGTGACATGAAGACTATTTTGTGTAATCTCCATTTTATAATGCAACAAATCTAATATTTGTCAAAGTCGGATTTATTATCAATTAAATGATAGAGATGAATTTTCTTCCTTCCCAAAGCGCTCGTTACGCTAGAGATTTCTCTTTCACACAAAAAAATTAAATGCCAAGATTTGGCATCTATTCTTCCACCAGCCAATACATAGGTGACAAATTTTGTCATATGGGATATGACTCTCTTTGGATGAAAACTTTGAAAAAGTTCATATTGGTGTATTTTCAAATTATACAAGAGGTCTTGGGGTGTATTTGTCTTTCACTTAATTCTTATAAATTTCATTCTCTTACCCTCTTGAATAAATTGATAATCTTGGTGAATGTTAAAGCATGTGGTTAGTTTTCTTGTCACGGTGTTTTCTCTCACATAAGCATGTTCATTTGGAGATCAAAGTAATATTATGATTGCGTACATAAGGTTATTTGTGCTTAACTTGCAAATTCACTTTTTATCCTACATCACCCGTAGATTGTCAAATCAAAATTTTATTTTAATAACCAATTATCTAATTTCACATCTTTATTTTTATTTTTATTGAGAATTATATTTTTATCTAATTTAAACAAAGTTTCCATTTTTTAAAATGATTAATAAATTAATAATTTTTGCCTTGCAACTTGGTAAATCTAGTAATATCATTATGAACTTATTGATAGTCTAGATCATCATAATTAGATTATTGATAATGCAGTACCAAATTCGATAACATTCTCATGTATAAACATATAAAATTAATTTTATTTATAAGTTGATTAACAAAAAAAAAAAAAATCTAATAACTCAAATTAACTTATGAAAAAAAAATATTTTTAGACTATGGCATATTTGGCAATGTGATTCAAGAAAGAGAAGAACCAAAGAAAACAATCAAGTGTAAAATGATTGATAAACTTACAATGCTACCTTATATGAAGAACCACCTAGCTAGGGAGTAACCTCACAAGTTGAAACCTCTGCACAAACATCTTTATATAATAAAAATAATTAAATTTGAAATAAATAAAATAGTAATTTACTATATTTTTTTTCTTTCCTGCTCATCTATATATATATATATAAGATTTAGGGCTGACATATGGCACTTTTGCGTTGAAAGTTTGCTTACATGGCAACTTCAGAATTTTTTGACTAATTTTTTTTTTCCCTCTATCTTATTTATAATTGTCAAAAATTAATTCTCATTTTAATTATAATTGTCTGTATATTAATTGCTATAATATTTAATTGAGTTGTTTGGAATTTAAGTCTTTTAATTGCCAAAATTTAATTCGGTTATATACTTATGGTGCATAATTATTATTTTTCGGGTTCATGTTTAATTGAGTCGTTTGGAATTTGAGCCTTTTGATTGCCAAAATTTAATTTGGCTATTTAACTATGGTGTATAATTATTATTTTTCATGTTCTTGATCTAATTTCTATTTGTTTTATTTTTTGTGCATGTATGGTTGTGTATATTAATTGCTGTAATATTTCATAAATTCGCCCAAGGTTAAATGATTTAGGCAAAATTTTTAGGTTCGCAAACACAAATTAATTTGACTTGGTTTGACCCAGATGGGGGCGTGCTATTCACACCGTCTGCCCTCATGTAATGCCCTTAAGATAGTTCAATTCCAATTATCAATATTGAAATTAAATCAATATTTAACTCTCATTAATTCTCTCTCTTTCTCTCCTCTCTCTCTCTCTTCCGCTGAAATTTAAACTTTCATTAACTCAAATGCAACACTATCAAATTCCATCTTCTTTGGATTGATCTTTTGACCTGCACTATTGGAGAAGATAGTACTGATTCGATTCGATCATGGAGAAGGCGCCCAAGTTAATTTAAGGAAAATGTTTTGCATAGGATTCAACAATGGAGAAAACATCCAAATTCAGTATAAGATTTTTTCCGATATATTTGGTTTTAAAAAATATTTTTTAATATAATTGTCAAATCCGATATATGTAGTATGCAATTCTTTTATTTTATATGTAGTATGCAATTCTTTTATTTTTGTTTTGATAAGTTTTTTTTTTCTTAAGCATCTAGAAGCTTTGTTGGTTACGAAGAAATTGACCCAAAATAAAAGTTCATTATGTTTATGTTTTAATCACGAAGTGATTTCTAATTTATTATGGTTATATTTATCGTGTTTCTATTTTTATTGATCGTACGTTGAAATATTGCTCTTTTTGACTTTTACCTAGGTTGAATTTGTTTTCCTTCTTGATGACATAGGTAAACTTTTTATTTGGCTTAGTGATCGGTTTCATTACTTAAGAATTTTAAAGATTAAAGATTTTGTTTTTACTCGATCATTGATTTGGATTGATTTTATTAGTTTAAAAATCCACTTTTAAATATACTTATTTTTTATTTAATTTTTGTTGCTACTTATTGATTGAATTTTTAATAAAATCCTTATTTAATTAAATACTTATATCTAATTATGTTGCATACTTAAATTTACATCGTAAATATAGATTATATTAATTTAAGTTGGCTACTTAAGTTGTATTAATGATGTTGTCCGCTTTAATTAGTATAAATTATATTAACTTAATTCATATATTATTAATTATATTAATTCCTGTATAAATTATATTAAATATGTTGCCTACTTAAATCAATAAGGGAAAAGATACATAAATGCCCCTGACGTTTTCTCGCGAGTATTAAAATACCCCTAACATTTTTTTTGAGATTAAAAATACTCCTCACGTTATGAATTTAGTACAAAAATATCCATATAGGTAAACAGTGTTACTTGAGAAATAACGGAGCTAACGTGGCTGATGATTGAGACTGATGACGTGGACATCTGACACGCATGCGAGCTAAGACGTTTTCTCACGAGTACTAAAATGTCCCTAACGTTTTTTCACGGGTACTAAAATGCCTCTAACGTTTTCTCATAGGTACAAAAATACTCCTAATATTTTTTCACGGGTACAAATATAACCCCTAACGTTTATTTTGGACTTAAAATACTCTTGAGGTTATTGAAAATGATATAAAAATGACATCAGACTAATTTTTGTTAGGTGAAACTTAACGGAGATGTCATGGATGCTGACAAAGATGTTGACTTTACACGTGACGCATATGCAGAGAGCAACTTGCCACGTAATCGTATGGATGAATAAAAAAAAAATCAAAAATTTGATTAATTAAAAAACCAATTTGAAACCGAACCAAATTTTGCAATTTTCGATTTATTATATGTCGCTTATATGATAAGTTGCGCTCTACATATGCGTCACGTGTAAAGTCAACATCTTTATTAGCATTCATGACATCTCCGTTAAGTCTCACCTAACAAAAGTTAGTCTGATGTTATTTTTGTACCATTTTCAATAACCTCAGCGGTATTTTAGATTCAAAACAAACGTTATGGGTATTTTAGTACTCGTGAGAAAACGTTAGGAATATTTTAGTACTCGTGAGAAAACGTTAAAGGTATTTTAGTACTCGTGAGAAAACGTTAGAGGTATGTTAGTACTCGTGAGAAAATGTTAGAGGTATTTTAGTACTTGTGATAAAATATTAGGGGTATTTTTGTACTTGTGAGAAAATATTAGGAGCATTTTAGTACCCGTGAGAAAACATCAGGGGCATTTTAGTACACGTGAGAAAACGTCTTAGCCCGCATACGCGTTAAATGTCCACATCATCAATCTTAGTCATCAGCCACGTCAGCTCCGTTATCTCTCAATTAATACCGTTTACCTATAGGGGCATTTTTGTACCCAATTCATAACGTGAGAGGTATTTTTGATCCCCAAAAAATGTTATGGGTATTTTAGTACCCGCGAAAAAACGTTAGGGGTAATTTTGTACCATTTGCCAATCAATAATGTTTTTATACCAGATTGAATTTTTTAAATTCAAAAATAATAATTAAATTCTACTTTTAAAAATACTGATATTTAATTTGATTTTCAGTTGCCAACTTAGTGATTGAATTTGTTTTTGATTAAATTTAATTTTTAAAAAAGTATTAAATACTATTTTACTCTCTCTTATAATTAGTATTAATTATGTTGTCCTCTCTCTGGGCTTTTTCACGTGGTATCATTTTAATTACATCTAACATTTAAATCGAATTAATATAAGATGATGTGACATTAATTAATTATAATTTTTATAAATTCAATTATTACTCTCACGTTAATTGATTATGCACCTATTTCATATTTAAATTTTATTGATATTTTACTTTTTCTTATTTTTTTCTATATAAATTATAAATTTACTGAATAATTGCTAAAAATACTTTTTAATGTTGGAATTATTTTTATACGAGTTTTGTGCTTTTGAAATATAATTTTTATATGGTAAAACTCTTATAACTTATAATTTCTTATTTTTGAATGTTATTTATATTTATGCAAATTTAATGAGTATATTTTTTTTTATATTTTTATTTTAAAGTATTATTTATTTTGAAATAGTTTTGACTTTTTTATTAAACAATTAATTAATATTTTATTTTTTTGCATGTTTAAATATACTATAAATATGATGTGACCTTAATTAATTGTAATTTCTATAAAATTCAATTATTATTCTCACGGTAATTGATTATGCACATATTTTATATTTATATTTTATTAATATTTTACTTCTTAATGATTATAAATTTTACTTTATCTTGTATTTTTTTCTATATAAATTATAGATTTACTGAATAATTATTGAAATACTTTTTAATATTAGAATGATTTTTATATTAGTTTTATGCTTTTGAAATATGATTTTTATATGGTAAAACTTATATAATTTATATTTTCTTAATTTTGAATTAGTTATTTATATTTATACAAATTTAATGGGTATATTTTTATTTTAAAGTATTATTTATTTAGAAATAGTTTTGACTTTTTTATCAAACAATTAATTAGTATTTTGATTTTTTGAATGTTTATTGAATTTTTCCATCATAATTGATTCACCCAATTAATTTAAATTTGTAATATAAATTATATTAAAGTAACATTAACTTTTAAAGTAAAAATTGAAATATTAAATTTAAAAATTTTTAAAAAAATGTTTTTTCAATTAAATGTAGGGAGTCATAAATTAATTATATCATAATAATATAAAATTAACTTAAAATATTTTAAGAATCTTTTATTTTTGAATAATTAATTAACTTAGTGATTCACATAAATTAGAAAATATCATCTGATTTGTCATGAGCCAAAAAGTAAAATAGAGCAAATAAACAATTAATTATTGAATATAGTATTATTTATTATCTAAATTAAATATTAGACATCACAATAAGAAAATTTATGTTACTAGATTTTGATTGATTAAGTTAGTTTAAGAGTTTTTACTTTTGCTTTATAATTTTATCCAAAGGAGCTTAAATTCAAATTAATGTGAGAAAGAAATGTATTATAAAGACAAAAAATTTATATATTGATTTATACAATTAATAGTTCAACTAACAATACTGTGATGAGTTTAATTTAGATTTTTTTTACATTTTATGTATATATTGATGTATTTGATTAAGTTTTGATTTTTAATTTATAATAAAAAATACAAATCATATTTTAAAAAGATATCTATATTTTGATTTTATAATTATATAAATTAAATTAAATTAATAATTATTAATTTGATCTATGCTTATAATTTTCACATTTATAATATTTGTTATTGTTTTTAATTGTTTATGTGTAAATATTACTATTTAAAGTATAATTTAATTTAAATTAATTTTAATAATTTTTATTATAAATGTTTAAATCATTTAAATTATATGTACATATAATTATGCAATGTGTGAGTTTTTGACTAGTTTAATAAAAAAAAAGTTTTTCCTCGATCATTTTGGACTATTCTCGTTTATTTAATAAAAAAAGAAGTTTCTAGACATTTCTATAAAATCATTAAGTAGACATTTATGTAATGTTCATTCACAAAAAAAAATTTGGGATTTTTTTATGAATGAATCTTTTTAAAAAATTTATAAAAATATCCATGAAATAAGTAGGAAATAGCCTTAAGTGAGCGAGAAAAAATATTTCATTTTGCACAAAAGTGCATAACACGGTACAAATTTTTTTGAAAAAAAATATGAAAAGGTAAAAAAATTTCAAATATATATATGAATATATTTATTATAATAAAAATAGATTTTAGAGGTATAAAAAATTGTGGCATGAAAATGTGAGAAATATTATTTTTGAAAAATTTGGTTTGTAAATTAAAATCCATTTTTAAACTTTTGGTTTAATAAAACTATATTTTTAATTTAATAGGAAAAAGATAAATTTTTATATCACTTTAATATAAATTCATGTCGGTATAGAAATGAATGTGAGTGGAGCATAAGGAATATATTTTTAGTAAGCATGGTTGAAATTTTATTACATTTACATATAAATATAAATATAGACTAAATAGTTGACATTTTATTTTATCTTATATTATCTTGTATATTATATAAAATACATCTTCACATGGACATGTATCGCTTCCACATGAAATTGTGTTCCATCCAAAACAATTTTCATATCTAACTGATCAATTAAATTAATTTCAAATATTATTAATATTGAAAATAATTAATTTCATTTTTTAAATTAATATAATTATGCTTAATATCTAAAATTTTAAATCCATTTAATTAACTATGATTACTTTCCAAATAAAGTCGATTTAAATTCCAATTAATTACTCTTAATTTTCTAACTTCTGACTCCATTTTTAATTATGTATATCAAATTTTCTAATTTTTAACTCTAATAGTATCTTATATTTATATAATTAAAGTAACCAAGTCTTGAATAAATAAGATAGTAATTTTTCGCTTTTTTTTTTCTCTTTCCTGCTCATTTAATAAAAAAATAAAATATTTCCGGTCATTTTGGGCTATTCCCGCTCATTTAATTTAAAAAAGAAATTTTAATTGACATTTCTATAAAATTATTAAATGAACATTTATGTAATGTTCATACACAAAAATTCTGTTTGAAATTTTTTTTATGAATGAATCTTTTTAAAAGAATTTTACAAAAATATTCATAAAATAAGCGAGAAAAAGCCCTAAAGTGAGCGAGAAAAAATATTCTATTTTGTACAAAAGTGTGTAACACGTCACAAACGTTTTTGAAAAAAAATCTTAAAAAAGTAAAAAAAATTAATTTACATTTACATATGAATATAAATATAGACTATATAGTTGATATTTTAATAAAGGCAGAAGTGCAATAGAAGTCCTATCAGTTTTAAGTTTTTTAGATTTTATTCCAATAATTTTCATTTCGGTGTTTTCAGCCCTATATGTTTGCTCCGTAACATATATTTGGTCTTATCTGTAATGGTCTGTTAACTCTATCAATATGACATAACGTCGTTTATTTTTCATGAACGACGAATTAACGAACCGTCACAAATATGATCAAATCTATGCTACCGAGCAAACATATAGGACTAAAAATTCTGAAATAAAATTTATAGGACCAAATTTATCAACGTGTATGAATGACATTATATCCACGTGGACAGAGAGTTAACGAGCCATTACGGATAATACCAAATCTAGGCTACACAGCGAACATATAGCACTGAAAATATCGAAATAAAATTTATAGAACTTAAGTCCAAAAAACTTAAAACTTATAGGACTTTCGTTGCACTTCTATATAATTTTAAATTAACATATCAACTTAATTTGTTTATTGAAATTTATTAACCAATATAGGTAGTTAAATTGATTTACCCAATTAAATAAATTATGCTTTTGCTAAAATTTACAAAAAATCATTATAAATAAATTTGAAATTTGAAATTTAATTAGATGAATATTACATCATTGTATCAAATTATAATTAAATTAAATAAACTTGCCTATTGTCTTTATAATAAATTTAGTTAGTTACTTATTCAAATTTGTAAGTTAATGTAGCATGTTCCCGTATAAAAAAAATTGTCTTCAAAATTTTATTAAATTAGAATTTTGAAAATTTCAAATTCTATATTAAAAATAATCGAGATACGTATTATAAAATATTTAAAAACTGTCAAAAAAACTCCATTGATATATATATATATATGTATATAAATTTTTTTGTGATTTTTGGAGGATTTTGGATGTATTTTAGGATTTTTTTAAAGTTTTGAATACATAATTAAAAAAGATTTTGAATATATATCATAAAATCTTAAAAAAAAATACACAAAAATTTCAATAGTAAAAAAATTCAAAAAAGATCTTTTTGTGATTTTTTTTTTGAGGATTTTAAGATACGTTTTCAAAGTAGCTTTTAATTTAGGAAAAATGAAAAACTCATGTTAGATAAAATTATATTTTTACTTTAATAGAAAAAGAAAAATTTTATGCGAAAATAATTAATAAGAATAATATAATAATTTTTTTAATTAAAAATATTAATTTAAAATTACTAAATTATGTGTACTAATCAATTTAGAATGTAATTTGTCAAGAATATTGTTTTTTAAAATTTATTAAATGAAAAAAAACTACACAAATATATCCTAAATCGGTGATATCTCATTTTTTTTGTTAAAGAATTTTTAAAAATTATTCATAAATAAGCGGAAAATAGTTTTAAAATGAGTATAAAAAAATGTTCTATTTTGCACAAAAGTGTGTAACACATTATAAACTTAGTTGGAAAAAAAAACAAAATACAATAAAAACATTTCGAAAAATATGAAATATTTTTATTATAATAAATATATATTTTAGGGGTTTTAAAATAAAATTGGTCTGAAAATCTCTAAAAAATTCTGAAATATATTTTAAATTCCTCAAAATTCACAAAAAATCTTTTTTGAATTTTTTTATATGAATGATTATTTATTATTATTATTATTATTTGGATATTTTAGTATATTTTTTTTCAAAATTATTTTTAATTTAGGATTCAAAATTTTAAAAACCCTTTTAAGATTTTGAAGATAATTTTTTTTATGGCAACATTGTATTTTTTTTTTTTTATAGCAAAGATAGAAAGTCACAATAGATGATCATACTAGGGATCGAATCTTAGATCTCTAGACACCATACAACATGTTATCATAAATTGTGCGTTGGCATGACAACCAAGATATTCATAGGCAGCTTGCAGGTTTTATTATAAAGATAAATATGTAAATTTATTTTTAAATATCAATAAGTAAGATTTTTTAATCATTAATGTCAATTCACATAATTCTTAAATGGATTTTTTTATGAATCATTTTTTTAATGATTTTTTGGGATTTTAGGATACGTTTTCAATATCGTTTTAATTTAGGATTCGAAATTTTTAAAATTCTAATATTACCGAAATTTTCGGGTCAATTTTTTTTAACTTAGGATATGAAATTTTTAGAACTCTAATAAAAAATACAAAGTCTATGGGTAAAAAGGAATATTATTTCCTGCTTAATTCATGGACATTTTTATAAAATTATGTAATAAAAAATATTAGATCCCGTCAGTTATATAAAAGAATGTATAGTTTCCCGCTCATTTAATGATTTTTTTAAAAAAATATTCTTGGCAAATTACGTTCGAACTTAATTACGTACTACACATAATTTAATAATTTTAAATTATTTTTTTGGTAAAAAAATATTATTATACTATTCTCATTAATTATTTTCGCATAAAATTTCTCTTTTTCTATTAAAGTAAAAATATAATTTTATTATCCAAAATTTTAGAAATGATTTTTAATCTACGATTCGAAGTTTTCAAAAATAATATTTCTGAGATTTCTGGGCCACATTTTTTTAGACCCATAAAATCTGTATTTATTATAATAAATATTTTTCAAATATTTTTATTTATTTATTTTTTGCAAAAGTCTATAGCGTATTACACATTCTAAAATCTCTAAAAAATATAAAAAAATACTTTTTAAATTTTTTATAAATGAATTTTTTGTGTGAATATTGGATCTAAGTGAAGATGAATTGAAGAACTTTGCTCTTGCAGAAATTGAGAATATATTAAAGAGTGACAACATGAGTCTAGCTAATTTACCCGAATTATTATTTCTAGATATTTCATTCCTTTCTCAATGCATAAATAGACTTATTTAGGATGAGCTTAACTATGATAAACGATCATTAGCTACATAACATGCCCAACTCTTTTCTAATTTCATAGTTGAACAAAAAAATATATACGATAAGATCAATGCTTAGAATCGTTGAAAATCGTGGAGGATTATTTTTTCTAGGGATAATGTGCAATTTGGTCCCTTAAATATAAACAAATTTTCATAGTGGTCCCTCAAAAAAAAACTCAGTCAATATGGTCCATCTAAAATATGACTCGAGCAAAATAGTCTCTGACATGAATGTCAACAAGTACCAAAACCCCCAAAACCCGACTATTTTTGCCCGAGTCAAGGACTATTTTGCCCGAATTATATTTTAGAGGGACCACGTTGACCAAATTTTTTTTGAGGGACCAAATTGTACGTTATATGGATTTAGTGGCACTGGGAAAACATTCATTTAGAGAACTCTTTCGACAACTTTAAGATCCAAAGGTAAAATTATTTTAACAATTGCTTCGAGTGAAATAATGGTTTTGCTCATTCCAAGTGGGAGTACGATACATCCAAGATTTGCAATTTCCATAAATGTTGATGAAGACTCCACCTGTTATATGAATCAAGATAGTCCATTGGTTAACTTGATAATAAAAGTGAAACTTATTATACATGATGAAACTCCAATGATGAAGAAACATTATTTTGAAGTTATTGATTACACCTTGAGGGATATAATCAAGTTTTGAGCAACCTTTTGAAGGAAAATGAATATTTTTAGAGGGTGATTTTAAAGAGATTCTATCTGTTGTACCCAAAGGGTCAAAACAAGATATTATGTATGCTACCATTAATTCATCTTATTTGTGAAGATACTTTGTAAGATATTAACATTAACAAGACATATATGAGGTTGCACTCAAGAAATTCACCGTATCAAGCATTGGAAATGAGACCCTTGGTGATGCTAATGATAGGGATGTCAACATAAAGGTTCATGATGATTTGCTCATTGAAGAAATTGGTGATCCACTTGCTGCAATTGTGAATGTCATTTATCTATTATTTTTGAACAATATGTGTGATCGCAATTACTTGCATCACAGAGCTATGTTGATACCTACCAATGGAATAATTCAAAAGGTGAATAATTTTATGTTGTGTTTGGTTCCTGGTGAAATGAAGATTTATCTCAGCTTTGACAGCCCATGTTCATCGGATGGTGGATGTGATTCAATTAATGACATTCATACGAATTGAAGCTCGAAGTTGATGTTCATGTCATGCTGCTTTTGAGAAACATAGATCAATCTTTAGGTCTACGCAATGAGACTTGACTTGAGATAATTCGAATATGTCAATATGTGTGAAATGAAAAATAATATTAAGAACCAATATAGGGGATAAGATTTTTATTCTAAGATTGATATTGACGCCATCAGATATAAAAGTTCCTTTTAAATTTCAGCAGAGACAATTTTTGATATATGTTTGTTAAGAGTCAATGTCAAAACCTTAAGCACGTTGTAGTATATTTAGAATCATGAGTCCTCTCATAGTCAACTATATATTTGTATTTCTAGAGTAACCAATAGTCGTGGTTTGAAATTTCTTATACATGACAACGATGACAATGAAAAAAATAACACTACAAATATTGTTAAAATGAAGTTTTTCATAATGTATAATAAATAAGTTATTTTAATTTGTTTGAGAGGTTAGTTTACAAGAAAGTCTTCCACAGTGTATATTTTATTTTTAATTATAATTTAATTTAAAATAAAATATTAATTTTTCTTCTATAAATAATTTAATACATAATATGTTGATATATAATTCAATATTATTGTTACAAAAATCATTTAAAATATTTTTTTTTGAAAATTTAAATTTTACACCCAAAATATATTTTTCATAACTTATTACATTTCTAAATCTCTACTTATGCAATAAATGATGATATCTAATTCAATATTATTTTAGTATATATAATTTTTATTCAAAAAAATAGATACAATTATTGTTACTCTATAATTAAATTTATAAATGCATACAACTAATTGATTTATTCTTATTCAAATAATTTTTATAGAATAATTAAGCCGTGCGTGGGTGTCATACTAGTGTTATTTAAATCCAACTAATTAATATGCCTAAACATGATTAAGCAGACATTTTTTTTTCATTTTGAACAAGTAAATTGAATTGATTTTATATTTTAAAAAATGAGTGTATAAAAATTAATATCATGTTTTCAATTATTTTAATAATTTAATTGTGATATAAAATATGATAATTTATCAATAATTTTAAGCTAATATAATTAGGTATATTAAAGTATTACAATACTAAATTAGTGAAAATTAATTTGAACATGATAATTTTCCTAAGATATCTCTCTACCACATAATGTCCATTGATAAAAATATTTTCCTATGAAGTCTCTCTCTCAATCCATCAATCAAGTGGTAAATTTTTTAGGTTTAGGATTCTGCAAAGGCTTTGGAGGAGAAAGTGGGTGATGGCGAGGATTATCCCTTGGTAGGATCGAGGATTCCAATATTAGAGGGAATTTCATTGCAAACAAATTGAACACTAGTGTCGCGAATGGCTAACACAAGCATTGTAGAGGGTTGGCCGCTACACAAACAACAACGAAGAAATAAGGAGATAGTGTGGAAAAGGAGTTAGTACGAAATAGAGACATCATCACAAATTATAGTTGATATGGAGCGCAACTCCACTGTGGTGCGGTGAAAGGGGAGCGCTAAATGTTGTATCCATCGAGCAAGAGAAGAGCATGCAACATATCCTTCTGGAATTAGAGCCAGACATCTCTCAATCAAAGAAGAATCTAAAGAGGCCTAGTTGGGATTACTTAGACAAATTCCCTAATTTATGATAATGAGCATGACAAACATGGCGCAAGCTAGGAAGGTTGAAAACTGAGGAGGTGATCAACAACAATGAGGCTTGGGGCATCACAGGCCACTAGCATTTAGCTGCTGTAGGAGTTAGCATCATGAACAGATAGAGCTACACAATAATGGGTTAATGGAGATAAAGGCACAAGCACTACTATAATTTGATCTTTTAACGGTGATTGTTATGATGTCTACTAGCAATTGTAAATACTACAAAAAATTTTACAGCAATTAATGAATTATCACTAGATCCATTGTCGTTAAAGGCTTTAGAAGCAATATATACAATTACCGCTAAAGATAAAAATAATCACCACTAAATATATACATATATATTGAAATCTATAACTTTTTAATAGAATTTTTAATAATAGTTGCTAAATGATGTATCTCTAAGTTATTTAGCAGTAATTATCTTATTGCTATAAATTAATTGTCATTAAAAAAATAATCTCTTGTAGTGAAGATAGGAGGAAGTTAGAACATGAGTGATGACAATCAAGGGAGAAATTGGGAAGGGAAAGACTAATGCTGGAACGACCGTGGAAGGAGGGAGAGGAGCAAAGGAGATGGCGCAAGGAGTTCTTCCAACATCATTAACGACAATGAATTCATTTTTGCAAGAAAATATTGTGTAATCCGATGCATATAGGAATATCTTAGAGAAATCACCAATTTGTGATGTATGTTAGGGTACCACCAATGACAATTGGCACATCATTGATAGAATATTTAGTTGAAAATTAGGTTGACGAGCATAGTGTGCTTAGGATTAAAGATCAGTAATATTTTTTACTATGAATGATGTGACAATTATTCTAGGTTTGAAATCATTTAGAAAGTTAGTTATGTTTGAACAAGAGAAGCTAAATATGAGTTCCATATTGAGGATCTCAAATGAAGTCTGGGCCATGGCCTCTCCTTTGAGTTTGTAAGTAGCACTCTCCACCATGCCACTCAACCTTTCCCAAGTCATCCTCTTTGTCCCACACTACTAGAAACTTCGTCTTCAGCAACGGCTATCAGCGACGGCAGCTCAAGCCGTTGCTATTTGCAACGACATTCTTACGGCCGCTCGAGCCGTTGCAGAAAACTGTATCTGCAACGGTTTTCTAACGGAAAACCGAGTCGTTGCTGATTATTTTAATTATCAGCAACGACTTTCGGACGGAAAGACGAGCCGTTGCTGATATTTTAATTTTCAGCAATGGCTTTCTAACGGATAAGTGAGCCGTTGCTGATGATAACTTATCAGCAACGGCGTTCTAACGGGCGAGTGAGCCGTTGCTGATAAGTTTATATAGGGCACGCTCTCGCGCCCGACCCTTCTACCTCCCGCTGCTGCCGCCGCTCCTGCCGACGCCACTCGCCGCCGCTGCCGCTGCTGCCGACGCCGACGACGCCGACCGCTGCTTCTGACTTGTTCAGGTATGTCTCCTCCCTGCGGCCGTCTCTTCCCTGCGGCTGGCGGGAATCACCCGACCGAAACCCTATTTCTAGGGTTTCGGCCGGCGGCGGTCGGCCGATGGCCGCCGCCGGACCTTCTGCAGTGGCCGGACAGTGTGTCCGGCCACTGTACGCCGGCGCCGGAGGGTGGACTCCGACGCCGGAATTTATAATTTATATATATAATTTATATTATGTTATAATTGTTAATTAATTATTTTATAATTGTTAATTAATTGTTTAGATTAATTATTTAATTTGTTAGATTAATTATTACGGTTTAGATTAATTTCGGACGCGCGCCGGAATCGTCCACTTCGGACGCGCGCCGGTATCGTCCAATTCGGACTCGCGCCGGAATCGTCCACTTCGAACGCGCGCCGGAATCGTGCAATTCGGACTCGTGCCGGAATCGTCCACTTCGGACTCGCGCCGGAATCGTCCACTTCGGACGCGCCCCGAAATCGTCCAATATGGACTCGAACTGTCTCGAAATATTTAGAAAATAATCATCCTCCGATGAGTTGATATGTTTCACGTACGCATCGACGATCGGATATGATTTAGCAAAACCTTAGATCCGTTCGGGAATTGTATGTTCGTGTAAAAGAAGTAGATGATCTTTTATACGACGTACAATTCTTGAAATGTCCTTCGAGTCGAAGATATGTCAACACTTGAAAATAATATTGTTGAAATCATATGCAAGCTGGAGCAGTTTTTCCCTCCTGCATTTTTTGACTCGATGGAGCATCTACCGATACACTTGGCATACGAGGCACGAGTTGGTGGCCCCGTTCAATATCGTTGGATGTACTTATTTGAAAGATACATGAATCGTCTGAAGAAAAAAGTAAAGAACACCGCAGCTGTTGAAGGATCAATATCTGAATCGTATATCATCCAAGAAATTTCAACATTCTGCTCATTTTACTTTGAATCGACAGTACATACAAGATTTGATCGTCTTCCACGTAACGACGACGGGGGTGTTCGACATTCAGATGGACGTTTAAATATATTTTGTCACTCTGGTCGTGCTTTTGGTTCTCGTCCATCTCGACACTTAAGCGATGAAGAGTATCATTTGACACACTTGTATGTATTACTCAATTGTCCAGAGATTGAACAATTCATTGAAATATTTGACATTGAGATGGTG
This sequence comes from Canna indica, assembly GCA_034359265.1. NCBI lineage: Eukaryota > Viridiplantae > Streptophyta > Magnoliopsida > Zingiberales > Cannaceae > Canna > Canna indica. The sequence goes on along the minus strand of CP136891.1, from coordinate 66,541,141 downwards.
CAAAAATACTCTATTCACAACGATCAAGAATTGGAGAGATTACGGAATCGTGATTTCCCTACTTGGATTCAGACTTACAGCAAAGATCACAGAGCTGAAATAGATGAAAGAATATTTGAGTTTGTTAGTGGACCGTCGCGACTTGTGTTGTGCTATAGCGGATATTTTGTTAACGGGTATAAATTTCACACACTTGAATATTCATCTACAAAAAAGACGATGAATGCTGGGGTCTGCGTGAAAGGGACAACCTATGTTGAATGTGATATGGATTTTTATGGACTGGTGGAAGAAGTGATAGAGTTGCACTACTTCGGCTTGAAATCAGTGATCCTATTTAGATGTCATTGGTTCGATACAACAGAAAGGGGCATGAAAGTTCATCCAAAATACAAACTTGTTGAGGTCAATTACAAATCGAAATTGGCAGCAAATGAGCCTTTTATATTGGCATCACAAGCCGAACAAGTATATTACGCGAAGTATCCGGCTCGAAATAAAGATAGAGCGGATTGGCGTGTAGTCTGTAAGACAAAAGGTAGAGGAAAAATTGATCCGATAGTAGGAGAAAATGATCCTCCTGGTTTCTATCAAGAAGATGATCTTCCTGCTGTGGATCGTATTATTCCAATACTCGAGGATGCAAACACAACGTCAATTCAACTAGAAGTTGAATATGCTGATGATGACGATCATGAAATTGAGGAAGCTGGAGATGAAGAAGATGAAGAAGAGGAAGAAGAGGAAGAAGAAGAAGAAGAAGAATTCGAAGACTATTCACTACTAGAAAAATGGTCATCAGCAACGGCTGATGCCGTTGCTGAGCCGTTGCTGAAGAGCATCAGCAACGGCTGAGCCATTGCAATAGCGCCGTGACAGAAAGTCGCGTTGCTGATGACTTAGCAACGGATCAGCAACGGCCGCTCGGGCCGTCGCTCAAAACATTATCAGCAACGGCCGCTGGGCCGTCGCTAAAAATATTATCAGCAACGGTTTTGCCACAGACCCGGAGCCGTTGCTGATACCATTAATAGCAACGGCCGCTGAGTCCGTAGCAACGCCGTTAGTAAAACTCCGTCGCTAAGCCGTTGCTGTAGGTCATCAGCAACGGCTTTCGATACACTTTTAGCAACGGCTTTCCCACGGACGCCCGTGGGAAAGCCGTTGCTGATGACCTATACCTGCAACCAGAAAATTTGAAAATTTCAAATTTCCATTGATACATTGATACATTTATCTGATACATAACTCACACACCCATACCCTCATACACACATTCATTCACACATCACAAACATCTCATACACATTCATTCACACATCACAAACACACCAAGATATACATCAAAACAATTATATTTATATTCATAATTATCCACGATAGTATAAACACAATTCAAATGTAAAATTGAAGTATCAACATCTCAATAACATAGTCAATATAAATTAAACAAGTTCAATATCTGAGTAACAAAGTCAATATAAACAAAATCTCACGATGACGATGGAGGATGGCCTGGATCATATGGCGGGGTCTGGAGTGCTTGAGTGTACACCGGCGTGGACTGACTCGAGGATGATGGATTAGATGATGCCGAAGAGATGCCTGCTTCGGGATGACCCGACAAGTTGCGTAGCATAGATTCTATATTCGCCATCGTCTGACTCTGACGCGCCATCGTCTGACTCTGACGCGCCATCGTCTGACTCTGACGCTCCATCATCTCAGTCTGACGCGCGACCGTCTCCTCTAGTGTCCTTATCCTATTACTATGATCATAACTGGATCTAGAGGTGGACGGCCGCTCACCAGCGATCGGAGGGGTCGGTGCCCCAAGTGGCCCTAGTACGGCTCGCGCATGACCACTATCGGCGAAGCCATATACGCGGCCATGGTCCCAGCCACCTGCGGCCTCGACCCACGATGCTGCGTCAAAGTCCTCGGGGGTACCCCCGCGCTGCACCACCCTCCGGCTGTACGTCTCCTACTCGAGTTTGATTTTTTGTTTAATATTTATCATAAAACTTAAATTATAAATATATAATGAATAATTTAAACAAATATATAATTACCACAATGTATGCAGTGCGGTTGTCGATGTACTCCCCCGTCCCATGTGCTCGACGGTGAGTCCGCTCAAACACCGCCATCGGGGAGGGTCGCTGGACAGTCCCGTCATCCGACACCGTCGTCTACATTTACAAAACAAATACATTAATTAGTACACATAATAACAAATAAAATATATAATTAAACGATATACTTACCATACGGTTTGCGTGCACTGCAAATGCAACAGAGCCGCCGGTGTGACGCGCTGCTCCCCCCGACATGCGATTTCTAGCCGCATTCTGAGAAACCTCCTGCCATCGATCCGTCGACCATATCCCCACGAGCTGGTCCCATATATCCGGAGTAATCCAACTGGGGCCGTATCCCCAAGTCTCCGCGATGTTAGTGGTCCCAGCTCGGGCCATCGCTCGGGACCGAGCCTGCCCCAGCTGCCCGTTGTACCTTGCCCGGGAAATAGACTCCCAGGCAGCGTAAATGAAGGACCTCTGGTCCTCGGCCCATGTATAGCGAGCCTGCAAAATAATAATATCAGTACCAATTCTTAATATATCATCATGCATGTAAAAAAAATAATAATACGTGCCTCAAACTCGCGCCATAACATGTCGACGTGCTCGCTAGGCACGTGAGACCACGTAGGCCATGCCCCGTGCATGTATCGTCAAATAGTAGAAGAAATGCTCCTCGGCACTTCTTCTTGCTCGAACCTGCACAACAAAAATAAATTTTAATATTATATTATGATATAATGAATTTGTAATGATTCATAATTCATGATATATTACCGCTCCCCAATCACGCTGATCAATCTACGTGACTCTGTGGCTGGTGGAGGCTGCCACCTGTTCGGCCCGCGTGGCCGCCTGCGTCTGGATGTACTAGCCTCGGCAGTATCATCCTCATGAGGATCAGCAACAGGAGGATCAGCAGCATGAGTAAGTGCTGGAGTCTCACCGATCGGAGACTCCGAAGCTCTCCTGCGTCGATAACCACGACCAGACATATCTGTCGAACAGACATATAATCAGATTATTGTATAAATAGTAGAGATATATTTAATAAAATATATATACTTTACAATTATTCCTCATCATCTGAATAATAGTCTTCGAATTCTTCTTCTTCTTCCTCTTCTTCCTCTTCGTCATCTTCTTCATCTCCAGCTTCCTCAATTTCATGATCGTCATCATCAGCATATTCAACTTCTAATTGAATTGACGTTGTGTCTGCATCCTCGAGTATTGGAATAATACGATCCACAGCAGGAAGATCATCTTCTTGATAGAAACCAGGAGGATCATTTTCTCCTACTATCGGATCAATTTTTCCTCTACCTTTTGTCTTACAGACTACACGCCAATCTACTCTATCTTTATTTCGAGCCGGATACTTCGCGTAATATACTTGTTCGGCTTGTGATGCCAATATAAAAGGCTCATTTGCTGCCAATTTCGATTTGTAATTGACCTCAACAAGTTTGTATTTTGGATGAACTTTCATGCCCCTTTCTGTTGTATCGAACCAATGACATCTAAATAGGATCACTGATTTCAAGCCGAAGTAGTGCAACTCTATCACTTCTTCCACCAGTCCATAAAAATCCATATCACATTCAACATAGGTTGTCCCTTTCACGCAGACCCCAGCATTCATCGTCTTTTTTGTAGATGAATATTCAACCGTGTGAAATTTATACCCGTTAACAAAATATCCGCTATAGCACGACACAAGTCGCGACGGTCCACTAACAAACTCAAATATTTTTTCATCTATTTCAGCTCTGTGATCTTTGCTGTAAGTCTGAATCCAAGAAGGGAAATCACGATTCCGTAATGTCTCCAATTCTTGATCGTTGTGAATAGAGTATTTTTGCACCATCTCAATGTCAAATATTTCAATGAATTATTCAATCTCTGGGCAATTGAGTAATACATACAAGTGTGCCAAATGATACTCTCCATCGCTTAAGTGTCGAGATGGACGAGAACCAAAAGCACGACCAGAGTGACAAAATATATTTAAACGTCCATCTGAATGTCGAACACCCCCGTCGTCGTTACGTGGAAGACGATCAAATCTTGTCTGTACTGTCGATTCAAAGTAAAATGAGCAGAATGTTGAAATTTCTTGGATGATATACGATTCAGATATTGATCCTTCAACAGCTGCGGTGTTCTTTACTTTTTTCTTCAGACGATTCATGTATCTTTCAAATAAGTACATCCAACGATATTGAACGGGGCCACCAACTCGTGCCTCGTATGCCAAGTGTATCGGTAGATGCTCCATCGAGTCAAAAAATGCAGGAGGGAAAAACTGCTCCAGCTTGCATATGATTTCAACAATATTATTTTCAAGTGTTGACATATCTTCGACTCGAAGGACATTTGCACAGATGCTTCTAAAAAACATACTTAATTCAGTCAACGGACCCCAAATATTATCAGGTAGAAGATCTCGAAATACGATCGGAAGTAATCTCTGCATGAATACATGACAATCATGGCTCTTCATCCCTGATATTTTGCAATCATCGACGTTCACACATCGAGATAAGTTTGAAGCATATCCATCGGGTAATCTGAGTTCTTTTACCCATTGACAAACATCTTTGATCTGTTGTTTATTTAACACATATAGGGCCTTCGGTTTCAGATATCGTCCGTTGACCTCTTGTAACTCCAACTCTGGTCTTTTACAAAGTATTTTCAGATCATGTTGGGCTTTAACATTATCTTTAGTTTTTCCAGAAATATCCATCACAGTGTTGAAAATATTATCAAACACATTTTTTTCAATGTGCATGACATCTAAATTATGTCGAATCAATAATGAACTCCAATAGGGCAATTCCCAAAAGATACTTTTTTTCACCCAGTTGTGTGTTTGGCCAAAACCTGACACTCTTTCATTGCGACCGAATACAATATCTGGAAGTGCTGAAACACGTGCTAACATTTGTTCACCAGACAACATCGGTGGTGGCCCATCTCTTTCGACTCTGCCCTTAGTAAATTTATTACGATTCCTTCGATACTGGTGATGAACCGGTAGGAATCGACGATGACAATCAAAGAATGAGATTTTTCGTCCGTTCTGAAGACTGATTGATTTAGAGTGTTCCATACAATACGGGCAAGAGAGTCGGCCGTGAGTGCTCCAACCCGACAACATGCCGTACGCGGGGAAATCATTGATTGTCCACAAGACCGCGGCCTTTAAATTGAAGTTTTGCTTCTGATGACAATCATAAGTGACAGCTCCCTCAGTCCACAATGTTTTCAATTCATCTATCAAGGGTCTGAGAAATATGTCAATTTCTTTTCGCGGACCCTTAGGACCCGGAATAATCATCGAAAGATAAATAAATTCATCTTTCATGCACATTGACGGTGGCAAATTATAAACTATCAGCAGCACTGGCCAAACTGAATAAGGAGTTGCAGAATATCCAAACGGATTAAAACCATCTGTGCACAATCCCAATCTGATATTTCTAGTATCCCTAGCAAATGAAGGATAACATGTATCCAAATGTTTCCATGCTTCACTGTCAGATGGATGAGTCATTACTGTATCATCACGACTTCTTGCATGCCAACTCATGTAGGGGGCTGTCTTTTCCGACATGAATAACCTTTGAAGCCTCGGTGTTAGTGGAAAATACCGAAGCACCTTAAACGAGATATTTTTTTGTCGGACCGATTTCTTCTCCTTGTAACGAGGGTGTTGACATACAGGGCATTTATCCAACTGCACATTTTCTTTATAATATAAAATGCAGTTATTTTGGCACGCGTGTATTTTTTCGTACCCAAGCCCCAATTTTCTCATTAGTTTTTTAGTCTTATAAAAAGTAGGCTCAAACTTGTTATCAGTAGGCAGCATTCCATTAATCAATCCAGCAATCCGATCATACGCAACTCCGCTGATATTACAATCGGCCTTGATGCTTAAGAGCTGTGTCATTGCTGAAAACCTAGTGTATTTAGGACAATTCTCATACAAAGGTTCATCGGCAGCTTTCAACATCTCGTAAAATTCTGCAGCTTCTTTATTCGGTAATTCAATCTCTACCGCAGCCCCTACTTCTGTGATATCAACCGCTGTAGTATCTGGTGGGACTGATGTCTGAAGAACTGGCCGATCAACATTATCATTCAGGCGGAATTGACCCCCAAGACTATCAAGTATCATAGTTCTATAGGGATTACATTGACCGGATGAAGAAGCACCAGCAAAGGAAGATTCACCATATGTCTGAACAACAGGATTGCTCGACGTCCCGACTTCGCGTGACTCCCCGTGACAAGTCCATAGAAAATATCTCGGTGCAAATCCTTTGGTATATAGATGCAGAGTGACAGTCTCCCGATCGAAAAATCGTCCATTTGAACAAATGCGGCACGGACATCGGATTTGATCACCCATGCTAACGAAATTTCGATTCGAATAGGCGAAATTAAGGAAGTACGTTACGCCTAATCGAAACTCATTCGTTAAAGCTCCACGATCAAGACGTCGGTACATCCAACTTCAATCAGCCGACATGATTCTGTCAATCAATGATAATTTCTTTGGTTAATGTCTTTAGGTGAGATTGTCCTATTCCATTCGGGATTTATGTTATTCGTACTGCACTTACGTTTTTATTTTAACTGTTAATTAATTATTCTAAATTTCGACAGCATCTCCCTACAGTTCTCCGAATACGCATATCATCTGGGCGCGTATCGGAGAACAAGAGAGATGTTGCCGAAATTTAGAATAATTAGTTAACAGTTAAAATAAAAACGTAAGTGCAGTACAAATAACTATATTCCCAAATTGTCCAATCAGGGACAATTCAAGAATTGTACGTCGTATAAAAGATCATCTACTTCTTTTACACGAACATACAATTCCCGAACGGATCTAAGGTTTTGCTAAATCATATCCGATCGTCGATGCGTACGTGAAACATATCAACTCGTCGGAGGATGATTATTTTCTAAATGTTTCGAGACAGTTCGAGTCCATATTGGACGATTTCGGCGCGCGTCCGAAGTGGACAATTCCGGCGCGAGTCCGAAGTGGACGATTCCGGCGCGAGTCCGAATTGGACGATTCCGGCGCGCGTCCGAAGTGGACGATTCCGGTGCGAGTCTGAATTGGACGATACCGGCGCGCGTCCGAAGTGGATGATACCGACGCGCGTCCGAAGTGGACGATACCGGCGCGCGTCCGAAGTGGACGATTCCGGTGCGCGTCCGAAATTAATCTAAACCCTAATAATTAATCTAACAAATTAAACAATTAATCTAAACAATTAATTAACAATTATTAAATAATTAATTAACAAATATAAAATAATATAAACTATATATATATATAGTAAATTCCGGCGCCGGAGTCCACCCTCCGGCGCCGGCGTACAGTGGCCGGACATAATGTCCGGCCACTGCAGAAGGTCCGGCGGCGGCCATCGGCCGAAACCCTAGAAATAGGGTTTCGGTCGGGTGATTTCCGCCGGCCGCAGGGAAGAGACGGCAGCAGGGGAGACTTACCTGAACAAGTCGGCAGCAGCGGTCGGCGTCGTCGGCGTCGGCAGCAGCGGCAGCAGCGGCGGCGAGTGGCATCGGCAGGAGCGGCGGCAGCAGCAGCGAGCAGCGGGAGGAAGAAGAGTCGGGCGCGAGAGCGTGCCCTATATAAACTTATCAGCAACGGCTCACTTGCCCGTTAGAACGCCGTTGCTGATAAGTTATCATCAGCAACGGCTCACTTATCCGTTAGCAAGCCGTTGCTGAAAATTAAAATATAAGCAACGGCTCGCCTTTCCGTCCGAAAGCCGTTGCTGATAATTAAAATAATCAGCAACGGCTCGGGTTTCCGTTAGAACGCCGTTGCAGATACAGTTTTCTGCAACGGGTCGGGCGGCCGTAAGAATGCCGTTGCAAATAGCAACGGCTTGAGCGGCCGTCGCTGATAGCCGTTGCTGAAGACGAAGTTTCTAGTAGTGATTATTCAGATGATGAAGAATAATTGTAAAGTATATATTTTATTAAATATATCTCTACTATTTATACAATAATCTGATTATATGTCTGTTCGACAGATATGTCTGGTCGTGGTTATCGACGCAGGAGAGTTTCGGAGTCTCCGATCGGTGAGACTCCAGCACTTACTCATGCTGCTGATCCACCTGTTGCTGATCCTCATTCCGATGATACTGCCGAGGCTAGTACATCCAGACGTAGGTGGCCACGCGGGCCGAACAAGTGGCAGCCTCCACCAGCCACAGAGTCACGTAGATTGATTAGCGTGATTGGGGAGCGGTAATATATCATGAATTATGAATCATTACAAATTCATTATATCATAATATAATATTAAAATTTATTTTTGTTGTGCAGGTTCGAGCAAGAAGAAGTGTCGAGGAGCATTTCTTCTACTATTCGACGATACATGCACGGGGCATGGCCTACGTGGTCTCACGTGCCTAGCAAGCACGTCGACATGTTATGGCGCGAGTTTGAGGCACGTATTATTATTATTTTTTACATGCATGATGATATATTAATATTGGTACTGATATTATTATTTTGCAGGCTCGCTATACATGGGCCGAGGACCAGAGGCCCTTCATTTACGCTGCCTGGGAGGCTATTTCCCGGGCAAGGTACAACGGGCAGCTGGGGCAGGCTCGGTCCCAAGCGATGGCCCGAGCTGGGACCACTAACATCGCGGAGACTCGGGGATACGGCCCCAGTTGGATTACTCCGGATATATGGGACCAGCTCGTGGGGATATGGTCGACGAATCGATGGCAGGAGGTTTCTCGGAATGCGGCTAGAAATCGCATGTCGGGAGGAGCAGCGCATCACACCGGCGGCTCTGTTGCATTTGCAGTGCACGCAAACCGTATGGTAAGTATATCTTTTAATTATATATTTTATTTGTTATTATGTGTACTAATTAATGTATTTGTTTTGTAAATGTAGACGACGGTGTCGGATGACGGGAGTGTCCAGCGACCCTCCCCGATGGCGGTGTTTGAGCGGACTCACCGTCGAGCACATGGGACGGGGGAGTACATCCACAACCGCGCTGCATACATTATGGTAATTATATATTTGTTTAAATTATTCATTATATATTTATAATTTAAGTTTTATGATAAATATTAAACAAAAAATCAAACTCGAGTAGGAGACCTACAGCCAGACGGTGGTGCAGCGCGGGGGTACCCCCGAGGACTTTGACGCAGCATCGTGGGTCGAGGCCGCAGGTGGCTGGGACCATGGCCGCGTATATGGCTTCGCAGATAGTGGTCATGCGCGAGCCGTACTAGGGCCACTTGGGGCACCGACCCCTCCGGTCGCTGGTGAGCGGCCGTCCACCTCTAGATCCAGTTATGATCATAGTAACAGAATAAGGACTCTAGAGGAGACGGTCGCGCGTCAGACTGAGATGATGGAGCGCCAGAGTCAGATGATGGCAGATATACAATCTATGCTACGCAACATGTCAGGTCATCCCGAAGCAGGCATCTCTTCGGCATCATCTAATCCGTCGTCCTCGAGTCAGTCTACGCCGGTGTACACTCAAGCGCTCCAGACCCCGCCATATAATCCAGACCATCCTCCATCTTGATCGTGAGATTTTTTGTTTGGATATTGAACTTGTTTAACTTATTTTGTTTGGATATTGATACTTCAATTTTGCATTTGAATTGTTTTTATACTATCGTGGATAATTATCAATATAAGTATAATTGTTTTGATGTATATATGTTGGTGTGTTTGTGATGTGTGAATGAATGTGTATGAGGTGTTTGTGATGTGTGAATGAATGTGTGTATGAGGGTATGGGTGTATGAGTTATGTATAAGATAAATGTATCAATGTATCAATGGAAATTTGAAATTTTCAAATTTTCTGGTTGCAGGTATTGGTCATCAGCAACGGCTTTCCCACGGGTATCCGTGGGAAAGCCGTTGCTAAAAGTGTATCGAAAGCCGTTGCTGATGACCTACAGCAACGGCTTAGCGACGACGTTTTACTAACGGCGTTGCTACGGACTCAGCGGCCGTTGCTATTAATGTTATCAACAATGGCTCCGGGTCTGTGGCAAACCCGTTGCTGATAATAGTTTTAGCGACGGCCCGAGCGGCCGTTGCTGATAATGTTTTGAGCGACGGCCCGAGCGGCTGTTGCTGATCCGTTGCGAAGTCATCAGCAACGCGACTTTCTGTCACGGCTCTATTGCAACGGCTCAGCCGCTGCTGATGCTCTTCAGCAACGGCTCAGCAACGGCATCAGCCGTTGCTGATGACCATTTTTCTAGTAGTGCCAGCTATTCCCCCATTCCAGCACATGCTTTAGCCCCTTCTCCGTCTCCCTCTCTGCCTCCTCATACTTGCCCATGTTCAGGTACACCTGGCCTAGCATTATGTGAGGCTCCCCAACAAATGGGTTCTTCTTGCATATCCATATGCAACAACAGCTTCCGCACCCTTTTCTCCACCCAAACACACTGCTTCCCGATACAATTCCCTCGCCTGTATTTGATCCTTTGCATCCAGGATATTGGTACAGTTGTCGAACAGTGGTGGGATGACCAGCTCAAGCTCTTCGTCTCTCTAGCTGATGGATGAAGCCTCCACTTCTTTCACTGATCTTTTCCCCTTTAAATGGATGCCAATGTATTGTCAATTGTCCTTATATTCTTGACCTTGAACCCTTCCGCCCGAGCACGCGAACCTTCACTCGTCACGACTAGATGAGATCAAATACCCCCTCGTCCTTGGCTCGATGGAGGAAGTAGGCGGAGTGGTTAAGAGACCGTGGCGGGCGACGACATTGGGGGCGCACTAGAGCTTGAGGGTGCAATAGACATCAGAGAGGTGAGCGAGGAAGGTGTTGTGCTTTGTGCTAGCACTCGCCGATGTCGAGGAGGGAGGGGAGGCAGGGTCGAGCAAAATAGGGAGGTTAGCAGAAGGGAAGTGAGAGGTGTAGGAATGCACGTTTGTTTAACGAAATTTATTTCGTTATTTCATTTTGTGAAAAATGAAACCTAGTTTCAGTTTGCTAGGTTTCAGTTTCAGTTGTCTTGTTTGCTGAAAATGTGTTTGATTGGAATGTTTGGTTTTCAAGTTCCAATAAATGAAAACAATGAAAAAATATTTGTTCGGTGTTGATTTTGGTGCTAGTTTTTAGTGCGAAAATTGAAAATACGTTTGGTTAACCAAAACAATCTCAATTTCATCTTTGATTTATATTATTTTATTCATAAAATTATGCTTTAGTATATCTAATTAGAAAATAATTTATAAACTTACACAAGAGAATATTTGAATTCATAAACTGATATAGAAGTGGACTGATCAGCTCTTTGGGCTCGATCGGACTAGGGCCGAAAGCACCCCTACTCATGAACCAGACTTAGGTCGAACCAACTACGACTTAGCTCGGGGGCTCCGCCCAGCCAAACAAGGATATCAACATCATTCATTTATCACCAGGGATTAGGGATTTGGCAATAATAAGCTCGTGATCTAAGGGATAAGAATCGATCCATTTCTAGGCATATCCCCACGAGATTCCTGGAGACATCATCGTCAAACACACAGACACACCTCATAAAGTAGACACGACGCACATCATGTATACTCTATATTCCAATTCCATACCTATTATCTGGGATTCTCTCTCACTTGAGCGTCAAAGTGTCTTTGCAGGACACCATCGGAGCCGAGCTCGACTAGGAGACACAGAGGATTACAGCGCCCCGACTTCTGACAGGATCACACTTGGGGTCAAGTCGAGCTCGAGGGGAGAGTAAGGCAGGACCGCACCTGGGGCGCACTCATTTAGAGAGAGTCAATCTCATTTAGAGCTGGAGGCCGCATTTAAGGCCAACAAGAACTCTGAGAATGCCAAGGTTAAGGAAGCCTTCAAGGGTGCTGAGGTCGTAAGTAAGTTCTGAGCTCATTTAGAGCTGGAGTTGGTCTCATTTAGAGCATGATGCCGCATTTAGAGCCGAGGATCATGCTTGGGGTCAAGCTGAGCTTACATGGAGCGTAAGGAAGGACTGTGCCTAAGGTTAGGAACGATGGAGTCGCACAAATAGAAGTTGCTACTGTCGTGGGATAGCGTTCTATCGCGAGATCGTAGGAATTCCTTCGTTGTGTGATATGAGATAGCTGTAAATTATCTGGACACAAATAGACGTGGAAAAGGAAAGATAATATTATTGAATGAAAGGAAAATGATAGTACATTAATTCCCATTGAGCGGGGCATTCGGCTTACGCATGGTTATGCCTAGTTAAAATCTTCAAAGGGAAAACCCTGTGGGAAAAAACCACAATTAAGGAAAAAGAGTGCATTGACTATTTGTAGTTTAGGGGGGGGGGGGGGGAGGAGGGGGCAGGGTCACTTAGTTGTGGTAGGCCCGTAAGGAGGCCGCACTCCATGAGCATGGAAGTCTCGTCCAGAGAGTTCAACAATCTTATAGGCTCCCTTTCTTAATTATGTCTTTTGTCACTATGTATGGACCTTCTCAGTTCAATGCAACTTTTCCTTCCCCAATTGGCTTCCTTTGGAGTTTAGTCTTTCTTAGCAGTATCTCCCTCCATAAATTTTCTCGATGTGACATATTTTATCGTATTTTAGAGCTATTTTGAGCTTCATGGTTCCTTCTCTCACTCTAGCGAGTTCTCATTCTTCTTCAACAAGGTTCAGCTCAGCCTTTCAGGCTTCTGAATTGCTTTGTTCATCAAAGGTTGCTCTTCAGAGGTTGCCCCCCACGTTTTCAACCGAGATCATGGCCTCTGCTCCGAAGATGCGTCTATAAGGAGTTTCCTGAGTGGATGACTGGGCAGTTATGTTATAATTTCGTAACACTGTAGGAAACTCTTCGGCCTAGTGCCCTTTGACTTATCGAGCTTCTTTTTAAGTCTTGTCAAGATAACTTTGTTAGCCACCTCGGCCAAGCCATTGGTTTACGGATGCTCCACCAAGGAGAAAAGTTGTTAAATGTTGAGGTCCGAGCAGAATTCCTTGAATATTCTATCTATGAATTGTGTGCCATTATCACTGACGAGTTCACGTGGTATGCCATGTCTGCAACTGATTTTCTTCCACACAAATTTTTTAATCTTTTCGATTGCAATTGAGGCCAGCAGCTCGGCCTCTATCTACTTGGTGAAGTAGTCGATGGCTACCACCAGGTATTTGACCACGTCTTCAGGGTGCATCCAGATCTGATAGCCTGAGTATGCGTCCATGAAACTCAAGTACTGGTACCCCGAGGAGCCATCGACAAGTTTGTCTATGCTCGGGAGAGGGTAGGAGTCCTTCGGGGGCAAGCTTTGTTCAGGTCAGTGAAGTCTATGCACATCCATCATTTTCCAGAACTTTTTTTTGACCATCACGATGTTCGCGAGCCATGTGGTGAATATGATCTCTCTGATGAAATCTACTTTCAGTAGCTTATTGGTCCCTTTCAGAGATGCTTCTTGACGCTCGGCTCCGAGCTTTCTTTTCTATTATGCCACAGGTTTGACTCGAGGGTCGATGGCGAGCTTGTGGTAGATGAATTAGGATCTATCCCTGACATGTCTACAGGTGTCCGTGCAAACAAGCCGACATTGTTTTCTAGTAGAGCGCTGAGTTGAGTTTTGAGCTCGATTGGGAAACGAGCTCCAACAAACGTCACCTGCTCGGGCGATGCTTTGATCTATATAGATTCCAAGTCGTCGGTCGGCTGGGGCCGCTCTTGGACGTTTCTTCTCAAGTCCAACTTGGATACTCTTAGCTGATGCTTTGTGTGGAACACCGAGTGGACTTGCGGGGATGAAGTGCTCAACGCTTTCTCTGGCTTAGCCTTCTATTGGTTTAAACATTCATTGTAGCACAAGCGGGCTTCTTTCTGGTCGGCGTGGACCATTCCCACCTTTGCCCTTGAAACTGGGAATTTGAGTGCCAGGTAGGGGCTAGGGCAATTGATGACTAGGTACTGCATTTGTTGTTTTAGTCTTCAGCCGGCAGCCAAACGTTGTCCTTAACCACACATAGCCTCGGATGTTGACTCATTCTCCTGAGAACTCAAGAAGGTCTCTGTTCTTGAGTGGAGTGCGGCTTCAGTCAGTTGCATCTTCCTGAATGTTGAGTAGAACAGGATGTCGATCGAGCTCCCATAATCTTCCAGGACGACTTACCTGACAATAAAGTTACCAACGATTACAGAAATAACGACAAGGTCATGTAGGCTTATGTCAATTCCCTAGAATTCAAATTCATAGAATGATATTATCAGGATTCTGACGTGAGGCATATGCAGGTGGGTCGTGTTATCGATTGCCATGATGACTTAGAGAGACCTTTTTCTGGCTAAGCTTGTCTTGCCCCCCTCCCCCCCCCCCCCCCACGAATCCTCCGACTATATGTTCGATGACTCCGCGGATCTCATTGTTTGGTCAATCAATTTTGCCGCTATCTCGATTTCCCCTAGTGTCCCTTGGGGGTGCTTTGCTTCGACTTCGGTGTTAGGAGTCGTAGTCATGTTGGTCCCGTCTACACTCTACAGCTTCTTATGTGGCCGACGTAGCGATTAAGGTGACCTTCCCATATCAAACGCTTGATCTGGTCTTTGAGTACCACACACTCCTCGATAGTGTGTCCATACGTGCGATTGAATTCACACTTCTTACTTTTGTTAGCATTAAACGATACCTTCTGCTTCATGGCGTTGCTTAGATATTTAAAGGGATAATAGACTAAACAATCATAAGGTTTGCAAAAAAATTTACGTTCTACTCGCATTTTCAAAATTCGTCTATAAATGCACAATATTTACATCCATTTATGCCATCTACCAAATCGTTAAGCGTCATCTCAACTTAGCTGACGTGGAGGAAAACGACGCTCGCGTGGCTAACAGCTTCATAGGTGGCCACCTATTATATATATATATATATAGTCCCACCTATTTTTCTCTCTCTTCTCTTCATCTTCCCTACTTCTTCTTCTGCCGGCCACGACCACTACCACCTTGCACCGCCACCACGGCCACCGCCACTGCCTCCCATCCTTCTCCTCCGTCGTTGCCTCCTCTGTCGCACTCAATCCACTGCCGCACAACAGCTGCGATCCACACTTGTCCGCCCTCTGAGCCGCCGCCAACCATTCCCCTGACTGCCTCCTCCACCTTCACCACCCGCCTCCTCCAACTTCTCAGGTCTGGTCAAGTCTTCCCCGGCCCGAAGAAAATTGACTATCATGTCAACCTTTGCCACGTCATACTCCTCCTTCGTTATTCTGTAGCTTCTTGTCCTTGGGCTTTAAGAACACTTCCTCCACTTCCTCCTCTAATGCTCTCCCTCTCGTTTCTAGGCAATACAAGAAATAGAACACCAACACGATGACCCCAACACCGGAGAAGAGGAAGAAGGTGCCGCCGATGGTGATGGCTTTGTAGAGCCAAACGAAGGACATCAACATGGCGGAGTTCATCAATCTATTGATCGCCAGCTACAAGTGCTCGATCATGGTGAGGACAACGCCCAGCCCTGTGAGCGACAATATCATCCCTATCATCCCTGTTATGCCCGAGAGGAATAGCTTTCTCCCTCCCAACCCCCAAGCAGGATAGCAAGCAAGATGAACGCGGTCTTGATGACACCGACGCAGATAGTGGTGAAGAACTGCTGGTTCTTGGTCACTAGGCTGACCTTCTTGAAGATCTGAGGGCTGTAGAGGACGATGGCCTTGATCCCAGTGGCGTGTTGGAAGAAGTGGACGCCGTCGGGGTCGGCTGCAGCAGCAGGTCCTTCCACCCACCCTCTCCTCGATGACTTCCTTCGCTTCGTTGACGCGCATGGATTCTTCGACTTTGCGGCCCTCGTCCTGCAGCAGCTCCTCGCCGCCTCTCAAGTCGCACGACGTGGGGAAGCAGTTGACCAAGCTGGCGGCGATTGTAGTTGGCCGAGGTTCACCGCAGAGGAGGCGAAGATGGCTGAGGTCAGGTTGGAGGTTGTCGCCTCGCTGGGGGACGCTGATGAGGGAGAAGGTGCCGTAGTTGATGATGCTTCACGTACTGGAAGGCCATCCTTTTTATGGGTTGCTTTATACCAGCGAAGGTGGGAGGAGAGAGGGAGGTGAGACAGTACACTCCTTGTAGAAATATGCTCTGCTTTATACCTACAATGAATTAAATGCACGAGATTAATTAGAGAGAGGCATGGGATGGTAATAGGAGGGTTGACATTGCCCGCATGGACTATTTTAGTCCGCCATTGTTGTGGCCTCTGGATAAAAGGTGGCTCTCTCTCCGTCAATGTAGGGCTCTTCCTCCAAGAAGAGAAGAGAGAAGAATCCTCTGTCAAAAGCAACAACG
This sequence comes from Canna indica, assembly GCA_034359265.1. Taxonomy (NCBI): domain Eukaryota; kingdom Viridiplantae; phylum Streptophyta; class Magnoliopsida; order Zingiberales; family Cannaceae; genus Canna; species Canna indica. The sequence goes on along the minus strand of CP136891.1, from coordinate 66,524,690 downwards.
AGCATGCAAGAGAGTCAAGTGGGTAGATATGTTTTGTTACCTGGATGACGCGACCATAGGTGGTGAAGGAGAGGAAAGAAGGGAACGCGATGGAGAAGAAGCTATCGATGACGAGGTGGTACTCGCGGTGTGCAAGTGCTTGTGGCGCGCGCCGCGTATTAGGAGGACCGAGTTCTCGCCCAGCATGTTGGTGATGGACGACGGGTAGCTAGGTTCCATGGTGCAGGAAGTAGTGGTAGTGGTGGTGGAAGAAGAAGAAGTGGGGAAGAAAAAGAAAAGAAGAAAGAGAAAAATATATATGACCATATATATTCCTTTTTAATAACATACCCACAACTAGGAAGGCCAGGTATGAAGCCGTCAGGCCACAAAATCGTCGTTTTCCTCCATTTCAGCTAAGTTGAGACGGCGCTTGACGATTTGATGGATGACATAAATGGATGTAAAGATTGTGCATTTATAGGCGAATTTTGAAAACACATATAGAATGTAAAATTTTTGTAAACCTTATGATTTTTTAGTTTATTATCCCTTTGAGAAGCTGCACATTGTAGATCTCTTGGAGAATGGTCTCCCTTTTGGTGTTCAATGAGGTATATTTGTCATATCTGGCGCTAGGTTGGGGTGGCGATCTCTTTCTTTTGTCGTCGTCCTATCCTTGGCAATCTTGCCCTTCTCCCTATTTATCGAGCTTCTTTGTTTTTTTGTCTTCGGAGTTGTCTTTGGTAATTTATCTACCCGCCTTTTTGGCTTATCTAAGCAATTCCATCTCCATGTGGCACACTGCTCATTCTCAAAACTCGACCATAGTTCTCGGCTTGGACAAGGCTATCTGGTCTGCGAATTGTCCGAGCTTCAGGTCATGTTTGATAGAGTACAACACGATGTGAGAGTTGAGGTTGGGGATCTCCATGGCTACGGTATAGAGGTGGCAATGGGTCGAGCTCACCTAAAGGCGGCACGAGCCCGACCCTAACTGGGGTACGTGGGTTGTACTCGGCACGACGTGCTAGAGGTGGCAATGGATTGTGCTTGGGCCGGCCACCTACGGGCCGTGCCTGGCACAGCTCGAACACACCACGGGCAAGCCCAGCCCGACCCGAGCCCGCCCACTCGTGCTCGGGCCGGGCCGGCTTGAATAATTAAATAATTAAATTAAAGTTTTTAAATATTTAAATTTAAAATTTTAAAGGTTAAAAAATTTATTTTTTTAAAAAAAATCCACTCGATCGAGCCCGAGCCAGACCAGGCTTGGCGCACGCTAGGCCTAGGGCGCGTGGGCCATGCTCGGCCCGCATGCCGTGCTGAGCACGGCCCGCGTGCCCAGGAGGCGAGCCCGGCCCGTCTCTTGGGCACAACTGTGCTGAGCTGGGCCAAGCAAGGTCCGAAATCGGGCTGGGCCCGTGCCGCCCATGGGCGGGCCCGGCCCATTGCCACCTCTACGGCGTGCGTGCCGTACTCAGCCTGGCCTAGCGCAAGCATTGCCAGCGCTAGATTAAGCTTGGGCGGAGGGCTGAGTTGGTCCTCCCCTTTGAGCAACCGGGCTGTGCCAAGCACAACTCGGGGTTTTCTCGGGTCGTGCCTGGCATGACCCGAAGTTTTCTCTGGCCGTGCCAGGCACGACCCATTACCACATCTACTACGGTGTTGAATCTCTTGAGGTACTCCCTCAGTGGTTCATTCTGTCCCTGTGTGATATAGTGAAGGGAGTTCTCGGTCTTGGAATAGATTCAGAATGAGGATAATTGGTTGATGGATGCCTTGGAGAGCTCCTGGAAGGTATGTACAGATCCCGACGGGAGGGTGGAGAACCATAACAACGCAACCTTTTCTAGGAAAGTGGGGAAAGCTCGACATAGGATGAAGTCAGTAGTGCTGTTGAGAAGCATCATCGATCAAAATATCGTCAGGTGGATGGTCAAATCGCCCGTGTTGCTGTAAGGTTGGAGGGTGGTCGGCAACTTGAAATTGTCAAGGAGGGGGACTGTTGGCTTAAGGTTTTCAACCTTGGTCTTAATCTCAGTTTTGATGATAACAAACATGGAACTAATATTTCATTGATAAATCTTTCAGGTTCCATATCGGTTAGCGTTCGATGTCCTCGATCGAATAAATCAGAAGAAATCGAAAAATCGGAAGGACATTGATCATCACGCTCGGGTTCGTCAAGGAATATCTCGGAAGTCGACGTGTGCACCAAAGACGTATTGGACGAGCCCAAAGATCACATGGAAAACTCTCCAAGTTGATGCTCGTTGAAAGTCGGAACCCAGAAAAGAAGCGCAGAAGAAGAAGGCTGAAAAAAATCAAATTCAGCATATGATCGATCGGTCGGTCGGTCGATCGAATAGTGTTAGAACTTTGCAGTAGCCTTGTCGATCGACCGAATGTCGCGAAAACATGGCAGTAGCCATTTGGTCGACCTGTCAGTCAATCGAAGATAGGGAAGAAATCGCGTAAAGGCTACGTCGGTCGACCGGGTGATCGATCGACCGAAGGTAGAAAGTGGCAGTAGCTACTTCGGTCGACCGACTGAGGCCAAAAATTGGCAGTAGCTTCGTTGGTCGATCGAACTGCAGATCACTGAAGCCGTAACTTGCGTCGGTCGACCGATCGGTCGATCGGATTGCGGAATGCAGGAATTGCGTCTGGCGGTCGACCCGTCGGTCGATCGCACAGAGACATTGAGGCAGCGGTCACTTGAGCGGTCAATCGGTCGATCGATCGGCCAATCAACCGAGCAGCTATAACGGATAGTTTTCTACCCGTTGAGCTGCCGTTTCTTTGAAAGGGTATAAATATACCTCATCTAACTTATTTAAGACCATCTCTCCTCTCACTGATACAGAATTTATTGAGCATTCGAAAGGGAGTTTTGAGCCTTCAAAAGATTGATTGCAGCGCGCCCTAATCTTCCGTCAAAATCCGCTTCAAGCGCACACTCTGTCTCAACTCGGGATTTAATTCGAGCTCTATTTCTTGGCGAGTTGGAGGCGTCGAAGGCTTGGAAAAGAGCATTGATCCTTGGTTTCAATTCTAAGCTCTTTTCATTGTAATTTTAACTGTTATTTGAACCAGTTTTCTTGGATTTGAGTTTGAGTAAGACCTAGGTTGTTAGGTCTTGTGTGGAAGTGGTTACCTTACTGTGAAGGTGTAAAGCCACTTTTGTAAACCTTGTTTTACTAGGATTAGTTGAGGTATCCCTTAGGTTGAGGTAGAAGAGTGCTCTCGCTAAGAAGGCGAAGACTTCCGGGTATGGAAGTGCTTGTTGGCTTAAGGGTCTCTCTTAAGCCTCGATCTTTATTTTGATGCTCACAAACATGTATTTAATCCAAGTGTGAAGGTTTGAGTTCAGGTTGAGGTTGCGATACATATGTCAAATCTGTTCAATCAAGACGACAGAAAAGATCGTCGAAAAAATGGAAGAAGAAAGGTTTGGGGATTAAGTCAAGAAGATTTAATGTAATATATCCCTAGAATAATTAATCCCAAGCCTAAAATGTAAGGTCATCCAAGTTGAAACTTGGTAACCAAACCCTTAGAAGTGGCTTGTAAAATTCAAGGAATTAATCATCCTTAGCCTGGGATCGGTCGACCGGTCGGTCGACCGATCACGGCAATAAAATGGCAATGCAGCCCATTCGGTTGATCGAAGATTGCAAGATATTGGCAGAAGTTATTTGGTCGACCGAATGTGGCAAAGGCCAAATAGCTGGGCTGCGTCGGTCGACCGACAGAGGCAAAGAATTGGCAGAAAGGTAGTGGTCGACCAATCGGTTGACCGACCTAACGGTAGCCTCAATCGCATGACTTGCTATAGCAATTCGGTCGATCCGTCGGTTGACCGACCTCTCTGCCAATTCTAAGAGTGCTCTCGCTAAGAAGGCGAAGACTTCCGGGTATGGAAGTGCTTGTTGGCTTAAGGGTCTCTCTTAAGCCTCGATCTTTATTTTGATGATCACAAACATGTATTTAATCCAAGTGTGAAGGTTTGAGTTCAGGTTGAGGTTGCGATACATATGTCAAATCTGTTCAATCAAGACGACAGAAAAGTTCGTCGAAAAAATGGAAGAAGAAAGGTTCGGGGATTAAGTCAAGAAGATTTAATGTAATATATCCCTAGAATAATTAATCCCAAGCCTAAAATGTAAGGTCATCCATGTTGAAACTTGGTAACCAAACCCTTAGAAGTGGCTTGTAAAATTCAAGGAATTAATCATCCTTAGCCTGGGATCGGTCGACCGGTCGGTCGACCGATCACGGCAATAAAATGGCAATGCAGCCCATTCGGTCGACCGAAGATCGCAAGATATTGGCAGAAGTTATTTGGTCGACCGAATGTGGCAAAGGCCAAATAGCTGGGTTGCGTCGGTCGACCGACAGAGGCAAAGAATTGGCAGAAAGGTAGTGGTCGACCAATCGGTTGACTGACCTAAAGATAGCCTCAATCGCATGACTTGCTGTAGCAATTCGATCGACCCGTCAGTTGACCGACCTCTCTGCCAATTCTAAGAGTGCTCTCGCTAAGAAGGTGAAGACTTCCGGGTATGGAAGTGCCTGTTGGCTTAAGGGTCTCTCTTAAGCCTCGATCTTTATTTTGATGATCACAAACATGTATTTAATCCAAGTGTGAAGGTTTGAGTTCAGGTTGAGGTTGCGATACATATGTCAAATCTGTTCAATCAAGATGACAGAAAAGATCGTCGAAAAAATGGAAGAAGAAAGGTTCGGGGATTAAGTCAAGAAGATTTAATGTAATATATCCCTAGAATAATTAATCCCAAGCCTAAAATGTAAGGTCATCCATGTTGAAACTTGGTAACCAAACCCTTAGAAGTGGCTTGTAAAATTCAAGGAATTAATCATCCTTAGCCTGGGATCGGTCGACCGGTCGGTCGACCGATCACGGCAATAAAATGGCAATGCAGTCCATTCGGTCGACCGAAGATCGCAAGATATTGGCAGAAGTTATTTGGTCGACCGAATGTGGCAAAGGCCAAATAGCTGGGCTGCGTCGATCGACCAATCGCGTCGGTCGATCGATTGGTCGACCGACAGAGGCAAAGAATTGGCAGAAAGGTAGTGGTCGACCAATCGGTTGACCGACCTAAAGATAGCCTCAATCGCATGACTTGCTGTAGCAATTCGGTCGACCCGTCGGTTGACCGACCTCTCTCAGCTGCCAGCGGTTGCACTGGCGGTCGATCCATCGGTCGACCAACAGATCGACCGGCCTGTGATCGAACGGCTTCAATGGTCGAATTTTTATCCGTTGAACGGCCGTTCAAGTGAGGGGTTATAAATACCCCTCACCAAACTTCTTTAGACACTTTTTGCAAACTTATTTGAGCATTAAAAGTGAGCCTTAAAGCCTTCATACGAGCTACACCTGCGCGCACCTCTCTACTCCCAGTCTCGACTTCATCATGCGTTGTTTTCTTTTGCTTCAACCTTGCTGCGTTCCTTGAAGTCTTCTTTCAGTTGTAAGTTGAAGACGAGAAGGCGTTGGAAAGAAGCTTGGGTCAAATTTCTCCTTCATTAGCTCTTTCCTAAAGTTTGTAATTTGTTGAATGTTATTTTCTTGTTAAGATAGCTTGCTAGGTGTGCTAGGAAACACTTAGGGTAAACTTTGTAGAAGTGTGTTTTGCCTAGGTGAATATGATTGAGGTGTTCTCCAAGTGAGGGAGAAGGGTGTCCTCAAGTGTATTCAAAGGAAAACATACAATCTATAAAGTAGTGTTTAGAAATCCTTGTTAATGAGCCAAGGTAGTGGAGTAGGTGGTTGGCCGAACCACTATAAATTGTTTTGTTTGCATTGCTCTTTACTTGCTTTCATCATTGTGATTGAATTGTGATCGCATCATTCATTAAAGAACAATTCCATTAAGATAAGATAAAATTAATTTAAAAGAAATTTACAAAAGGGGATTGCCACTATTCAACCCCCTCTTCTAGTGTCAAGGTCCATCCAACAATTGGTATCAGAGCAAGGTAGTAGGCTAAGACTTAACCATCTTCCCTAAAAATAATCATGTCTAGTGAAATTCATCTAGCTCAAGGGTCCTCTACCCATACTCCACCACTCTTTGATGGAAACAACTATGCCTATTGGAAGATTCGCATGAATGGCTTCCTCCAATCATTAGGCATGAATGTATGGAGAATGATCTTGGTAGAGTATAAGCAACCCAATAAGGATATGGACCAATGGGACCAAGAGGAGGTCAAACTTTTTAATGCTAATGCCAAGGCCGTCAATGCTCTATATTGCGGTCTCTCAATTAATGAATTTAATAGGATCTCTACATGCAAGTCCGCTTATGAAGTATGGAAGGTTTTAGAGACCACCCATGAAGGGACTTCGCAAGTAAAAGAATAAAAAATTAATTTACTCATGCATGATTATGAGATGTTTAAAATGCTTTCACATGAGTCTATTGATGCCATGCATGCTAGGTTCCAAAATATTACAAATGGCTTAGCTAACCTTGGCAGGGAAATAAAGGAAGATGAGAAGGTAATGAAGCTCCTTCGCTCCCTTTCAAAATCTTGGGAGCCCAAAGTGACTACCATCATGAAAGCCAAGGACTTGAGCCAATTAAAGATCACCAAGCTCATTGGGTCTCTCATGACACATGAGACCCACATGAAGCAATATCAAGAGGAAGAAGCTCCAAAAGGCAAAACCATTGCCTTAAAAGCATCCCATCGAGCCGGAGAGACATCGTCATCCGAGGAAGAGACGGATGACATTGAAGAAATGGCGATGCTCGCTAGAAGGTTCACGAGCTTCATGAGGGGAGACATGAGAAAAGGAAAAAGTGACTACACGTGCTTCAATTGCAACAAGACGGGCACCTAAGGAAAGACTGCCCGCTTCTAAAGATGGCCACTACCTCCAACCCTCACAAGAAGGAAAAGTACAAGAAGAAGAAGAAGACAATGATGGCTACATGGGACGAAAGCGAGGCATCATCAAGTGAAGAAGAGGCAAGGAGTGAAAAAGCAAACCTTTGCTTGATGGCAAAGGAAGATGATGTAAGATTTAATTTTGGTGAAATTTCATTTACCCAAGAAGAATTACAAATTGAATTTGAGCAAATGCATGATGAGTTTATTGTAATTAGGAGAAAATTTAAGGACCTTAAAAAGGATAATAGGTCCTTAGAAATTGAAAATGATAGATTATTACTTTCCTGCAATGATCTTAGGAAAGAGGTAGAAAATCTTAAGGAAGAAAAGTGCACCCTAGAAAAGGCTAATAAGGACCTAGAAATAGACAATTAAAAATTAGAAAAAGAAAACAAGTATTTATGTGATACAGTAGAGCATTTAAATGATAACATGCTAACATTAAAGAAAGAACTTTGCATGCTCAATGAAAAAATGACAACTATTCAAAATGTTATGCCAAAAGTTGTCAATAAAAAGAAATTATCACACTCCCATGCTCACATACACACACAAAGAAAATTTCATGGTAATTATTTTTCTTGCGGTATTTTTGGCCATATGGCCAAAGATTGTGCATTAAGGAGGAATTCACATGCAAGATTCACATGGGTTCCAAAAGTGACTAACACCCAAGGACTCAAGAAATTTTGGATACCTAAGAAAGTGTCTTCTCCTTTTGTAGGTGGAGAAGCATCCTCAACCAAGTAGGAGTACTTGGATCTTGGATAGCAATTGCTCGAAGCACATGACGGGAGATATCAACTTGTTTGCAACCCTATCAAGTAAAGATGGTGGAAATGTCACATTTGGAGACAACGCCAAAGGTAAGATTATTGGCGTTGGTGACATAGGTATACTCCCTTACGCATGTATCAAAAATATTTTATTAGTTGATGTTTTAAAGCATAATTTGATTAGCATATCTCAACTATGTGATAATGGGTACATAATTATTTTTGAAGCATCTAAACGCATGATTAGAAGTACACCTTCAAATGATATCATGTTCATAGAAAATAGGCAAGAAAATGTATACACCCAAGAATTAAATGTCTTGCCCAATCCTCATATTAGATGCTTAGTAGCCATGGAAAATGACTCTTGGTTGTGGCATAGAAGGCTAGGACATGCTAGCATGAGTCTCATCCAAGAGATATCTAGAAAAGACTTAGTAAAAGGCTTACCTAAGATAAAATTTGAAAAAGATAAACTTTGTGATGCATGTCAACTAGGTAAGCAAGTAAAATCTTCATTCCATAGTATTAATCAAGTTAGTACATCTAAAATTCTAGAGCTTGTACACATGGATCTCTTTGGTCCATGTGATGTAGCTAGTCTAGGTGGAAAGCTTTATTGCTATGTTTTGGTTGATGATTTCTTGAGATTTACATGGGTTTTCTTTTTGGCAAAGAAAAATAAAATATTTGAGTTTTTCAAAAAAATTGCAAAAATGGTTTCAAATGAAAAAGGAGTTTCTATTTTAAAAATTAGGAGTGATAATGAAGGGGAGTTTAAAAATGAAATTTTTTTCGAGTTTTGTGATGATTTAGGTATTCAACATACCTTTTCTTCCCCTAGGATTTCTCAACAAAATGGGGTGGTTGAGAGGAAGAATAGAACCCTACAAGAAATGGCTAGGACCATTTTATGCGAAAATAATTTGCCTAAATATTTTTGGGCCGAAGCCATAAATACTTCGTGTTATGTTCTTAATCGTGGTTTTATTAAGACCAAAAATCAAGAAAACAAATTTTGAGCTTTAGAATTGTAAAATCCTAAATGTGGGATATTTTCATGTTTTTAGATGTAAATGCTTTATTTTAAATACTAAGGAGAATTTAGGAAAATTTGATTCTAAATCCGATGAAGGAATTTTCCTAGGTTACTCCACTAGTTCTAAGGCTTATAGAGTTTATAATCGTAGAACTATGATAGTTGAAGAATCTATGCATGTGACTTTTAATGAAACTAATAATTCTTCAAGAAATGTCAAGATTGTGAATGTAGGTGAGGAGCTTGAGGATTTCACACTTTATGATAAGAAAGTGGAGGATGAAGATAATGAGGAGACCCAACATGAAGAACCTCCATCCTCAAGTCAACCTCAAGTTAGAGATGAAGAAAAAGAAGAAGCTCTATCACCTCTCCCCAAGGGATACCGATTGGTAAGAGATCATCCAATGGACCAAGTCATTGGAGAGCCTTCAACGGGAGTGGTAACACGTTCTGGTAACACGTTCTAAACTTAAAAATTTATATCAATATATAGCTTTTGTTTCTCAAGTGGAGCCTAAAAATGTTAAGGAAGCTATAAAAGATGAGTTTTGGGTATTAGCCATGCAAGAAGAACTCAACCAATTTGATAAAAATAATGTATGAGACTTAGTGCCTAGACCTAGTGATCAAATCATAATTGGAACCAAGTGGGTATTTAAGAATAAACTAGATGAAGAAGGACTAGTGATTAGAAACAAAGCTAGGCTAGTGGCACAAGGGTACAACCAACAAGAAGGAATAGACTATAATGAAACATATGCTCCCGTAGCTAGACTTGAAGCAATTAGGATGCTTTTAGCATATGCTAGTTTTAAAGGTTTCAAACTTTTTCAAATGGATGTGAAAAGTGCTTTCTTAAATGGTTTTATAAATGAATAAGTTTATGTTGAGCAACTCCCCGATTTTGAAAGTTTTGAGTTTCCAAATTATGTTTTCAAACTTAAAAATGCTTTGTATGGTTTAAAACAAGCCCCTAGGGCTTGGTATGAAAAACTTTCTATCTTCCTAATTGAACAAGGTTTTGACATAGGAAAAGCGGATGTCTCACTTTTCATTAAGCATCATGAAAATGACATATTATTAGTTCAAATATATGTTGATGATATAATTTTTGGTGCCTCTAATGAAATACTTTGTGAGTGGTTTGCTAAGAGCATGCAGGATGAATTTGAGATGAGTATGATGGGAGAACTCTCCTTCATGCTTGGTCTCCAAATCAAGCAAACCACCAAAGGGATCTTCATCAATCAAGCTAAGTACACAAAGGAGCTCATCAAAAGATTTGGAACGAATGAAGCCAAGATAGCTTCTACACCTATGAGCGTATCCATCAAGCTTGACAAAGATGAGGAGGGCATTAAAGTGAACGAAAAATGATATCGAGATATGATCGGTAGTCTCCTTTATTTAACCGCAAGTAGTCCCGATATCATGTTTAGCGTATGTGTATGTGCTAGGTTTCAATCGTGTCCTAAAATGTCTCACTTAAGCGCGGTAAAATGTATATTGAGATATCTAAAGGGTACGGTTGACTTAGGATTATAGTATCCATGTCATACATCATTTGATTTAATTAGTTTTTCGGACGTTGATTTTGCCGGATGTAAGGTAGATAGGAAAAGCACTAGTGGGTGTTGTCATTGTGATAATGCTATGGACTTTGGTATTCTTGCATACCTATACATTGTGATAATACTAGTGCAATTAATTTAACCAAAAATCCTATCTTACACTTTAGAACTAAGCATATTGATTTGAGACATCATTTTCTTAAGGATAATGTAGCTAAGGGAAATATATCGGTAGAATTTGTGTCCACCGATAAATAACTTGTCGATATATTTACAAAACCCTTAGTTGAAGAAAGTTTCACAACCTTAAGGATGCAACTATGAATTTGTGCTTTACCTTGTGTTTAAAGAGATTTTTTTTCAAAATTTACATAATTTCAAAACTTGCATTTTATAAAAGTGTCATCACACTTATATTTTGCTCTGAAGTGGGGTTTTGCGACCTATTGATGTTTGCCCTCTATAGGCTTACATTGTTGGGAAGGACTATAGTGGTAGATGATACTTGGTTTTTATGGCTTTCTCAATTTTTTGGCTTTATGATGAAATCTCATTAATTGTACCTTGATTCTTACCCTTTTTGATTGATGTCAAAAGGGGGAGAAAAAGAAAGGTCACACTTGGTTTTCACGATGCATATAGGTAGTGTGAGTTTTATAGTTAAGGGGAAGAAATATAGTTAGGGGAGTTAAGAAGAACATGCACAACGGTAGGGGGAGTATAAGTTAAGTTATAGAAAATTTAATATGCACATTGATAAATGGAGCATATGTTGAGTTATAAGTAATGGAATGCATATGTTAACTTAAAAAGTTGAATGCATAGGCTAAAGCATTTATCTTGCATACCCTAACTCTTGAATGCCTTAACTCAAACTCACAAATGCTTATATTTTTTTAAATTTTAATGTTATGTTTGTCATCATCAAAAAGGGGGAGATTGTTGGCTTAAGGGTCTCTCTTAAGCCTCGATCTTTATTTTGATGATCACAAATATGTATTTAATCCAAGTGTGAATGTTTGAGTTGACGTTGAGGTTGCGATACGCATGCCAAATTTGTTCAATCAAGACGACGGAAAAGATTGTCGAAGAAATGAAAGAAGAAAGGCTCGGGGATTAAGTCAAGAAGATTTAATGTAATATATCCTAGAATAATTAATCCCAAGCCTAAAATATAAGGTCATCCAAGTTGAAACTTGGTAACTAAACCCTTAGAAGTAGCATGTAAAAATTTAAGGAATTAATCATCCTCAGCCTGGGATCGGTCGACCGGTCGATCGACCGATCAAGGTAATAAAATGGCCATGCAACCCATTGGATCGATCGATTGGTCGACTGAAGATCGCAAGATATTGGCAGAAGCCATTTGGTCGACCAGTCGGTCGACCGAATGTGGCGAAGGCCAAATAGCTAGGATGCGTCGGTCGACCGGTTGATCGACTGATAGAGATGAAGAATTCGCAGAAAGGTAGCGGTCGACCAATCGATCGATCGACCTAAAGATAGCCTCAATCGCACGACTCGATGTAGCAATTCGATCGACCGGCAGGTCGATCGAATGTTGAAAGATTTGATTGGCGGTCGACTCGTCGGTCGACCGACCTCTCTCAGCTGCCAGCGGTTGCACTAGCGGTTGATCCGTCGGTCGACCGACAGATCGATCGGCCTGCGACCGAACGACTTCAACGATCAAATTTTTATCTGTTGAACGGCCGTTCGAGTGAGGGGTTATAAATACCCCTCACCAAACTTCTTTAGACACTTTTTGCAAACTTATTTGAGCATTAAAAGTGAGCCTTAAAGCCTTCATATGAGCTACACCTACGCGCGCATCTCTGCTCCCAGTCTCGACTTCATCAAGCGTTGTTTTCTTTTGCTTCAACCTTGCTGCGTTCATTGAAGTCTTCTTTCAGTTGCAAGTTGAAGATGAGAAGGTGTTGGAAAGAAGCTTGGGTCAAATTTCTCCTTAATTAGCTCTTTCCTAAAGTTTGTAATTTGTTGAATCTTATTTTCTTGTTAAGATAGCTTGCTAGGTGTGCTAGGAAACACTTAGGGTAAATTTTGTAGAAGTGTGTTTTACCTAGGTGAATAGGATTGAGGTGTTCTCCAAGTGAGGGAGAAGAGTGTCCTCAAGTGTATTCAAAGGGAAACATACAATCTATAAAGTAGTGTTTAGAAATCTTTGGTAAGTAGCCAAGGTAGTAGAGTAGGCGGTTGGCCGAACCACTATAAATTATTTTATTTGCATTGCTCTTTACTTGCTTTCATCATTGTGATTGAATTGTGATCATATCATTCATTAAAGAATAATTCCATTAAGCTAAGACAAAATTAATTTAAAAGAAATTTACAAAAGGGGATTGATACTATTCAATCCCCCTTTAGTGTCAAGGTCCATCCAACAGTGCCTTAGGTCGAGAGTGCGACTCTTTGAGTCAAAGTCCTAATTGTAAGGGAAATAAGAATTAATCTAGTAAACTTAGTTTGGAAATCCTAAGCGGGGTGCTTAGGTAGTGGAGTAGACATTGGGGTCGAACTACTATAAATTTATGTGTTAGCATTGTTATCTATTATTGTTTGTGCTTAATTGTTTTATCTGGCTTCCGCATTTAATCGCAAAATTGCAACTTGCCTTAATGATTTGGGAAACGATTAAAATTAGAATTAGGCGAAAGATTTAGTTAACACACTATTCACCCCCCCTCTAGTGTAGCCAATTTGTCCAATAATTGGTATCAGAGCGGGTCATAGATTGAGATTTCACCATCTCTTCTACACCTTGTCTCGATCCGAGAATGATACTAGAGTTGGTAGCGTCTTCACCTCCTAGGTTCGATGACTCAAACTTTGGTCTTTGGAAATATATGATGTACACTTATTTAAAGACTAAAGGTTTTACTGTTGTTAACATGTTACATTGGGAATTCATTGAATCTAAGGTTGACATGCATGCTTGGAGTGAACTAGATAAGAAAATGTTTAAGTATAATGGAGATGCCGTGAATTATATTCTTTGTACCTTACCAAATGACATTATTGAAAAAGTCATGCATTGCTCTACGGCTTTTGATTTATGGGCTAGTTTGAATATCTTATACGATCATGCTAAAATTGAAGAAATTGGTACATTTAATGAAGGTAGTGATGACAATGGTCATTCACCTACCCCTAATCTTGGTTTTGATGCCCATAACTATTCCAGTCAAAGAAGTAGCCCCAAGAGTCGAAAAGAAAAGTAATTTGTCATGCTTGCAATGAAAAGGGACATGTGAAGAAAAATTGCCCAAGCATAAAGAACAAAGTAAGGAAGAGGTCAAGTGATTCCACCTCCACCTCTCACTCACTTGAAGCACCCTCTAGCCATGACTATGAAGCCACGTCTAAAGTTATCCTCATGAATGCTATTGATGAGGTACACTCTCCTTCACCTAGTCATGCTAATGAAAATGATGATACTAGCTCTGCTAGTTCTCATAACATGTCATATGATGAGTTAGTAGATGAATGTAGAAAAATATATGCCTTGCTTGTTAGAAAAGATAAGGAAAATAAAATGTTGAAAAAGAAAAATGTGATATTTAATTCTCATTTGCATGAATCCAAACTTAAAAATGAAAAATTGAAATCTAGGTCTTTTGATTCATGTCATGATAATGTAGAACTTAAGCTTAAGGATTTGAAGCTTAAAACTGACAATTTAGAAAATGAGAATTGCATGTTAAAATCTCAAGTACATGCATTGCATAAATCTATGAATGAGTTGAAAAATGAGATGTTGATTTTAAGTAGAAAAGTTAATGCTTCTTCTTTCAATTCTAAAAATCAAAATATCTCATTTAAGAAACCTCAAAAGAAAAATGTTACCCTTAAGAATGCTCATGCCCATCATCCTTCCTATGTCAAGCATTCTATCATTAAATCTCATGTCCATGTTAAAAATGAAAAGAAAAAGTTTCATGGACATTATTTTTGTTGTGGTGTCTATGGTCATGCTATTTATGATTGTGCATTCAAGAAAAATCCAAGTGTAGATAAGATACTTTAGATTCCTAAGCCATTTAACCCCCAAGGACCCAAAGCTATTTGGGTACCAAAAGTTTCATGCTCTTTTGTAGGGGGAGCCACCACACAAGGATAATGGAAATTGAAGAGTTGAAATTGACCAAGAAATTGAAGGAAGAATCCTTACATGGTTGCAACTTCAAAATCTTCACCCAGTCTAGATGCCTTAGGTTTAAGAATTGGCATCTAAATCATTTGGTATCATCACCTTTTCTCTACTTTATGTTTGATGTTGGTGTTTATGTACATGCTTAAAATTGATCGATTTTCCCCGCTCTTAATATATTTCAAATGATTTTTAATTTTTTGATTTCCGATCTCTTCGAAGACCTATGTAGCCTGTAATGAGCTCATGCGACCTTGCGGTTTTAAATCGTAGGCTCATTGTGGCCTTTCAATTTTCAACCAATAGGAAGGGTTGGAGATCATGTTTTCATATTTATTATTTTTTATGATCTCTTAAAATTCGTTTTGGTATCACTTGACTCTATTTAAAATGAATTTCAAACTATTTAGTAAAGTGAACTTTGATAATGATACTTGATGCTTCTCTTTGCTTTTTGGTTTGGTTAGCTTGCTAAGTAGCTATGTTTTCTCTAAAACATTAGTGTAGTTTACTTGCAAGTTATGAGTATTTTAGGGAGGCTAATTAGAATGAAAAAGATTAGTTAGGCTAAATCATCATGAATAAGGTATAACTTCGATAAATTTAAAATCTTAGTGTTATACTTCAATGTTTAAGCTCAAATGATGTCTCAATACTCATGATTAGAATTGCATGTCAAAACCCTTGAATTCTCATGAGTAGGTAGGATTTTAGTACTTAGGCAAATTTCATTGAATGAAACTTGCTCTAGGTTGATATTCACTATTAGAGACATTCTTCTTAAGTCCAAACCAGTTAAACATGTTTAGAGATCTTATTCCTCAAATATTTCATATCTTAAGATCTCTTTGATTCATTCTGGTATCATGTCAATTCATTAAAATGAATCTCCACTATTTAGCATAGGTTAAGAGTTTTAAATGAAACTGTGCATTAAACCTTTGCTATTTAGTATGTTAGCTTGCTAGTTGGTATATAATTTCATTATGATATTAATGAAGCCTACTTGCAAGTTAAGAAAGCGGTAAACATTGGAAAGCTATGCTATCATGAAGAAAAGTGAAAAGTAAATGACAAGTTTGACAAAATTCTATTGAAAGAGGTATGAATTCGTTTTTTTGTAAAATCTTAATATAATTCTTGAATATTCATGCTTTAATGATGTCTCTATATACTCATGATTGATTTTGCATGATAAATGTTTAAATTTTCATGAGTAGGCAATTTCATGGGTAACTAGGCAAGTTCATGATATTAATATTGAATGAATTTGGACTAGTTTGAAATTTCTTATTAGAGACATCATTTTGAGTAAACACCAAATGAACATGTTTAGATACACACATGATATGATTCTAGGTGTTTAATCATGAAAATTCATGTGTAGATGAAAAATGTGATAATTAGATCACATTAGAGGACTTAAGCTTGAGAAGTTTGACCCAAGTCAACAAATCGACTTGGACATTTCATTTTAAGTCAAAACTTCATAAACATGTTTAGGAATAAGTATAACATGTTTCCAAGCACTTAGAGTAAAAAATTCATATAGATATGGATAAAATAACATAGAGGTCAATTCATGCTTACCTCTTTTGAACCAAGTTGACCCAAGTCAACAAGTTGACTTAAAGGTCTCATTTTCAATCCATATTTGAGGAACATGTTTAGATTTACTCATGTTAGCACTACAACACAACCGACCTATAGAGACACATAATTAGAGACAAATTATATTTTTATTTCTAAATCTTCACATTTAGAGACTAATAGACACAAAATTTATCCCTAATTAGTATATAAAAATAGTTTGAGTCAGATCAATTAAGTGACTATGTTGCTGGTGTTTCTATAGTTTAGAGTCAATTCAATTAAGTGACTCTGTTGTTGTTGTTCCTATAGATCTTTAGAGGCTAATTGAGAGCAAATTTTGTATCTATTAGTCTCTAAATGTGGAGATTTAGAAACAAAAATGTAATTTATCTCTAATTTTGTGTCTCTATATGTCAATTGTGTTGTAGTGTAGGTGTCGATAAGCTTAAATTTGAAAAACCATGAGAAAATGATAAGATTGACACTTAGCAAGTTTCATAATAACTAGTTTAGTTTTGAATGAAACCATGCTAGATTGATATCTTGACTTAAGGACATAATTTTCATTCCAAACTTGACATACACTCTTTACATGATCTTTTATGGTGTCATAAAAGTTTGAATGAAAATTGAACATGTTTTAAGAATAACTGAAAATTAAGAAAATGTCATTTCACTCAACAATTGGTATGCATTTTCAGTTATTTCTAGAAAAATATAGAAAAATCATTTTTAATTAATTCTTGAAACTGCACCCTCACTGAAAAATCTAGGTTCTTCAGTAAAATTTTTGAAAAGTTTCATCAAGAATTTGATTTATAATGAAATTTTGAAGTTAGATTTCGAAAACTCAAAGTATCATCCTTCTTGAAATATCAATCTTTTCGATACTTTAATTTTTTTTCAAAAACTTCAAATGAAAACTCATGTATACCATTTGGATTCCATTTCTAATATCATTTACACAATTTCTTGAGTAAAATTATTTTTAGGAATAATTTTGATATCTTGAATGATAGCTAGAAATATTCACATTTTCATTGAAATCAATATAAGATGAAAAATAAACTTAGAAAATTCATTTTGAGTTCAAACTTGACACATGCATTTCAAATGATCATTCAACGATATTTGGAAAGTTTGAATAAAAAATAATAACTTTCGGAAAAACACCTGAAATTTACGAAAATGCCCCTGGACTTTCAAGAATTTTGTGAATGTATAGGAAACTGATTTTTGAACCTCTAGATTCCTTGTAAAATCTAGCTTGTCCAGTTAAACTTTCAAAAAATTTCGTCCAACAATTAGTATAAAAAAATTTCGTCGAAAATATGATTTTGTATGAATTTAAAAGTTTGATTTTTTAAAACTTGAAGTATAGTTTGACCTAAGTCAACAAAATGACTTAGAAATTCCATCTTAAGCCCAAACTTGATTCATATACTTACATCCCTCATGTTTGATGTCTAGATGCTTAAGATAGAGAAAACATGAGTAGATAGCAAAACTTGATACTTAGCATTTTCATGTTTTCATGCTTATTTCAAATGAAAACGTGTTAAGTTCGTATTTTGATCAAATGACATTCTTTTCACTTCAAACTTGATATACATGTTTTACATGACTATATCTTTGTATTTTGAAAGTTTGAATGAAATCAAAAGTGTCATGAAAGAGAACCAATATTCATGAAAACATTCATACTTGAGAACATACATGATTTAATTTTAAATTCATATTTTGTTTTGAACATATCATGTATGATTTTGTTTCATATCAAATATTTATTTTTCATCCATTTGTTGAGATTGTCATGTTTCATGAAAAATCTTTAGAGTCTCAACTTCATGAAAAAATATTTGTCTTTCATCCCTTTGACTAGATTGACCTTTCTTGCCCTTTTTGATTGATGTCAAAAGGGAGAGAAAATTATAGGTAAAGGGGAGAAAAATATAGGAAGACCATGCATATAGATAGGAAGAGTTTATTTTCATGGATATGCATGTTGATAGGGGGGAGAAATCCCTTAGTTGATATCCTCTACGCTTTAATGAATATATTTTCTTAAGGATATTTGTCATCATCAAAAAAGGGGAGATTGTTGCCTTAAGATTTTCAACCTTGGTCTTAATCTCGGTTTTGATGATAACAAATAATGAACTAATATTTCATTGAGAAATCTTTCAAGTTCCATATTGGTTAATGTTCGATGTCCTCGATCGACGAATAAATCAAAAAATCGGAAGGACATTGATCGTCGTGCTCGGGTTCGTCATGGAATATCTCAAAAGTCGACGTGTGCACCAAAGACGTATTGGACGAGTCCAAAGATCACATGGAAAGCTCTCCAAGTTGATGCTCGTTGAAAGTCGAAACCTGAAAATGAAGCACGGAAGAAGAAGGCTGAAAAAAATCAAATTCAGCCTATGATCGATCGACTGGTCGGTCGACCGAATAGTGTTAGAACTTGGCAGTAGCCATGACGGTCGACCGAATGTGGCGAAAACATGGCAGTAGCCATTTGGTCGATCCGTCGGTCGACTGAAGATAGGGAAGAAATCGCGTAAAGGCTACTTCGGTCGACCGACTGAGGCCAAAAATTGGCAGTAGCTTCGTCGGTCGACCGGACTGCAGATCGCTGAAGCCCCAACTTGCGTCGGTCGACCGGATTGCGGAATGCAGGAATTGCGTCTGGTGGTCGACCCGTCGGTCGACCACACAAAGACATTGAGGCAACGATCGTTTGAGCGGTCAATCGGCCAATCGATCGAGCGGCTGTAACGGATAGTTTTCTACCCGTTGAGCTGTTGTTTCTTTGAGAGGGTATAAATATACCTCATCTAACTCATTTAAGACCATCTCTCCTCTCGCTGATACAGAATTTATTAAGTATTCTAAAGGGAGTTTTGAGCCTTCAAAAGATTGATTGCAGTGCGCCCTAATCTTTCGTCAAAATCCGCTTTAAGTGCACACTCTGTTTCAACTCGGGATTTAATTCGAGCTATACTTCTTGGCGAGTTCAAGGCGTCGAAGGCTTGGAAAAGAGCATTGATCCTTGGTTTCAATTCTAAGCTCTTTTCATTGTAATTTTAACTGTTATTTAAACTAATTTTCTTGGATTTGAGTTTGAGTAAGACCTAGATTATTAGGTCTTGTGTGGAAGTGGTTACCTTGCTGTGAAGGTGTAAAGCCACTTTTGTAAACCTTGTTTTACTAGGATTAGTTGAGGTATCCCTTAGGTTGAGGTGGTAGAGTCCTCTCGGTAAGAAGACGAAGACTTCCGGGTGTGGAAGTGCCTTAGGTCGAGAGTGCGACTCTTCACGTCAACGTCCTCATTGTAAGGGAAACAAGAATTAATCTAGTAAACTTAGTTTGGAAATCCTAAGCGGGGTGCTTAGGTAGTGGAGTAGGCATTGAGATCGAACCACTATAAATTTATGTGTTAGCATTGTTATCTATTGTTGTTTGTGCTTAATTATTTTATCTTGCTTCTGCATTTAATTGCAAAATTGCAACTTGCCTAAATGATTTGAGAAACAATTAAAATTGGAATTAGACGAAAGATTTAGTTAACACACTATTCAACCCCCCCCCCCCCCCCCATTCTAATGTAGCCCATTTGTCCAACAGGGACCACCATGATATATTATGCGAACGGCCCCGAGTCAGCGGTGGAGGGAGGAACGACCTATGTGGCCCTGGTTCCTTCTCTCTGGTGTTGCGTGTGAGAGATTTTGTCCCTAAAGGATGAGAGTGATCTGCCAATTCTCTCATGGTGGATGTCTTCTTCGTGCTCTGAGCGACAAGGCTCACGATTAGTTAAATGCTGCTCTTTGGACTATTTTAGTGCATCAACTTAGACTGCCAACCTTTGATTTTGCGCTTGGAGATCAACGATCATACGCCGTAGCTCCTGTAGAGTTGAGTTGGTGGTCAATGAAGTGCCACTCCTTACCGTGTTAGCATCTCTAAGTAACGGGGGAACACTGCTACTAGGTTCCTGCCTGTTGCCGACATCGTTCACCTACCTCCGAGTGTCTACCATGGTGGGGTAGGTAAGATTTACTCAATCTCATGGTGGACGCCAAATGTCATCGTTTGAATTCGGGGGTAATGCAAGCCTCCGTATCTCTTGGTACAACGCGACTCCACTGGTCACCTGCAAAGACATTTTGGCTCTCAAGTGAGAGAGGATTATAGATGGGATGTATGAAATTGGAACAAAAAGTATACCTTGTTGTACGTCGAGTTTGTTTTATGAGGCAAGTTTGGGTACACCGCGATGATGTCTCCTGAAATCTCGCTGGGATACGCCTTGCATAGGTCGATTTCTATCCCCTAGATTGCATATTTATTACTGTTGAATTTTTGGTAATAAATGTAGGATGTTAATATCCTTATTTGACCGGATGGAGCCTCCGGGTTGAGTTGTAGGTGGTTCTATTTGTGCATGGTTCATGAGTTAGAGTGCTTCCGGGACCGGTCCGACTAAGCTAAGGGAGACAGTTCAGTTCAAAATTAATTAGTGTAGATTGTTCAAAATATAAAAGAATTTCACAAATTATTTTATTATTTTCTTTCATTTTGTACACACTCATTCTTTTCGTACTAATAAAAATATAGTGAAAATTTATTACAATTCTTATATTTATATTATCAATATTAATATTTAATAATTATGTTATGTTTTGTGAAAATATTTAGTGTTATGTTCCTATTTATATAATTCCTAACTTGTCAATTTCTTTTCTTTTCTATATCTATCATACTGATATATAATATTAAAATAATTATTTAAAAAATATTTTAAAATGTCCCATAAATTATATATATATATATATATTTCAAATTTTAATTGAAAATATTTTCAAAGCTTATAATATTAATTATATTCTCAAAACTTAATTAAAAATCATTCCATAAATTGTAAAAATATCATAGAGTCATGATAAAAAATAATATTTAACTATTGTACTAGTTAGACAAATATTTAATTAGAATAAATAATAATAAATTATTATCCCCATTAATAATTATTTTATTTCTTTCTTAGAAAAAAAATCCATTCTAATTTAATTAGAAATTAAATACACAAGTAAGTTTACATTGTCATCTCATAGCAAGATTTGATATCCTATTAAATAACATGATTTATTCCACTATGTGGAAAAAAATTATACCTACTAAACGTGAGATATTAATCGTCACATAAAAATACATTAAAAATATAATTGACTGGAATCAATAGTAAAGTTGCAAAGATGGCAAAGTTTTTCGATGATCACAGTCCCAATGTCCAAATTTGCAAGTCGAGCAAAATAGGTTTCCAACATGAATTTTAAAATAAATAGGAAATTTCCACAAGCTGGGCTAATTTGGAATATTTTCCCTGGCTACCAGTAGCGAATCTTCTACAAACACATAGTTAAATGTACTTTTTAGATATATATATATATTTATATCATCATACAAAGACTCTACAAGATAAACTAAATGGAACCCACAAAAAATTCTTGTGAGATGCTGATAACCTATAGCCCAAATCATTAGATGGGGAATAATCAATTAAGCCACAGCTAAATCACAAGCAACTAAAGAGCCCAAGTATACAATTCACTGTATTTGAGATTTCCAAATGGTACAGATTTCACTTTAAAGTGATACATCCAAACTAAATATAGTTGCAAGAGTGAAAGCACAAGTATTTGAAAGATGACTAACTAGTCAGGCAAAGCAGTCCCCCTTTCCAAATTGTTCTTGATCTCCAGAGTGTATTTTCCAAAGGCTCTCTCAATCTTCTTATTGAAGTGTTCATTCCTATCATTGATTGAATCAATGTCCTTCTCTTCATGGAACTTCCGCCTCCTGCTAAATGCCTTGCGCTTCGCTTCCCTGTCCTCAAGCTCTTTTACCATCCGATCAATATTTTCCTCGGGGACCTTTGTTGCCTGCTCAGGAAAATAAGATGCGAGTAGATCAGTAACTATTACAATGTTCACCTTCTCAGGAGAGTGAGATGGGTATCTGATGTGAGTACCTTGCCATACTGAAGACTGGAAGCTTCCCGGTAGAACTCTGGATCTTCTTCCTTCGCTTTGTTATATGCCTCCATATCACATTCAATATTCTTAGTCCTCTTTTTGTAGGCATTATAAAGAGTTCTCTGGTTGAAAACTGGGTACATATTTCAATCAGTTAGAGAACTTTTCAAAAGAAGCAACAAGAAAATCTACTAGTATCCCATTCAATGCCAATGTTCTAAAAACAGGACAAGACCGACTAGTTCTGCCACTTCGACCATGAACAGTATCAGATCCAGTCCGGATTGTGTGAAAAAGAAAAGGGTGGTCAAAATCCACTTGAATCAGGTCAAAACATATTCAGTTGAACTGGATTTTTTTTTAAAAAAATCATTTTTATTGTATTTGGACCTATTAAACTGCCAAAATCATAGACCAATCAGTTTAATGTTGGGTCCGGATTTTAAAACACTGTTCAATACAAACACCTGCACTCAATCAAGTCTGAAGTTTCTGCTCAGAGGTCTCATAATAAATACTGGTTTCTTATAAAACATATACAAGAACAAAACCATGAATTCTTGTCTTTCTTTCCTACAGCTATCTTCTGCCAATCTATGATGTATCACAATCGCAGAGCAAAAACGCAGGCAAATTTATTGTAATGGTTCTTCAATCATTAGCATCTAATAAATATTTGGCATGATCCAGATTGAATAAGAACGGCAAAAGGAAGTATAACAGACTTAGAAACTCTGTTCTGCAATCACTACGAACAAACAAATGTAGTAGGGAGAAATTTAGTTTTTGAAGAAATGGTATACTTAGATCAAAATGAATTATATATAAATAATTTATCTTACCATCCCAACCATATGCTGCAGGTTCCTTTTCTCGCTTCTTATACTTAGCTTGGGCTGCTTCTTGTGTATCAAGCATATAGGATTTTGACATATCCAAACCATTTGATTCAAGCAGCTTCCCTATCTTTTTCTTCCTATCCTCAAGCCATTTTTGTTTGGATATGCCTCTGATCTCAGCTGGAGCTTCTATTTTCTTCTTTTCAGCTACCATTGCCATCTGATTGGCTTTCCTTGCTTCATTCTACAAACATAACATTGTAAGAAGAAAGTCCTGAAAAGGAAAAAATTACCAAACAACACACAGACACACACACACACACACACACATCAATAATTACCAAACATCGCAAAGATACATGAAGAGCTGTATTACCATCTTTAACCTCAATTCAAACAACTTTTTCTGCTTCTCAGTAAGATGAGGATGGCCCGAATCAGGATCATTCTGATCACGACGGGCATCATCACCATCATTCTGGTCTACTTGTGTTTGTCTTTGTTCAAGCGGTACATCATTCTGGTCAGAGATATTAGAGGAAGGAGTTTCTTCCCGTTGTCGTATATCTAAAACCAAATTCATTTTCTTTGTCAGTATCATCAAACAAGCAGGGTAGAAAATAATTAAATAACCATAAAACTTAATCAAGGTAGGACCGCATTTAAATTTTAAGGTTTCTCAATTATTCAACACATGCCACATCTTACAAGAAAATAGTGACATGTTTTAAAAAGCCTGGAAAAACAGCTTTTATGAAGTCGTGCAACGCATAAGTTGGCACAGGGTACCTCCGCGTCAACAAAGGAACAAAAGGCACAAAATCAGAAAACCAGTTGTACTAACTCCTAAAGCAATTTGCTACACCATTTATGAACTCCATCTATTGACATGGCAACTTATTTGGGAAGACAGAAAGCACCAAATACAACTATAAAATTGTTTATGTTTTTAAAAGAAGGGAATATGAGACATCTGTCTCAAGATACCAATCCAGAAGCTAAAAGTAAAGACCACAGAAAAGTTCTTAGTTTCAAGGAATATGGAAATGCTCTAAATGGGAATTTTAATTGACTGCTGCATCCCAAACAAAGTTTCAAACAACCAGGGTAAATATTGAAGGCCCTTGATTCAATGATTTATAAGTTATAACAAATATGACAGGCAAAATTACCTCCGAGATATTTCTAAGCTCTATAGAAAATCGATAAAAAATCCACTGTTCTTATAACTTATAATCCCTTTAGCAACATCATTATGCAACTAAATTTCCCTTAAAATCTATCAGTCTAACGTTGTATAACAACAGGATTGAGATGAAAATCACACGGGCTTCTAATTTTTCTACTTTAGGCATCTTTGTTTATTCAACGATATCATTTTTGTCATTAATATTTCAATGCCTAGCGTTCCTAGGTAAAGTTGTCACAGCCTGTCATTCACTCATTCGTGTTCTTCCAGTTCCATTTATACATGCCCTTATAATCAAGTAAAGAGGATCCTCTCACCGTTTCCCTCAATAATATTTATGATGGCCACTTCTCATCACTCCCCATGGCTCGAACAATCGCCAAGTCTAACATGCTTACATTGAAAGATATCTTAGTTGTTTTCCTCTACTTCATTTCTTTACTCATCGTAGACAGTGATCAGAGATTCAGAAGTCAGGCTTCCCCAAGCAAGTCGGTGCACATGGTGAGGATGATTTCTTTTAGATACGATGTCCCTACTGAGAATTCTAGCAATCCTTCCTCATTCCATATATGATGATCCTAAGATCTATATCAAGGCAATCCCAAATTCCCAATTCCATGCTGTCCATCACAAGACTATCTTAAAGATAATGCGAAATATGTCCAAGAAAATAGAAACATCTTTTCACAATGAAAAACATTAAATCATCCAACCCAACAATTAAACTTTATAGTCCAAGGTGGATTTTTGCATTCTCCAAGAAGGCACCCTGTCCACACAAAAGAGAGACACTAACAGAAAACCCCAATATTTTATTGATTATTTATGGTCATGGTGGAACCATTAAGACATTTATCAATATTTCTCTACATTTTACGTCTATTAGCTCATAAAGATCATTGAAGACTCCTGATGTCAAATTAGATGTAAGTATTGATACAAAATTAGTTTGCACATCACATATGTTGCAAGTGCAACTGTGCAAATAGATGAAAGAACTACAGTATCCATTTAAACTAAACCAACAGACCAAAAAATCCTTTAATAAAGTCTAAATATATCATTGATAATGGTGGGCCATTCATTCTACTCCAACTTGCCAGCATAATGTAATTTACTCTCAACATTCAACAACAATGTTGATCTTATTTGTTTAACGTGGAAAATTGGCAGCAACACAGGAGATGCTTGTTGCGGCATGTCATGATAAAGTAACTCAAAACAAAGCACACAATTACCCCAACTGCATCTAGTTAAAACATTGCAATTTGTTTAACATTGAGCTAACTATTGATTTAGAGAAAGAACGGAAAATGAAACCTGATTCATTCTTTTCAATACGATCCTTTGCCTCAGCAATCCTTTTAAAGCAGTACTCGCCACAATCATGATAGGGATTGGATGCGTTAATGCAATCCGGATGTATAGTTCTCTCCTCCGGCTCCTTTGAGATGTCGTTATTCCCTTCTACAATTAATCCACCAAGTACAAAAAATTTAATTCCTTATAATGAGAAAAATAACGAATTGTTGAAAAAAAACAAATTGTGCTCCATGGATCAGTCCAAACTAGGAGCAAGAAACTGAAAAATATAGCCCTATAAACCCGCTCGTAGAATTAATCCAACAGACAAATAGCTTACCACAAATCACTGTATACCTTCCCATTAAAAAAAAAGAAATTTTGCCTATAGATAATTCCGGAGTTCAAAATAAAAATCGAGAGAAGAAAAGAAAGAAGCCCAACTTTCATCAGCGTCAGATTTGGCTTCGGCGATTCTTTTGAAGCAGTACTCAACACACTCGTGGTAGGGATTGGAGGCGTTGATACAATCCGGGTGCACTTTTCCTCCCTTCTCCATCTCCTGCGTATTCCACACTTTACTTTCCTCTCCCCCTTCGGATCTGGGGGCAGAAGCCCAAGCCAAGAAGAAGCCCTAATTAAGAGAATGCAGCAGAGAAGCCGACGAAGCTGTGGATAGGCGACATGGAGAGAGATCGGGACCTTCTATATTATAACGGATTCGGGTCGGAACATATCCGAATTTTAAGGCATTTTCATTCCGTTAAATGAATCGGGTAGAAATATATATCCTATCCGATAAGAACATGAGCAATCAAGTCGATAACAATGTCGTTGTTTCACATCAAAGTTTTTTTGAAAGAGAATAAATATCTATAAATAATAAATAAATTTATATAAATTTAATATCTTGATAATTTTAAAAGAAACTTTTTCTCCCAATTTACTTTTTGAATGATATTTTAACTATTAGTTATTTTTATTATAATAAATATTTAAAATTTGAACAAATAAAATAACAATAAATAAAATTAATCAACATTATTACTAAAAGGATCAAAATATACTTGCGTCGTTATTTTATTAGCTAATTTTATTTTTCAAAAATTACAAATAGTGAATATAATAAGCTGATCAAATTAGTCAAATATAATAAGCTAATATTTAACAATAATACAATAAGTTAATTGCTAATTGTCAAATTAGACATATTTTTGATAAATATAGTTTTCAAATAAATCTTTTCAAGGAAAAATATGCACCATAGTTTATACCCTTAAAAAGAACTACCTATAGTTATGTTTTATATTTTTAATTAATATATAAAGCAAAAATGATTTCCAAAGTTAAAGGATAGTTTATTAATTTTTTGATATTTATTTGAGTTTGGGCCATGTAATAAAATTGGTTAAGATATTCTACAAATATTGGTTTTAATATATTTAAAAAAGTATTTATATATGTTTACAAAAGATATTTTTTATAGCATCTTAGCTATGGTAAAAGTTAATCATTTCAGATTTCATTTGATCCAAATATTTTAGGATTAATTTTAATTTGGTCTATAAATTTTACATCCATGTCCACTTTAGCCCCTAAACTTTCTGATAACCCCGTTTTGGTCTCTAAAATTTAATTTTAATGTCCACTTTAGCCCCCTAAACTTTCAAAAAACTCCGTTTTGTTCTCTAAAATTTAATTTTAATTTCATTTTGACTCATAAAATTAAATTTTTTCCATTTTGTACATGTTATCGTGAAATTAATTTTTATTTTATTATTATCTAAAATTACTAACCAGTTAATATTGTCATCGTATAAAATGAAACTCTCATATATTTTACGTATATAACACTACTAGAAACTTGGTCTTCAGCAACGGCTATCAGCAACGGCCGCTCACGCCGTTGCTATTTGCAACGGCATTCTTACGGCCGCTCGAGCCGTTGCAGATATATTGTATCTGCAATGGCTTGCTAACGGACAAGTGAGCCGTTGCTGATGATAACTTATCAGCAACGGCTTTCTAACGGGCGAGTGAGCCGTTGCTGATAAGTTTATATAGGGCACCAGTCGCGCCCGACCCTTCTTCCTCCCGTTGCTGCCGCCGCCGCTCCTGCTCTCGCATCTCGCCACCGCTGCCGCTGCTGCCGACGCCGACGACTCCTCCCGCTGCTGCCGACACTGTCAGGTATGTGCCCTCCGGCTGCCGTCTCTTCCCGTTGCGGCCGGTAGAAAATCTGACCTAAACCCTAAAAATAGGACAATTTGGGAATATAATTATTTGTACTGCACTTGCGTTTTTATTTTAACTGTTATCTAATTATTCTAAATTTCGGCAACATCTCTCTTGTTCTCCGATACGCGCCCAGATGATATGCGTATTCGGAGAACTATAGGGAGATGCTGCCGAAATTTAGAATAATTAGTTAACAGTTAAAATAAAAACGTAAGTGCAGTTCAAATAACATAAATCCCGAATGGAATAGGACAATCTCACCTAAAGACATTAACCAAAGAAATTATCATTGATTGACAGAATCATGTCGGCTGATCGAAGTTGGATGTACCGACGACTTGATCGTGGAGCTTTAACGAATGAGTTTCGATTAGGCGTAACATACTTCCTAAATTTCGCCTATTCGAATCGGAATTTTGTTAGCATGGGTGATCAAATCCGATGTCTGTGCCACATTTGTTCAAATGGACGATTTTTGGATCGGGAGACTGTCACTCTGCATCTATATAGCAAAGGATTTGCACCAAGATATTTTCTATGGACTTGTCACGGGGAGTCACGCGAAGTCGGGACGTCGAGCAATCCTGTTGTTCAGACATATGGTGAATCTTCCTCTGCTGGTGCTTCTTCATCCAGTCAATGTAATCCCTATAGAACTATGATACTTGATAGTCTTGGGGGTCAATTCCACCTGAATGATAATGTTGATCGGCTAGTTCTTCAGACATCAGTCCCACCAGATACTACAGCAGTTGATATCACAGAAGTAGGGGTTGCGGTAGAGATTGAATTACCAAATAAAGAAGCCGCAGAATTTTACGAGATGTTAAAAGCTGCCGATGAACCTTTGTATGAGAATTGTCCTAAATACACTAGATTTTCAGCAATGACACAGCTCTTAAACATCAAGGCCGATTGTAATATCAGCGGAGTTGCGTATGATCGGATTGCTGGATTGATTAATGGAATGCTGCCTACTGATAACAAGTTTGAGCCTACTTTTTATAAGACTAAAAAGCTAATGAGAAAATTGGGGCTTGGGTACGAAAAAATACACGCGTGCCAAAATAACTGCATTTTATATTATAAAGAAAATGTGCAGTTGGATAAATGCCCTGTATGTCAACACCCTCGTTACAAGGAGAAGAAATCGGTCCGACAGAAAAATATCCCATTTAAGGTGCTTCGGTATTTTCCACTAACACCGAGGCTTCAAAGATTATTCATGTCGGAAAAGACAGCCCCCTACATGAGTTGGCATGCAAGAAGTCATGATGATACAGTAATGACTCATCCATCTGACAGTGAAGCATGAAAACATTTGGATACATGTTATCCTTCATTTGCTAGGGATACTAGAAATATCAGATTGGGATTGTGCACAGATGGTTTTAATCCGTTTGGACATTCTGCAACTCCTTATTCAGTTTGGCCAGTGCTGCTGACAGTTTATAATTTGCCACCGTCAATATGCATGAAAGATGAATTTATTTATCTTTCGATGATTATTCCGGGTCCTAAGGGTCCGCGAAAAGAAATTGACATATTTCTCAGACCCTTGATAGATGAACTGAAAACATTGTGGACTGAGGGAGCTGTCACTTATGATTGTCATCGGAAGCAAAACTTCAATTTAAAGGCCGCGGTCTTGTGGACAATCAATGATTTTCCCGCGTACGGCATGTTGTCGGGTTGGAGCACTCACGGCCGACTCTCTTGTCCGTATTGTATGGAACACTCTAAATCAATCAGTCTTCAGAACGGACAAAAAATCTCATTCTTTGATTGTCATCATCGATTCCTACCGGTTAATTATCAGTATCGAAGGAATCGTAATAAATTTACTAAGGACATAGTCGAAAGAGATGGGCCACCACCGATGTTGTCTGGTGAACAAATGTTAGCACGTGTTTCAGCACTTCCAGATATAGTATTTGGTCGCAATGAAAGAGTGTCAGGTTTTGGCCAAACACACAACTGGGTGAAAAAAGTATCTTTTGGGAATTGCCCTATTGGAGTTCATTATTGATTCGACATAATTTAGATGTCATGCACATTGAAAAAAATGTGTTTGATAATATTTTCAACACTTTGATGGATATTTCTGGAAAAACTAAAGATAATGTCAAAGCCCGACATGATCTGAAAATACTTTGTAAAAGACCAGAGTTGGAGTTACAAAAGGTCAACGGACGATATCTGAAACCGAAGGCCCTATATGTCTTAAATAAACAACATATCAAAGATGTTTGTCAATGGGTAAAAGAACTCAGATTACCCGATGGATATGCTTCAAACTTATCTCGATGTGTGAACGTCGATGATTGCAAAATATCAGGGATGAAGAGCCATGATTGTCATGTATTCATGCAGAGATTACTTCCGATCGCATTTCGAGATCTTCTACCTGATAATATTTGGGGTCCGTTGACTGAATTAAGTATGTTTTTTAGAAGCATCTATGCAAATGTCCTTCGAGTCGAAGATATGTCAACACTTGAAAATAATATTGTTGAAATCATATGCAAGCTGGAGCAGTTTTTCCCTCCTGCATTTTTTGACTCGATGGAGCATCTACCGATACACTTGGCATACGAGGCACGAGTTGGTGGCCCCGTTCAATATCGTTGGATGTACTTATTTGAAAGATACATGAATCGTCTGAAGAAAAAAGTAAAGAACACCGCAGCTGTTGAAGGATCAATATCTGAATCGTATATCATCCAAGAAATTTCAACATTCTGCTCATTTTACTTTGAATCGACAGTACAGACAAGATTTGATCGTCTTCCACGTAACGACGACGGGGGTGTTCGACATTCAGATGGACGTTTAAATATATTTTGTCACTCTGGTCGTGCTTTTGGTTCTCGTCCATCTCGACACTTAAGCGATGAAGAGTATCATTTGACACACTTGTATGTATTACTCAATTGTCCAAAGATTGAACAATTCATTGAAATATTTGACATTGAGATGGTGCAAAAATACTCTATTCACAACGATCAAGAATTAGAGAGATTACGGAATCGTGATTTCCCTACTTAGATTCAGACTTACAGCAAAGATCACAGAGCTGAAATAGATGAAAGAATATTTGAGTTTGTTAGTGGACCGTCGCGACTTGTGTCGTGCTATAGCAGATATTTTGTTAACGGGTATAAATTTCACACGGTTGAATATTCATTTACAAAGAAGACGATGAATGCTGGGGTCTGCGTGAAAGGGACAACCTATGTTGAATGTGATATGGATTTTTATGGACTGGTGGAAGAAGTGATAGAGTTGCACTACTTCGGCTTGAAATCAGTGATCCTATTTAGATGTCATTGGTTCGATACAACAGAAAGGGGCATGAAAGTTCATCCAAAATACAAACTTGTTGAGGTTAATTACAAATCGAAATTGGCAGTAAATGAGCCTTTTATATTGGCATCACAAGCCGAACAAGTATATTACGCGAAGTATCCGGCTCGAAATAAAGATAGAGCAGATTGGCGTATAGTCTGTAAGACAAAAGGTAGAGGAAAAATTGATCCGATAGTAGGAGAAAATGATCCTCCTGATTTCTATCAAGAAGATGATCTTCCTGCTGTGGATCGTATTATTCCAATACTCGAGGATGCAGACACAATGTCAATTCAATTAGAAGTTGAATATGCTGATGATGACGATCATGAAATTGAGGAAGCTGGAGATGAAGAAGATGAAGAAGAGGAAGAAGAGGAAGAAGAAGAAGAATTCGAAGACTATTATTCAGATGATGAGGAATAATTGTAAAGTATATATTTTATTAAATATATCTCTACTATTTATACAATAATCTGATTATATGTCTGTTCGACAGATATGTCTGGTCGTGATTATCGACGCAGGAGAGCTTCGGAGTCTCCGATCGGTGAGACTCCAGCACTTACTCATGCTGCTGATCCTCCTGTTGTTGATCCTCATGAGGATGATACTGCCGAGGCTAGTACATCCAGACGCAGACGGCCACGCGGGCCGAACAGGTGGCAGCCTCCACCAGCCACAGAGTCACGTAGATTGATTAGCGTGATTGGGGAGCGGTAATATATCATGAATTATGAATCATTACAAATTCATTATATCATAATATAATATTAAAATTTATTTTTGTTGTGTAGGTTCGAGAAAGAAGAAGTGCCGAGGAGCATTTCTTCTACTATTCGACGATACATGCACGGGGCATGGCCTACGTGGTCTCACGTGCCTAGCGAGCACGTCGACATGTTATGGCGCGAGTTTGAGGCACATATTATTATTATTTTTTACATGCATGATGATATATTAATATTGGTACTGATATTATTATTTGCAGGCTCGCTATACATGGGTCGAGGACCAGAGGCCCTTCATTTACGCTGCCTGGGAGGCTATTTCCTGGGCAAGGTACAACGGGCAGCTGGGGCAGGCTCGGTCCCAAGCGATGGCCCGAGCTGGGACCACTAACATCGCGGAGACTCGGGGATACAACCCCGGTTGGATTACTCCGGATATATGGGACCAGCTCGTGGGGATATGGTCGACGGATCGATGGCAGGAGGTTTCTCGGAATGCGGCTAGAAATCACATGTCGGGGGGAGCAGCGCGTCACACCGGCGGCTCTGTTGCATTTGCAGTACACGCGAACCGTATGGTAAGTATATCTTTTAATTATATATTTTATTTGTTACTATGTGTACTAATTAATGTATTTGTTCTGTAAATGTAGACGACGGTGTCGGATGATGGGAGTGTCTAGCGACCCTCCCCGATGGCGGTGTTTGAGCGGACTCACCGTCGAGCACATGGGACGGGGGAGTACACCGACAACCGCGCTGCATACATTATGGTAATTATATATTTGTTTAAATTATTCATTATATATTTATAATTTAAGTTTTATGATAAATATTAAATAAAAAATCAAACTCGAGTAGGAGACCTACAGCCAGACGGTGGTGCAGCGCGGGGGTACCCCCGAGGAGTTTGACGCAGCATCGTGGGTCGAGGCCGCAGGTGGCTGGGACCATGGCCGCGTATATGGCTTCGCAGATAGTGGTCATGCGCGAGCCGTACTAGGGCCACTTGGGGCACCGACCCCTCCGTTCGCTGGTGAGCGGCCGTCCACCTCTAGATCCTGTTATGATCATAGTAGCAGAATAAGGACTCTAGAGGAGACGGTCGCACGTCAGACTCAGATGATGGAGGAGATGCATGCTATGCTACGCAACATGTCAGGTCATCCCGAAGCAGGCATCTCTTCGGCATCATCTAATCCATCGTCCTCGAGTCAGTCCATGCCGGTGTACACTCAAGCACTCCAGACCCCGCCATATAATCCAGACCATCCTCCATCGTGATCGTGAGATTTTTTGTTTGGATATTGAACTTGTTACTGAGATATTGAACTTGTTTAACTTATTTTGTTTGGATATTGATACTTCAATTTTGCATTTGAATTGTTTTTATACTATCATGGATAATTATCAATATAAATATAATTGTTTTGATGTATATCTTGGTGTGTTTGTGATGTGTGAATGAATGTGTGTATGAGGGTATGGGTGTGTGAGTTATGTATCAGATAATGTATCAATGTATCAATGGAAATTTGAAATTTGAAATTTTTCTGTTCCCAGGTATACGTCATCAGCAACGGCTTTCCCACGGCCGTCCGTGGGAAAGCCGTTGCTAAAAGTGTATCGAAAGCCGTTGCTGATGACCTACAGCAACGGCTTAGCGACGAGGTTTTACTAACGGCGTTGCTACGGAATCAGCGGTCGTTGCTATTAATGTTATCAGCAACGGCTCCGGGTCTGTGGCAAAATCGTTGCTGATAATATTTTTAGCGACGGCCCGAGCGGCCGTTGCTGATAATGTTTTGAGCGACGGCCCGAGCGGCCGTTGCTGATCCGTTGCTAAGTTATCAGCAACGCGACTTTCTGTCACGGCTCTATTGCAACGGCGCGGCCGTTGTTGATTCTCTTCAGCAACGACTCAGCAACGGCTCAGCAACGGCATCAGCCGTTGCTGATGACCATTTTTCTAGTAGTGTAATGAACTCGTACTTGTACATTAGCGATAATTGTATTAATAATAACCATAACTAAAATTACATTTTTTTTGTTTCTCAAACGTGTGATTTAGCATTAAACCTCACTAATTCAGTGAAAACAACTCCATAAAGGAAAATTTGGAGGAGGACAATTTGCACATCCTTAAGGCACCCAGGTGACTCAATCCACCCAAGACACTCAACAGAGCACCACCTCAATAAGGAGCAGCAACAGACTTAAGTAAAAAAAGAAGTCAGACAATCAGTCATCTTCAAGTGTTATGATTAATTTGGATTGATGTAGATTGACTATGGATGTATTTGGATTAATATGAATTTATGTGTATTGATGTGGATGGATGTGGATTTATGTGTATTAATGTGGATTATCTATATTTAAATTACTTGATTTTGTATAGATTATATGAAGTTTTATATACATGGAATGATGTGCAGTAGTTGAATTGTGTATTGTGCTATAAATAACAAAGTTCATGTATTTTTAGGTTAAAGTGACAAAGTTCATGTATTTTTAGTTTAAAAGTGGAAATGTTCATGTATTTTTAGGTTAAAAATGGCAAAGTTCATGTATTTTTATGTTAAAGTGGCAAAATTCATATTTTTTTAGGTAAAGTGGAAAAGTTCATATTTTTTCTCGCAAATATGTGAAAGTTCATATTTTTTGGTGAACAGTTCACTGCTAACAGATTAAAATATGCTAAAATATATTATCTTCAAATACACATGAGAGAGTAACATCAAAATACATAAATCAAACTACTTCATGATAGTAGCTTTAGGCAATTGTCTTTGTTCCCATCCGCAAATAACATACTAGAAAACACGATACATACAACATGTAGGTGAAATGGTAACACTAGAGGGGGAATGAATAGTATGTTTACTAAATTAATTAACCTAAATTCAATTTTAATCGTTTACTTAGATTGTTTAGGCAATTTACGATTGAATGATTAGATGCAGAAGCTATAAATGATAAAGCAATAAATACACACAAGTTATTAATGCAAACACGAGAATTTATAGTGGTTCGGCCCCAATGCCTACTCCACTACCTAAGCACATCGCTTGTGATTTTCAAGCTAAGTTTTATTAGATTAATTAGTTTCCCTTACACATGGGACTTTGACTTAAAGAGTCGCAATCTCGACCTAAGATACTTTCACACCCGGAAGTCTCTGTTTTCTTACTGAGAGCACTCTTCCGCCTCAACCCTAAGGGACAACTCACTTAATCCTAGCAAGTGATGCTTTACAACGGTTTACAACGATGGAATTAAACCTCAATCACAAAGGCAACCACCAACCAAATCAAACCTAGCAACCTAGGTTTATACAAACTCAATTCCAAAAACAACAGGTTCAAATAACATGTAAAAATTACAATGGAAAGAGCTTAGAAATGAAACCAAGGGCCAATGTTCTTTTCCAAGCCTTCAAAGCCTCCAACTCGCTAAGTCGTAGAGCTCGAGTTGAGGAAGAGCGTGCGCTTGAAGAAGATGTCGGCGGAAGAACTGAGCGCAAGCAAAAAATCTTTTAGAAGACTTAATTCCCTTCTTAAATTGCTCAATTAAATCTGTAAGGATCAGGGAGAGAGAGTTAAAGATGTTAGATAAGGTATTTATAATCCTCAGCTGAAACAGGGCATCAACGGGCATAAATTTTACCGTTACAGGCGCCCGATCGAAGGTCCGGTTGATCGTCGGTCGACCAATCGATCGACCGCTGGCTTATTGGGAGATTTTTACACTGATCAGTCGACCGACGGGTCGACCGATTGATGCAAAACTGTCGATCTCCAATCCGGTCGACCAATCGGTCGATCGAAGCCAGCTATTACGCACCATTCAATCGACCGACTGTCGCGAGATTCGGTGATCCCGAATTCGATCGACCAATCGGTCGACCGAATCAGTGATGCCAAGTTCTGTGACTCGCGCTTTTCCATCTGGTCGATCGATGAGTGTTATGCCATATTTTAGCTTCGGTCAGTCGATCGATCGGTCGATCGACGCAGCCTTCTGCGGCTACTACCTCTTTTGCGCATCATTCGGTCGACCGAATTGGCTGCTGCCACTTCTTAACACCATTCGGTCGACTGAGCAAAGCGATCCTCCAGATCACTTAGACGCGTTAGGGAAGTGTCAAATGATGAACCTCCACCAGCTTCGTCTTCCTCCATCTCTGTGTCATGCTCCTGCTGTTTCATAGGATCTCCTCGCGTTCTTTTACCGCGCTGATTTTCAATGATCTTCATGTGGCCGAGAGAGGAAGAATCTATGGGTTTGGATATGGGCTCTATTTCAAATCTAGACCTATTTACCCCAGCTTCATATATGAAATGAGAAATTACCGAGGCATATGGTAACGCTTGTTTTTTCGAGGCATGAACTTCAACTATATACCTAAGCATAAGATCAGGAACATCTATAGGAGTGCCAGACATGGCAAAGAAAAGTACTCTAGAACTCATAGTGGTGACCTCATCATAGTGACCTGCTCTAGGAAGAATATTATACGAAATTATGAGATGCATGATCATGGCAGTGGTTGACAGTTTGATGCTTTGGGTGGGGATCATTCCCTGATAATCCTCAGGACAAATAGTTGACACAATTTCATGAGGAGGAAACTCCTCATGAAAATGATGTGTGAACATTTTATAAATTGATCTTCCTACTAGAGGAAATCCAAATTCATCTCTAATGTGGGATTTGGTGATTACTATAGATTTTTCCAGGATTTCAGACCGAAGAACTAAGTCATCATCATACCTTGCATTTTCTATCACTAAGTTGGAGAAAAAGGCTTTTATCAGGATGGGACATACAGGTACTTGTTTTTCTAAAAACTCTATCCATCCCATGCTAACTAGTTTGCCTCTAATATCGAATTGTTTTAGATCTCCTAGATTGACAGGACGTGTTTGCAGGATGGCTCTATCTACAAACTTAAAAGCTTATTTCTTGCCTAAGGAAGTCAATAGGTTGTCGGGTAAGGTTGGGAGTTTAGTCTTGGGTGTCATTTTACAAGATAATTATAAGGATGATGAAGATGATTAGTTTTTAAATGAGAGATGCATGCTTTTAATGCAAATAAAATAAAGCAAAAAGTTTAAAGATTGGCATAGATTCATACAAGAACAAAAAGATTTTCTCATTAAATTTCAAGATAAATAAAAATAGAATAAAAGGTAAGATTAAACCAAATGTCCCATAAATGAAAAGATAAAAAAAATGTTTTGGCTCAAGAAGAATAAGAACCATTTTTCCTTTTTGACCAAAACAAAATTCTTTTAGGAAAGCCAAAGTTAAAGTTAAAAAAAAACTTATGAAAGAAAATAAGAGATTTCTTGATTAATAATTTTTTACTAAAGTATAATTCTTTAAAAGGTAAATGATGAATCATTTGAAGAAGACATGGGATATTTGATTTTTGTTAAGAGACAAAAACTCATTTTTGGAATAAACATGCTAAGGAGAAGTCTTTGTTCAAGAAAAATAAGCATGAATCATATTTTCATGAATGAATCAAGACACAATGAGATAGTAAGAGATGAAGAAATCATATTTTTGAGAATAGCCTCATGAATGATGGATGAAGAAAGATTTTTTACCTTGAAGATGAGTTTTGGAAAGGAGGTAGAACCCTAGAAGATGAGAGGAGATGTTTTGGAATAGGGCAACCGGTCGAATGGGCAAGGAAGCTCTAGTTTCGGGCTTAAACAAAAGGTTTGAACGGCCATGATTGAATCTGGCCAAAGAAACGAGCGATCCAAATCAATTTTCGCCTGCTGGTCAATCGGGCGGTGGCAGGCCGATCGACCGCTCGATCTGCCCTGTGTTTTTTTGCCTTAAAAAAAAAGAGAGGATGTGAGCGTTCAAATTTTATGAATTTTTTTTACATGAATTAGACTTTATGAGGATTCCAAAAAATCAAGAATCGCTCAAAAAAGATATCTCTACAATTTCCTAGAAATTCTACAAGATCTCAATGGCATTCCTGTAAATATAAGTCATTTATCCACTGGTTTCATATTTTGTTCAAACTTTTTAGATATCAAGATATAATCATTTAAGACTTGTTTGTCTAGTTTGGAGTGAAACTAATGTCGTTTAATCGAGATATGACCTTAGCACGATTTCATTTAAAGTATCCTTGAAACCATAAAAGTGCTAAGTATCAAATTTAGTTATCTACTCATGTTTCTCTAGCTTAGGCACTTGGACATTTAACATGAGTGAATCTAAACATGTTTATGAAAATTTGAACTTAAACCGAGATTTCTAAGTCAAATTGTTGACTTAGGTCAAACATTTTCAATTTTGAGTTTCATAAAGTAATCTAATTATCGTATTGGTTATCTAGACATGAATTTTCAAGTTTAACTATCTAGGTTCATGTGATATGTGTATTTTAAACATGTTTGCCAACTATTAAAAAAAATGAGGTCTCTAATGAGAATTCTAACCTAGACCAAATTTCATCCAATCAAGATATCATGAAATTGCTTAAGTTATCAAAGTTTTACCTACTCATGAACTTTCATATATTTATCATGCAAAGACAATCATGAGTATGGAGACATCATTAAGAATAAGTAATCAATTATTATACAAATATTTTTGCAAAATTAAACTCATACCTCATTCTTGATAATTTTTTCAAACTTTTCATTTTCTTCATAGTAGTCTTCCATTTATAATAACTTACAAGTATACTTCATTAATAGTAATCAAACCATATCTGCTAGCAAGTTATCATACTAAATAGCAAGGTGAAAAAAAATATTCATTTGAGAATTTCAACCTAAGCTAGATAGTTAAAAATTCGTTTTAAGTAGAATCGTCATGAAACCATAACGAATCGAGAGATCTCAACATATGAAATTTTGAAACATAAGATCTTCAACCATTCCTATTGGTTGAAAACCGAAAGACCACAATGAGCCTATGATTTAAAATCACAAGTTCGCATGAGCCCATTACAGACTACATAGGTCTCCGAAGAGACCGGGAAATCAAAATAAAAAATCATTTCATGAAATGAATTGAGAGCACGAAGATCAACTAGAATTAAGCATAGTATCATAATCTTCAACTAAGATAAAACAATGCAAGTTAGAAGATGATACCAGAATAGTTTTGATGTCAACTTTACCTAAGGCATCAAGGTAGCTTGAAGTTGCAACCAAGGGATGATTCATCATTCAAGTCCATGGTCAACTTCAACTCTTTACTTCTCTTTACCCTTGTGTGGTAGCTCCCCCTATAAGAGAAGATGAGACTTTTGGTACCCAAATGGTTTTGGATCCTTGGAGGTGAGTTGGCCTAGGAATCCAAAGTGTCTTAACTACACTTGGATTTTTCTTAAATGCACAATCATAAATAGCATGGCCAAAAATACCACAACAAAAGCAATGTCCATTAAATTTCTTTTTATTTTTGTTATGGATATGAGATTTAATTTTAGAATACTTGTCATGTGAAACATGATGAGTATGAGCATTCTTGAAGGAAATAATTTTCTTTTAAACATGAGGTTTGATGTTAGAATGCTTGATATAAGAAGCATGATGAACATAAGCATTCTTGAAGGAAACATTTGGATTTATAAAATTCTTAGAAGATGAACTACTAGGTAGATTATTAACTTTCTTATTTAGAAAAACAACCTCATTATTCAAGTCATTCATGGATTTTTGAATAGCATGCAATTGAGTTTTCAACATGTTATTTTCATTCTTTAAGATGTCATTTTTTGTTTTTAAATCCTTAGTGTCAATACTTAAGGTATCATGGCATGGATTGGAGACACTAATTTTTAGTTTCTCGTTTTTTAATTTTACATCATGTAATTGAGAGCTAATATTTAAGTTTTCTTTTTTCAAATTTTTGTTCTCTCTATCTTTTTTAACCATCAAGGCATACATGATTTTATACTCATCCATCAATTCATCAAAATCATGATAACTAGATGAGTTAATACTATCATTATTATTAACATGACTAGAAGGAGAGGAGTATACCTCATTGTTATCATTCATGAGGCATTCTTTTGAGATGGCTTCATTGTCATGGTAAGAGGATGTTTCACTTGAGTAAGATGATGATGTGGAAGCGTTTGACCTCTTCTTTGCCTTGTTCTTCATGGAAGGGCAATTCTTCTTTATATGCCCTTTCTCTTGGCACACATGGCAAATCACCTTTCTCTTCCGGCTTTTAGTGCTCCTATGACTAGAGATACTTTGGGCTTCAAAAACCATGTTAGCATTGGAAGGATGACCACTGTCATCACTACCTTTATTAAAAGTTTCTAACTCCTCGATTTTAGCATAATTATATAGGACATTTAAGCAAGCCCAAATATCGAATGCGGAAGTACAATACATGATCTTTTCAAATATATTATTTTCCAAAGAACAATATATGCAATTTGTTGCTTTAGCATTTAATTCAAATATATTAATTTATTCTTGGGTCCATGCATTCATGTTTTCCTTAGGTTCAATATATTTAATTTTTACCATGTTAAAGACACCTAAACCTTGAGTCTTTAAGAAAGTATACATTCTACTCTTCCAAAGACCAAAGTTAGACTCATCGAACCTAGGTGGTATAGACGCTACAGACTCTAGTGTCATTCTCGGATCGAGATAAGGTGTAGAAGAGATGGTGAAATCTCAAGCTATGGATATACTCTGATACCAAATGTAGGTGAAATGACAACACTAGAGGGGGGGTGAATAGTGTGTTTACTAAATTAATTAACATAAATTCAATTTTAATTATTTACTTAGATTGTTTAGGCAATTTACGATTGAATGATTAGATGCGGAAGCTATAAATGATAAAGCAATAAATACACACAAGTTATTAATGCAAACACGAGAATTTATAGTGCTTCGACCTCAATACCTACTCCACTACCTAAGCACACCGCTTAGGATTTTCAAACTAAGTTTTACTAGATTAATTAGTTTCCCTTACACATAGGACTTTGACTCGAAGAGTCACACTCTCGACCTAAGGCACTTCCACACCCGGAAGTCTCCGCCTTCTTACCGAGAGCACTCTTCCACCTCAACCATAAGGGACAACTCACTTAATCCTAGCAAGTGATGCTTTACAACGGTGGAATTAAACCTCAATCACAAAGGTAACCACCAACCAAATCAAACCTAGCAACCTAGGTTTATATAAACTCAATTCCAAAAACAACAGGTTCAAATAACATGTAAAAATTACAATGAAAAGAGCTTAGAAATGAAACCAAGGATCAATGCTCTTTTCCAAGCTTTCAAAGCCTCCAACTCACTAAGTCGTAGAGCTCGAGTTGAAGCCCGAGTTGAGGAAGAGCGTGCGCTTGAAGAAGATGTCGATGGAAGAACTGAGCGCAAACAAAAAATCTTTTGGAAGGCTTAATTCCCTTCTGAAATTGCTCAATTAAATTTGTAAGGATCAGGGAGAGAGAGTTAAAGATGTTAGATGAGGTATTTATAATCCTCAGCTGAAATAGGGCGTCAACAGGCATAAATTTTATCGTTACAAGCGCCCGGTCGAAGGTCCGATCAATCGTCGGTCGACCGACCGATCGACCGCTGGCTTACTGGGAGATTTTTACACTGATCGGTCGACCGACGGGTGGACCGATTGATGCAAAACTGCCAATCTCCAATCCAATCGACCAATCGGTTGACCGAAGCCAGCTATTCGATCGACCGACTGTCACGAGATTCAGCAATCCCGAATCTGATAGACCGAATCAGTGATGCCAAGATTTGCGACTCGCGCTTTGCCATCCGATCGACCGATCGGTTGATCGATGAGTGTTCTGCCATATTTTGGCTTCGGCCGATCGACCGACGCAGCCTTCTGCGGCTACTGCCTCTTTTGCGCATCATTCGGTCGACCGAATTGGTTGTTGCCACTTCTTAACACCATTCAGTCGACCGTCCGGTCGATCGAACCAGAGCTGGAAAATTTTATCTTGACTTTCTCATTTCGCGCTTGGTTTTTCGGCTTCGTTCTTCAGCGTGCTTTAACTTTAAAGGATTCTCCATGCTATCCAAAGCATTTTTGATGCACGCATTGATCTATTTTGGAGATTGATCGAGAGACGTAAGGCTTGACGTATCTTTCATCGATCCTACAATTTTCATACTTTAAGCACTTGTTAAATAGGTTTGTTATCATCAAAATAATCATGAGGAGAATAAAGCATGAAGGAGGAACCCTTCAGCTAACACAATAAAAAATATCGTACACACACTACCCTTCCTTAAATTGACTTGTTTCTTGTCATTCATCAGTTGAGCTATCTCATCTTCAAGTGTTTCAATTCTTTCTTGAAAGAGCATTTCTTTCATCTTGCTCAATTCTATCATTTCTTCCATTAGCTTCAGCTTCTCGAGAAGAATTTTTTTTTCCTCAATTAAATCTCGCAGAATATCCTTTGTGTGCCAGTGATCCTCAGGATCATACCACACAAAGAAGTGACAATCATTCTCCTATCAAAAGATAGGAGTGAGTGATTACAATAAAGATAGGACTTTGGAGCGAGGTGATTACAGGGGATCATACCTTCCAATGTTTGCATCCCCAAAACCTTCTTCCGGGATTTCTTTGGCTCCATGCGGTGAACAGAACAACTCGAACGTTATGGCAGCAGTGCAGATCCAACAACCTGTGATGAATTCACTGAAGATTCCTTCATTTGTCCCACGATTTCCCTTCCTAACATGATCGTCCCTCCATGCCTAATCCGGTGACAATGGCGACAGCAAGACGTGCCCTAATCTGGCGACAATGGTGACAACAAAGGTTCCCCCTTTTCGTAGTGTTCGAGCAGATAAAATAAGAACTAGGGCATCGAGCGCGCCCAACTTGAAGACGACAAGCAAATTTTTCACGCCCCAAATCCAGGATAACGTGATTGGCCAGAGTACACGTCCGTACTCCAAAGTCTACCAATACATGCATACCAATGCGAAAATAAACTAACGACAATGCATACTCACATTTAAAATGCCAAAATGTTAGGTATGTTTACATAACCAAACAACTACAATGAAGTTATAACAGTATGCAATTAAGGACTCTACACTCGACTACGACTCAACACGTCACGAGATCCACTGTCTGAGTCTGCAACCCCAGCCGTGCTACATGGGTTCCACCGTACCACTAATAGTCAAGATATGCAAAACAACAACAAAAAGAGGGGTGAGTTCCAATGAACTCAGTGAGTGGCTTGAACTAAGTCCTCGCCAAGCCAACATA
Source organism: Canna indica (assembly GCA_034359265.1). Lineage (NCBI taxonomy): Eukaryota > Viridiplantae > Streptophyta > Magnoliopsida > Zingiberales > Cannaceae > Canna > Canna indica. The sequence continues at coordinate 66,481,657 of CP136891.1, read as the reverse complement.
TGCAAATATCACAAACATTCAATATTATTATATGTTCTCATAATATTAAACTCTCATGATAATACATATGCTTAATAATTACTCATCTCGTGCGTCCTCGCACAATTGACCATATCAACCAACATTGGCCATATCACATTGTAACACCTAAGTGATCCTCTTGTGCGCTCTCGCACAACTATTCAAATTGTCCTACATCAGACAAATCACCAAAATGCATATAACAAATCACATTAAACAACATGAAGGAAATGGTGAGTTCCTAGGGAACTCACTGAGTGGTTCTACTCGAGCCCCCTACATAAATTCCGAGCATAAGCATAATAATTAAATATAAATCATACCTATGAAATTACTGAAATGTAATAGCATATAATGCAAGGATATTCAACCCCAAACTCGTGCTCAGAGGCACAACAGTCACTCGGCCCATACCGGCCCAACATTAATCACAACATCCCCTTAGCCCACAATGGTCCAATACATGCACTCGGCCCACAATGGTCCAACACGTAGCAAACACTATATCAACTCGTCCCATAATGGCCCAAACAATGTAATCATATGAGTTGGTTGCTAGAGTATTTATCTAGCGAGCTTTTCACCCGGCCCACTAAACTAGGATGGCCTACTAGCTATTGCGCCCACTCTGGTTGGGAAAATCCCTCCAACCAAACCACTCAGGTCCATCGTTAGCATGACTCACTAACGGTAACTCTTGACCTGCACCCAACCTCGATGAGTCGGGCCAACTTGCCAAGTTGGTACAATTCTCGGCCCGACCACACGCCAAATACAAGTATCACCTCAAGAAGAAAAATACACAAGAACACATGTCAATAAAAATTTGCTCGAGTGGTTTAAATATTTTTGCCAACACAAATAGTGTGCGTGTGGCCACATCGAGTCCGGCCTATCCTCGGCCTCAACCTTTCGGTCATGCCTCCCACCACTCCGATCAAAAGAACCAAACCGAAGTATATGTGTTCTTGACCATTTACGACTCAACCGTCCAAGAGGAGAACTCCCACAGCCCATTATTACCTAACGAGTTGGGATTTCAACGCTAGTATATGCGCCTCCAAACTTGGACTTATATGACACTATACTACGCATCACCACCCATGAGTTATACATCATGACTCATTAAATGTGTGTCTAAATCAGTCCCATTTCAGTCATAAAAATAGTCCATTTAGCTCGGAAATTTCAGCCACCTAGGGCCGCACATTCTTGTCGAAATTTCAGCCCTACGCGATTCTTACCATGCTAAAATGCTCACACTTGAGGTGTTTCATACTCACACATTTAATACTGATTTTCTCTAATATTTAATCAGTTTTATCTTGTATAATTTCAATACATAGCAATAAGAAAGAAGTCACCACTCTCAGCACATTACCTCTAGTATTTCATAGCAAAATATTAGCATAAGCATGAACAACATAAGCAAGTACCACAACTATGAAAATAAGGTAAAACACATGGAAAATAGCAATCATGAGTGACACCCATCATCTCCAAACAGTCATCTACATCCATATTTTGAGACATGCCATAGTTCCCAAGTTCTACCCTTTTCCTTACATCAATATCTAGGTTCACCTTAAGCCAAAATAAAAACTTCATCTTTCGAACCATTCAACCCTAACCCTTAAGGTAGGGTCTCTAGCCAAGTACCGCTAATAAGGAGTCTCATATCATCACAAAGTTATGTTAACCATCATGCATGAATGTATGTAAAAACAGTGATCTATCGACGTCATTTCTCTATTACCAACCGCTGTTACCCTACGGCCTTAGGTACTACCCCAAACTACCCTGCATCTCCGATTGTTAAGGAACCAATTTCTCATTCACTTTGTGTAAATTTATAAGTAAAATAGTGACTTAACAGTGCATAAATGAGAATTTCCAACAATCGGCATCTTTCCCGAGCCATCGTCCCCTAATCCCTATGGTTGTCCTAATCGACCCTACATCGATTCTTATTGACAAAGTATCATTTCTCCTCCATTTCTCGTCCACTCTATATGAGAATAGTGAACAACATAAGACACTCAAAAACATATGTCTAGCTTTTCCCCTAGGCCACCGACCCTTAATCCGTAGGGCTCAAGTATGAAGTCACCCCAACTCATACTAGTACAACCATGTTTTCTAATTTCCTCCTTTTTTTTCTCCTACCACCACACTTCAACATCTACTGCTATGAACCAATAACCAATATTTTGTTGACCATATAAAGTAGTCAACAATCCCTTTTCATCTCATGCGGCTACAAGAGAAAAAGAAACAAAAACAAAACGGAAGATGCAACCACTCCCTTCAAACTAGGGTTTTCAATTTCACTTTCAACCATACCACCAATTCAAAGCTTACTGTTATAACCCTAATCAAATAAGATTTCGTGGACTACACAATCTAGTCAACCTCCTCTCTATATCATGCAGTCACAAAGAAGAATAAACATGTGGCCACATAATTAGATTTAGGGTTTCAATTCTATAATCAACCATACCATCAACTAATCCAAGAATAAAAATTTACCTTCAAGGATGCTACTCATACCAGCCAAGAAGAAACCCATTTAAATAAAGAAAAATTCTCAAAACTTCCTCATGACAGTAGGCGGCTGCCAAAATCCAACAAATCCCCGTGCCTAGATTTTTACATGTTTAACTCTGAACCCAAGAAGAATTCGGCACAAGGAACGCGACTCAAATTCGACTGAAGAACGGAACAAAATTTCAAAAAAGAAAATCTAGATTTCTCTCATGGTGAGGGGCGGCACCAAGAAGAAGAAAACAACCCCAAATCTTGCAAAAAGAACCATTCACAAGCAAGGATAATGTGAAGGAGTCGATGAGGGAAACCTCCGATCTTCGCGGCGATCGGCTTCCGACGACGACAAAGACCCACTGCCCCAACTCTTGCATGCCTCCTCTTGCCATCGCTTGGGGATGCGTGCAACTCCAAGGAGAAGTCGTACGCCCAGGTGATTTATTCTTATTTTATTATTCATTTTTTTTTAATTTTGCCCTTATGATTTAAGTGGACAAAACTCGACCCATACTCGTCTGAATCGAGTTTCGTTTGAACCTGCGGACTCAACTCGACCCGACCTTTCATCTCGACTCAAATGAAATAATTTTTCTCATACATAAGGGTCATAACACAATTTGTGCCCTCCGGCGATTTCTCAGCTTTCCCGCTGAAGCCAAAATAAATTTTTTTTTTCACAAGTATTACAAAATTATCATTTTGCCCGTCCCCGATTCAAAAAACATTAGCTTCGGGGATGGGTAATTTTATAATTTTATATATGTTAACCTTTACTCGTCCGTTGAAATATATGTCATGTTGGCAAAGTAACTTGCCACGTCGTCGCCGTTAATGACCATGTCAGCAAAAATCGTCAAAAATGACGATGCATGCTAAACGGTGTAACATAATCAAAGTCCGTGTATTTTCTTGTTAACGAAAAAATTTTATACTAAAAATAGGAAAAAGTCCAAAGCTCGTGTTTTTTTTTGACATTTACTCTATTTTTAATTAATATATAAAGCAAAAATGATTTCTAAAGTTAAAGGATAGTTTATTATTTTTTTCATATTTATTTGAGTTTGGGGCCATGTAATAAAATTGGTTAAGATATTCTACAAATATTGGTTTTAATATATTTTTTAAAAATATTTACATATGTTTACAAAATATATTTTTGTAAATCTTAGCTATGGTAAAAGTTAATCAATTTAACCAACTGCGAATAACAAGTTGATGACAACATTTCATATATTTTTTGTAAGTCTGGGGTTCAAATCCCAGTGTGATCACCTTGTGTGAATTTTCCACTTTGTGTGGTATTGTATATGCTCTATGTGTTATTTTAAATTTCATTTTATCCAAATATTTTAGGATTAATTTTAATTTGGCCTATAAAATTTACATCCATGCCACTTACCACTTCAGCCCCTAAACTTTGAAAATCATATTTTGATCTCTAAAATTTAATTTTAATTTCACTTTGGCACGTTAAATTAGAAAATTTTCATTTTGTACATGTTATCATGAAATTAATTTTTATTTTATTATTATCTAAAATTACTAACTAGTTAATGTTGTCCTCTTATAAAATAAAACTCTCATATGTTTTACTTGTATAATAAACTCGTACTTGTAAAGTTACATAACTAAAATTACATTTTTTTTCTATTTCTCAAACGTGTGATTTAGGATTAAACCTCCCGAATTTAGTGAAAACAACTCAATATTTTATTTTTTGAGAAATTGATTTTAATTTATTGATAAAAAATACACTTTCTTTTAATTTCATAAGTCAAATTAGAACTTTTTTCAAATAATAAAAATTAGAGCGATGATCAAAACTAACTTGAGGTGCCAAAATAAGACTTTTTCTAAATCTAGGGTCCAAACTGTAATTAAAAATAAATTTCATGAGGCAAAATAACTTTTGAAAAAAAAAATAAGAGCCAAATTGGAAATGGAGTTAAATTTTAGAGCCAAGGTGAAATTATTCCAATAAAATTGGAATATTTGTCTAACAACATGTAATACTTTCAAGCACGTGCATTATAATATTATACAGGATAAATAGCAAAAAAAAAATAAAACTTTGCCTTTTTTTTTTAGTACGAATTTTTTTCGTTGGCAAGACAATATACTCTATTTAATTAATGAAATTAGCTGATGTATCAATTAATGAAATAATTAGCTGATGTATTAGTTAATGAAGTATACGTGGCAAATTCTAATCCTACGTGGTATATATTACACCAACCGAGTGGGATTTAAAAATCATATTACCATTTTGTCCACCTCAAACCGCTCATGTATTATAAATTGAGGGTGGGCAAATAGGTAATTTACTTATTGTACCAAATTACCGCCCATATATGCTAAATGGAGTAACAGAACCTAAGTTATTTACTCTATTATATATTGAACATATAAGATTTAACTCTTTGTACATATTTTAGTTATTTCTCCAAACTAATATTTTAATGTGGAAAATTTGGCACAGGAGTCTTTTTGTCAATATCCGAACAATCAGCCTCTTGGAAAACTAAATTAAAAACCACATACACAGTTGGCACATATCAACATGAGAGCCCATAAAAAAGGAAAAACAAAAGAAACAGAACCCAAATTTTAGATATGCTTAAAGGCTTTTGGTTTTGTTTTTCTGATTATTCTTGTTCTCTTTAGTAGCTCAAAATTTAAGTTTATAGCTATACATTGAATGTGATAAATAGCTGCATTTTCTTTGTTACAGATAATCTTTTCCAAAAAAATGGCTACAATGGACAGTTAATTATACAAACATATGTTGATACACTAGAGTGAACTCAATTAAGAGATCTCCACTGGATAATAGTAGGACTGAGTTCAAAATCTTATTCAATTGGCAGCAATAAAGCCTTTTGAATTGATTTCTGCAAGCAGCATATATAAGATGCTAACTCCTGCACATTTAAGTTTCAGAAAGCAGTTCTTGCAATGACTTGACTGGTGAGCTGTGTCCATATACTTTGGTGTCTCTCCAGAGAGCAATGCCTAATTAGAGGGGGGGGAAATAGAACTAAATTAAGTCAGCATGTTAATGATGTGGAGGTTTTGAATGGAACACAAGTGTAGGAAGAACTTTTCACAGGGTAGCTATGTACAAGTTTGTTTCTCTAAATTCCTAGAGGCATCTCTCCTCTGGTCTTCAACATGTAATATGTAATAATTGCTTCATTTTAATAATTTTTCCAGTGGGTAAACGCCCTCTGTTATCCTAAGAAAATGCAGCAATAACTGGATATCTCTAACATCTGTGATTTGTCAACCTTTTCTTGAACTTAAATTTGGCAGCATATATTTGTGTGTTTGTTTGTGGTGAATTTGCTCATTGAAAAGTTCATGAAATGATTTCCTTTGGAGTTTAGATAACTCCTCTTTGATGTTTTGATGACCCCAAAACCAAGATAATAGAAGAGACTTGTTTTCCAGACTTTGGAAAGCTTGCCTTCTCATTTTCAGATCTTGTTCTCAAGTTTCGTTACTTATGAACTTAAAAATTTTAACTAACAAATCAAGTTTTCTTGTATTGCAAGTATAAGAGAAGGAAAATGAATTTTTTTAATCTTTTCCATGTCCTACAACTATGATAAATCAGTTTTAGAGAAAGAAACATCAAGGTAACTCCAATCTTCAAGAAAGGAGGTTCACAATTATCAGCAGTTACAATGTGTTAGATTATTATTTGAGGATGAGAAATTTCAAAATGCAATATAAGGATATGGCGAACCTGTCCATATAAATAAACTCAGTGTTGCTACCAAGAAGAATTTCCAGCTGATACTCTTGAAACTGCAGCATTAGATTTGAATGATATATCATGAACATATCCGAGATAACTTTAGAGCTAAATTTTGCAAGCTACAACTTACTAATACATGCAGGCCAAGTTACCCCATCCATGTAGATATGATGCCCAAGATGCACCGACAAACCTGCATCCACATAAGTTCGCAACAATGTCTGTTAATCATAAAGGATGATATTTTAGTTCTATAATGAACTTTTCAGATGCATAGTTCAGAAGTGTTTCAATTTCAGCCAAATGTGAATCCCTTCTTGATTATATGAACTGAATCAATCCCTTTTAACGTATAACTTTGCTTTCTCATAGATTATTGCCATGTTTGGCAAAGAGCTTCTATCTTTTTGAGATTGTATTAGATGTTTGATCTGAGGCAAACAGCTGATTGGAGCATTTGGTAATTAGTTGTTTCAATTAGCTTTTTGCTAGCATTCCGTCTTTTTAGCATCTTTGATCTCACTTTGCATGTTCATGAATTGTTGACACAACATTGACAAAAATAAAAAGCTTCTAAAGTACCATCAAATGAGCAGTTCCTAAGGACTCGACTTCAAATAAAGAATAACATGTAAACAAATCCTCAAGGGATAATATATAGTCAAAGAAACTTCCAATGTTCATTAGCTGGAAAAGAGCAACGCGAATATTTCAATACTTATCTTATCTGACCTTGTTGTTGACAAGGTAGATAATTGACCTAGAAATCCATGAAAACTATAGAGAAAATAGGAAGATTACATACCACATCAAGTCACGGATGAAAAGTGCACGGGGAATCATGAGACCATTCCCAATCATGCCAAGCAAAATAGTGAAAGCTGATAACCCTCTGATGTTATCTGGATTGAGATAAGTTGTCCACTGTAACACAGGAACAGCTCAAGTACATGATCTTACAAAAGGATTGAATTTCCAAAGGAATATCTAATGAAAACATTCTTGTACCATTTGTGCAATTGGCATCCACATAAAAAGTAGAGTGGCTGTCCATCCAGATATTGATCTGATGAATTTCACCATCCTGTCAGGAAGCTTGTTCAATCGTGCCTGCATGTCTTATAACTGCAGAATCAAGAACTGTACACGAAACGTAAACAGTTAAAATTTTAATGTAGCAATGCCCAAAAACTATTATGACGAAACTTTACATATCTGAAAGTCTATAGTTGATAAAAAGGAATTCTTGAGAACATATTTACAGTGATGACTTCATTTCCAAAATGAATATGGCATATTTTTGTATAAACAAAATGAAGATCCTAATTTCTAATGTTCAAAGCATCTAGTGGAAGTAGTTCACTGTGGGCATGTAATATTGGATTAGCTAGGAGCATGGTGTGGGACTTACCAGCTTATATTTCATTTTCTCTTTTCTTCACCTTAATAATTTGTATTGTTTTGTTAAGGAGAATTTGTATTAATATAATTATATTTTTAGGGAAAACAATGGTAATAATTAGACGTAGTGTCAAAACAACCAATTATATCTGTACATACTAGGCTCTAAACTTCTATATGAGAGTGTTGCATTGTGGTTCTCCTCATTAATGGTCCAATATTATTTTATCATTTGAAGTAATCTCATGGTATAAGATCAATAAAAGAAAGATTGAAGACATTAGAGTTACATGCTTAAACAAGGATAAATTGCCAAACCAATTCAGGAACTTTCCTTACATGAATAATGACAAGTGGTGTTCACCATCTTTACCTAATTGACTTAGAAGGCCTAAATGATACAAGCTTGCAAGGTCTTTACAACCTGTTTGGCGCACCGTATAGGAGAAGGCCTTATAAGGTGCACCAAATGGCCCCTTATTCTGTAAATGTTTCTCAAGCTTTGTAATTGACCACCAAAGGTTTTGGTATGTTACATATTTGCCTCATGTAGACTATACATACATAGTAGGAAATTCGAATTTTCTATGCAAACATGTAAAGCATGTCATTAACAACGGCTTCATCACCCTTGTTGAGTGAGAAAACTATACCTGTTGCGTGGTTAAGACATAACCGTGCAGTTCTATCATTAACACACAAATGAAATTTTATTGATAGATGTGTTTACAATCACATCACTATTGTCAACTTTACACTCTTGAGAACCATGTATTTTGATGGACACTGCAGAGGTTAATAGCATGTGCATAAGATCCAATTGATTTTTTACCAACAAAATTAACATTTGTTGAAAACAAAAGAAGGCAAAAAACATACCAGAATGATGGCATCTACGGCTATGATACAAGATAAAATTCCTGGCAAGGTGCTCTTCGGAACGAATGGAACAAATGTCGACCACATCACCTGTGAACCCAGAAAAGACAAGTGATGATTATGCTTAAGAATAACATTTAATTTCTGATTCTAAGACCCAAAATACCGCACCTGAGGCAGAACAGAGATCCCCGCAACCGTAATGAAATCCACCCAAACCTGCCACACCCCCTCATGTAGCCGTCCGAAGTAGTTCATAAAGTTCAACAAGAGGCCTAACACCACGAGCAGAGATATGGCAGTGAAGTACGGAAGGCTCATAGCCTCTGCCATCGCGAGCTGCCCCAAGACGACATAGATCGACACGACGCCAAGCGTCTGAACCACGATCGCCTCGGTCTCCTTCTTCTTGATAAAGTAAGACAGCAAGGTCATGTTCCCAAGCAGTCCCGTCAGCATGCCCTGCCATATTCACACAGGCATTTCATCATCAACCTCTTCGAAACGCAATTGAGAGAAAGGGTTGAACCGAGGGAGAAGCAACTCACGAGCCAGGGGACGGCAAGAAGGGAAGCCTCGTTGCCGGAGACGAGGTTACGGTAGTTGAGGAGGATCTGCGGAATCTGAATGAGGAGGAAGGGGATGTTGGAAGCCCCGGCGAACCTGGCTGTGAGCGAGTCCCATTGCTGGAACCTGGAGGCCTGATGGCGTTCCAAAACGTAAAGGCGAGACATTGAAGGTGGTGAAGGAGAAGAAGCGATTTGATAACGGTGTTACCTCATCGGAAGAGGAAGCCGGAGGGGGACGAGCACTGGCGACGACGGGAGAGGGAGGAGAGCGCCGGCGGAAGAGGAGAACCGAGCGGGTTCTGAGAGGGGAGAAGGGGCGGTTTAGAGGGGCGAGAAGGTGGAGGTGGTGAGGGGAGATGGAAAGGGAGGGAGCGAAGGAGAGCGGCATCGAGTGGAGAATGGAGAGAGAGAGAGAGAGAGAGAGAGAGAAGAATGAGCAGAATCACTGCGTCGGGCGGACAAAGAGAAAGGGGGGATCCTCTCCGACTCACACGAACAATTTAGTTCTATAAGATAGCATCCCTACTTTTAAAAATCCTCCTATTAAATCAAAGCCGTTCATAACTAAAAGCTGAAAGTGTGACATGGGGACGATGGACGGAGAGGACATGAGAGTGAGAGAACTAGAGAAGTACACAATTTCGAGTACTCCATCGTCTGGATAAGATCCTTTCGACTTCGTGGGTTGGTTGAATCTTGAAACCGGTTTGTATTAGTCTTCAAATAAACCGGTTTCTAGTGTTCTAAAGATACAAGTGTTTTGGTTGGTACATAGAAATAAAATGCTTAATTTGAACTTTTTGTTTGCACAAGAAAATGCTTAATTTAATACAAGAATTCAATTAGAGGGTAATGATAAAAGACAAGTTATATGTCTAACAGTTTTAGATTTTGCGAATTTTTTTTTGTAGTGAATAGTCAATTGTGGGATGAGATTGAGAGGAACATTTGTGGTGGCCGAGCTTCTCATCTTGGTTTTATAGTATTTTTTTGAATGTGGATCGTAGGCTCTGGGAGGATCGAAGAATGTGCTGCATCCACGTGTTTCATGCTTCAAATCCCTTCAATTATTTGGCTCTTTCATTTTCAGTCTGTTCGTCATTTCCTTCTTCTTATTTCTTTATTTTTTTTTACTTAAATGCTATTTGTCATCTTTAGGTCTTCATTATTATTATTATTATTATTATTATTATTATTATTATTATTATTATTATTATTATTATTATTATTATTATTAATGATGACGAAAAATTCGGGACCGGAACGGGTCGGGATTTGGTATGTCCCAGTCCCGTCCCGATTTTGAGTCGAGACGCAAACTATGATTTTCTCTTTTATAAAAAATCAATATTAATAAATTCGAGACGTCCCGGTCCGGTCCCGAATTTTTCGGAGCGGGATAAAATCGGGATGCTTCGTATTCGAGACCGGAACGGGCCGGGATTTGGTATGTCCCGGTCCCGTCCCGGTTTTGAGTCGGGACGCAAACTATGGTTTCCTCTTTTATAAAAAACCAATATTAATAAATTCGGGACGTCCCGATCCGGTCCCGAATTTTTCAGAGCAAGATAAAATCGGGATACTTCGTATTCGGGACTGAAACGGGCCGGGATTTGGTATGTCCCGGTCTCGTCCCAATTTTGAGTCGGGACGCAAATATGCATCCCGGTTCCGGTCCCGAATACGAAGCATCCTGATTTTGTCCCGCTCTGAAAAATTCGGAACCGAACCGGACCAGGATGTCCCGAATTTATTAATATTGGTTTTTTTATAAAAGAGAAAATCATAGTTTGCGTCCCGACTCAAAATCGGGACGGGATCGGGACATACCAAATCCCAACCCGTTCCAGTCTCGAATACGAAGCATCCCGATTTTGTCCCGCTCCGAAAAATTCGAGACCGGACCAGGACGTCCTGAATTTATTAATATTGGTTTTTTATAAAATAAAAACAATATCCCCGTTAAAATAATTAATATTTTTTTCTAAAAAATAATATTATATATTTAATATTACTTATATTATAAATCGGGCCGGGACGGGACAATCCCGATTTAGAACCGAGACGGGATTTGTCCCGACTTTTCGGGTCGGGCTGGACTGAGATGGCCAGGACGTCCCGACCCGTTCTCACCCCTACTAAATATATAAACATGTCATCGCTCTTTTTAAAATAAAATCCAAAATAAATCACCTTAATCGGTAAAAAGTTTGCTCAATTTTAATATTTTTAAATATTATAGTTATTTATAAAAAAATTAAAAAAATATCATGTAATTTTTTATATTTGTTAGGAAAAATAATTAATTAAATTTTAGTTTTAGTCCCTATAGTTTATAAAATTTTAGTTTTAGTCCTCGTAGTTTATAAAATTTTGATTTTAGTCCATATAGTTTACAAAGTTGGTCCCTGCAGGCTCCACGTCAGCATTGTCCAGTCAGCACATATTATCCACGTCAACATCATTTAAATCTTATTTGACGGTAGAAATCAAATCCTAAACGGAAATAAAGTGTGGGGACTAAAATTAAAATTTTAAAATTATAGGGATTAAAACTAAAATTGAAGGAAACCTTGAGATCAAAAGTACAATTTTCCTTATTATTATTATTATTATTATTATTCAAAATCTCTCCCTCTCCACGTTGTAATTCACTATGAATCGCTAAAGTCAAAACTTGTTAGCATTCTGATGACCTCTTGTTAGTGCGCATCAGTAAGATTATCATATATCATATAAAATATTTAAAAAGGATTAAAGAGTACTATGATATATCATATATCATATATATTTAATTTACAAGAATAATTGTCATTCGATGATAAAGTAAGATTATCACAAACTTAGTGATCGATAATCACTTAACCACATTTCATTGCCAAATGATTCCCAATAGAAAGTTAAATGCACACATAAACTACCAAGGTGTCGAAACAAATGTGGTAATATTACTTAACCACTCTAAAATTTAGAGTGCTTGTGAATCTTTCAACATTTCATAAACCAAACACCCTCTATATTCTAAATAAATTTTTTATCGAATAGTAAATTATGATTACCACCTTCTCATGGATCATGTTACCATGTCACTTGATTCCCAAAGTTAAGTTGCAATATTGCATACCCAAATAAATTATTATATATAATGACAAACCAAATATAATATTGTGATAGTGTTATATTTTAAAGGGCCAAGTAATGAATTTATCTTTTTTTTCTCAGTTTTTTTTTCAAATCTATCTCAATATTTTATTTGCATCAATTTAAATTTTGTACTTCCGATTTATTACAATTAAATTTTATATTTGTCAACTTAGTTGTTATGATGCCGACGTGAGTCAAAAGGGATAAAAGGAGTAATACATTTTAAAATAATAATATACCACGTCATCAAACCTTTTTTAAAGGATTAATTAATAAATTTATCTTGGCCTTTCGCAATTTTCTCAAATATATCACAACCATTTATTTTCACCAATTGGAATCTCATATTTTCTATTTGTTTCAATTATATACAACCATCAACCAATCATTAATTTGGTCATTAGGATCAAGATTGTTAAACTCGAGAGTTTAAGTAAACTCGTGGAGTCTCCGTAAACTCATAAGAGTTTACCTAATATTAAAAAAATATTTTAAGAAAAATATTATGCTACAACGATATAATTTAATAGAACATGAAATTCATAATTAATCAGTTCAACTTCATAATAAAGCACACATAAAGATAAAATATGAAAGTACAAATCTAATTCATACATAATGAAGTATTCTAAGTCCATAATAAAGCACACACAATGACTCAAAGATAAAATATAAAAATACAAGTTCAATCCATAATAATTATCATCAAATCGAGTTCACCCAGAAATAAGTTTGGGTGCGAGTCAGCTCGATTTTGATACATAGGATCGTAAAATCGTTCGAATTTATGAGTTGACTCGCAATTTTGATAACTATTGTTAGAATGTTGAGTGACATTCTTGAGAGCAAAATAAAGTAATTTTGGGTTCAAGAGGGACCCATCTACACCCAGGGGAAAGTGGTTGTGTGTTCTTAATTAGGACTGATGACTTACACATGGTAATTCTAAAAGAGTGCGATGATACCCTATAGGCAAGCCACCCTAGTGTGCACCAAATACAAACCCTATTAGAGATGGCCTTCTACTAGTCATAGATGTGGAATGACGTTGAGGAATACACGAAGACAATGCTTGATTTGCAGACAATACACGAAGACATTTTAGAGCCCTTGCAAATATGGAAATGACCATAAGAAAGCTTTTATCTTAATTTCATATCAAGTCTACTAATGGTGGGAGAGTCTAGTTCCATCTCGGCCATAGTAGATCAGTTCTCGAAGTATGCCGCATCCATGGCAGCTCTCTTACACTACATTGCAAAATGTGGTGAAGTATCGAGGATTCCAAAGACCATCATCAGTAGAGGTGGAAACAGGTCAGATCGGACCTGTATAATAAAAAAATAATCTAAGCCTAGCCTATGATTTGTTATAGACTATTTTTTTGGTATGAGTCTGGCCTGTCATGTGGCCTATTTATAAAGTGAAACATGTTTATAAAATCTAATTTCAAATTTCAATACAAAAATGATAACAACAAATTTAAACATAACATCAATAGTTGTTGTTTTATTAAATTAAAATATATATTTTATTATATATAATATAAATATATAATAAATTAATAATATTATATATTTATTATATATTATATATACTACCTTAATAGGTCTAGACCGACCTATCAGGCTCAATAGGCCTTATAGTGAGTCTGGGTCTAGCCTGATAAGAAAAACATACCTAGAAATAAGTCTGGGCTTGGAGTTTTTTTAAAGACGCCAAGTCAGGCCAAGCTGAATATAGGCCAGGCCACAAGTCACCCGGCCTATTTCCACCCCTAATCATCAGCAATTAAGATTCAAGATTTCAAATCAAGTTTTGGACAAAGTTGTTTAAGTTATTTAGGGCGCGTTTGTTTGCGAAAATATTTTTTGACTTTTCGTTTCGTGAAAATCGAAATGAATTTTCAAATTTCAAAATTTTGGTTTCAATTTTTTTGTTTGGCGAAAACGCGTTTGTTTGACATGTCCAAATTTCATGTTTCGCGAAATGAAACCAGCGAAAACTTATTTGTTTTGTGTTGATTTTGTTGACAATTTTGGGGACAAAAACTAAAACTGTGTTTGTTTATCAAACATAATTTTAGTTTTAGTTTATTAAGTTATACTATTTTATTATAATTTATTTAATTAACTTAAATTTAAAAAATATATGAATAATATTAATTAGTTGATAAATATATTATGAATATTATTTATTTAGGATATAAAAATTATTAAAATATATGTTATTATATTTTTAAATTTATAAATAATTCAAAATAATATTTGTAAATAATATTAATTAATTAATTAATTAAAATATAAGCTAAGTATTAATATTATCATGAATTAATTATCAATTAAATATCAACTAAATATGAGCTACGTATCAACTAAGTATGAACTCGTATTTTTTTACTTCTTTAACTAACCCAACTTAATAATGGTTGAAATTATTGATGTAGTAGTTTCCATGAAGTTATAAAGTTATAAAGTTACATTTAATCAATGCATTGATAGAGTTACATAGAATTACATGAGTTGAATATAAAGTTATTATACGCACATGATAATATTCATACCAGATCGATCTATTGATCTAGTGGCTGACATTTTGATAAAATGATGCTCAACCTTCCATTGACATTCTTGTGCTTATAATTTAGATTCATAAGTGTAACAGGTTTAGAGTTGAGATGAGGTACATAACTAGAATGGATAGAGTTGTTGCTTTGAGATCAAGGGCGGAGCTATACATATAGTGTAAAGTTGGATAAGTATATATTAGTTAGTCCATATTCTTTCTTATTACTCTACACATGACCAAAGAAAGCTGAGATCGATGCTATTGTTGTCGAGATAGAGGCAGAGAAAACGGCAGCTGGAGCAGCAAAGATATTTTTATTAACTTGGACTATAACTTGGTAATAATGATCAATGACATACAAGATTTTTTTAAGTATCAAATACAATGACATATTTTTATTAACTTAGATTGTAACCTGATAATAATGATCAATGACATATAAAAAATTTTAAGTATCAAATACAATAACATGTTTTTATTAACTTGGATTGTAACCTGGTAACACTAATCAATGGCATACAAGGTTTTTTAAGTATCAAATACAATAACATTTTTTTATTAACTATATCCTGAGCAGGTTACTGCATCCGCCTGAGGTTGATGAGTTAGAAGTTATCAATCGAAAAACGTCGATCGGGATCAAGCATTATTATATTTCTTTTTTTTCATACACTCACCGATAAGCATTGCATAATAGTTACAACCCAACAGCCAAACACCATCAACAATACTATTGTCAGTGAGGATCGTTGATGGAATAGGATGAAAAAATCAACTATGTTTGATTTTTTACCTTGTCCATCAACAATCCTCACGACATCAATTTTGACGATAAAAATATAGGACAATGAAGGAAAATGTGTATCATCATTAATCGGTGATCGCCTCCAATTCATAGTTCACCAAAATAAAGTTTACCCATTATCTTAAAACAACCAAAGTATAAAGCACAACCAAACAATGAAATATATAAGCACAACCACGCATTTATATAAGCACAACCAAACAATGAAATATAAGCACAACCACGCATTTATATAAGCACAACCAAACAATGAAATATAAGCACAACCACGCATTTATATAAAACCATAACTGATAAAGGGCAACATTACTTTACGACCTTAGGAGGAAAGTGCGCATAACCATTGATTGATTATCGTCTCCAATTCTCCGCCGATATAAAACTAAAGTTAATCAAATAATAAAATAAAGTAGTCAAATTACATTAGTAGTCCAATAAAGTATTTAGATTAACTATCAAATGATTAACCTCAAATTGATCCATACAGTATACATAACAGCATACATACTAACTGAAGTGCATCACCATATAAACAATTACATAATAGCATACATACTAACTGAAGTGTGAAATGGAGAAGCAACATATGAATGAAGTGCATAATGAACTCATAAAAGCATACTAACAACATATTAACAGTAGATGAACTCATAAAATGAAGCAACATATAAACAGTTATATAAGCAACTAAAAATGAAGTCAATAAACAGTCATACTAATACCAATTAATTGTCTATCATACTAAGATCCACGCAAGATCCATACTAACATGAAATCATATATGAACAGTCAAGCAATCCATAACAACATACTGAACAAAAGCATACTAACAGTAGATTAACTATCGAATGATCAACCTCAAATTGATCCATACAGCATACATAACATCATACATACTAACATCATACATCGAAAGCAAGACAATATCCAATATTACAATTTATATGCATTAATCAGCAATTTCTATGAATGATCTAAACAGATCATGAAACAGAACATGAACCACAGATATATGGAAACATAACATAGATACAAGTAACAAACAGTATAGATAATGACATACTAAACTGATAAACTAATAACAAACATAATAAAAAATCCTAGATCGGGCAAGAAGAACAAAGCAACAGATAATCCTAGATCGGGCAAAAAAATCCTAGATCAGACAATAAACCGAGCAACATCAATAAGAAGAAGAATGTACACAACTTTTAATCCTAGATCAAGAAGTAAGAATACGAAACCCTAATCCGAGATATAGCGGCGACGAAAAAGACCTTGGAGCAAGAAGAACAAAGCAACAGATAACCCTAGATCGGGCAAAAAAATCCTAGATCAGACCACGGAACAAGAAGAAGAAAGCAACAGATAACCCTAGATCAGGCTGAGATCTTAAAGAAGACCATGGAACAAGAAGAACACATAAGAACATGAAACCCTAGATCGGGCGAACAATGAAAATATGATTAATCCACCAAAGAAATACATACGTTGGGTGGTGTTGTGTTCGATAGAATGGAAGGAGAAGTAGTGTTATCCGTCGGCGAAGTGGAATGTCGGGGCTCCGTCGAAGGAGTGAGATCGGCGACAATTTGTCGCCTGTTGTCGCCGAAGAAAGAGGCTCGCGATCACGAGGCGGGGGGTAGGATGCCCTAACCCGAGTCGTGGGTTTTGTTCGCTTCTCGCGAAACGGGCGAAAACTTGATTTAATTATAAGTTTGCCACCGCCCATTTCGAACGGGTTTCGCGAAAACGGGAATTCTACTCGAAGTAGAATTCCAACTGATGTGTATTTTGCTATCTCGCGAGAACTAGGTTTCGCAAAATGGAGATCCGATTTCGATCAACAAACACGGTTTCGGAGCGGGTTTCAGTTTCAAATGAAACGAAAACCCAAAAACGACCCTAACAAACAGGCCCTTAGGATTCTCTACTTCTGAATAAGTTTACATCCCCAAACAGATGGCCAGATTGAACACATCAATGCTCTTCTCGAGCAATATCTTTGACACTTTGAATTAATTAGCGAACCAAAGGGACTATGTGAAGCTACTTGATATAACCCAATTCTCTTACAACTTGTAGAGGAGCTTTGTAACCAACAAAAGCCCATTCAAAATCTTGATTGAAAGGCAACCTAACACTATCCACTCATTGATTATATGTAACGCTAGAAGTAGGATGGAAGCAATCCTACTGCATATCTATATGGCCAAGGAATGTTAGAAGAGCCAAGACATTACACGAGCCTACTTAGATAAAGTAGCTAGGAAGATGAAGAAGTGAGCTAACAAAGGGAGGAGGCTATTGAACTTCAAAGTCGACGACAAAGTATTGGTGAAGCTTCAACTAGCATCCCTTGGGATCTTTCAAAGTCAAGTCCATAAAGGCTTTGTGTGCAAGTATGAAAGCCTTTCTCCATCACTAATAGGGTAGTACCGATGACTTATCAACTCCAATTGCCTCGTATGATTTTAGATGCATCTCGTTTTCCATGTGTGAAATCTTAAGCCCCACCATGCAAACATGTAAGATGAAGAGCACAACCTTCCAACCAACCTATATGCTACAACTAGTGTTTTACGGCGGCAAGCAATGCAAGAAGAAACATCCCAATTGAGCTAAAGAACGAGAGTAGCTTATCAAATGAAAAGAGCTTCCAACATCTAAGCCAATTGGAAGATACACAATGAAATGAAGAACCTACCAAAGCATACAAGAATAAGTCGAGAAGGGCAGTGGCTTAACAAGTCGGAGAGAATGTTAGGGACCCTTGAGTTTGTTAAATCCTATAACATATGTCATGGCGACCTCTAATGAATTGTACATATTTTACTTTGAGGCCATGTACTCATGTGTTCTTTTTCCTTTATATTGTATTATGTAGTAGGTGTCCAGTGATACTCTTGTTAGTGTAGGGAAGTTTTAGGGCAATTTCGATATATTTTGAGCTAAATCGATGCTTACGTGGGATGCAATGGCATTACCATAATTAAAGAGGCTAGAATTAGTCATTTCGTCCGACTTGTACCTTCTCTACCGTGGCATGAGCTGTGTGCAGAGTAGAGGGCAAGCGAACACAACATGTCTTGTGCAGAATGCATAATTTTCATGGGTCACAATCACAATTTTAATTATTTTCTCTCACTATAGTCTTGCCATAGTGAAATGTTAATCAACACAGTTATGGTATATTTGCTTAATTGCTTCATTGGATATGATAGAATAGGATTTGATAATAAATGATGATGAATTAGATATAAATTTTTTAAATCCGATATACACCGGATATAATATTAATTTTATACTCATTTTCTTCTAATTCACGCACTAAATAAATAATAAATATTAATTCATTCATTATCATATCTTTTCTTATTCTATAAAATAAACATGCACTTAAGGTTTTAGGGAGAACTACCTGAGGGTACAATTGTTTGGTATGGCAACAAATTCTTGAACTAGTTTGATCAAGACTCGATAGGAATTCACTAGGGGCATATAACCACTTATTTTTGACCGTCACATAGTAATCCTGGGGAAGTCTCATTTCTTGTGTAGGCAAGTAAAAGGTCGCATGGACAAATTGATGCAAAAAAACACTAAAATCCATGACAACAGGCCTGCAACAATGCAATGCACTCGGTGCAACCACTGCTTGAGAGCACTACATGCTTTAGCTTAAAAAATTACACCTCCTAATCGCAGAATCCTAGCTCTGCTTCTGTAAGAAATCAATTTTACTCAAAATTAGCTAATTTCCACCAATTTGATTGAGTGCAAGGATTTGTGATTAATTTGAAGACTCCACACAAACTGCTAGGAACATGTTGTCCAGTCATCTGGGATCCTCGTAACCGTAATTCAGAAGATCCAGTGAGAAATAATTAAGGAGAAGAAAATCTTAATTAGAGAAGACAACCACATTAATGTACTGCCATGCATCAATGAACCGTGATAGCATTACAAAACGGTCCCCCGCGAAACATTTTGACCCGTTTATTCACGACAACAATAAATGCACTGATTGAATTGATGGAATAAAACAAAGCACTGCAAGCACACAATGTAGGAAACAAGGCAATTACATCCCAACCCACTATTGCTCTTTGGAATACATGTTATATTCACAACTATAAATGTGGTTCCAGCAATCCACAAATCATCATTCACAAGACAAGCTCAAGACTGCAACAGGCAGGTAAAACTGGCAAACCTCAATAATTATGCGGCGACGATTATGATCACAATGAGTAAGACGATCCCAAAAATCACCAAAAGCAGGCACATCTGCAAACAAAGCATGCACAGCAAACAACAGAGATGAGGAAAATCAAGAAGAAAAGGATGGTTTGTGGAAAAGGGTACTCTAGTTTTACAGGAGGCTCCTCTTCCATGGGCTTTACAATTCAAAATGTTCAAAAGACAAAATTGCACTTTTCTTAAATGGACTTTCACAAGTAGAAAAATACTAAACAGTTTAAACTAATTGAACATTTTCAAAGTGAAAGGTTTATGACTTGTTAATTTTTGAAACCTCTTTTGATGGAATTACACCGTTGTTTTCCAATATAAATAGATAATATGTGAATATGTGATAAAGCTACAAAACTCCAAAAATAGATTTTTAGAATTTTTCCTCCCAAAATTTCTTAAGTTGTAATGCAAAAGGATAATTTCATCCTTCAAAAAAAGATAACTCCATAATTTTGTGGAGCCCTCTGTGGTAAAATACCCAGAAGATCCTTTAATGGTAAGAAGCCAAAATGAGGCCCTCCTTTGGATAGATTGGTCAATAGAAAAAAGAAGGGGAAAATTAGTTTTACCAAGGATGAATTTGACTTCTGGGTTTTTGCTGCCTTTTTAAGTTGGATTTTTCCTTGTTGGGTTGCAGCATGAGAGTTCTCCACATGGGTATTAATATCATCTGCAACAAGGACGGTCAAGTTAGTCAAAGAGATGATAATTTCTTTACTGAAACTGTATAGTTTGAAAGCAAAATTTCTTCCCTGTAATTTTTTCAAAAAAAATCTTACCCATGACGACTCCTTGTTCCTGGACCAACACAGCGAGGTCCTTGAAGATGTCATTCACCTCTCTCATCTGGTGCTGAATCTCCTGAATGCCCTGTTCTCTCTCCTCAATTATTGCCTCATTGAAAACAATCTCATTATCCAACAGTAGCACTTCTTGCCTATTCGATAAATAGAGGAAGGTATCAGATCATATATCTAAAATGAACGTCTAATGGAAAATGGTGAAACAACTCTTCAACAAGTCGGAAGCTGCAGAAAAGATTAGAGTATTTTCATATAGGAAATAAATTGCTAAATAATAGCCAAGATGTGGTATCATAATTCATGCATTGAATTATCTGTTGTGTTCCATCCAGTTAACCGCTGGGTAGTATATTGAGTTGTGCCGCTGGGTAGAAATATAGAAATTGCTAAATAATAGCTCAGACCAATGCAATATAGAAATATCGGTAGTATATTGAGTTGTGCCGCTGGGTAGAAACAATAAAAACAATATAAAATATATGTAATGGCTCAATTGTGTTTCACACATAGGATTTTAGTTAGACAGAAATTAATCAAGATAAAAATCCCTTAGGATAAGCCTATATTCTATATCATACCCCATGCTTGTTTAGATCTTGAATTAGGGAATGGAATCAGGCCAAATTTTCAAATCCTATATATTTGTTTTGGCTTCGAATAAAGGAGTTAAATATTAATAAATTTAATACTTATTAAATAACCAACTTATCATTTTAAAAATGATGAAATTAAATTTAAATAATTGATTTTAACATAATAATATTAAAAAAATTGACAAAATATCCCTTAAACTTGAATTAAATTTTTATCACAAATATGAATTTATGAAAAAATACATAAATATTATTTTCGACAATGATAGGCAGCCTCTTAAAAAGTTCCTTTTATAATGAAAGAAATAATTTTCAATTTATTACGATATATGATATCTTTATTTCAAAATAAAAGTTAAATTTCGATTGTTTTCTTAAAAACATGCTTTTCTTCAATTCCCATCAATCCGTGGATTTCAATTCACACCTGGTCCCACCCACTCCTTCAGATATCTATATCACACTCTAAAAAAAATTAAATTTGATTGTATCCATCCTTTTTGAAATTCCATACCCGGACACAAAACGGCGGATAGGATTTTCCAAATCTTATTCACCCTCCAAATATGGTGAAACAAACATGCATTAACAGTCTTTTGCCGAGAAATAAAACCATGTATTCAAGAAAACCTATTGGCCCATATTTTTAACGGTGCAAGCCTTGATACTTGTCAGGTGGTCCAACCGTCCAAGCAGCTTAAATCCAAGTCATTGGTAGTAAGCCAATCAAGTTTATGCACAAAGTCATACACTTGTTTCATTGCATCCTCTAACATACATTGCTGATCCTCCTAAGGCATGCACCACCTCAGCACCATTTAGAAGACCACAAATTGCAAAAATATTAAAGACATGTTTAGCAACTCAAGCTCAATTTCATGAAGTTATTAAGGTCCATCAAGATGTGAGTTGATAGTGGGTTATTTAGATAGCACAAGCCTGGTCTAAAAAGTTTTTTTTTAATAAAATACTAAATAAATTTTATAAATACTCTGCAAAGAGCATAGAGGAAAGACGCCTACATATCATATCTACTAAACTGTAAGAGGATAAGTGTAAAGGAATCACAATCTCACCTTCTGGACTCTGCAAGTGGACCTCGTTGTTCGAGTGTTGTATTAAAATTAGTCTCAACTTCTGTCGTAGCATGACTGCACGAAACATAAATAAGCCATAGTATATAGTACCAATTGATTGGGTAACAATAAGGTTTACATCAAAAATCACACTAGTAAATCAATAACAGTAAAGTTAAATGTTTGATTGTGCTCATTTGTCATTACCAGAAATTAAAATATAGCAATCCAAATTATACCAGCACTCCTTATTTCATTTTTCATCTGGGTCAACATAGGTTTAGAATATTGGTCATGGAACCCGTCTCCAAATGATGGAATCAGTACATGTACTGTACTATACCACCATACCATACTGAACCGGATGTGCCAACAATAAAAATATTTTTAAAAAAGAACCAATGTACTTATTTCCATTGATGTAAAATTGTTTCTAAATTGTTTAAAGAGGTTCCAATATTTGATATTTGATATTTGATGTATAACATTATTTTGCACATAAAAAAACAAACAAATAAGTATATAAGTTTACTACAAGTACCGCCCAATACAATGAACAAGTATCAATTCACTGTGAGACTGGTCCTGTACCACACTGTATAGAGTGGGCAATTTAAACACTAGTGTTGACATAATGGACCAGTAGTTATGTGTGTCAAATCATCAAAGGTTTAAGTTAACATAAATTGAGTGAGTTGTTCTAGAAAAGCACTTGCTTCACAATAAAGAGATATTCAAGCTATGACTTTGAGTTATAAAACAAATGCTTTCTTGAGAATCCATACGAAGGAAAAGATGAAGATGGTATGCTACATGTATCTGAAATCTACAAAAGTCATTCAGTACACAAAACATCTTATCGAGTGTTAAATGGAAAATTAGCACTAAGTTGACATTTTTATTAAGATCCAGAAAAAATGCAGCAGATTGCATCCAAATATTCAACCGCAACAAACCTTGAAGGATGAACTGGTTTTGGAACCAATGGGGCAAATGCAGTTTCTCTCTCGGCTGAAAGCCTCTGAAGTTTCTGGAATTCCTTCAAAATATTTTGAAAATCCCTTGCAAGTTTTGCATCAGCTATCTTTTTGCTTGCCTGTAAATGAACTTCATATTTAAACACAAGAGATATATATACCACAAAAGAATGCTTATCCATGCAACAAATAGAGGCATACTTGAGTAACTAATAATGTTTAAGTGGATAGAATTCTAGTTCGCACGCATACTCTTTTAGGAATAAAAAGGAAGTTGAATGCACATGTTTTTGCGAAGTCATGCCATGAGAATAAAGCAAGGTTCACAAAACATTGGGAAATTAAATGTGGTATACAGTAATGCAAACCATTTAGGAAATCTGTTTACCTTAATTTTCTCCTTAATTTTAGCTACAATAAGGTCATGTTTGGGCCATAAATAATTGTTCCTTTCCTTGATTTTGCATCTCCTTTTTTATGTTGATGCCTATTCCTTTCATCAATAGGTGTCTAGGTCTATTTATTTGTAGAGGATTATTACTTGAATACAATTTATTTATTTATTTCTCTCCTCTCAATCTTCTCTGTTCTCTCCCCTACACTACCTCTTCTAGGTTTTGATGCTACATCATATAGAATATCATTTGATGACATCAACCCTCCAAAGAGAACGTCATACAAACAAGTTGTTTTAACTACTTGAGGTCATTTTCAGGTAGATAAGCAAATCTTATTAATCACAATGTAATCTGAAATTCTGAATAGCAATCCAAAGTCATTTAAATCCAGAATTGTAGAAGATGCTGGACATCTCAAGGTTGCATCATCCAATGCTTGTCCAAAGGGATAAATAAGTCAAGAACTATGAAGAGAATTGCTATGCAACTCTGTGCTTATTTATTTAATATGGACACTTGCAAATGCACCATTATCTAATGAGCATGCATACACTGAGAAAGCTGCAAAAACATGTTATGCTTCTTTAGTAAGAAAATTCACTTGGCCAGACATAATCATACAGAAAAGATTATTTTGAACAGTTAAATATGGACTTTGCTGCCTTCATCAATGTTGAAAGTATATATGAACAAGAGATCCAGGTATCAGTAAACATAACTTCTGAAACATCAAAGTGACAAAATGATATATTACAGTATGCACAGATAAAAATGTAGTTTTGATGTTTCTCCTAAATCTAAAGGTTTGCAGCTTAGGAAATAAGTGTATGGAGAAACATAAATATAAAGAGGGTATTTCTAATGAGATCATGATATATTGTACTCACAGATGGAAGAGTCTAACAAATTAGGCTAATACTTGAAAAATTTAGTGAATAAATTAGACTAAAACTCAATGCACATAAACAATGGCATAAACATATTTGATGTCATTGGTTTTGGTAGGTATGGATGTCCAAGTAAGACTATAACCACCTTAATATTGAGGAACAAAATAAGAAAAAACTACTTGCACAAGAACAGGCACTTACACTAACTTCGACATGATGATCTGTTTCGCTAGCTTGTTTAAGTTTGTCGGAAGTATCTTTAACAAACTGCCCAATTTGTTGCCTTGTATTGTGCCTGTCAGAGAACAGATTATATTAAGCAAATACTTTCATCACAGCCACTTCTTGTGAAGGTAATGTAAAATATAACATCAAATGTACAGTTAGTGATCAACTGTCTCAAAGAAAAATAAAACGTAAAGCTGATCTAGTGATAAATATGAACTTAAGCTTGACAGGTAACAGGTATCAAGGCCTACTATAGCAATCGACTCCCACAACCAGATGGGATGGGTTAGCAAATTTGCTCAGGAAGCTCCAAGCCACAGAAAAAATAGCTCTTTTGCTCCATACCTAGGACATGGGAGAAGAGCACTTCTTTAACAAGCCTACTTCTAAAAGGGAAAGAGTATACTTTTTAAAATGCTGAAAAAGTAACTTCATGCTGACTTCAATATTTCTAGGATAATAGGAGAGACGAGCTCACCAGCTATCACAAAAGAAAGTACATTTTGTCCCTTGTGTT
This sequence comes from Canna indica, assembly GCA_034359265.1. Classification (NCBI taxonomy): domain Eukaryota; kingdom Viridiplantae; phylum Streptophyta; class Magnoliopsida; order Zingiberales; family Cannaceae; genus Canna; species Canna indica. Next base: position 66,456,227 of record CP136891.1, on the reverse strand, counting down.
TGCATTAACTGGTCTTCTTCCTAACGTACATAGCTGGGAACACCCCAAAATAAAAATTTGACTCTTCTAAGTTAAAAGCTGGGGTCTACAGGCTAAAAAATCTTGCAGTTACGCCAAACAAGAAGGTGTTGCCCAGTCACTTAACCACACACCTTCTTTGAGTAGAACTTTTTTTACCAACATTTTTATCATCCAAAAATGCTTGAAACTTGAAGGAGGAAAAGCTTAGATCCTCAGAGTAGGAAAAAGAACATGTGATACTTATAATGAAAACAACCAAAGACTAATATCATTTTTGCAAAATTTCTACTGCAACTCCATTAACTCTCATCATTATATATATTGGTCTTATTTTGATAACTTTATGGAACAATCCAATCCATCAGGAAAAGATTTTCGCAAGAATTCTTATTCTCTCAAATGTTTCGTCAAGGTGCAGTTATCACAGTAGACCAGGCAACGCAAAAATTTACAAAATTTAAAAAACTACTATTGACTGGGCATAGATCCACCAAAGCTCTTGCCAAATTCCTGGACAAGACAAGCTAGGCATGACTTAGATTAACCTAGGATCCTAACAAGAGACTATCAGAAACCAATATAATATATCGCAGCACAATCTTGTGGTGCATGGTGGCGGTAGAATAGTATCTTAAATTCTTAATGTGTTATTTCACAGACATACTCATCTCAAAAGCATAACCACAATACCGATCGTCCAGAAAAATAAAACTCATATCTCTCACGGGGGAAATTAAATCTACGCCGATCCAGCCAACAAACTCAAACGAACAAACAGAGAAGCGAGAAGCCATAGCAAATAGAGTTCTCACAACTTATCACGGAGCTCAGGAGTGTCCTTGGGGGTGCCGATCGTGTTAACGAGGCGCTCAAAGTTACGGACGGCCGTGGTGATCTGGAACAGCCCAGCGGCGACGGCCTGCGTCGAGTCCTGCCGCCCGTTGGCCCGCCCGATGAGTGGCCGCCCGGACTCCAGATCCTGAAAACTCATCCTCCCCTGCTGCGCCGAGCAGAGAGAGGGAGCGACAAAAACGACGCCGAAACCCGAACCCTAGCCCTCAAAATCCTGGATCAGTCCCTTTGGCCGAAGACGATGGGGATTTTGCTGGAGAAATTGAACAGGAGTTAACAAAATTTGGAACCCTTCGGTCGAATTTCGAATCAAAAGCTTGGTCGAGAGGGGAGAGATTGCGGAGACGGGAAGGCTGGGAGAGAGAAGTAAAAAGCAACCGGACCTGGGGGTCAACAAAAAACGTGAAGCAATGCGATATAATTTATATAGCGGATCGAAAGGCGAAAGCAGAAAGGTCAGCCGTATATTGGCGTAACATATCGGTTATGATTTAAAATTGAATGCGGCTGCGGTCAAGAAAGGTTCAGTTGTCACGGTAAAAATAAAAGGATTAATTAATATATTTAGTCTATGATCCTTTTTCACAAATTTAACTTAATTTTTAATTTATATTAATTATATTTTAAATAATCAAAATAATATTAATTATAATCTGACGTCAAATGTCCGTTAATACAATCGTTCGTTGTTGATGTGACATTTGACTCAGTAAATTAAAAAATATTTTTTATTATCACTTGTACCACGTCAACCTATAATAAAAAATATTATAATATTATATAAATAAGAAAATTAATATATATATATCCCAGACTTTATCATTGTAATAAATTTATACCAACTTTTAATATTTCTCTATAATCTATCCCAAACTTTGAGGTTAATAATAAATGTCTCATTTGAAATTGAACTTAAAATTTAGATTACATTACGGTTATAATTAATCCAAAAATTTAAATTACATTTCTTCTTATTTTTTAATAAATTAGACTATTACACTAAAAACAAATTAAAACTTAAATAAAACTCATATTTTTTTCATATATTTCTTATTATTTATTAAATATATAAAATTTTAAAAATAATTTTATAATTATCTATTAAAATTGTATTTTAAAAAATTTAATGCAAAATTTGGTTTTCTTATTAATTTGATGAAATCGAATACGAAATTATCGGATAAAGTGAGAGTTTTGATGTATTTTAAAAAATTATTTGTCTTCAAGAATTATAATTATTGTCAATCCCAAAATTTAGAATATATTAGAAAGAAAGATTAAAGATTGAGATAGATTTATTACAATGACCAAAATTTATGATGGATACATTAATTTTTTTATTTATATAATATTATAATATTTTTTATTATATGCCGAATACAAGTGATAATAAAAAAAATATTTTTTTAATTTGCTGAGTCAAATTCTACGTCAACCCCTAACGGTTGCATTGACGGACATTTGACGTCGGGCTAGAATTGATATCAATCTGATAATTCAAAATGTAATTGATATAAATTAAAAATCGGATTAAATTTGTGAAAAAAATCATAATTTGAATTGATTATATTAATTAACCCAAAATAAAATGGATGACGTAAAAAAGAATTGAGGGGTAAATAAATTACTGCATGCCTACATCTAAAACTTGTACTAAAGAGATTCCAACTTTTTTTTTTTAAAGTTAAGTGAGACTCAAGAGAGCCACACATCCCTATTAAAGAGATTCCACCTTATTTGAATGAATAACCCGTGTCAATTTTACATTGATATATTTTACTTTTTATATAATAATTAAAATTAAATTTTTATTATTTTGATAATTTTATTTTCTATAGTTTGAAACAAAACTTTGATTTGGGATTTCGATTTATCGTATATATATATATATAATAGTTTAAAACATATATTGTAATATTTTATAATTTATCCATTAAATTCCTCGATATATAGTTAAATCAATTAATATAAAATCTGGGGCGGAACCTGGCAATTTTTGGCAGCTGGAGATTGAGTTCGAAAGGTAGGCTCTGAAGCTTGCCGGATGATGTCAAAGGGCATGGGATCCAGGTGCTCGGCGGAGGAGCTAGGTGATCTGGTGCGACCAAAAAGGCCATCGGATCCGAGAGATGGGAAATCTGCTACATCGGAGAAGGTGACTATTTTGAAGAAATTGGTTCATATGGATGATTCTGCTACAATGGAATGTCGTCTAAAGGAAGCCTCGATGGAGAAATCAAATGTGCATCTTTTGAAGGCTGTTGCTGATAAGAAAGCATCATTGGTACTAGGTATAAAAATTATAGAACCCAAAGAATGTAGTGATAAGTATGCTTATGTTAGTAATATAAAATTTACTTTGAATGTTGTTGAAATGAATGTTGTTAATAAGTGGGGGATAGGATGTGTTGGGAGATAAGGAGAGTGGGGAATAAGGAGATTTTGCAGGTAAATTCAAGTTGTGGTCTCTTCAAGGAGACTGTGGCAAAAAATACAAGTATTGTGGGACAAAAAATGGGAGATCCAAATATGGATGCTAGAGCAAATGTCAGAACAGGACAAGCTGCCGAAGGAGAGAAAATGAAGGGAGGTCCAACTTCTTAGGCTGGACTATTCAGAAGAATAGTGGTAGAGGATGATTGGAGATTTTTTGCTGAGTTGGGAGAGAAGATTAAAAAATTCAGAAAGCATCTGCGGGCAAAGTAGTGATAGCAGAGGAAGATATAGAAAAGGCTAAAAGTGAATGCAAGTTGGTTCTATATGGAAGATTTTTTGATAGAACTCCACCTTTGGAGTTAGTGAGAAGCTTAATGCCAAAGTTATGGAAATTGAATGGAAATTACAAGGTGGTGGACCTAGCTCAGGATTTTTTGCTTTCAAATTCAGTGAGGAAAAAGATTATTTGAATGTTTATTCAGGTGGACCTTGATTCTTGAGAGGACAAGCATTATCCCTAATCCAGTGGAAGGAGAACTTTCAGCCAATGACTAAAACTATATCAGTGATACCTATTTGAATCCAGATGCCTGGGTTACCACTTAAGTTTATGGACGAGGATATACTACTTTAGTTAGTTGTTGTGATAGGTATGTTGGCCCAAGGGTTCTCATTTGGCTTCGATCTCTATTTTAATGATAACAAACATGTATTTAATATATGTGTAAAGTTTTGAGTTCAGGTTGAGGTTGCGATAAGCACGTGAACTTCGCTCGGAGAATTGGAAAAAAACATCAAAAATGGCTCTGATGTAGATTAAGTAGATTATATGTAATATATCCCTAGGATCTCATCCCAAGTCTATTTGTAAAGTTATCCAAGTCAAAACTTGGTAACAAAACCCATGAAAAAATATGTAACAAAATAAATGTAAAAAATCAGCCTCAGCCCAGGTTCGGTCGACCGAATAAGGCAGAAAAACGGCAGTAGCCACTTCGGTCGATCGGTCGATCGACCAAACAAGGCCAAAAACTGGCAGTGGCTAATTCGGTCGACCGAACAACAGAGGAATTAATCATGATCGATTCAATCGACCGAACATGGCTGTAGAAGGGCAAAACGCCAACGGTTGCTGGGCGGTCGATCGGTTGATCAATCGACAATCGATCGACAAGCGATCGGTCGGCGTCCAACGGGTAGAAAAACTCCCGTTGGAGTGCTGTTCCGAGTGAGGGGTTATAAATACCCCTCACAACCTTCATTAAGGTTGCTTAACCATTCATTAAAGCTTTCAAAGTGAGATTTGTGCCTTCCAAGCTTGATTTGCTCGCGCTTGCTTCTTCGATCGACGATTTCTCTCAAGCGCTCATCTTCTCTCTACTCCGGCTTCGATTCGACCTCAACATCTTGTGGAGTTGGAGGCATTGAAGGCTTGGAAAAGATCTCTTAGTTGTGGTTTAATCTTTAGCTCTTTTCATTATAATTTTACTTGTTACTTGAACTTGTTCTTCATTGATTAGCTTGCTAGGTGTGCTAGGGTAAACACTTAGGGTTTACTTTGTAGAATTATATTTTGCCTAGGTGAATATGTTTGAGAAGTTCTCAAAGGGTTGAGAACCGAGTCCTCGGTTGTATTCAAAGGAAAACACAAAGTCTATAAAGGATTTGGTTAGAAATCCTTAGTGTGGAGTCAAGGTAGTGGAGTAGGCGATTGGTCAAACCACTATAATTTATTGTGTTTGCATTGCCTTGTGTGATTGCTTATAATTATGTTTCATACTTGCTAACGAACATCATTTAGCTGCACTTACTTTTGGTTGAAGTTGGAATTGATTTAAAAGAAATTAAAGTAGAAGTAAAAAATCACCCAACACTATTCAATCTCCCCTTCTAGTGTGGGTATTCACTCAACAAGGTACGCCTATCAAGATTGATGAACACACCAAAGCAGGAGAAGGGGGTAAGTTTGCTAGACTATGTGTCCAATTGGATTTGAAAAAACCAATAGAGTAAGGATTCTAGGTTGAAACAAAGGAAAGCAAATTTTTCCAATAAGTGGCATATAAAAATTTGATTAATATATGTTACTGTTGTGAGAAAATTGGGCAAAAAGAGGAGAGTTGCACTTTCAAAGTGAACAAAGGAGAAATTGCCACTGCTGTGACAAAAACTATGATGGAAATAATGGATAAGAAGAGGATAAATATTTAGGACCTTGGGTCCAAGTATTGAAACAAAACAGGAAAGATTTCAGAAAAGATGACGAGAACAATGTCAGAAATGCTTTCACAGTTTTGAATAATCCTAATTTTGAAGTAGGGGCAAACAAGGAGGGGAAGTTTACACCAAAGAACTTTGGGATAGAAGAAAATAGAAGCAAAATTATGAATGGAATAGAGAAAATGCAGTGGAACAGAATAAAGACAAACGTAGAGAGCCTAGATGGGCAGGAAAGCAGAATGAAAAAAGGAAAAAAAGGTGATTAATGAGGAGAAAGGTAGAGAAGTGAAAAACTGTATGGATGTTGAGATACTGAGTAAAAATGTGAACATGGAATAAGTAATCTTCAAAACCCAAAGGAGACAATAGTGAAGAAGGGAAAGGAAGTTGTAGAGGTGGATTGTGAAGAGAAATTGAGGACAATGTTTGAAAAATTATCAAAATCCTTTGCTAGGATAATTGAAAACTAGTTTGCAAAAGAAGACTTTTTGGAAGCTGGTTTTGACTTAGAAATGTCAAGGGTGGGGGAAAAGAATAGTGCAAATACAAGGAAAAGGAGTGTTGACCGAGACAAAGTAGTGAATGTGTCTGTTAATTTCAAAGCAGTAAAAATGAAAAAGAGAAGGTTTAATAATGATGACAAATTGATTGAAGATGAAGATGATCCTGGAGGAAGAAGCAAAAGTGAAATATGCAGTTTCCAAATCAAATGAAGTTGTTCTCTTGGAACATAAGGGGTGCTCTAAAGAAGGAGGTAAATGAGTATTTGTGGTATGTGGTTAAGATGCGAAATGTAGACTTGATATTGCTGCTAGAGTCACATCTAGAGGAGGAAGATTTCAAAAACTTTATGAAAGGAAAAAATAGGAGCTGGGAAGTTGATGCAGTGTTTAGTAATAGAAAATCAGGGGGTATAATCTTGATGTGGAGGAAAAATAAATTGAAGGTTTTCAGTGTCTTCAAAAATGAACAAATGATGAATGTCACAATTCAGCTGAATAATGGGGAAAAATATTTATTCACTGGAATATATGCTAGTACTAATTCAAGAAAGAGAGGATTGTTGTGGAATTGTTTGGGGGAATTAGAAATTCAAAACCTTTCTTGGATTGTTGATGGAGACTTCAACTGTGTGGATAGCAATGAAAAAAAAGAGGAGGAAGAGTATTCACTGTGAAGAGATTAGTTATTGACTATAGGGAGTTTATGCAAAGGACTGGGTTAATAGATGCTAGTTTTAGAGGGCCGAAATTCACCTGGACAAATGGCAGAAAAGATGAGGCAAAAATTGAAGCTAGACTTGACAAAGTTTTGTTTAATGCAGGACGACTAGAATGGAATTATGATATCAAAGTTGAACATTTACATGCAATTGATTCAGATCACATACCTCTGTTAGTAAGTTATGACAGAATGAAAGATGAAAGGAAAATGGACACTTTGTGTTTGAATACTTTTGGTTGGAATATCCATAATTAAAACAAATTGTGAAGGACCATTGGATGAATGATGAGTTCAAAATACTTTATGTTGGAGGAAGATTAGAGAAATTGAAACTTGTACTTAGAAAATGGAATAAAGAAGTTGTTGGTTGTTTAGAAAATAATTTGAAAGTTGCAATGGAGGACTTATCTATTTTGGAGAAGAGAGAAGAAGAGGGAGAGATTTCTGAAGAGAAGTACAAGAAATAGGATGATGACACTTAGTAGGCAAATTCAACAAAAGTGGTGGATAAAATCAAGGAGGAAATGGGTTGAAGAAGGGGATAAAAGCACCAAGTATTTTCATAATATTCTCAAACTTAGAAGGATCAAGAATAGAGTGGAGGAGCTAGAGGTTGAAGAAAAAAAATTTAAAGATGGAAAAGAAATGGCTGATCAGTTTGCGAACTGGTATAAAGAGCTATGGAGAAGTAGAGATTTGTGTCATGTCAATATGGGGGCAGTTGAGAATTTAAACTGGAGGATGCTGAGTGAAGAAGATAAATTCTTTGGGAATGGGGAAAAGTTCAGGCCTAGATGGATACACTATTGAGTTCTACATTCATAATTGGAATATCCTGAAAGAAGATATAAAGAAAGAGATAGAGGGTTTCTGGAGAAGTAAAGAGTGTCCTTCTTCATTGAAGGATACAATGCTGGTGATGATACCAAAGGTTGAGAAACCTAGGAAGCTTATGGATTTCAGGCCTATAGCCTTGTATAATGTCATATACAAGGTTGTGGCAAAGATATTGGTGAACGGAATTAGGCCTTTTCTGAATAAGGTTATAAGTCAAGAGCAACCGGTCTTCATACTTGGGTGAAACATCCAAGACAATGTATTGGTGGTAAATGAATTGGTTAAGGCTTTTTACTCATCAAAAGGAAAAGAGTCATACTTCATCATGAAATTAGATTTGGAAAAAGCCTATAACAGAGTAAGATGGGAGATAGTTTATTGGATGTTAAAAAAATTAAATTTTCCTAGTAAATTGGTAGAATGGATAAAAAACTTGTATTGAGAAGGTGAGGTTTCAGTGTAAATTCAATGGAGAGAACTCATATGTATTCAGTGGAATGAAGGGGATAAGACAGGGTGACCCATTGTCACCCTATCTTTTTATTGTACTTGAAGAGCTATTTTAAAAAATTATGGAAAACTTTGTAGAGGTTGGTACAATTTTCCCTTTCAACTAAGTCATCTTTACTATGCTGATGATATTATCATTGTGACCAAAGGAAACATAGGCTCTTGCATGGGATTGAAGGATGCTTTGGAGCTTTATTGTGAACGATCAGGACAGAAGATAAATAAAAATAAGCCTGAACTATATTTCCCAAAGAAATGTTCAGTGAATATGAGACACATAATTTGTCAATTGTTTGATATGAAGGAAGGGGCTTTTCCAATGAAGTATCTAGGTACTTTCATATCTCCCACAAAGCTTAGCAAAATGCATGAACAAAAGTTGGTTGAGAAGGTGTTGAACAGAATGGACACATGGGCAGAAAACTATGTCTCTCAAGCAGGAAAAGCAGTCCTGATCTACACTGAACTCTATTCCCACATATACCTTTCTTACATCAAGGGTTAGTGAGAAAGCAGTGAAATAAATGACCCAAATAATTAGAGATTTTTTTTTGAAGTCAAAAAAAGAGAGTAAAGGAGCAAAATTGATCAGTTGGAAAATAATAACAGCTGGTAAGGGATATGGTGGATTGGGTATAAGAGATTTGAGTATTGCTAAGGTGGCTTTGAAGGCTAAGAGGATTCTACCCCTTCTAAACCAGGATAAAAATGTTTGGACTGATTGTTTCATTGAAAGATATGAAAGTTTCAGTCCTTGGAAATTACCTGAAAATTCAAAATTATCTTGGTCAGCAAGGGCAATCGTAGAAAGCATGTTGCATTTGAGAAGTGGACTAAAAAAAATAGAAAATGGGAAGGAAATTGAGGTCTGGTCTGAACCTTGGCTGGGGGAATTTTCACTGAACAGATGGCTTGCATTCATTGATCCTAAGGAGCTAGAGAAATTCAGTTGGGTATGGGAGCTGATGTGTGAGGGAGAATGGAACAAGGAGATAATTAATAGATGCTTTGGAAGGAAGATGGTCATGGAAATTGAATCCATTTTGATTGATGAGGTAGATGGCAGAGATAAATGGATATAGGCAGGAAATTGGAAAGGTGACCTGACAGTTAAGAATGCTTATTGTTTTATGAAAAAAAATGATGTTTTGGATATTGATACAAATATAAATTGGAAAGAAGTTTGGAGAATAAATGTTTCTCAAAGAGTAAAATTATTTTTGTGTGAAAATTGCTATGGGAAAGACTACCAACTTCTGAGTGGTTTGATAGACATTCAGGCATTGAAGTAGAGAAATGCTACCTATGCAACAATGAAGCTGATGGAATAATGCATACGTTCTTTGAATATGGGAGGACAAAAGAGTACTGAAACTTGGTTGAGAGAAGATTGGATATGCAGTTCAAATTTAAAGGAAGATGGAGATATGGTGGATGGCTAAAGGAGGCTGAAGGCTATGATGATAAGTCGGCTAAGTGGCTTAGAGCTTTTATGGCAGTTTCCTGGTAGCAACTATGGAAATGCATAAATGAGAATAAATTTGAAAGAAAAATTAGAAGCATTGAAGCTATTTTTAGTAGGGTATACAGTAAAGTTTTGGAGCATGAAATTGTAAGAAATTAGAAACTTAAAGAAGGGAGAAATGAGACAATGGAAAGTGATAATGTGAGTTTACCTTATTACGTGATGTTGCATAGAATGGGAACTCAAGGGTTGGTTGTGAATTTGTGGTATTGGCATCACATAGAATGGGAACTCAAGGGTTGGTTGTGAATTTGTGGTATTGGGGAAGAAAGGAGATATTGTTAAAGTGGGAAATGGAATTGAGGTGGCTGGCAACCCTCTATGTGCTGAAGCCAAAGCCATTTGGTTTGGCTTAGATAATGTAAGGAAAAAAGGGCTGAAAAATGTACAAGTCTGGACGAATTACATGAGAGTAGTGAATATTTTGAATGGTATTCACCAAAGTCCTTGGGAAATATCAATACTAATCAATAAAATCAGGAGATTAGCATGTGAGGTAAAGGTTCTTAGATGGTGTCACATTAGAAGAGAGACAAACTTGCAGGCACATAATCTTGTAAAAGAAGCACTATATAGAAAAGGAAGGGTTGTATATGATGAGATTGATGTTGTTAAGCAACAATTAGGTTTATGTGAAGATGAAGCTTCCTGCTCTGATAATATACATGTGCATTCATTACTGAAAGGGAAAACTTGTTTTCCTAATTTTTACTGTTATGATTGGCAGGAGGGAGCTGAAACTGTTAAGATTTAAATTTTGATAATGTAAATAAGAAGGTAGATGAGAGTAGTGAGGTTTTGTTTTTGGAAGAAAGCATGAGTAATGTACAGGAAGTTATTCATGATGTGAACAATGTAAATGTTGGCTTTCAAATGTATAAAATCGATCATGCTTTGGAAGAATATGGAAGTGTTCAGGTAATTGGCGAGAAGTGTATGACCAGTGGTCCTATGCCTTCTCCACCCAATCATGAGTGCGACCTGACTTCTTAAGTTTGGATTCCTTTTTTTTTATAAAAAAATTTAATATAAAACAAAGATATATTCCAATTTTTCTTTTTAATTCTTTCAGAGAAAACATTTTTTAAATCCTTGGATATGTGATTAATAATGCATCTTTTATTATTATTTTTTAAATGAAGCACAAGACGGTTCATAAGATAATGCTAGGCCACATCATTTCAAATAATAGTATAATGTCACGCCCTTAGATTCAGAAGCAGGACAACGCAACACGTGGTGAGCTTCGGGATCACACTTCGCGAGGCAATGGCTGGACAACAAACATTCCAAGGGCGTTCACACTTAGCAAAGGATTGGCGCGCCGTGGCACGACCATGGCGAGGGCCTAAGGGAACATCATTGAATGATGACTCATGCGGGGCAGCAGAGACCCGTGGGCACCTTGGTGCGGGTCGTGGTAACGCAAAGGCTCGTGTATGTAGTGTGTGAAGGCACAAATGATGGCATAAAGGAACAACAAGTCATGGCTGCCCATATGCGTGGAGATATGGGCAAGGCACGCAACGAGGGCAACGAAAACCTGCGTACATGATGGTACAATCATGGCGAGATGTGGTGATGACACGACAAGCAATGTGTTCACATTGCCATGATGCGCAGTCATTGATGCAGACATTGGCCGAGACGGATGCAGGGCAAACATTACCAAGATGCTGCTCTATGCGATGTTGGCCTTAGACTTGGCCAACACATGGAGTGGGTGACCAGATATTGGCAGATTGGTGCAACTAGCAAGGTGTGGTGCACTTGGACATTGGATGATGCATACTTGACACATGGGCGACCAAGATCATGCCCAACCAAGCATAACCTTTGGGGAAAGGTTGAGATCAATCAAGAGGAGATATGTCCATTCAAGAAGGAGTGCAACCAACACTATAAATAGATATATGAACTTCAATTGTAATCAAGCAATCAATTATTCAATCATTGAGTTGTAAACTCTTCTGTAAGTCAATATAGTGAAAGTTTCTTTCCAAACTTCATCTCTTGTGTGTTGTTGTGTTGGAGACTGACTTAGCCCTTATTGTGAGGGGCAATTGAAGGTCTAAATGCCGCACGAGTACTTGAAGGAGTCAAGTCCGTGACAATAAGCTCTCTTTTTTTCCCAAAAAGGAAAACCAGTGAATAGGATAAAAAAATATTAGAATTTAGAATGGAACCTAAGTTAGGAGGTCATGCCCACACGTAGGAATCCTTATAAAGCCTTAAATGATTTACTACCTAGAGACAATTTTATTAGCCTCACGATAACAAAATACAAACTCAATGGGACTACAAGCAGACTTTAATGCGTTAATTTGCTCAAAGAGAAAACACAAATGTCAAGAAATAAACTCTTGGTTGTTTAAAATATCGACAAGTTGCTTGGAGTTAGACTCAATTGTCACTATAGAGAAATTTTGCTCCTTTATAAATTGCAATGCAGCTTTAATGACTATAGCCTCAAAATAAAGAGCAGAAGCACCTTTCAAAAAAACAATCCTCCCACATGAAGGCAAATACCTTTGTGATCGCTTACAATAAAACTCACATCGCCAAACTTATCATCATTAAATCAACCATCACAATTAACTAAAATTAATGCGATGTCAAGGGGGTCCATTTGATAGTTGAAATGGATCTATGAAAACTACCATCATGCCCACTACTAGAATTGTCGCTGTCACCGATGGCTCAGGTAGTGGCTGAATCGTCGGTGACGACTATCACGGACGGTGCAAGCTATGGCAAAACGCTATCACTGATGTGCGCGTCTCAGATAAGTTGTGACGGCCGACCTCTGCCGTCACAAGTAATCATCAGCGACAGTCGCGCGCGCTGTCGCTGATTTAAACACATCAGCTGCGGCTAGGAGCCGTCGATGATATTATTAGCAACCGTGATATTTGGTGCTACACAGACCATCAGCCATTTACGATACGCTTTCAGCCACGGCCTAGTGATGGTCAACCGCAGGTAAGCCGTGGCTGAAGTTAATATCCTGTAACTGAAAAAAATTAAAAGTTTGAAAATTCATGTACACAATAATATTTATACATTATAATCTATTCACAATCACAATTTACAACCACAAAACATCATACACATACATTTTCAACCAACCATACAAGTTTTACTTAAATATCATCAATCTAAGCCTCAAACCGGAGGCAAACAAGTATCAAATATCAAATGTAAAGCATATATACAATTATCAAGTATATCAAGTACATATACAACAACTATCAAGTATATACAACTATCAAGGATCAAAATATAATCAAAATACATTAAACCAAAATCTCACGACTGCGGTGGAGGCGATGGAGTCGACAGCGACTAGGTCGGGAGTGTCGACTAGGTCGAGGAGGACGACGGCTGCGACATCATCGGTAGAAAGCCCGAGTGAGATGCAATATGAGTGAGGAGGTCCTGCATGTTCTGCATCGACCGTCTATCTCAACTCGTCATTCGTGTGTCTCTGCTCTTTCATCGCATGTCTTTGCTCCTTCATCGCCTGTCTATGCTCCTCTATCGTCGCTCTCTGTTGTGTTAGCTCGGACTCCAAGGCCGCTATCCGGCTCTGGTCCTACGTCTGTGATGTCGAGGGTCGCTCACCTGTAGTGGGAGGGGTCGGTGCCCCAAGTGGCCCTAACACAACGCGTACATGGCCACTGTTTGTAAAGCCATAAATACGATCGTGCTCCCAGCCACCCGCGGCCTCGACCCATGCACCCGCGTCAAACTCCTCCAGCGTGCCTCCTCGCTCGATCACGATTCTTGTGTAGGTCTCCTACACGCGTTTATATTTTAAATAATACATATATAAAAACTATAAATAAAAATTATGTAAATCAAATAGACATAAATACTTACCTTGATGATCGAGGCCCTGCTATCAACGTAGTCCCCCGCTCCTCATCGCCGATGGTGAGTGCGCTTAAACACCTGCATCAGCGAGGGGCGTTGGACTGTGCCATCCTTTGCAACCCGCATCTTACATTAGAAAACAAATATATTAGTATCATTATACACAATATATAATATTTTAATTAAAAATAAGAAAATTATACATATCATACGACGCTCATACACCGCAAAAGACACGGAGCCACTAGCGTGGCGTTCCCCCGTGTCGTCCCCCTCGGACATGTGGTTTCTCAACACTGTTCGGGAGACCTCCTACTACTCAGGCATGTCCCATCGCTCAATAAGCTTGTCCCACACAGGTCCAGGAATCCACTTGGGGGTGTGTCCCTGAGTCCACCCAATCTGTGTAGCCCCTAGTTGTCTCATCACAGTCTTACGAGCCTGCTAAAGTAGCCCGTTGTAGCGAGCGCGGCAACGCGCTCCCACGAATTCTCTACAAAATGAGTCCGGTCCTTTGGCCATATATAATGAGTCTGCAAAAAATAAATTTATTATTACCGATTGATATTTAATATTAACATTAATTTAATAAGTATACTTACCGAGAACTCTCACTATAGTAAATCCATATGCTCACGGGGCATGTGAGACCATGTAGGCCACGCCTCGTGCATAAACTTTTGGATCGTCCCCGCTATCATGCATGGGACGTCCTCCTCCTGCTCGTCCTTCTGAATCGGCTGAAGGGATGGTGGCTGGAGGTGGGGGGATGGTGGCCATATCGTCATAGAAATTTGTCCGTCTCAAAATTTAAGAAGTAAGTTATACCTACTCGAAATTCGTCCGTTATAGCTCCACGATGAATTCGTCGGTACATACAACTTCGATCGCCCGACATGTTCTATCAAAAAGTTGGCAATATCTTTAGGTAATGTCTTTAGGTGAGATGGTCATATTTCATTCGAGATTTATGTTATTTATATTGCACTTAGTATTTCTTTTAGTCATTAACTTCATTCTAAATTCCGGCAGAATCTCCCTACAGTTCTCTGAATATGTATATCATCTGGGCGTGTATCGGAGAACAAGGAAGATACAAACCAAAATTTAAAAATGAATAATGACTAAAAGAAATAAACAAAGTGCAATATAATAACTATGTTCCCAAATTGTTCAATTAGGGACAATTCAAGGGTGTACGTCGTATAAAAGATCACCTACTTCGTTTACACGAACATACAACCCCCCGAACAGATCTAAGGTTTTGCAAAATTAAAACTTGACTCGTCGATGCGTACATGAAATGTGTCAACTCGTTAGTATTTTCTAAATTTGTGAATGCTGATGCGAGTTCACAGTGGACGATTCCGCGCGAGTCCAAAGTGGACAATTCCAGCGTGAGTCCACAATGGATAATTTCGGAGCGATTCCAAAGTGGATGATTCTGGCGTGCGCGAGTCCAAAGTGGACGATTTCAAAATTGTAATTACACCTAATTAAAATTAACCCTAACATTTATTCTACCCTTGATTAACTAACACTAATATTAAAACTAACCTAAATTTAATCTAACAGCAAAAAAAAACTAATTAAATCTAATTAAATCTAATTAACAAATAACCCTAATTAATAAAACTAATTAATCTAACAATAACCCTAATTAACAAAACTAATTAAATCTAATTAACAAATAACCCTAATTAATGTAACATTAACCCTAATTAATTAAATTTAATTAATCTATTAACAAAAAAAACTAATGTCAGCGTCGGTCGAAACCTTAGTTGGCGCCGACCAGAGAGGGGAGGAAGAAGTCACCTAGGAGAAGGTGGCGAGGGAGTAGGCGGCGATCGAGGAGATTGGGGTCGTGCATGGAGATTGGGGCTTGATCGGCGTCTCCGTCGATGGTGGCTCGGCGGCGAACTCGACGACAAGAAGGCGACGTCAACGATGCACGAAGTCGGTGATGAGAAAATGATCGGCGATGACGACAACTCGGTCGGCAACGGAGGGAGAAGAGAGCAGGGGAAAGAGGAAAGGTCGGGCGCGAACATAAATAAAAATATTTATCATCGACGGCCTACCAGCTGTCGGTAAACTGTGGACAACTACTAATAATATCACTGACGGCCGCGTAGCCCTCTCTAAGTCGTCAGTCATGTATTTTTATTTTCGCGAGGCGTTCGCGCCATCAATTAATATGTGATAGCCGATGCTAGCCGGGACTAATTACTTACTTATATCACCGACGACCCTTTGGCCCCCGATAAGCCGTCGCTACTAGATTATTTCATTTCGTGCCTCGTACGCGCCATCAGCTATGAGCGACGGTCTTGGGCGGCCGTATACGAGCCGCAGCTAATTTGGTTACATCAGCCACGACCGTCACATCCGTCAAAAAGCCGTGAATTGTTCTGACTGCCTAGGCGGCTGTCGGTGAGCCTTGTGGCTGATAGCTAATATTCTAGTAGTTGCCTAAACAAACAAGAGTAATGATTGTATAATCCAAAATTCAATTGATCACACAATGGGGGTAGACTGCCTAACCTTATTATACAAACAGTTTCTAGCGTGCTAGACGAACCAACAAATATTAGAAACTATAACATGAAAAGAAAAGATGCTCATAACAAATCCATCATTAGAAGAAAGCCAAGAACCAAGAGTCCAATTATCTCTACATGAAAAAATCAAAATCGATTTTTGGACTCAAAAGTTGTCCAAGAACACTCAAATAAGAGATGTTGAATATATAGTTGAAGTGCAATTTTTGCAAAAGTTACATAAATATGAGTTTCCAATACCAAACTCAAAAAGTTGAGACTGAGTAGGAAGCTTTGGCAACAAAAGTTCCCACAAAAACTTTAACTTTATTCACTGTTCTAATTTTCCATATTTTCTTCCTTAAAACATTACTTACCTGGTGGCCTGGTTCATGGCTTCTTAGAAAGTCATAGACTAACCTGGTGGTAACACCACCGCCCAAGTTATTCATTCCATATATACTTATCATCCTTGGGTGTCATGGGCAAATCAACAATACAAATGAACTCTCCCAAAACATGACCAAAATAATTGTAATACTCAGGGTTTCCTAATATAAAATTTCATTGGTGCAACCCATCGGATCGGGAACTAACCGGGCTGAGTCGCGAGATCACCGCATGTAGGAGGTATGAGTCAAATTTTAGACTCATGGTTAATGTGTTTGAAATATATATGTTGGGTTGACTCAAATCAGGTTAAAATCGGGTTCGCGAATCGAGTCAGGGTCCAATCCGAGCATTGGTGGAGTCGAGTGAGGGAGTTTAAGTGAAGAAGGGCATAATTGTCAAAAAAAAAAATGAGAGAAGAGAGAATTAATCCCTCACCCCAAGCCGCCATGCGGCTCAAGACAAGTTGAGCCTCACGCAACCCGAGGTGAGGAGGAGATGAGAAGAGGAGATCTTGGGCGGCGCCGGATCTGCGTCGTCGTCGGAGAAATTGAGATCATCTTCATCTCGTCCATCTTCTTCTCTAGTCGATGTGAGTGGTCTAATCGAGATCCATAGGGTAGGCAGGTAGCCGACCCAAGGTATTGGAGATTTTATCAATTTCTCATTATATTTCCGTCGTCTCATTGAAATTTTTTTCGAGATCGGATCCTCTTGTGTATATGTTGTTTAACGACGAAGTTTCACGGAGTTTTCCTCAGATTTAGGAGTCGGTCGCATGAAGGAAAAAGGGAAAAGGTCATGCCGAATTTTTCCCCAATTTCCTAGAGTGGTCGTAACCTCTTGGATCGAGTTCTTTTCATGATTGGTGGCTCGATTATTCTTGATCACGGCCAAATTTTCCAAGTGTGAATTCTGGTTGAAGAGTGTAGGGTTCCTGGGTCATGTAGTGTCTAAGGAGGGGATAAGGGTGGATCCCGCAAAGGTGGAGGCTGTGCAGAACTGGAGGCGGCCAACCAGTGTGACTGAGATTCGTAGTTTCCTTGGGTTGGCTGGGTATTACCGAAAGTTTGTGGAAACTTGTCTAGAATTGCAGCTCCTTTGACTCGATTGACTCAGAAAAAGGTTAAATTTGTATGGGATGACCAGTGCGAGATGAGCTTTCAGAAGCTCAAAGAGTGCTTGACGTCAGCGCCCGTGTTGGATGTACCTTCAAGCTCAGTAGGATTTGTGGTCTACTGTGATGCCTCTTGGGTTGGCCTGGGCTGTGTTCTGATGCAGTTTGGCAGAGTAATAGCCTATGCGTCCCACCAGCTAAAGATTCATGAGAAGAACTACCCGACGCATGACCTAGAGCTGGCAGTAGTGGTTTTTGCACTCAAGCTCTGGCGCCACTACCTGTACGGAGAGGCCTGTGAGATATATATCTATCACAAGAGCCTCCAATACTTGCTTACCCAAAAGGACCTGAACCTCAAGCAGAGGAGGTGGCTGGAGCTCCTAAAGGACTATGACTGCACTATTATGTACCACCCGGGGAAAGCCAATGTAGTGGCGGATGCTCTGAGCAGAAAGTCCATGGGCAGCTTGGCCCATTTGGCAATAAGGAGAAAGCCACTAGCTCGGGAACTAGCATTGTGCCTGGATGGGGGAGCAGTCCTGTCTATATCAGATTCGGGTACCCTAGTGGCACACCTGCGGGTACAGTCTACTTTGGTGGACATATTGCGTACTGTGCAGAAGGAGGACGCATTTTATTCCATGACAAAGGATCTGGTCTAGAGAGGTGACACATATGACAATTTTAGGATCGACTCAGAGGTGTCCTAAGGTTTAGAGACCGGATCGTGGTGCCTGGTGCGCATGCAAGTTTTGGAAATGGGCCATCGTTCTGATTATACGATGCATCAGGGGGTTACCAAAATGTATCGAGACTTAATGCAACACTACTGGTGGAAGGGTATGAAAAGAGAGGTAGCAGAGTTTGTATCTAGTGTTTGGTCTGCCAGCAAGTGAAGATCGAACACCTGAAACCCACGGGGCTGCTTCAGAACCTCGAGGTGCCCGAGTGGAAGTGGGAGAAGATCACCATGGACCTAGTGACCGGGCTGCCTAAGTCAATAGGAGGGTTTGATTCTATTTGGGTGGTAGTGGATTAGTTGACTAAGATTACGTACTTTATCCCAGTCAAAACGACCTTTTTCTGCTGAGCATTACGCTAGACTATTTTTAGACAAGATTGTGGCATACCATGGTACCCCAGTGATGATCATATCAGATCTAGGTACTCAGTTCACAGGCCAGTTTTGGCAGTCCTTCCAGGAGACCTTGGGTACTCAAGTGCGGTTCAGCACAACTTTTCATCCACAGACGGATGGACAATCAGAGAGAACCATCCAGACCCTGGAGGATATGCTGAGGGCATGCGTCCTAGACATATCTGGTGGTTGGAAGAAACATCTGCCATTGATCGAATTCGCCTACAATAATAGTTACCACAGTAGCATTGGTATGGCCCCTTTCGAAGCCTTGTATGAGCAAAGATCCAGATCGCCTGTGGGCTGGTTTGAGGTAGGAGAGACTCTCATGGTAGGTCCAGATCTAGTTGAGGAAGCGATAGAGAAGGTGAAATTGATAAAAGAAAGGTTATTGATGGCTCAGAGTCGCCAGAAGATGTATGCTGATAAGAAGGCTAGAGAATTGGAGTTCGTAGAGGGCGGCCTGGTGTTCTTGAAGGTCTCCCCCATGAAAGGGGTGGTTCAGTTTGGGAAAAAGGGAATGTTGAGCCATAGATTCATTGGGTCTTTTCCTATTCTCAAGCGAAAGGGCGCTGTGGCTTATGAGCTGGCCTTGCCCCCTAGTCTGAGCAGAGTTCACCTAGTTTTTCATGTGTCAATGCTCAGGCGGTATGTGAGAGATGAGTTGAATGTAATTGGATCTTTTGTGGTTGAGGTGGATTCAGCAGTCTCGTATGAGGAGAGGTCGGTGGAAGTTCTTGACCGTCAAATCAGAAAGTTAAGGTCCAAAGAAACCCCCTTGGTGAAAGTCAGGTGGGAGCACCACTCCGGGTAGGAAGCTACTTGGGAGGTGGAGCAGGACATGAGAGAACGCTAACCTTCCTTGTTTGAAGAACCGGTAAGTCCTTATAATTCAACAAAGTTTGAGGACGAATTTCCCTTAAGTGGGGAAGGTTGTAATACCTGAGATTTCCTAATATAAAATTTCATTGGTGCAACCCATCGGATCGGGAACTAATCGGGCTGAGTCGTGAGATCGTCGCGAGTAGGAGGTATGAGTTAAAATTTAGACTAATGGTTAATGATTTTGAAATGTATATGTTGGGTTGACTCAAGTCGAGTTGAAATCGGGTTTGCGGATCGAGTCGGGGTCCAATCCGAGCTTAGGTGGAGTCGAGTGAGGGGGTTATCGGATCTGCATCGTCGTTGGAGAAATCATGATCGTCTTCATCTCGTCCATTTTCTTCTCTAGTCGAGGTGAGTGGTCTAACTGAGATCCATAGGGTAGGCGAGTAGTCGACCCAAGGTATTGGGGATTTTGTCGATTTCTCGGTATATTTTCGTCGTCTCGTCGAAATTTTTATCGATATCTGATCCTCTTGTGTATATGTTGTTTAACGATGAAGTTTCATGGAGTTTTCCTCGGATTTGGGGGTCGTCCACATGAAGGAAAAAGGGGAAAGATCATGCTGAATTTTCCCCCAATTTTCTAGAGTGGTCGTAACCTCTTGGATCGAGTTCTTTTCATGATTGGTGGCTCGATTATTCTTGATCACAACCAAAAACCCTCTTCTTCCACCCTGATCAATCTCGGCTGAGCATGAGTAACCTAGGTTAGGTTCGGCCGAGTGGATGTGAGGAGGGGAAAGGGGCTCGACTTGGTTCATGCTTATATGTAGAGTCTTATTTCATCGTTTATGCTATAGATTTCTCACTTGATGTATGATCTGTTAGTAGTGGTAGATTGAGTTTATCATGCTATAAGGAAATGTTCTTGAGCGCACATATATTGTTAGGATTTAGAATGGCATGTGAATCATGGAAATATTTCATTTATTTTCTAATGTAAATGCCCAATCCTTGCCATGTTATATTCCTTGTTTCCTTATCGAAATTTAGAAATTTATTGATGAATTTAATCTCCTTATTTTTGGAAATCATGTGATTATTCATGTGGATAATTGTAGAATGAATTTCCTATGTTATATATGTTGTGATGAACCCGAAAGTTGTCATTTTCATGCTTATGAAATGTAGTTACACTTAAGGAACATAATGCATACACTAGGTTTCACACCTAGGGAAGGATATCGGACATTAGTACTTGACTAGTGCAACCTGAGGAAGGGGTCGGGTCCGGGTTGATGCCCAGGGATTTAGATGGAAGCTTTTCTTTGAGAAACTCTGATTGTGTATTGTGATTGAGATAGTCTACTAAGGAGTACCGATAGCCGGAATGACTACTACTCGACTCAGCGGTGATTAAGGTCTTGAGATTACACCAGCGGGCCCGCTAGGTGTTAGACTCGAGTGGTGGAGGGTCTTGAGATTTCGTTAGTGGGCCACACTGATGGTAGACCCGAGTCGGGTGGACTAGCTATTCCTAACCCGGTGGGATCCTGAGACTAGTTGATCATCCTAGTCGATGGGCCCGGTGATTGTTATTGACATTTCTTGTATGTTGTATAGGCCGGTGCGGCTGAGTACTGTATTACGGTGAAGGCCGAATAGAGTCGAACCAGTCAGGCATGATGAGACCATAGTGGCCGAATGATACTCAGTCTAAAGGAGCCGATATGGTCAGACCTACTTATTTGCATAGTATGGTCAATTGGCTGATTATCATAATATGACTAGCATAGACTTCTCATATATGTGCTTATGTATATATTTATATGTTATCATATCGGGGATTTAAGTGGAGATTCGGAAGGACCGCTCACTGAGTACCTCGTGAACTCATGGTTTTGTTTGTTGTTGTTCTGCAGAGCCTAACCAGTGATGTACGGCTTGGTGGCTTGGTGCAACTGGAGGGCAGGCGTTGGCGCAGGTCTTGTAGCAAGCAGTCGTGTAGTCGTAGTCGTGTCGAGTAGGGTTGTTGGACATGCACTGAGTAGTTTTGTTCTTGAAAACTTGTAACTGTTTTAGACTTTGAAACTCGAGTTGTTTCCTTTGAATTTGAAACCCTTTAAAATAGTTTTGATTTTGAATAAAGATTTGCACCGCTCTTTCTTATTTCGTGTTGCCTTGATGTACAGTGTTTTCATGTATATTATTGTGTAGTGCATGTGGTAGACTTCGGGGTACCGACACATACCTTGGCCGGTCACGTGATCCTGAGTTGGGGCGTGACAATAATCATAGCAAATATCTTTATTCCAATATTGATTAGTAATTAGCATATTAACAGTATCAATGCTATCAATAGGGGCGGCAGAAATGGGCACGACACGATAGCACGACACGATAACTGCGGGTCGGGTCAGAAAATACTACGTGCCATACGGGTCGGGAATTTTCAGCCCACAGAGTTAGCAAGCCGGGCTGAGCTGGCACGCTACCTTATCGTGCCGGGCCAACCCGTTTTGCCACCTCTACTCATCAAGCATTTGCATATTCATAAAAGTTGGTTACTTAGAAATAGGCAAGTCTAAAATCTAGTGATCAAATTGATTAGAAAAATTAATATCACAACCAATCAGCTCAATAAAAACCAGTAAAATGATTATTAAAAGCATCAATAAAAAGTTTCCAACTACGAGAGCTCCTGAGCTAATTTAACATTATTGATTCTTACAAGGGTCACATACTTCAATTTAACAAGCCTAACCCAAATGGTATAAGTATTATTCAAATAGGCTAGAATGCTTTGATCCGACAAAGAAAGACATTTCAAATGAATGTCATGAATATCTAACCCTCCAATCACACTGTGGCAATGTAACAATGTCACATTTAACCAAGTGCATGCTCTTTTTATCACTGGAATGACCCCTAAGAAATTGTCTAATAATTTTTTAATTTTATGTAAGCAATCGGATGACATCCAAGTGACAACCATAGAGTGTAACAATATTAAGGACAACACGAATAAGAACAACTCTCTCAGTCTAGGAAAGGAAATTAGTTTGCCACATCCTGATCTTAGACTTAATTTTATAAATTATGAAATCATTCATATTAGGAACCGGTGGACATCTAGGGAAAACCATAGAACCTAGGTAATTTAATGGGAAACTACCCCGCCTCATACTTAAAAAGGAACTAATGGAACTAATTATGATTTCTATTGAGATTCTAGGCTATAAAACATGTAAAATGCCACGGAAAGAAATCTAGAAAAATTCGATTCAAACGAACATGCAACAACTCATACAAACGGGTTAGGATTTTACTCTTTCTCATGGGTTGTGATCTCCACGAGTGAATGATTGTTTGCGGCTGGTGGAGCGGGGTATTCAGGGCTATTTCAAACCTCCAGAGAAGCCGATGAAGATGGTTGGTCGTGGCTCTCCTCGCATCGAGCTTGGATGCGCGTCAATAGCATATACGTGCATTGATCGTCGTCTCGATTGTCACCAGCCTCAACCTGATCTTCTTCCCTATTCCTCTCTCACTCTCTCTATGTTTTCAGCCGTGTGGGTGGCTATTGTTTGTGTCTTGATTAGCATCTTTCAACCCAAAAGTCTCCCCTCTATGTATATATATACAAGAGAGAATGGATCAGGCCCAAATGAGCCTTAGTAAGCTAATGTCCAGACTTATCTTAGAGTTTAAACTAATCACATAGAGAATACGTACTAGTACGAGTTGAGAATGAGACTAGAGGAGAGACCTATGACATATTTAATTTGGCTTCCAAAATAATCAAAATACCCTTGCTAACAAATAGCACATTAAGACCACTTTAACTCTGGTTATTACCACTATGTAAACATAGATGCAATATGGTGTCAAATACTATATTCATTACAGAGGCATGTCGTGTTGAGCACAACCATTGTCGACCTTGATCTGTAAGTATATCTTCGTGATGCCCCTCTATGTAACATTCATAATCGAGGTCAAGTCCCAAAATGGCTATCTGTTGGCTTAAGGGTCTTTCTTAAGTCTCGATCTTTATTTTGATGATAATAAACATGTATTTAATCCAAGAGTGTAGTTTTGAGTTCAGGTTGAGGTTGCGATATGCATGCCTAATCCGTTCAAATGAGACGACGAAAAAGATCGTCAAAAGAACGGAAGAAGAAATCATTGAAGAAAGGCTCCAGATTAAGTCAAGAAGATTTAATGCAATATGTCCCTAGAATAGTTTATCCCAAGCCTAAAATATAAGATTATCCAAGTTGATACTTGGTAACCAAATCCTTAGAATTGGCATGTAAAAATAAAAGGAATTAATCATCCTCAGCCTGGGATCGATCGACCAATCGGTCGACCAATCAAGGCAATAAAATTGGCAGCCCATTCGGTCGACCGACTGGTCGACCGAAGATCGCTAGAAATTGGCAGAAGCCATTCGGTCGATCGAATGTGGCGAAGGGGAAATAGCTGGGCTGCGTCGGTCGACCGATAGAGGCAAAAATTTGGTAGAAAGGTAGCAGTCGACCAATCGGTTGACCGACCTAAAGATGGCCTCTATCGTGATTCGCTGCAGCCATTCGGTCAAATGTTGGAAGAAATGTTGGCGGTCGACCCGTCGGTCGATCGACCTCTCTCATCTGCAAGCGGTCGGACCTGGCAGTCGATTTGTCGATTGACCGACTGATCAACCGGCCTTGCGATCGAACGTCTTAAACGATCGATTTTTTATCCGTTGAACGGCCGTTCGGCTGAGGGGTTATAAATACCTCTCACCAAACTTCATTAAACACTTTTGCAAAACATAATTGAGCATTAAAAATGAGCCTTAAAACCTTCATACGAGCTACAACTGCGCGCGCCTCTCTGCTCCCAGTTTCGACTTCATCAGGCGCTGATTTCTTCTCTTCAACCTTGTTGCGTTCATTGAAATCTTCTTTCAGTTGCAAGTTGAAGATGAGAAGGCTGTGGAAAGAAGCTTGGGTCAAATTTCTTCTTCATTAGCTCTTTCCCAAAGTTTGTAATTTATTGAATCTTATTTTCTTGTTAAGATAGTTTGCTAGGTGTGCTAGGAAACACTTAGGGTAAACTTTGTAGAAGTGTATTTTGCCTAGGTGAATAGGATTGAGGTGTTCTCCAAGTGAGGGAGAAGGGTGTCCTCAATTGTATTCAAAGGAAAATATACATTCTATAAAGTAGTGTTTAAAAATTCTTGGTAAGGAGCCAAGGTAGTGGAGTAGGCGATTGACCGAACCACTATAAATTGATTTGTTTGCATTGCTCTTTACTTGCTTTCATTATTGTGATTGAATTGTGATCATATCATTCATTAAAGAATAATTCCATTAAGCTAAGATAAAATTAAGTCAAAAAAAATTGAAAAATGGGATTAATACTATTCAACCCCCCTTCTAGTGTCAAGGTCCATCCAACACTATCACCTCCCAATTACATCTTATCCTTGAGCATCTCGTACAAAAGGTGAACATCCTTGAGTGTCTTACTTGTTCCCACTAGCCAATGGGTTCCTGCAAATAGCTAATGCTTGACATGATCCAAGTCACGCCACTAAGATCTTAGTTTTTGATGATCAACTAGTACGACCCAAGGGGGCAAAGGTCTCGCCCATGGTGAATAAAAGCATAAGGTCCTACCTTCATTGGTTCATCTATACATGATCAAGATTAATAACATACGAACACTATACAAGTGTAGAAATATTTGATTCCTTTTTGTAATAGCGCTCAGGAATAACTCCTACATGGTCTCGTTCAATGATAGCCACCTGCACTAGCTCTATGGAATTGAACCTCGTTAGATGACCAAGATAAGTCATCCCTAAATTCATACGAGACCCTCAAGCTATATAACCTTTACATGATGAAGTGCTTAGCTTCAGAAAATGGTTATAAACATTTACTTTAGGTTCAAATTAATATCCATGATTTATACCTTCTGCACGTCCAGGTATATCTACCACATGCTTAAGTCACTCACTTGATCCAATATACCTTATACATGCACGCATGATAATGAATCTATTGAAACGTCAAGGCACATGTAGTCTTTAGGGCATATTATAAAGTTATGATTCTATTAGGTCCCGCTGCTGGAATAAAACCAACAGCTAATAGTATCACTAGAAGCATGTTTACGAAAGAAAGTCTCCGAATTTATCAAAATTAATCTTTTGACCCGTTAGTTTTTCATAGCAAAGAAAAATATCCTTAATTGAATTTAGACTCTTTTTATTGGCCCTAAAAGTAAGTAAAATATCGTCTGCAAATATTAAATGACTAATAGACAATTCATTCCTAACTTTAAAAGTGTTGGCCTAAGGTGTTCAACATCGGTCTTAATCTGGATTTTCATTATAACAAACTCAGAACTAATATTTGAACGAAAAATAATTTAGGTTCCAAGTCAATTCGTGTGCGACGTCCGCGCGCGATTGAAAAAATTGGAGAAATCTGAAGAACGCTTGTCGACACTTTTGTTATTTTGGATTATCAGTTATTTAAATTTTATTATTTTGGATTTCACTTTTCTTTAACTATTATAGATTATAATGTTAAATTATATATTTATCTCTTCGCATATATTAATTATTTTTTGGTTCAATGTATTATAAGTATTGAATTATATCTCTTTATAAATATTCTTTGAAGATTTTGTTATTATTATTATTATTATTATTATTATTATTATTATTATTATTATTATTATTATTATTATTATTATTATTATTATGTACTTGGTCAAAAGATTAATACTTTTATTTTCTTTATTACTGTAAGTGAAAAAAAATATTGATAAATTTATATATAATTTTAGGAAAAATAGATGCAGGTGTGCACCTCTGTAAATGCCCATAAATGGATTTATCATCCCTATTAGTTTCAAATATTTTCGGTCCTACTTATGATGTTTCAAAAAATTTTATGCCCCCTCTTCGTTGTAGTGTGATGATGATATGTAAGGGTGTATAAGTATATATATATATATAATTTAGGATAATTACCTGAATACATTTTGAACTTTGGACATTGTCTTATTTGTAATCAAATCTAAAATAATTCCAAATTACATCATGAACTTTGACATTGATCTCAATTGAATCCTCCCGTCATCTCTTCATCATCAGCCCCGCTAATTTCATGACGTGACATACTCACGTGGAATAAAATATTATTATTCTAACATATCATTAAAAAATAAAAATAAAAACTGCAACATTGTGTTATTTTTATCCCAACTCAACACTCGTCGTCTTCATCCCCGATGCCCTAAATCCATCAAGTTCAAGCTCTAAGTACTCTACCTCCGGCGAACCCTACTCTCAACTTGAACTCCATCGCCGCTGTCAACGATGACGCCTACTCCCCGTTTCCTCCCTTGCCGTCGCCACTGGCGACGCCTCCGCCTTCATCATCGTGCTCCGCCTCGTGGAAAATGAGTACGGAGAGGGCGACTCACCCGGCACCGTGTTCTTCGTCCAGAAAGCATCGCCGACCTTGGAGTTCCAAATCCGGAGGAAGAAGTCGGGCTTGGTCTTGGTTGCTATGTCCTTATCGAGGAACAGAACAATGGCGGCATTCTCCCGGAGGAACTTCTTCTCCAGGAGCTGCGTGTTGAGGCAAGACTACTTCTCCTGGAGCTCCTCCACGAGGCGGAGCAGCTCGACGATGTTCGGCAGGCGGGGTTGCACCTGGGCGGAGGCGCGAGGGAAGTAGACGCCGAATGAGTGGGCGAAGGCGGCGGCGGTCTAGGAGTTGGAGGACGAGAGCAGCGATGATATCTAGTGTCCAACGTCCACAGTAGGTGACGTCAAGGGCTTGTGGGAGGCGGAGACAGAGGGGGACCTGCGGGGGACGTCCGCCTTCGGCGTGGCGGGGCTGCGCTGGAACCCCACAAGCAATATGCACCACTAGTCCTCTCTTCGGCTACAAATGGAAATCGATCAGTGGAGCTCTACTTTCTGCGGCCTCATCAAATCCTAGAGAGAATATACACATTCTCTCGCCAGTTGGTTTCTCCTCTCCCTCTTCCACTGCCACGCCAAGAACCACCTGACTACTTTCGACATCTACTCCCTCTGCGAAGAGTTGCAACTCACCGTCGATCGAGTTCCTAGCGAAGTGACCTCTGAGGGGATCAAGAGCTTCCTCATCGTGGTCCAGGCAATCGTCGCTCAGCAAGAGGAGGAGCATAATTAGGAGAAGAGGGCGCAACGGGGCTCAGAGAGCTTCTGAAGAGAAACGGTGAGCTCGCATCACTGGAGTCCAAGTTGGAGGAAGGTCATGGTGAGGCGCCAGGGCTCTTGAAGAAGCGAGCGGAGGTGGAGCCTTTGAAGAAGAAGACCAAGGAGGAAAAGAGCAACCATGAGAAGCATGTTGCTGTGACGAGAGAGTTTT
Source organism: Canna indica (assembly GCA_034359265.1). Lineage (NCBI taxonomy): Eukaryota > Viridiplantae > Streptophyta > Magnoliopsida > Zingiberales > Cannaceae > Canna > Canna indica. Next base: position 66,428,281 of record CP136891.1, on the reverse strand, counting down.
CGCCGAGCAATTTGATGGTCGACCCGAACGACGTCAAACGCCGCTCCAGCGTCCGTGCCAGCAGTGACACCTCAGGATACTCCGCCTCCCCTCTGACGGCCGCCGCCGGCTTGATGTTGTGTACCGCTACCGTATCCTCGCACATGTCCAAGGTAATCTCAATGTATGCCTTATCGTCGGCGGCGGCGGTTGGAGCGGAAGGTGGAAGGTTGAGCGAAACACCAGCTTTAAGCTTTATGAGTTGTATTTAAAAAAATTATTTTTTTATTTTTTTATTTTTTAATGATGTGTTAAAATAATAATATTTTATTCCACATAAGCATGTCACGTCATGAACATAACAGGACTGACGACGGAGAGATGATGGGAGGATACAATTGAGATCAATGTCAAAGTTCAGGGTGTAATTTGAAATTATTTCGGATTTGACTACAAATGAGACAATGTCCAAAGTTCGGGATGTATTCAGGTAATTACCCTATTATTTATCTACATAGATAAAAGAGAATATGTATGTGTCATGCTGGTATCATCATTAATTGATACATGAGGTGAGTAAAAAAAATTCTTAAGAAAAAATTACATTGATATCATCGTTTATATGTTACAACATAATAAAGTTTTTCCTCCGGGAGGTTATTTGGTTACTTGCAAATAGGACTTTCAACATTATATTTATATTATTTGATTAATTAAATTATTTGGTTAGCTGTAATTAAGTGAATTGAAGCATTAGACTTTTACAAGAAGTGATTGCAGGCTATAAATTGGGTTGCTGCCAAAATAATCGATAAGTCCAATTTGTAACCTGCAAATGATAGAACTTTATCTCTTCCTCTCGCAAACAATAGTCTTCCTTTTTGCTCTCTTGTAATAGCCTACTTTTGCTTATGATAGCCTCCTCCCACTCACAATAACCTTCCTCATCCGCACACTTGTGAAAAGCCTCCTATATCTCGCTACAGTCTCCATCTTCCTCTCACTCGCAACAACATCCCTCTCGTCCACGATTAGGGATGGCAATAATACCCATTTATGCGGGTACTCATGGGTATTTACCCGTTTATGACGGATATGAGGGTTAGTATCCTACCCGCGGGGATTTCGTAGGTAATTTTTCTTACCTGTTTATTATATGGGGTGAGTATGGGTATTATAATACATGTACTCGTGGATACTCGCTATTCAAGAAAATAATTAAATTACAAAATTACCCCTTGTACATATACTAAAAAATCCTAATGTAATCCAATTCCACCACTCTAATTATATGATGATGTTGAGAAATATTTATAGTTTATATTACAAGATCTTGTGTTTATAACCTTATGTAGTGTGTAGAGGTGAGTCCGGGACGGGATGGGCCGGGATTTGGTATGTCCGGGTCACGTCCTAGTTTTGAGTCGGGACGATCCCGGTCCCGAATACAAAGTATCTCGATTTTGTCCCGTCTCGAATTTTTTGGGAAGGGATCGAGATGTCCCGAATGTATTAATATTATTTTTTCTATAAAATAAAAATAATATCTACATTAAAATAATTAATATTTTTTTCCAAAAAAATAATATTATATATTTTAATATTACTTATATTATAAATTGGGCCAGGATGGGACAATCCTGATTTTTTTTATATTGTCCCGGTCCCGTCCCGATTTTGAACCAGGATGGGATTTTTTTGAATTTTCGGATCGGGCTGGACCGGGACGATTGGGACGTCCGGACCTGTGCTCACCCCTAATAGTGTGTTTATATTTGAAGTTATTATCAAAATGTTGTAATTTAAATTTTTAAAGTGTCATGGGTACTCGCCAATATCCATGGGTATTCGTCCCCTCTCGAGTAATTAAGTGGGTACCTATTTTTGATACTTGCAGCGAATTAAACGGGTAGTGGGTACCCATATATTTCGCAGGACGAGTAGCAGGTAGGCACCCCCCGTACTCGCCCCACCCCGTTGACATCCCTATCCACTATAACATATATCTCCTGCAACAATCTCTGTATTCTTTATTTGCAGTCATTCAAATGTTTGCAAATAAAACTTGCAAGTTTACTTGGGAGAAACTAAATAGTAGATTGCATTTTTTATTCACGAGCATTTATCTTTGCATGCAAATGCTTTTTAGGTCATTTACCTTTGTAGGAACCAAATGTCAAAGATTTTTCTTAACCAATTTTCTCCAAGTAGGTTTTGATTATTTTAATTATTTATTATCAATACATATTAAAGAAGTATATTACTTTAAAAAATAATATATATATATATATATATATATATATATCATCCATGGCCGCCCACGCCATCGGAAACATCCATGGTTTTGCGATGGCCACACTACCTGTGGCTGATGTGACCCCATCAGCCATGGCTCGCATACGGCCGCCTAAGACTGTCGCTCATAGCCGATGGCCGCGAAATGAAAAAAATTATTAGCCACGGCTTAGAGTGGGCGAGGTAGGCCGTCAGTGATATTAATTAGTCATTAGCCATGGCTAGGAGTGACCGTCGGTGATAAAATAATGGCGTGCACTCGGCGCAAAAATAAAAAACTAATCACAAATGGCCTAGAGAGGGCCGCGTGGGCCGTCGATGACATAGTAAATAATAATCCATAGTTTTACCGACGGTTGTCTAGCCATCGGTGAAAAAGGTTTTTATTTACGTTCGTGCCCGACCCCTCTTCTTCTCCCGCTGTTCTTTCTACGCTGCTCTCCGCCATCACCGAGTTCGAGCCGGTGGTCACCCACCGTCGCCGCCGTCCACAAGCCTTCGTCGTCCTCAAGCTCTAGTCTCCACTGATCGCCGCCCTCAAGTCTTCGCTGTCACGCCGTCCACTGGAGCTCCATTGATCGTCGCCTTCTCCCTTGCCGAAGACCGTCATCGTCGACATCCTTCGGGTGAGGCCTTCTTCCTCCCCTCTTTGGCCGGTGGCGACCAAAATCCTAGGTTTTGGCCATCGCCGGCAGTAGCTAGCTAATTTTTTATTATTATTATTATTAATGTGTTAATTAGTTTTCATTTAATATTAGATTAAATTAGATTTATATTTAGATTTCAGTAGATAATTTTTTTTTTATTTGTTAATTTTTTTATCTCTTAATTAGTTTTCATCTAATTAGATTTAGATTAAGTTTAATGTTTTTTTAATGTAAATTAGATTTAGATTTAGATTTAGGTTATATCTATTAATTAACTATATTAGATTAATAAAAATCAATCTAAAAATTTAGATTCCGACGCGAGTCGCCCACTATGGACTCGGCCCAAATCGTCCACGGTGAACTCGTGCTAGAATCATCCATAATGGATGGACTCGCACAGGAATCGTCCGTTGTAGACTCACGCCGGAATCGTCCACTGTGGACTTGGCCCAAATCGTCCACTTTGGACTCACGGCCAAATCGTCCACGGTGGACTCGCGTCAAAATCGTCCACTATGGACTCGCACTGGCATCCACAAGTTTAGAAAATAATCAATACGAGTTGATACATTTCACGTATGCATCGACGAGTCAAGTTTTAATTTTGCAAAACTTTAGATCCGTTCGAGGGTTGTATGTTCGTGTAAATGAAGTAAATAATCTTTTATACGACGTACAACCCTTGAATTGTTCCTAATTGGATAATTTGATAACATAGTTATTTATATTGCACTTAGTTTATTTCTTTTAGTCATTATTCTTTTTTAAATTTTGGCTTGTATCTCCCTTGTTCTCCGATACACGCCCAGATGATATGCGTATTCGAAGAACTGTAGGGAGATGCTGCTGAAATTTAGAATGAAGTTAATAACTAAAAGAAATTCTAAGTGCAATATATATAACATGAATCCCGAATGGAATAGGACCATCCCACATAAAGATATTACCTAAAAATATTGTCAACTTTTTGACAGAACATGTCGGGCGATCGAAGTTGGATGTATCGACGAATTCATCGTGGAGCTATAACAGACGAATTTCGAGTAGGCGTAACTTACTTATTAAATTTCGCCTACTCGAATAAAAAAATTCTTAGTGGTGATAAAATCTGATGTCCGAGCCAGAAATGTTCGAACATAAGATTTTTGGGTAGAGTCGAAAGAGATGAGTCACCACCGGTGTTGTCTGGTGAACAGATATTAGCACATGTTCAATTGCTTTCAGAGATTACTTTTGGTCGGAATGTAAGAATTTCAGGCTTTGGTCAAACACATAACTGGGTGAAAAAAAGTATCTTTTGGGAATTGCCGTATTGGAGTTCATTACTGATTCAGCATAATTTGGATGCCATGCACATTGAAAAAAATGTGTTTGATAATATTTTTACACTATGATGGATATTTTTCGCAAAACTTAAGATAATATGAGGGCCCGACATTATGTGAAAAAACTTTGTAAGAGGCCTGAGTTAGAGTTGCAAGAGGTCAACAGATTACTTCATAAGCCAAAGGTGTCATATGTGTTAAATAAACAATAGATGAAAGATGTGTATCAATGGATCAAAGAACTCAGATTACCCGATGGATATTATCTCGATGTGTAAACATCGATGAATGCAAAATATCGAGGATGAAGAGCCACGATTGTCATGTATTCATGCAGAGATTGTTTTCGTTCGCGTTTCGAGATCATCTACATGATAAGATTTAGGGTCCGTTGATAGAATTAAGTATGTTTTTCAGAAACATTTGTGCAAATGTACTTCGAGTAAAAGATATGTCAGCACTTAAAAATAATATTATTGAAATCATATGCAAGCTGGAGCAATTTTTCCCTCTTATATTTTTTGACTCGATGGAGCATCTACCGATACACTTAGCATACGAGGCACGAGTTGGTGGCCTCATTCAATACAGGTGGATGTACTTATTTAAAAGATACATGAATCGTCTGAAGAAAAAAGTAAAGAACACCGCTGCAGTTGAAGGTTCCATATCAGAAACATATATAATTCAAGAAATTTCAACATTCTGCTCATTTTATTTTGAATCAATCATCAAGACAAGACTTAATCATCTTCCACGGAACGATGACATGGGAGCTCGACCATTAGACGGGAGAGTTCATCCAAAGTATAAACAACTGGTCGAGGTCAACTACAAATCAAAATTGGCTTTAAATGAGCCATTTATATTGGCATCTCAACCTGAACAAGTGTATGATATGCAGTATCCATCTTGAAAAAAAGATATGTCAGATTGGCATGTAGTTTTTAAGACTAAAGCCAGAGGAAAAATTGACCCGGTAGTTGGAGAGAATGGGTCAGCAGATGACTTCTATCAAGAAGAAGATCCATTCGAAGTGGAACGAGTTAGTCCAATACTCGAGGATGATGACACAAAGTTGGTTCAATTAGAAATAGAATACGTTGATGACGACGATAATGAAGTTGAGGAAGGACAGAATGATGATGAGGGAGAAGAAGAAGAATTTCAAGATTCTGATACATAAGAACAAGAAGAAGAGTATTACACAACTGATGATAATGACGATGATGAATAATTATAAATGTGAAGTATATATTCAATTATTAAATATATCTATTAATTTATTATATATAATCTAATTATATTAAATTTTTATAGCTATGGTTCGAGATATCAGTTCCCGATAAGGCATTCCTCGTAGGACCTCCTGACGATTACCACCCGCCCACCTGTACCCACTGACATTTCTCCTTCCACCACCATCCCCCCACCTCCGGCCACCATCCCCCCACCTCCAGCCACCATCCCCTCACCTGATCTGTCCACCATTTCCTCACTTGATCTGGCCACGATCCCCTTACCTCTAGCTACTATCCATCCGCCACCCTCCGTAGATCCAGGACCGTCATCTTTGAGATGTAGGCCACGAGGGCCAAACATAATTCTCCCTCTGCCACCCGAGGGAGAAATGCGCAGAGCAGTTAGTATGCGCAGAAGACGGTAAGTATATGCATCAATTATTTCTTATAATTTATTTATAATTCAAAATATCATAATATGAGTTTATTTTTGGTGCAAATTTGAGCAGGAGGACGTCTCTCGCACGATAGTGGAGACGATCCGAAAGTTTATGCATAGGGTGTGGCCTATATAGTCTCACGTGCCCCGTGAGCATATGTATTTATTATGTCGAGAGTTCATGGTTAGTATATTTATTAAATTAACGTTAATGTTAAATATTAATCGGTAAGATTTTTTTTTTTGTAGGCTCATTATACATGGCTGAAGGACTAGACCACTTTTGTTGAGGTTGCATGGGAGTGTGTTGCCCGCGCTCGCTATAACAGGCTGCTTCAGCAGGCCCGTCAGACCGTGATGAGACGGCTAGAGGCCACACAGATAGGGCAGACTCGGGGACACACCCCTGAGTGGATTCCTAGCCCTGTGTAAGACCAGCTCGTTGAGCGGTGGGACACGCCTGAGTGGCAGGAGGTCTCCCGGACTGCGTCGAGAAACCACATGTCCGGGGGGGACGACATGGGGGCGCGCCACACTGGTGGCTCCATCTCTTTTGCAGTTCATAAGCATTGTATGGTATTTATAATTTAATTATTTTTAATTAAATTATATATTGTGTATAATGATACTAATGTATTTGTTTTCTAATGTAAGACACGCGTTGCAGAGGACGGCACCATCCAATGCCCGTCGATGATGGAGGTGTTTGAGCGCACCCACTGTTGTCGATGAGGAGCGGGGGACTACGTTGATAGCAGATCCTTGATCATAATGGTAAGTATTTATATATGTTTATTTGATTTACATAATTTTTATTTATAGTTTATATATATATAAAATATAAACACGTGTAGGAAACTTACACGAGGACTGTGATCGAGTGTGGAGGCACATCAAAGGAGTTCAACGCAGGAGCTTGGGTGGAGGCCACAGGTGGCTGGGAGCACGACCGTGTTTATGACTTTACAGACAGTGACCATGCACGCGCCGTGCTCCGGCCACTTGGGGCATCGACCCCTCCGTCTGTGGGTGAGCGACCCTCGACATCCCGAGCACAAGACTAGAGCTGGATAGCGGCTTTGGAGTCGAAGCTCATCCAATAGAGACAGGCGATGGAGGAGTAGAGACAGACGAATGCAGAGTTGAGATAGACGATGCAGAATATGCAGACACTCCTCACTAAGATTGCGTCTCACTCTGGCCTTCTACCGATGATGTCGCAGCCGTCGTCCTCCTCGACCCTGTCGACGCTCCTGACCCAGTCGATGTCGACTCCACCGCCTCAACTACAGTCGTAAGATTTTGATTTATTGTATTTTGTTTATATTTTGATACTTGTTTGTATACGGATAGTTGTTTATATACTTATGGTTGTATATATATGATATTTTGATAATTGTTTGCCTCCGGTTTGAGGCTTAGATTGATGATATTTATGTAAAATTTGTATGTTTGGTTTCAAATGCATATGTATGGTATTTTCTGATTGTAATATGTGATTGAAAATATATTGTAATATATAAATATTATTGTATATAGAAATTTATAATTTTTTTAATTTTTTCAGTTACAGGATATACCTTCAGCCACGGCTTACCCACGGCCCACCGCCACTAAGCCGTAGCTGAAAGCTTATCGTAAATGGTTGATGGCCTGGGCAGCACCAAATATCATGGTTGCTAATAGTATCACCGACGGCCCTGGGATGTGGTTGATGTGTTGGTATAAGTGACAGCCGCCTACAGTCATCACTGATGTGTTTAAATCAGCGCCAATGCTCGCGGGTGTCGTTGATGATTACTTGTGACGGTTAAGAAACGTCGTCACTGTTGGCTTTAGGTTTTCAACCTTAGTCTTAATCTCGATTTTGATGGTTTTGATGATAACAAACATGGAACTAATGATTTCATTGAGAATATATTTTAGTTTCCATATCGACTAGCGTTCGATGTCCTCGATCGGAAAAATCGAAGAAATCAAAAATTGGAAGGACATTAATCGTCGCGCTCGGGTTCGTCATAGAAGTTTCCCGAAGATCGACGAGTGCACCAAAGTCGCTTGGACGAGTCCAAAGATCAAGTCAAAAGCTCTCCAAGATGATGCTCGTTGAAAGTCGAAACCCGGAAATGAAGCGCGAAAGAAATAGGCTGAAGAAATAATATTCAGCCTAGGTTCGATCGATCGACCGAAGGTAAAAAAAGTAGCAGAGCTACTTCGGTCGATCAAGCGGTCAACCGATGGAAGCCCAAAACAGACAGTAGCTCGGGCTGTCGACCCACCGGTCGATCGACCTACTGATACTCGTGATGCAAGATCGCGTCGGTCGATCGCGGGTCAATCGAATGGCAAAAGAAACTGGTCGAGGCAAAATTCATTGATTTTTCATGAGTAGGTAAAAACTTAACACTTAGGCAAAATTCATCAAATGAAACTTGCTCTAGGTTGACACTTAATATAAGAGACATTCCTTTAAGACCAAACTAGTTAAACTTATTTAGGGATCACATTTCTTAAATGGTTCACATCTTGATCCCTTAGATTCATTTAGATATCATGGTAAAATCATTTTTAAATGAATCTTAACTATCTAGCTTAGGTTAAGCTTTTAAATGAAACTTTGTATTAAACCCTTTGCTAGTTAGTAAGTTAACTTGCTAGTTGACATATTATTTCATTATGATACTAATGATGTCCACTTGCAAGTTAAGAAAAAGGTAAACATTGAAAACTATGCTATATAGAAGAAAATGAAAAAGAAAATGAAAAAGTTGGACAAATTTCTAAAAATAAGGTATGATTTTATTTTGCAAAAATCTTTAAAAATAATAATAATTGAATTTTCATGTTTAATGATGTTTCTATGCTCATGATTGATTATGCATGATGAATATTTGATCTTTCATGAGTAGAAAATAATTTGATAACTTAGGCAAATTTCATGATAATCTTGATTAAATGAAACTTGCTCTAGGTTAAAATTCTTATTAGATTCCTTATTTTAAGTTAAAATTTGATGAACATGTTTAGATACACATATCACATAAGTCTAGAAAGTTAAAATTGAAAATTCTTGTCTAGATGAACAATGTGATATCTATATCACTTTAGGGGACTTAAGCTTGAAAAGCTTGGTCCAAGTCAACAAACCACAATTGGTATCAATTGACTTGATCATTTCATTTTAAGTCCAAATCTTCATAAACATGTTTAGGAATAAGTATGACATGTTTTCATGCACTTAGAATGAAAATTCTTATGGATATGGATAAAATGACAATTGAGGTTAATTCATGAAAACCTCTTTTGAATCTTGTTGATCCAAGTCAACAAGTTGACTTAAAGGTCTCATTCATGATCCATATTTGAGAAACATGTTTAGATTTACTAATGTTAGGTATTCATAGGTTTAAACTTGAAAAATCATGAGTAAATGTTAAGATTGAAACTTGGCAAGTTTCATGAAAACTAGTTTAGTTTTGAATGAAATCATGTTATGTTGATATCTTGACTTAAGGACAAAATTTTTATTTCAAACTTGACATATACTCTTGACATGACCATCATGTGGTGTCATGAAAGTTTGAATGAAAATTGAAAAAGTTTTAAGAAAAACTGAAATTTACAAAAATACCATTTAAACCCACATTTAGTACAAATTTCAGTTATTTTTAGAAAAATATAGAAAAATCTTTTTTAGGTGATTCTTGAAACTGCACCTTCATTGAAAAATCTAGTTTCTTAAGCAAAAATTTCAAAATATTTCATCAAGAATCTAATTTATAATGAATTTTTGAAGTTGGATGTCAAAACTCAAAGTATCATCCTTAATTGAAATATCAATCTTCTATACTTTGATTTTTCTTCAAAAACTTCAATAAAAACTCATGTACACCATTTGGATTCTAATTCTAATATCATTCACACATTTTCATGATTAAAATTATTTCTAGGAATGATTTTGATATTTTGAGTGATAGCTAGGATACATTTATTTATTTGAAAACAATATAGGGTGAAAAATAGACTTTGATTTTTAAATTCATTTTGAGTTCAAATTTGATACATGCATTTCAAATGTCTATTCAATAATTGGTATCAAATTTTTCATCCCATAATTGGTATCAAAATGAGCATTCTATATTTGGTATCAAAAATCGTCATCCAAAAATTGGTACCAAATTTTCATTGAAAATATGGTTTATGTATAAACTTAAAAGTTTGATTTTTGAAAATTTGAAATATAGGTTGACATAAGTCAATAAAATACCTTAAAAAATTTCATCTTAAGCCCTAACTTGATTCATAGACTTACACTATCTCATGTTTGATGTCTTGATGCATAAATATTGAGAAAACATGAGTAGATAGCAAAATTTGAGACTTAGCATTTTCATAGTTTTCATGCTTATTTCAAATGAAAATGTGATAAGTTCAAATTTGGATTAAATGTCATTAGTTTCACTTCAAACTTGATATACATGTTTTAAATGCCTATATCTTTGTATGTTGAAAGTTTGAATGAAATCTAAAAATATCAAGAAAAAGAAACAATATTCATTTTGATAGCATACATGATTTATTTTTGAATTCAAATACTTGGTTTTTGAACATATCATGTATGAACCTTGTTTCATATCATATATTTATTTTTCCATCCCTTTGGTTAGGTTTTCATGTTTCATGAAAAATACTCCTTAGACTTTCAACCTTATGTATTAATTGCATTTCATCCATTTGAGTAGATAGTCTTTCTTATCCTTTTTGATTGATGTCAAAAGGGGAAGAAATGTATAAGTCAAAAGCGGGAGAAAACCATGGAGTAAAGTAAAGTTAAAATGGGAAGAAAAGTATAATAAAGGGGAGGAAAATATAGAATATTCATGCATATAGATAGGGGGAGTTTAATTATATAGATATGCATATTGATAGGGGGAGAAATCTCTTAGTTGATATCCTTCTACTTTAATGATATATTTTCTCAAGGATGTTTGTCATCATCAAAAAGGGGGAGATAGTTGGCTTTAGGTTTTCAACCTTAGCCTTAATCTCGATTTTGATGGTTTTGATGATAACAAACATGGAACTAATAATTTCATTGAGAATATATTTCAGTTTCCATACCGACTAGTGTTCGATGTCCTCAATCGGAAAAATCAGAGAAATCAGAAATCGGAAGGACATTAATCATCGCGCTCGGGTTCATCGCGGAAGTTTCCCGAAGATCGACGAGTGCACCAAAGTCGCTTGGATGAGTCCAAAGATCAAGTTAAAAGCTCTCTAGGATGATACTCGTTGAAAGCCGGAACCCGGAAATGAAGCGCGGAAGAAATAGGTTGAAGAAATAACATTCAGCCTAGGTTCGGTCGATCGACCGAAGGTAAAAAAAGTAGCATAGCTACTTCGGTCGACCGAGTGGTCGATTGATGGAAGCCCAAAATGGGCAGTAGCTCGGGCGGTCGACCCGTTGGTCGACCGACCTGCTGATACCCGCGATGCAAGATCGCGTCGGTCGACCGACGGGTTGATCAAATGGCGAATGAAATTGGCCGAGGATGGCGGTCGACCAATCGATCGACCAACCTACATATGAGTCGTGATGCAATACCACGTTGGTCGACCAACGGGTCGATCGAAGATCGCGGATCATGCGATCTGTGTCTGCCGGTTGACACGTCGATCGATCGACCACAAAGAAAGTTTTAGCGGTCGAATGACCGGTGGACCGATGCTTCGACCGGCGCTTCGACCGGCGGTCTGTAACGGATAGTTTTCTATCCGTTGAATAGTCGTTTCTTCACAAGGGTATAAATATACCCTAATATGATCCTTTTAAACCTCTTCTCCTACTCTAACAGAATTTATTGATCATTTTAAAAGGAGATTAAAGCCTTCCAAAAAGATTAGCGTTGCGCTCTGTTCTTCCGCAAAATTCTTCAAGCGCAAGCTCTGCTACCTCAACTCGGGATTGATTCGAGTTCTACCTCCTGAAGTGTTGAAGGCTTCAAGGCTTGGAAAAGAGCACGACTCATTGGTTTCATTTTAAGCTCTTTTTCAATTGTAATTTTATCTGTTATTGAACGTTTAATTTATTTGTGCGTGTGAAGACCAGGTGTTTGGTCTGTTGGGTGAAAGTGGTATCCTTAGTGAAGAAGGAATAAAGTCACTTGTGTAAAATTAGTGTTTACTAGGATTAGTTTAGTTGTCCCTTAGGGTTGAGGTGGAAGAGTGCTCTCGATAAGAAGTCGGAGACTTCCGGGTGTGGAAGTGACTTAGGTCGAGAGTGAGACTCTTCGGTAAAAAGTCCTCTGTGTAAGGGAAACGTAAATTAATCTAGTAAAACTAGTTTGGAAATCCTAAGTGAGGTGCTTAGGTAGTGGAGTAGGCATTGGGGCCGAACCACTATAAATCACTTGTGTTTGCATTATTTTTTATTTTGTGCTTAATTGTTTATTATCACTTCTGCATTCGGTCGCATAATCGCTTATTGCCTAATCGTCTTAAGTGAACGTTTAAAATTGAATTTAGGCTAATCGATTTAGTAAATACACTATTACCCCCCTCTGGTGTCGCCATTTCGACTTCAGTCACAACTTATCTGAGACGCGCACAGCAGTGATGGCGTTTTGCCACGGCTGACGCCGTTCGTGATAGTTATCACCGATAGTTTAGCCACGGCTTCAGCCGTCGATGATGACGATAATTCTAGTAGTGTATTGGCCCTAAAAGTAAGTAAAATATCGTCTGCAAATATTAAATGACTACTAAACAATTCATTCCTAACCTTAAAAGTGTTGGCATAAGATTTTCAACATCGGTCTTAATCTGGATTTTAATTATAGCAAACTCAGAACTAATATTTGAACGAAAAATAATTTAGGTTCCAAGTCGATTCGTGTGCGACATCCGTGCGCGATTGAAAAAATTGAAGAAATTGGAGAAATCGAAAGAACGCTTCTCGACACTTTTATTATTTTGGATTATCAGTTATTTAAATTTTGTTATTTTGGATTTCACTTTTCTTTAACTATTATAGATTCTAATGTTAAATTATATATTTATCTCTTCACATATATTAAAGTTAATTATTTTTTTGTTCAATGCATTATAAGTATTGAATTATATCTCTTTATAAATTATTCTTTGAAGATTTTATTATTATTATTATTATTATTATTATTATTATTATTATTATTATTATTATTATTATTATTATTATTATTATTATTATTATTATTATGTACTTGATGAAAAGATTAATAATTTTATTTTCTTTATTTTTGTAAGTGAAAAAAAATATTGATAAATCTATATATAATTTTAGGAAAAATAGATGCAGGTGTGCACCTCTGTAAATGCCCATAAATGGATTTATCATCCCTCTTAGTTTCAAATATTTTCGGTCCTACTTAAGTTATGATGTTTCAAAAAATTTTATGCCCCTTCATTGAAGTGTGATGATGATATGTAAGGGTGTATAAGTATATATATATTATTTATCTAAATAGATAAAAGAGAATAAGTATGTGTCATGCTGGTATCATCATTAATTGATACATGGGGTGAGTAAAAAAAATTCTTAAGAAAAAATTACATTGATGTCATCGTTGACATGTTACAACGTAATAAAGTTTTTCCTCCGAGAGGTTATTTGATTACTTGTAAATAGGACTTTCAACATTATATTTATATTATTTAATCAATTAAATTATTTGATTAAAATATTTGATTAGCTGTAATCAAATGAATCGAAGCATTAGACTTTAACAAGAAGTAATTGCAGGCTATAAATTAGGTTGCTGTCAAAATAGTCTATACTCTGTAAGTCCAATTTGTAACCTACAAATAATAAAATTTTATCTTTTCCTCTCGCACACAATAATCTTCCTTTTTGCTCTCTTGTAATAGCCTACTTTTGCTCATGATAGCCTCCTCCCACTCACGTTAACCTTCCTCATCCGCACACTCGTGAAAAGCCTCTATATCTCGCTACAATCTTCATCTTTCTCTCACTCGCAACAGCATCCCTCTCGTCCACGATCAGGGATGACAATAATACCCATTTAGGCGGGTATTCATGGGTATTTACCCGTTTATGATAGGTATGAGGGTTAGTATCCTACCGGCGAAGATTTCGCAGGTAATTTTTTTTATCTATTTATTATATGAGGCGGGTATGAGTATTATAATACCTGTACCCGTAGATATTCGTTATTCGAGAAAATAATTAAATCACAAAATTACCCCTTGTACATATACTAAAAAATCCTAATGTAATCCAATTCCACCACTCCCATTATATGATGATGTTGAGAAATATTTGTAATTTATATTTCAAGATCTTGTGTTTATAACCTTATGTAGTGTGTAGGGGTGAATCCGGGACGGGCCGGGCCGGGATTTGGTATGTCCCGATCCCGTCCCAGTTTTGAGTCGGGACGATCTCGGTCCTGAATACGAAGCATCTCGATTTTGTCTCGTCCTGAATTTTTTGGGACTGGATCGAGACGTCCCAAATGTATTAATATTATTTTTTTCTATAAAATAAAAATAATATCTACATTAAAATAATTAATATTGCTTTTCCCAAAAATATATATATTATATATTTAATATTACTTATATTATAAATTGGGCCGGGCCGGGACAATTCCGATTTTTTTTATATTGTCCCGGTCCCGTCCCGATTTTGAATTAGGACGAGATTTTTTTCGAATTTTTGGCTCGGGCCGAATCGGGACGATCGGGACGTCTGGACCTGTGCTCACCCTTAGTAGTGTGTTTATATTTGAAGTTGTTATCAAAATATTATAATTTAAATTTTTAAAGTGTCAAGGGTACTCGCCAATATCCGTGGGTATCCGTCCCCTCTCGGGTAATTAAGTGAGTACCTATTTTTGATACTCGCGAAGAATTAAACGAGTAGAGGGTACCCATATATTTCGCGGGACGAGTAGCACGTAGACACCCCCCGTACCCGCCCCACCCCGTTGACATCCCTATCCACGATAACATATATCTCCCGCAACAATCTCCGTATTCTTTATTTGCGGTCATTCAAATGTCTGCAAATAGAATTTGTAAATTTACTTGCGGGAAATTAAATAGTAAATTCTATTTTTTATTCGCGAGCATTTATCTTTGTCATTTACCTTCGCAGGAATCAAATGTCAAATATATTTCTTAACAAATGTTCTTCAAGTAGGTTTTGATTATTTTAATTATTTATTATCAATATATATTAAAGAAGTATATTACTTTAAAAAAATAATAAAAAATATTATTGTTATTATTATTACCATTAATAGGCAAAAAAGAAATCATGTGAATAGAAGTGATATATTATGCATTCAACAGGACATTAGATTATTATTGAGTTATTATTAAAAGGTAAAAGATAGCAGGGCAAACATTTATTCAATTTAATATAATTAAAAATATATTAAATTAAATAGATTTATTAATATAACTCAGCAACAAAATGACTAGTTCGCCCAAAATGTCTTACATACCTATATTAAATTAAAAGGGCAAATTACAATTTGCATGCCTATAATTTTCTTCATGACAATACATATGAGTTACTCTCAGATAAGCAACTTTAATCTGTCCTTATATTTATGCTATTAATAAATAAGTCTCAGATAAAAAAATAACAACACACTCAAATTTGCCAACAGAATAACTTTTCGATATGCAAATGATAACAAAAAATCAAAAGTATGCAAAAATGAAAGTGAGCTTGCCATATAAATATATGAACTATAATTTATCCTAAGTTAAAATATTATTTTATCCAATTACCTCAAGTTCTCTCATTCTCCTCTTCGTTCTAATGTCTCCAACTTTTTTCATTTTTTTACTTAACAAAAAATTATTTATAGAAGATTGATAAAATTAACTTGTATTAGTGACATAATTATACATACAAATAGTGAACACACTAGCACAAATGATAGTAACACCATAACATCATGTATATTTAGTGGTAGTAACTTTGCTTCATTCTAGAAATGATTTTCGTTATACTCCGAAAAAAATTATACATACAAATAAACGTTGAATTTTATTAATTAATAACAAAAACAATAATATTATTAATTTAGATTATAGCAGTCATTTTACACAACTGTACAAAAGTTATCATTCACGTGCGTTGCACGCGCCGAAGCCAGATTCTTTTTGCCGTTGGAGTCCAAGAAACCAGAGGCTCCCCGCCACCCTCGCGCCTTCCGTTGTCGCCTGCTCCAATGGCGTTCTCCGAGAACAAGAACTCCCTCTCCTCCAACCCTTTCTGCGAAACCCTACGTTTAGGAGAAGCTCAAGGATTCCCGAGGAACAACCTAGGGTTCGCCTTTCTAGGCATCGGCATCCTCCTCTCCGGCTTGCTCTTCGCATGGAATCATCGGTCTAACCCTAGATTTACTCCTTCCAGAGGATGGCCCGGTGTCTTCCTCCCCCACTTTTTATCTTTCTACTTTTTCAGTTCTCATGTTTGGTCGCCGGCCGGACCGACCCGCCTGATGGTAAGCGATGTTTCTGTAGCTCTCCATTTTTCCCAGGCTCATCTGATTCGTCGTCGTTTTGTGGGACGAACGGATTGTATATCTTCCAATGATGGCCGAGTAGTGTAGTTTTACTGTAACCATTCGTGGAATGCTCATGCGAAGCAGCGGACGAGACAAAAGAACCATTCATAGTTTTTCATAAGAGATCAAGGACTATTCATCATTTTCATGCGTCTATTGCCGGATGGTTTCTTCTTGAGTTTCTCTTTTAATTTTCCTCCTATGGATCTCAAAGAGATATTATGCTCGTTTGTTCAGCTTTTTACAGCATCTTTGTTCATTTGGGCTTGTCCGTGCCTTGGATTTATGTGAATACGCCCCCATACTCTGAGATGAAAAAAGAAGTTTCCGTCTACTTGACCTCTTTCCTAAACACCAACTTTTGTGCGCTTATGATCCGTTACTAGAGCTGTTCGCAAGGAATCAATGCACTTCAAATTCAGGCTGTCTATTTTTTTATATTTTTGTTGTTGTATCATATGGTTGCATTTTTCTTTTGCAGTATCTGCTTTGAATGTTATCTATACCAGCTTAAACTCCCCATCTCAGTTGACTGGTTGGGCTTCCAGTGGAGGCGACCCCTGTGGTGATGATTGGAAAGGCATCGCATGCTCTGGCTCATCTGTGACGGAAATGTAAGGAACTTCTATTTCCTGTCGTTCTTGTGGTAGCTAGCTTCCATTTGTTGTGGTTCTTTCGTCACTATCCTTTATTAAAGGCATTATCTTATACACGTTCATGCAGTCATATTCATGATACTACCTCATAAGGCCTACAAAGAAGTCATAGGCAGTATGATTGCATGTTGCAGAATATGGGGCACATAAACAGTCTATATGAAATAAATTACTTCCTATACTGCAGATTATGTTTCCACATAATTGAGTCTTTCTTCTTGATATGTCCTGTGACATAGGCCATGAAAAATATTACATTAAATGCTTAAGCTCCACTCATTTTCTTAACACTTTCACTAAAATAGTTTAGCACATGGTGTACACATGCAATTTTTAATTTGACTGCAGTTACCTGGATTTGATCATAGTTTATGAACAGGTAACATTTATATTTCACTCAATCATGGTGGTATGGTGATATTAAGTTTGTTGACTATGTGCATCTTTGAATAGATTCTAATTGAGAATAGAAAGGTTCGAAATATGAAAATAAGACAAGTAAATAACTTTTGTACCATGAATAAAGGATTGATTATGGTTGCTTAATGTTAAAGACAAACATGAGTCTGATGGAATAAGCAGAAACTAAGCTTCTGGGGAAAGAAACAAATAACCTTTATCCAATACACAAGAATACAGATTTTTTTGCCCTAATGCATTAAGTATCAAGGTTGTTCATTTTCACAAGAGATTTCATGATGATTTGCCTTTTCACCCAATAGTGCGTGAACTTTATTTGAGTTGTTTTTCTTTTGAAGAAAAAGATTGTCAACACTTTATGGAGGAATCACTTAATTGCATGTATTCTTTGTGTTGACCAGAAACCTCTCAGGTCTTGGATTGAGTGGTACATTGGGTTACAAACTCTCGAGCTTGACTTCAGTAACTAATTTGTAAGATCTAACTTGCTATTTCTCGAGGCATAATATTGATGTTGCAACTTAACATGTTTTTTTATCTTAGTACAGTGACTTGAGCAAAAACAATCTTAATGGCGATATACCTTATCAGCTTCCACCTAATTGTGTTAATATGTAAGTCACACCTAAAATGTTCATATCTACTAAACCTATCTTCAATTTAGCAATTTATTTGTCTTTATTTGTATCTTTATATCAAATGAAACATACACTTATCTTCAATAAAATCAGTTTGGTAAATTTTGTGGTTGAGACTAAATTCACTTATATTTAGAAATTAGATGGTCTCAAGACTAACATGTACTGAGGTTGTATCGGTTTCTTATGTTCAAATTGCTCATATAAATGGGATATCTTTCTTTATTCAAGATTATGTTTTCCGTTTATATATGCAGAAATCTTGCTGGAAATACTCTTACAGGAGGGATTCCTTATTCAATATCTCAGATGACTGATCTTAAGTACTTGTAAGGAAGAATTCCATTACATATACTCATATTTGCATAATTGCTTCTCATTGATTAGTCATTTGATGGTGGACTGCAGAAATCTTAACAGTAACCAACTCAGTGGGCAGTTGACTGATATGTTTGGACAACTCCATAGTCTCTCGTTATTGTAAGATTGCTGCTGCTTGAACAGTGCATATTAATGCTATCTATCTTGATCTTTGGAATAAATGCTAATTGCTCTACTATGTTTCATCTAATGTATCACCTGCTTAAATAGTTTAGATATCTGAAAACAAGATTTGTTGATTTTACTTATCTTCATTGGTTAATCACATCATGATGAGATAGTTAAACTGTTAAGTTATTTGATATTATTTTTCCTTCTAAATTCTAGCATCAAATTAGTTGCAGGAATATATATCTAGATTCTAGAATAGAAGTTTTTTTAGGTTGAAAGACCGGCATATTGTTAAAAAAATTATGTACATTGGAGAGTAGATACAAAGAGGAAGAGAATAAGGAAAATCAATAAAAAACAAGAAAAATTAAAAAAAAAACTCAAGTCCATTTGTACATATTCAGATATTCGAAGGGAGTCTAAGGTGCCCAAAATGAATATTGGAAGAATAACCTCCTCATGGTGCATCCCCATAGTCCATTGTCATTGGTTGAATATCTTGTTGTTCCTTTCCTGCCATATGTAGTAGATCTATTCAAAGCAAAATCCACAGACTTTCTTCTTTCTCTTTTGGTCTTGTGTTGATGAGCGATGGAGAGGAATGGGAGTGTCTGACTAAGTTGAGGATTCTAGTGCATCTATGTTGAGTAAAATAACATAGTGCAGAACAATAATTAACTCAAATTCTTGGGCATGAAATATGCCAAACTCAAAAGAAGGTGTATTCAAATAAACCACTGATGCAAAATCCTGACCCAATCCACTAATATTTAGATTGTTTTTTTTTTGTTCCTTTAAAATTTTGGTTGTCAGATTTTGGTTTTTTCTTATTTCAGAAACATGAGAGAAACCAGGCTATCTTTCCTCCTCTCTCCCCTCTCCCCTCTCAATTAGTTGTTAGCCTTAGATGAGGGTGCTGCAACTGGTTTAAAATACGGTTCATACTGGGGGTATGGGTGGTATTTACTGCTCTGAACTGGTACCAGGCCTCTACCAGTTGACATCATTGGTATCACCCAGAATGGGATTCAGGCTTTGTACTCGTTGGAAGTAAAAAAGGCCCTTTTGACATCGTTTCAACAGCTAATTCAGCTACTGTGACCTGATTTTGAGTTGCTTGGAGGCAATAAAAGCCCACAAATGCAACCATTTTCTCACTACACATCTCTCTATTTTATGTTTACCACCCAGAACAATTTTGTGGCAACATTTTTTAAGCAGTGTGGGGCAACATTTTGCTGTTATACTATTCTGCACTGTTATCATGGAGGATCAGTGCAGTACAAGCATATATGAAACCATAGTAATATATTACAAATGGGCGATCCTGGTGCATGAGGATCCCAACAATGCAGGGTTTGAGGAGGATAATTGTATTGCAATCTTACCTTTGCATAAGAAAAGGTTGTTTCTCATACCCTAGTATCCCCGTTTGTAATAGAGCAACCTTACCATTATACCAAGGCTCACCCTCCTTGTTCATAACCAATGTTTTCAGATGCCGACCAATAATCAACCTGGTCAAGCTCTCATTCATTGTGTTCACTGGTCAGATGGGTGGGTCAACTAGTGGGACCATTGAGTCAATTGCATATACTAATAGTCAATTTCAGTGTGAAATTGGAATCCTCCTATATTAAAAACTCCTAATTATACATTAAAATACTTTGTTCCTGTATTTAAAACTTAGTGTTTTTAAATGATTTCACTTACATCATGATCTTACCACAAAGTTATTGTCCACCACCTTATCTATTTATATGGAAGTTTTATAGCTTGGGTTGTTCCCATTTGAAAGATTTTCCTTTCTAGCATCAAAAGAATATAGTGCTTATGTTATCAATAGCTATATTCCACAACATTATGTAATTGACTTAAATAATATTTATGGTGTCCACAAGAGAAATGTTCTTCGTGTATGAAATTTGTGTAGAGGATCATATTCTTCTTTACTAAATTCAAGTTACATTATTAGGGATCTCTCATTCAACCGCTTGTCAGGAAGTCTGCCTCAAAGCATGGGATCTCTCTCAAGTCTTAAAACTTTGTGAGGAACTAAACTTTCCTTTCTATCTTTGTTCTTGGGTTCTTCTTAATCTAATATTTTGTAAAATTGAATTTACAGAAATTTACAGAACAATCAATTTAGTGGTTCACTTGGTGCTATTGCCCACCTTCAACTTGAAGATCTGTAAGTATTGCATAATGAGCAGGCCATACCTTTTTCTTTCTTTCTTCTTCCTTTAGATGTGCCCTTCATCTGCTTGAAGAAATGAATTATGTGCAGTTTCAACTTTCAACTGTAAACTACCTGACAATCTGTGCACTGAAAGAAAGCTCCTGGGGAGTTCCTCTTTTACTCTTTATGCTGAGTATTTCCAGTAACCTGATTGTCATGGTTTAGATACTTATTCTGAATTTGGATAAATATTTAATTCAAGCAATCTTCTTGCTCCTCTTGAAATTGTCAAGCTAAAAGAATTTTCTTCTGAGAAACGTCTCTGTTGCTTAAGTTGGAAGTTAATTTAAATTATGCCTAAGAATGTTTTCAAGAATTACAAGGATTTTATGACATGAACTATGTGAGATTCTAGCAATATTATGAACTTGTGTACAAGGACAGAACCAGAAATTTTTATAGATGGGGTTAAATTAACAATAGAAATAATAATTATCATGCCATGGGGATAATCAAACTTAAATATATTTGCTTGATCAGATGTAAAGGAGAATCATCTAAGTTAATTTTTTACATGTATTATTTTGATTTTACTTATTTTTAACTCCATAAGGCTTCTTCTCTTATTTAATTCCCCTTGATAAAATATTTTTTATTTAGTCATATTAGTTTTTTGTTTTTCCAGAAAATCATAAAATTTTATGTATAGAAAATAGAAAATCATTTTAGCTCTCAAAGTTTACTTGGATTATCAATTTGACCCCTAAAGTTGAAATTTTTTAGCTTTATCCCCCAAAGTTTCAGTAAAAAATTAACTTAATATTTTGTGAAATAACCAAAGCTCTCAATTTTTTTACCAAGTTATATGAGATGACACCGTCTGAAATTTTAAGTTTTGATGATGTGGCTGTTTTTGGATAAATGGTTCCACGAAAATGAAACTTCAGGGGCTAAGGTGGTGATTTTTGAACTTCAGGGAGCCAAAGTGACAATCCGGTTTAACTTAGGGGCTTAAGTGAATTTAACCCTAAAAATAAACCAAGAAACAATGAAATTAGAGGAAAATCGATAATATCTGATGCCATTTATAGGATGAAGACTATTAAATACAAATATAATTTTATGTTTTATATTTGTGTTATATTTAAAAATGTAGTACTTTAGTTTTGTTTATTTATTTAAGTATAATATTTTATTTTGGAAATAAAAACACTAACATATAAGTTGAATGACAATCTGTCAACGAGGGGAGGTGCCAATAGTCCTTCTAAATGTGAAAACATAATGATATTTACAACTTCTATAGTTTGGGAATAAATTGGCTTTCATATTCGTAAAAGGGTCTGAGGTAGATATGCAAACATACTTAACAAGCTGCATGTAACCATAGCTTGAAATATGTCACTAGTTTAATAAGACTTTTGCTTTTTCCCTGCTGATTTCTTTTATTTTTCCATAGTATGTTTCTGCTGGGTGCATTGTTTTGAATAGTATCTTGCTTAGGTCATTGAACTTGTCATAATATGAAAAATCTTATTTTCTGTTGTGCTGCCAGGAATATTGAAAACAACCACTTCACAGGTTGGATTCCAAGCAAATTGAAGAGTATAGATAATCTTAAGTAAGCGATGTTAATTTTACTTTCTGGTTGGTTTTCTTTTCCTTTCCTGTGGGATTTTGGGATATCTCCTTTGTCAAATCTTTTCTCATGACTATTTGTTACTTTCATTAGAGCTGGTGGAAATTCATGGTCATCTGGACCAGCACCTCCAGGCATGTCTAAAGCAGCAGATTCAAATGGTGGTAAAGGGAAGTCAGGTCTGTCAGGTGTAACCATTGCTCTGATAGTAGTAGCTTCATTAGCTGTGACTCTTTGCTTGATGGCTCTTTTTAAGCGAAAATCTTCAGCTCCATCTCATTATATTGATGAGCATTTTAGCCAGAACAGATCATTTACACCTCTAGTGGAGAAGGAGGTTACAGGTATTTCCTTTAATTATGCTAACTATCCAGAATCTATATGTAGTGTATATCTCCAACAGATAGTGAATTTATATGTAGTTTCTTTCATTATATCAATTTCAAGTATCTTGTCATAGTGTTGTTGTATGGTTGCTTTTAGATGAGTTTTTGAGTGCAGTAGCAAAAGCTATTATGCTATGAATTTTTTAGCTTGACATAGTCAATTTTTGCATGCATATCGTTGATGACACTCCAAGAGTTGTTCTAGCATTTATGGAAATTATATGAGTTTAATTAGATTCCCACGAGGTGTTACCTATTGTTTTCATCTAAAGAGAATGAAACATGCTATAGCGGATCTATGGATATATGTTAGGGACTCAAAGCCCATGAGACTGTATGTTGGGCCACCTAATCTTTTTGAGTAATATGATGCATTTTACTAAAGCTTAAATGTGAAGCTTGCAGTTTGTTTTACATGGATTCATGATAAGTTAGTGTGAATAGCTTGAGGTTAACAATTGGATATGGAGAAGGCCGCACAGCACGGAAGTTAATCATGCTCTCTATTCTAACTATCATTAATTTGAAGTAGGATAAATTTAAAAACAGAATGGTCCTGCAGTGATATGATGATCAAGTGTCCCAAAACTAGAACATTTGCTTGTTATATAGAACCATATGATATTTGGAAAGCAAGATACTCAATAAGTTGGTATTGCTGTAATGACAACATTTAGACACAGAATTTACATGGATGTGAAAGGTTACTGGACAAAAAGTTTAAGTATTCTCACTTATGACATGCGCAGGGAAGACTTATTGAAGAACTGGCTCGATGAGCACATTAGTTAAAAGTTATGGTGTAAGGAGAGCTAGCACTGGCTCGATGAGTACATTAGCTAGAGGTTATGGTGTAAGGAGAGCTAGAGAAGGGTCTAAGAAAATCTTATTGAAACAATAAAAAGAGATTCCTTATATCTTTGTTTCTGATGTTGCTCAACTTCCTTGGAAGGAAAAAACCATATTGCCAATCCCTAATAGTTGAGACCTTATACTCATTTTTGCTGTACTTTCCTTAACAGAAATATACTGCTAAAGATTAGCTATGTTGGTTCTTTTCACATCCAAATGTGATTGTCAACTTGAGCTCTTAATAGTTGCTAAGAGAAGAAAGATATCACTTAAGTAGTTATAGTAATTATTCATGTGGACGTCTCTTGTGGAGAGACCATAGAAGGCAACTTTTTTACTGTCAAGTTCTATTTCAAATATAGCACTGTGGTTAAAAAAAATACAACTATGGTTATTTTACCCATGGTTTAAAATATCATACCGTACTGCCCGGTACGGCCGGTATTTACCGGTTTTTCCGGTATACGAGATACCCGGTATTGGGCGATACCGGGTATCTTGGTTAATACTGCAGGGTATGGGCGGTATTTATCAAATACCACCCATACTAGGTGGTATTTGATGTCATACCGGGCGATACCGCTCGGTATGACGCAATGGCTCTTTTTAAGAGCTGTTGCTATAGTACTCGACATCACCCCAAACCATGGTTTAAAAACTCGGCCGAAACGGTACGGTAAGTCCGGTATTTACCGGTTTTTGGGGATTTCAGTATTCGATATACCCGGTATTTGAAAATACCCGGTATATATGGTATACCGGGCGGTATATGGCGGTATTTCGCCATATACCGCCCGGTATGACGCGATATCGGGTTTTTTTTTTGGGGGGGGGGGGGCATGGTTTAAAATCTCGGTTTCGGTACTGATTTCGATACCTGGCCGAAACTGGTACGGAAAACACCATACCGGGTGGTTTTTTTTTTTTAAAGAGTTAGATATAACTCTAATAATACATAATTGATGAATAAATGCTTAAAATCAATATTCAAATGTCAAATAAATGAATACAATGTTTAAAAGCTATTTGGTACTGTATTATACAAGAGAATTATATTAGAATTAATATAAGACGTTTTAAAAATCCTAATACAATACCAAATAGCTTTTAAACATTGTATTCATGTATTTGACATTTGAATATTAATTTTAAGCATTTATTCATCAATTATGTATTATTAGAGTTATATCTAACTCTTAAAAAAAAAACCGGTATGGTGTTTTTCGTACCGGACCGTACCGAGTGTTGGTACGGTACGGTACCGGTTTCGGCCAGGTACTGAAATCGGTACCGAAACCGAGATTTTAAATCATGCCCCAAACGGCTATATAGCCGTTTGGGGCCGGATTTAAGGTTGTTTGGGGTCTTCATAAAGACCCCTAACAATTATGTGTTATTGGAGTTATTTTTAACATCAAAAACAATCTTTGTCAAGTTTAGGGATCGGTACCAGGACCGGTATTTTAAACCATGATTTTACCACAAAAAAAATCTTTGTCAAGTTTAGGGTTGTTTTCATTCATGAAGTTTTATCCCCAATAAAGTCTTTGGTTCATTCAACTCATTTATTTAATTACAAACAAATTCTTGTTAGACATGAATTTAATATTTTCTAGTTGATCTAGATTTATTATTCATTCAAGACAAGCAATGTGTAGTTTTTATCTAATTAACTCTCAAGTCTGATGGTTGATAGTTTCTGGAGCTCATCTGAAGTATCAAAATCTGCATTATTTTAGTTGATTTGTATGGCTTTCTTGGGGTTTTCTTTTCTGATACTAATTCTCTGCTCCTTACGGGATAGTTTGGGAGTTTTTAGTCAAGGGAGGGGAGGAATAGGACGTCATGGGAGAGGGATGGTAAAGGCGGGAAAACTTCTTTTCTTATTTACGAGTTATCAATAAAGGAAGGGGTAGATTATTTTTTTTTGTGTCCATCATGTTACCCTTCTAACTAATTACTTCGTTCCATAATTGTGAATTGCTATGTTATATAAATAAACAATAACTACTCTCTCCTAATTCCTCTAATTTGGAGGGTTTGCAAATTATATAAGTGGGAGAAGATGGACGGATAGAGATTTCCTCTCCTCTCCTTTAATGAAAGCTCCCTAACAAGGGGCTGTTTTCCCCTTTCCGTCCCCCTTGTTTCATAACCCTCCATAATCTTATGCAATCTGCTTGCTTGCAGGGCGTAAGGATTCTTCTTCTTCAATTGACATAAAGACTATGGGAACATATTCAGTTGGACCAAAACCACCTTTGGTTGACGCTCAAAAATCATTTAGTGGAAATGAGTTTGCAAAGAAATTTAATTCCAAGAGAAGCACAGATCCCATTAGTCTCACAAATTATTCATTAGAGGATTTGGAAGCTGCTACAGAAGATTTTAGCTCTAGACATCTTCTTGGGGAAGGGAGCATTGGGTGTGCTTACAAGGCAAAGTTTGCTGATGGAAAGGTACAGTTACATTTGGAAAATTTTCACTCGTATAACTGTTTTTTTGTTTCTCTGTTTGCTATAAAATTACAGCCATAAAGAGAACATCAAATCTTGAGTGTAACCTCGACACATGAAATCCTAACACTCGAACAATCACACTTGAGCACTTCTTCCTTCCTCATCATCCCAAAGGCCTATTACTTGCTCAGGCGATCTTATAAGCTTGACTCATATACATAGAGCAAATGTAGCACTGCATGTATAAGGGCTCGTTTGGTTGACATGAAGTCATGCAGGAAGTACAACTTCCTAGGAAGTTTATTTTTTCTCTCGTCTGATTTCCAGGAAGTGGGGAAAAAAGGTAAAAAATTGTACTTCCCTACGAAGTGCAATTTCTTGCAAAATGCATATTTCTTGGTCAGCATTTGTTTTTATATTAATTATAAAAAATAAAATGATTATATAGTTATGCTATATATGATGATCTAATAAAATAATAATATTTTGATCTATTAATTATATTATATAATTATATAAAAATATATATATATTATTCTTATATGTAATTTACAAATAAAAATTATTTTTCATATATAATTTACTGTATTTATATGTGGACAACTTGTATTAATTAATTATTTAAAATATATATGACAAAATAAAAATCTTAATTTTATATCATTTGAAGGATACTTCGCAGGAAGTACCCATGTCAACCAAATACATTATGGTATGGAAAGTGCAATTTCCAATGTAGTTAATTTTTGTCAACCAAACATATTCTTTATACTTCCCATGAAATGCATGTGGGAGAAGTCCAACTTCCTTGCACGAAGTTGCTTCCCATGTCAATCAAACGAGGCCTAAGTCATGAAAGTATAGGCTTTGATAAATGAGATAATTATGTATTAATACAAAAGTTCTACCACATTTGTATCCTGTTTTTTAAAGCAAGAATTAGTCTGTTTTCTCGCAAATATATCCATGTCTGAAAATTGTCCACTAAGAAGAAAAGGAAGTCAAAACACCATGGAAGAAGACAAAGGACCTTTAGCTTGATTAAAAGCATTCTCCAAAGAATCAACTTAGTAAATTGCTAAATCCTTCAAGTAGATTGAACTTTTAAATCTTCTTATTCCAACCTTTTTTTTTCACAAAACTATCCAGTGGTTCGGGTTTCTATATCATTTTGATCCACTGTTTAAGTTTGTGAAATCATTAGGTTTCCGTTGAGAAATTTTCACAAATTGCTGTTGACTCAACAATTCAAACAAATTTGTGTTGAATGATGGCCATGTTTGAAGAAGACAAGCTCAGTTAATGGAGGTCATGACTCATAACAGACAACTAAGCCAACTAAAATGAGCCAAACAATATGGAGGAGGAAGGCCTGGTCGGAGGTGAGGCTGCTCCCACTTTTATGCATGTCATCTCTGAGTAGCTGCACATTGCAAACTGGGTCTAGACAGACGCAATTAATGGGGCATGAAGCTGCTCTACCATTGGATCTAGCATCGTAAATGTCGTTATCAACAGTGATAGAATTGATGCCCTTGGATCTAGAGTGGTGAGGAGAGAGAAGAGGTTTGGGCATGGACGAGGGGGTCACCATGGTTTGCAGGAGATGAGGGACAGAACCATAGCCTTACTAGTAATAAATGACATGAAGACATAGCTTTTTTGTCAACTAGTTCCAATTTGAATTTGAAGTGTTTGTTTTAGTATCAGAGGAGATGGAGATGGAATCTTTTGATCAGGCAGGTTGAAGATGTGGGGAAGTGTCTATGTGGGAAGTGCATGTGTTTAAGTTTATGTCCAGTCAGCTTGCACATAGGCGGGTTAATAGCGATTAAATACTTTTTAACAGTGGATGTATATGTTACATAAACCCAAAGCACAGGATAAGGTTTTGAATAAAATATAAATTGGGATAGATTTGCTAAAATGTTTAAACCACGACATAGATTTATTGATGGATAATCATGTAAACAATGGTGTTGAACTGCAAACAAGTTTAGAAGTAAATCTCCTTAGGAACTATGATAATTGGTATTAGCCTTGAAGATTATCTTTTAGTTGGGGGGAGTCTTTATAAATGCAACAGAGCAATTAAATGGTTTGGGAGGAGGATCTAAAAAAATAAAAGACCTGGAGTGCTCTGATTAGATCAAGTCATCAGGATGTTGGCTATATTACCAGAAAAAACTGATGAGTTAATTTGGTTGGAAAAATAGTGAATAGTATGGTTACTCGAGATTTGGGAGAATGATTGATGAAGTCTGCCCTATCATATTCTACATTATATTAAAGCGATATATGAAACTTAGAGCATTTGAGAAAGGATTTTATGATATCCTGCTCAGTTGGAAGGCCATGTCTAGATGAAGTTGGCAGGCATAAATATTAAATAATACTATTTATGGATACCTGTCATAGAGCAGAATGTCGAAGAAATTGAAATTGGATTTAGTGTAGCAATTATGACTTATGAACATGGATGGAGACACTTTTATTATTTAAAATAATGATCTAGTTAGAAATGCATCATTGAAGTAATGAGAAAAATCTATTAGTCTTTTTGGCCTCTTAGTGCACAATGACCAAGAAGTTCATCTAAATCAATATTAACACTGATAAGAAGTAGATCATCTAGAGAAGGAAATAATAGCTGATAGGATCCTTGTGTCTTCAAGTTTACTTTTTTTTTTGAAATAAAGCAATGTATTCATTCATGAGTTAGAATAGAATACAAAAAGGGGGGGGGAGGGAACTAAAAGAAAAACAAGGCCAAAAGGAAAACATATACAGACAGGATTAGAAAATCCTGTGGGAAACCATAAAGGATGATTAAGTCTTGTGTCTTCAAGTTTACTAGCCTTGAAGATTACTTGTGCAGACAAAAAATTGTTAGAAAGGATGATTAAGTCAAACTAGGCATCTTTAGAAGTTAATTACCTCATGCAGGTTCTTCTTAGGGTTCTGTTATAGGTTGATATCAGTTTTTGATAGTTGAACATGTGTTGGGCAACCATGTCAAAGCTCATCAGGAATGGATCTTTTGCAAATCATTAAGGGGCTACACTCATTTTGTTTGAAAGGACTTGCTAGGTCATAGCATGAATTTCTTTCATATCCAGTTTGGCATGTGCGAGGATTTTGTTGCCACAATTTTCTCATTTAGGTGATCAATATTTTGGTTGGGTTCTTCTCCTGTCCAGATTAAGGTTTAAAATCTCGGTCGGTACGGTACGGTAAGTCCGGTATTTACCCGGTTTTTTAGGTTTCCGGTATACGATATACCCGGTATGGGCGATACCGGGCGGTATGTCACGAAAAAAAAAAAAACCCGGCCGGTATGCATTTTCATACCGGTCCGTACCGTGTGTCGGTACGGTACGGTACGGTACCGGTATATACGGGTACCGGCCAGTGACCGAAACCGGTACCGGTACCGAGATTTTAAACCATAATCCAGATAGGACATTTGATTTTGTTAATAAATTATTTGCTGAATAGATATTTATCACGATGGGGTATGTTAAATTATGCTATTGGATCTTGTGATTTCTATTATGTACTACTTCCTTACATTATAATGTTGTATGACTAATAATAACTGTTGGGTTATTGAACTTCTGACAACCATTTAATATTTGATAAATGCTGGTTTAAGTGTGATTGGAGTCTTCATGTTTTATACTTCTTTATCAGGTTTTGACTGTTAAGAAGATAGAGACATTACATTCATCTGGAAGCAGTTCTTATGACTTCATGGAGATAGTCTCTGGCATTTCCAAGCTGCGTCATCCAAACATCGCTGAACTTTTAGGTTATTGCTCAGAGCCTGGGCATAAATTCTTAGTCTATGAGTACCAGTGGAATGGTTCTCTTCATGGTTTCTTACATTTATCCGATGAGTATAGCAAACCATTGACTTGGGAAACTCGAGTAAGGATTGCTCTTGGGACAGCTCGTGCTATAGAGTAAGTCAATATCATTAACATTAACTTTAAGTGGAAGTGCACAACAGTCATATTGTACATGTTTTTCCTCATATATTAAGTTTGCATTAGGTTCCTATGATTTTTAACCACATCACGGAATGAATTCAGGCTTCAGGACTATTATAAGTGCATAATAGCACAAGCATAATCAACAACCTCAGCTAAGCAGTCTTTCACAGAATTTGGAAATATCCTGGGAACATCAAATATTTATGGCTACACTAGAAGTTTTCTCATAGTTCAGTTTTACAAACTCATCCATACTTAAGATTAGTCTTTTTGATTTTTGCACACAATTTATTTTAGCTATTTAACTTATTTGCTGCGAGTAATGATCAAATACATCTGGCCGAGGTCAAATCTGGAGAAAGATGGAACAAGAGCTAAGTGTAGAGATTAGTTTAATTATTGATTAACCTTTTATTGCAGGATTGCAATTTGGAAACTGTGCCGTGCTCTCTTTAACAGTTAGACATGAGCTATTTAACTTATTTTGTGCCAGTAATGATCAAATGCATCTGGCCAAAGTAAAATCTGGAGAAAGATGGAATGAGATCCAAGTATAGAGATTAATTTTATGAATTATTGAGTAATGTTTTATTGCAGGATTGCAATATGGAAATTATACCGTGCTCTCTTTAACAGTTAGACGTGACTGTTACTTGTTAGTGCTGATTATTTCTGCAAACAATGTTCTACTATAATTATCTAACAAACACAAAATAAGAAAAACAAATGAAATTAGCCCATATTGCAGTTTTGAAATAGACCCGATGGCATTACCTTATTGCTGTAACTGCTTAGTCTTTCATTTCCTTGTCTTCCCATGATTGATAATCATCAAATTGTGCATCATGAATATGCCTCCTAAGATAGAAATAGAAATAGAAATGGAGCATTAGCTGCTGCTGCTTTATGAAGGTGAAAATCTTCTGAATACTTGGCACAACTTAGAGTCCTGCATCATCCCATGAAGGATTATCAGTGGCTAGATTATAGGGTGATGCATGAGATGATAAGCTTTCTCATCAAATTGTGTTTTGCTATATGCTGGATGGCCTTTATGATGTATGGTGGCTTGATTAGAATAATCTAGCCGTAACAAAACCAAGTGACCAAAGTTTCAACTTATCTTCATGCTTATATATCTATCACTATTTGTTTTTTCAGTGTCTAATAATCTGCTACTATGTTTCACAATGAGCTTTACATTTATCCAGGTACTTGCATGAGGTCTGCTCCCCATGTGTTATTCATAAGAACATAAAGTCTGCAAATATCTTGCTTGATGCAGAGCTAAACCCACACTTAGCTGACTCTGGTCTAGCATTCTTCTTTGAGGTGTCAACTAAAGCTCATTTTCTTCAAGAACCAGCAAGAGATCGGTAATCACACAATACTGACTTGCTTTTTTCGACATTTTTCGTCAGGATACAAATGAGAACTTGGGCCCTGGATATAATGCTCCAGAATGCACAAAACCATCTGCTTATACAATTAAGAGTGATGTCTACAGCTTTGGAGTGGTCATGCTAGAGTTATTGACAGGTCGTATGCCCTTTGACAGGTAATTCAAGATGTTAGCACTTTTAAAATGTCCATTGAATTGAGTAGTTGGGATTTCAAATATTTGCCAGCATGGAGCACTTTAATTTATTGGACATTTACTTGGGGATTAAATACCTTGTTTATTTACTTATCTAAGTGAACTTTAACCTACCGAACTATGCATTCAATAAGAGCAAAGTGCACACTAACCCTTTGGTTCTATAAGGAAACTCCTATAACATCCCCTGGGAGCTCTTGGCTTCTATGTTGATATTGTGCACTCAAGGACCCATTGATGGTAGTTTGGTCTTCATCTTTGTCTAAACCTTTCCTTCTTTGATTTTCAGTTATACGACAAGAGTACAGCAGTCATTAGTTCGCTGGGCAGCCCCACAACTTCATGATATCGATGCATTATCAGGGATGGTGGACCCTGCCCTCCGTGGGTTATATCCACCAAAATCATTATCTCGATTTGCCGATGTTATTGCTCTTTGTATCCAGGTAAATGCTTTCTGCCCTCGGATGGTCGCAAATTCTGTGTACTTCAGTACTTGTATCTGCATTCATGCAGTTAACTTATTTTTAAATTTCTCTTAATCATTGCAGTCAGAACCTGAGTTTCGGCCTGCAATGTCAGAGGTGGTGCAAGCGGTAGCTCGATGCAGTCAATCCACTAGTTTCAGCAAGAGAATGCGTGAAGGTCTGGGTGCTTCTCGCAGGAGCGATGATTCTGATGGATATTACTGAGGCAAAAGCTTTGAATTCATTCAATTGTCTCCAAGCCTATCAAGTGGGGGGTGGGGGGTGTGGGGGAGGGGGCATCATGAATTGATGTACTATGTTCTCTGACAAATCTAATGAAGTTGCACACTGTTCTTATCCTTTTCTTCTCTTCAATATCAAAGCTACCAAAGGCAAAAAAAAAACTTGCAGTGGCTTATCTGGGTTTGGTTGAATATTTGCAGTAAATTGTTGGAAGGGGGTTGATTTGACACTACGTCGAGTCCTCGTTCTTTCTCTATCTGGACCAAAAGGGAAAATTTTATTTATTAATCAAAATAAAAAAGCTCGTAATATAAACATGGTCTTAAATGCTGAAGGAACAATAAAAGGCTAAGGGGGCTTTGGTATGAGATAATCTAAATAAATTATTGGTAATTTTAGTTAAAATTATCTTGGTCTCATTAGATTATCGCATTTGGTTGAAATAGATTATTGATAATCTGGATGATCATGATAATATACATTATCACTCAAGTGATAATCCACGTTACCAAGGGAGGGAGTGACTATGTGGATTACGAGTAAGGTGGTAATGTTATTATTTTATTTTTGACAAAAATACCTTTAACTAAAATATCCTTTATTGACATAGAAAAACATTCTATCCTTGCCTCATCTCATAATAAATTGGTAATTTCTATTTTTAATTTTTAATTTTTAATTTTTAATTTTTATGTTTTTATTTTATTTTATTTTATTTTATTTTATTTATTTGAGGGTATTTTAGTTAAAGATATAATTTTTTTACTACTAAACAAAGTAATGTGGATTACTAACGAGATTACCAATACATACTAAACATCGTAATGTAATATTATCGGTGATTTTAAAAGTGATAATCTATCTGGGTGGTAATCTAGATTCTTAATAATCTTAAGTGGTAATGTACCAAACGCTCCCAAGTGCAATCCTTTTATTATATAACATTTGCAATTACACCCTCGACACTTTACATTCACAACCATATCCTTAACAGTCTTGCTATTGGTTATATCACAAGGAACCGTCGTCGTTGAAGTTGAAAAGTATCACTGACATTCTGACAATAATATTGGCTAATATTTGAGTTTTCAAGTATCCCCAAAATACATTTCTTTACTTTAAAAATATTTTTGTACAACGGCTGTTATTATTATTTTTTTTAAAAAAAAATGCCATGCAGTTTGGTGCATGATTTAATAATCTCTCAACCACATGTATAATAATAAAATTATTTAATTTTATTAATTTTTAGTCAGTACCCAATCCTATATTTTTAGTCAGTAGCCAACCCCAAAAAATATCGGGCCATCTAAGAAATGTATAGTATGTGAAACGTAAAAGATGTGTAACAACATACATGAAGAATGATTGTCTTGTCAAGATTCCTTTCAAGGTCCGTAGACATGGCCTCCTCTTTTTTCAAGATCCTAAGGAAGAAGCAGCACTTTTAGTGGGACGAGAAGTACGAACAAACATTCAAAGAACTCAAGAGCTTCCTCACTAATCCGCCAATTCTGGACAAACCTCAGCAGGGAGAGACACTCTTTCTCTACCTTACGTTCACGAAGGATGCCCTCACCAATTCGGTATTGGTCTAAGAGCATGAGAAAGATCAAAAAATGATATACTTTGTTAGTAAAGTCCTCCGAGAACCAAAGACAAGATAACAGAGGTTAGAAAAACTTGCCATAGCCCTTAATATATTTAAAATTGATTGTAATTTATCTTGATAGATAATTAATTAAATTTTAATAAGTTCAATATAAAATGAGTGAGTTAAGATAAGTTTATATGAACCTTATTGATGAATCTATCCTAATTATAGGTTAATTAATAAATCTATCTCAATTTTTTATTTACACATGATATATCCTATTTTTTTGAATTCATATTAATTATATCCCACCATCAAATGTTTTTTTAATGTAATGGTTAATTGTTGACGTGGTAGTCTAGTTAGCATAAAAAATATGTTATTTTTGTTGGCCTAAGGTTTTTAATCATGGTCTTAATCTCGGTTTTGATGATAACAAACATGAATCTAGTATTTGGGCGAGAAATATTTTCAGGTTTCAAGTTGATTTGTGCACGATGTTCACGATCGAAAAAATTAGAGAAATCAAAGAAATCGAAAGGACGCTCGTCGACGCTTGGGATTTCGTCGGGAGATAGAGTTTAGATTTAGGGAATCTATATTACTTGTAAAATCCTCATTGTGATGCAAAGAAACCCCAAAACTCGAAATCTGAAAAATTAGCAACCCACAAAAATAAGCCAACTTACCATGTTATCGGCTAATCCTCCGTCGATCGCCGGTCGATCGACTGGGCACTATTTTTCCAATAAGTTTTCAGACGACCCTCGGCTGACCCTCAGTCGACCAAGAGTTGACCCATGGTCGACCAAAATTGCCAATAAATCTATTTATATCCATTGAACAACTCTTTTTGAGCCTTTGCCTTTGAGATATCTATAAAAAGATCCCAAACCAACCTTCCAAGATGTTGAACCTTTCATTGAGTCATCCTTTGATATTTGCAAGCTTTTCTTGAGCCATCTTTCAAGCAAACCCTAGTTTTTGATGTTAAACCATCTAAAGGCATCAAAAGGACTAGGGGATCACTATTGAAGCTAAGTATTTGTGTCGTTACATTTATAACTCCATTTACTTGTATTTTAAGCTTGGTTTCATTGAGTTGTATTTTTGGTTTGAAGGTGTAGGTGATATAATCTTGTTTACTTTGTAATTGAGTGTTTGACTTTAGAATATATAGTAGTTGAGGTATCTTCTAGGGTTGGGGAATAAGTCATCTTTATATTCTTTAGGAAACATTCAAATTAGAAAGAGTTTGGTGATAACCTTGGTGTAGAGGCATAAGTCCATCGGTGTAAAACTTAATTTACTAGGATTAGTTGTCTAGTCCTTAGGAGAACATGTGTTGGAGGAACTTTCGGTGTGTGAGAGTAACCCTCGGGTGTGAGGGTCGGTGCATTAGCTTGTAAATTCTCTTGTATGATACACTTTAATCTAGTAAAATTAAGTTTAAAATCCTAAGCAGGTGCTTAGGTAGTGAAGTAGATATTTAGGTCGAACCACTATAAATCGTTGTGTTTGCATTGCTATTGTATTTGTTGTTTAATTGCAATATTTATTTCTTTTGCAATTTGATTGAAATATTATTTGCTTAAATAATCTAAGAATCAATTAAAATCGTAATTAGACTAAAATTTTAGTAAATATATTATTTCACTTGCAATTTTATTATTAAAGTTTGCCACATGGGCAAATATTAGCATACATTGATGATTTTTTTAAAACCTAACCCCCTTTCCCCTCCTACCCGGTATTTCATTATCAAATACTATGAGTTTTTTTTTGTATTAATATATACTGGCATATGCCAGGTCCATCTTCATTTAATTTTTTTTAAAATGAAGACAACTTCGTTCCACATCCACCTTCGTTTGATAGTATCTTCATGGCTGACCCAAGAAATCTTTCATCCCTTCAATCATGTGTTCATCAATATGCCTTTGTCAAGGTAATTTCCAATTTTGATTATTTAACTATAGGACTTCTACACTTGCTTTTCGGTTTCTTGTTAGTGCATAGGCATTTGGACACTATTTATGAGAATGAGACGCCCATCTCTTGGTAGTAATCTGCCCTTCAATGATGATAATCTCCTATCAGTTGTCTCCATAATTTGAACTTGGTCCTATTTTTTATTTTGTAGAGGCATGCCAAGGAATTTTACTAAAAATTTCTTTATACTATGTCCATGTGTTTGTTTTGTAATCTTAGCATTATTCATATTCAACCCCGTCATTGATTCAAAAGCATAAAACAATAGTTTAAGGTTTATGATATCAATACCTTATTGTTACGTGAAGAACATATTATTATTCACACTATTTTTTTGCGCTTAAATGCACAACTCAATTTATCTTGAAGGATTACTACTAATTAGATTCCAGTCAGTTTTGCATGTATCCCATCCGAAATTATTTAACTAAAATTTAATTTTATAATATAGTCATTAAGAAAATATAAGTAAATATATAATTTATACGCACAAAATATATTTGTAAGCGCATACAAATGTATAAAGTGCTATAATTAGATATTAAATTTAAAATTTACTGAAAGTGTACTTAAATATTTAACCGCTAAGCTACTGGTGCGGGTAGACGGTAAAGAAGTGAATTTGCAATTCTAAACTTTGGGGTATTACCGAGTATAATTTTTCTTTTAACACAATTTAACCATAGCTGGAATTGTGAAGGGCATTAAAGTCAATCCAAATTTATAGTCTTTAATTACTTCAAGTGGTACAGACGTAATTACTCTTAAAGCTGGTGGCAGTTCTTGCAGACGAGGTCGATATCCTGATCCTCCGACCCGTCTCCACCGCATCAACCCCATTTTCCCGGCTACTTGTGGATTCCTCGGCCTCAGAGACAGTTCTAGTCGACATTCCTGGGATCTCGTCTCGTTTCCTGGGGCGCTTGTACGATACATTGCCGCCAGTTCTCAGCGTCGACCTGGATCTGGCAACTGAGACTCGGATCTTTGATCTAGTTGCTGGAAGCTGCAAGAGATCGGTTTCAATGGATTGCTGAGGTTTCCGCCTTCGATAGGGCGAGAAGGATCTGGTGCTGGTCCAATGGGTAGCTGCTTGTCTCTACTCGAGCTGAGTTAGTGTCTCCATTCTCCTTTTCGCCCAACAAAGAATCGTCTTTGTTTGAATTCTTACTGTAGTTGAACATCTACCATAAAGTATCGTTTTGGCGAGTCATCTGGAACAGTCTAAGGGAATCTAACAATTGCGAGGCCTAGGCTTCCAAAGCTGTTTCTTCATTTACAAAATTGACTTTCTTTTACTTAATACTAAGTTGCCATTGGTGGCTGAACAAGCTGTTGTTGTACTTGAAATCTAATTCTCTTGCTGATTTGACAATCCGGAGTTGATAATTTAGATTTTCGGATCATCAAGAGTGGTCTTCAACTCTTGTTAATTGGCTAAAGAAAGGGAGGTAAAGATTCCCCTTGAAATTGATTTTGTTTCAGTTGTTCACTGTTTAGCTTCCGTTATATCGGTGTGTGAATTGAGAATCCTATAAGCGATTAGAAAGCTTGAAAATTGCCTTTGCATCTTGCCAGAAGTACAAGCTTCAGATTTTTACAGATGAGAGAAAAAAAAGTAGTGCTGCATATTGACTACCTAGCCAAATACTTCAACTTACTGTGAACTCCTAAAACCACTCTCACTTTAGGGGGAAAAAAAAACGGAATCTTTGTTCTTTTGATGATTTTCATGAATAATACACATATACATTGCATGAAGCAATCCCACTTTTATGAGTTCGGGGAGAGGACTCATGTACCCAGCCTTCCCCTGTTTTTTTTCATAGAGAGGTTGTTTTTTATTGGAATTACCAGAACATAAAATAGGAACTATGGCAGATGAATTTAGTCAAAGCTTACGTCAAAGAAAAATAGGTCAAAGTTTGCAGATATAGATTATTGACGTGGCACTAGAATATATTGTTTTATAAAGCCTGTTAATGGCATATTTTATACTAAACATATCTTTATGGTTATAACTTTATGCTTCTATTCTGATTTTTTTCTCTTTCAAATTTTTATGTTGAGACAGGAAAATCTGCTGGTTCATCATATCTTGCTAATCAAAAGAAAGATCCATCT
This sequence comes from Canna indica, assembly GCA_034359265.1. Classification (NCBI taxonomy): domain Eukaryota; kingdom Viridiplantae; phylum Streptophyta; class Magnoliopsida; order Zingiberales; family Cannaceae; genus Canna; species Canna indica. The sequence goes on along the minus strand of CP136891.1, from coordinate 66,390,033 downwards.
CAACGAAATGGTGTAAGCCTTCTACTCCCTCCAATGGATGTAGAAGATTTGCGAGTCATAGCTGGATATGGAAATGTCAACACATTTACATATAGTGAGTTGAGAGCAGCTACCAAGAATTTCCGACCAGATCTAATTCTTGGAGAGGGGGGTTTCGGAATTGTGTACAAAGGTGTTATAGATGAGAATGTCAGGCCAGGTTTTGGCACCACCCAGGTTGCTGTGAAAGTGTTGAACCCAGAAGGTTTCCAGGGGGACATGGAATGGCTGGTATATATTATTATAAAAAACTCATTTATAGCATGATTAATATTGGGTTTCACAGCCTTCTTTGTTCAAATTACCTAATTTGTAGATTTCGAAGCTGTTGGTACAGAAAAAGAATAAGAAAATTTCATAGTTATAATGGACCCTATGAGAATGACATACCAAACACCTAAATAAGCATGCAAATAAGAAAAGGGATTCTATATTGTTAATCTTCTCCGAAATGTTGATAGTTTACGTATTATTTTCTGTAAACACCTTCCATAGCCTTAAAAGAAGTTTGTCAAGTAAGGAATTGCATTAGCTATGTACAGACTACAGAGTATTGATGTAGTAATGTCATGTGATATCTCTGGTTTAAGACTGCAAATTTTGGTTACTACTATCATGTTTAAGAGACTTGTTGGACATGTAATCATATGGAATCATAACATTACTGAAATTATTCTATGATAATATAAGCCTCTCTAAGTAGTGTAATATATGTCAGAGTGTAATATTAGGACATTTTTCAAGCAATAATATGTTGCTTAATAAGGTTTTACATGTAAAGAATACCTGAATAATGCTGAAGCTGACTTTTTTCTGTGTCATCCACATTTCATGAATTAATGAATGATTTTTGGTTCTTCAGGCAGAAGTTAACTATCTTGGGCAATTGAGTCACCCAAATCTCGTTAAACTTATTGGTTACTGCTGTGAAGGTCATCACAGGCTGCTAGTTTATGAGTATATGGCTTGTGGCAATCTTGAAAAGCACCTTTTCCAAAGTAAGTGGTCAAATGAATTCCTATAGATTATTATATATTTTTCGAGTAAGTATCTAAATAGCTTAATGTAAGATCTAAAAACCTTGTTATAACAACCATCATATTTAAAGTTTTCTTTTCGAATTTTATATAAAAACTCATTTTGATAGTTTAGGAACTATCAAGGAACTTGAAAATGAGAATCCATTCTACCTAGAACAACTACACAAGATATGCAGAAAACTAGAATTCGTGTAACTAAATCATATGAATTGTGGGTGTAGAAATCGTAGCTGTGGGAAACATTCAGTATCATCCTTGTTAAAGATAATAGTTTTTTATATTGTATTTATTGTTGGTATAGGTTAGCTTATATTATTCCTAGGCTTAGCTTATGGTGTCTCTGGCTTATATATAGGTCTTCTCTATGATTAATGTAATTGAGGTTTTAGGGCTCAACATGGTATCAGAGCAGCCCTAGAATTTTTCCACAAAATTTATTTCCTAGCTTTTTTTACTGTTCCTGCGCCGTTACTGTTCGGCGTTCACTGTTCATGCGCCGTTACTGTTCGGCGTTCACTGTTCCTGCGCCGTTACTGTTCGGCGTTTACTGTTCCTACGCCGTTACTGTTCGGCGTCTCTCCTGCGCCTTCCACGCGGCTCCTCCCTGCGTCTTCTTGGCTCGGCGCAGACGCTCGCGAAGTCGAACAAGCATCGCCTCTCCATCGTCTTCCTCTCGGACCGCCGGTGTAGAATCCAGCCTTCGTCATCTCAACGGCGAGATCTTCTCTTCCTTCTTTGTCCTCCGCCGGCGTAGAAACCTCGGCAGTTCCTTGAACCAGACGCGCCAAGAAAGGGCGCTTCCTTCTTCTTCCTCCGCCAGCGTAGAAGCCTCGGCAACCCCTCGAACTAGACGCGCCGCGCTGATCGCCTCTCGAACCAGAGAAAGGCTCGATCGACGAGGTAGACGCGGGCACCCTCTCCTTTGTCGGGCGCCTGTGTGACGGGCGCCAAATTTTCTCCGAGCCGGCTTCTCCAGGCACGGCTCCAAGTCGGCTCGGCTCTAAGCCGGCTCCAGTCAAGCTGAGCCGTTTCTGAGCCGTTTTCAAGCCATTTCTGAGCCGAGTTTCTACAACACTCCAGGTTTTTGGTTCCAACACAGGATTTTTTTCTGTCAATTGCTTCATTTGATACTGCTTTATAAAGAATGTCAAACTCTATGGTGGATCCCAAAACTACAACTCTGAGTACTTCTATCAAACTTAATGGTACAAATTATATTCTCTGGTCTCGTGCTTTTCCTGTTTTTTGTGGTTCTCAGAAGAAGATTAAACACCTTGAAGATGATCCTCTCGATTCAGCCGATATTGAAAAATATTTTGATTGGGAGGCAAACGATTATGCGGTTCTCTCATGGATGATCAATAGTTTGGAGCCGCAGATTGCCTCAACAATTATTTTTCTTGATACTGCTAAGAGCATGTGAGATTCCCTCACAAAAACATACTTTCAAGATGCAAATATCTCCAGAGTTTATACCTTGTACTCTAATATCTTTAATATGAAACTTGAGGAGGGTGCATCAATTCAAGAGTTCTACGCCACCTTAAAAGGAAAAGTAGATGAATTGACCGAATATCATCATCCTTTCACCGCTGATGTTTCAATACAAAGAAAACAAAGAGAGGAATTTCTTGTTGCAAGGTTTCTATCCGCTCTACTACCGTCTCTTCATCATGTCAAGTCCCAACTCATGGTAGATAATACCATTCCTGATCTCAGAAATGCTATGGCCAGAATTTTGAGAGTTACTGAACTCAATCCTCCTCCTGCCTCTTTTCCTACAGGAGATAACTCAGCACTTATTGCCGGAGGTAGAGGCCACCAGGGTCGTGGTGGTGGTAGAACTGGAGGAAGAGGAAGAGGTAGAAATTCCTTTTCTCCGTATATACATTGTGGGAGAACCAATCATTCTCCTGACAGGTGCTGGCAAAAGTTTGGAAAACCTTCTCATGCTAAAGCTGCTATATTTACTCAACCTCTCAACAATAGTACCAATGAAAATCAAAAGGAGACTATTTGTGTCTCTAAGTCTGAATATGAAAAGTTCATGCAAGCAGTCACTTCCTCAGCCATGACTTCCTCCTCTGGGACTGCGTCTATTGCTTCTTCTGATATGTCTTGGATTCTTGACTCAGGTGCTTCCAATCATATGTCAGGTAATAGGAATCTTTTCTCTAACTATAATCCTGAGTCTAACCCACCACATGTCCGCATTGCCGATGGCTCTACTTCTCCTATACATGGTCTTGACACAATCACTGTTTCGAGCAATCTTAAATTAGATAGAGTTTTTCATCTTCCAAAATTTCTTGTGAATCTACTTTCCATTAGTCAACTTACCAAAAGTCATAATTGCTCTGTAACTTTTTTTCCTTCTCATTGTGTGATACAAGATCTAGAGACGAGGAGGAAGATTGGTGGGGGAGCTGAAAGTGGAGGAATTTACCTGTTATCCACATGCGTTCCTGTCGCCCACCACTCCATCACTGCATTTCAATGGCATTGTCGATTAGGCCATCCCTCTATTCAAAAGCTCAAGTCAACCATCCCTGAGTCTGTGTCCTGTTCTCCTTTCAAATGTGAAGCTTGTGAGTTAGGTAAACATCATCGGGTGTCCTTTCCACAAAGCTCAAGTCCTCGTAGAGAGTCTATTTTTGAACTTATTCATTCTAATATTTGGGGTCCTAGTCCTGTAGTGAGTCGTTTGGGATACAAGTATTTTGTTACTTTTATAGATGACCACACTCGTATGACTTGGGTGTTTCTTTTAAAAAATCGATCTGATGAGTTTCATGTCTTTCAAACCTTTTATCTTGAAATAAAAAATCAGTTTGACACCTCCATTAAAATTCTTCGAACTGATAATGCTCGCGAATATCTTCAGTCTGATTTTGTAAAATTTTGTGCCTTCTATGGTGTTATTCATGAGACCTCATGTCCCTACACATCCCAGCAGAACGGTGTTGCTAAACGCAAAAATCGTCATCTTCTAGATGTGGCAAGGACACTTATGTTTCACATGAATATTCCTCGATATCTATGGGGGGATGCTGTTCTCACTGCTGCATATCTTATTAATCGTGTTCCTTCATCTGTTTTAGGGGATAGGTCACCATTCTCCGTCTTGTTTCCTAAACAATCTCCATTTAAAATTTCTCCAAAAACCTTCGGCTGCATATGTTTTGTTCATAATCTTGGTCCAGGTTATGACAAATTGTCTCCTAGAGCTGTGAAGTGTGTCTTCATTGGATACTCTCGCACTCAAAAGGGATATCGTTGTTATGACCCGATTTCAAAAAAACTCTTTATATGTGCTGATATCTCCTTTTTTGAAGATATTCCCTACTTCACCTTTACATCGAGTCTTGGAACTCCTACTTGGGAGTCCGTTCCCTACCTCCACCTCTTCCTTCTATTACCCATCACTCCGATGAGACATTGTCTCGTGCTCCTCCCTTGTTAGTCTATCAAAGAAGACATAAAGATTCAGGTGAACTCTCCAAACAAGCTACTCTACCAGCTCCGAATCACTCTCAAGATCCTCTGTCCAGTGTTGACCTTCCCATTGCTTTACGGAAAGGTAAGCGGAGTTGTACTGCTCATCCCATTAGCAATCATGTATCCTTTGCTCAACTATTATCCTCGCTTCGCCAATTTGCTTTCTCCTTGTCTTCTGTTTCCATTCCCAGGACATACCAGAATGCTCTGCTTCATCCTAAGTGGAAGAGTGCCATGGATGAGGAGATGGATGCTCTCAGAACCAGACGGACTTGGGAACTTGTTCCACCTCCTCCTGGCTCTAAACCAGTCGCTTGTAAGTGGGTGTTCAACTTAAAATATCTTCCTGATGGATCCATTGAACGGTACAAGGCTCGCTTGGTAGCAAAAGGTTTCACACAACAATTTGGTGTAGACTACTTCGAGACTTTTTCTCCTGTGGCCCGGTTAAACTCTGTGAGGATTCTCATCTCTCTTGCCGTAAATCTGAATTGGCCCATGCATCAAATGGATGTTAAGAATGCATTTCTTTATGGGGACTTGAGTGAGACTGTCTTTATGGAGCAACCTCCTGGATATGTTGCTCAGGGAGAGAATCTAGTGTGTCACCTCAAGAAAGCAATTTATGGCCTAAAACAAAGTCCTCGAGCATGGTTTGACAAACTAAGCAAAGTTGCATCTACTATTGGGCTAAAGGAATGTAAATCTGATCACTCTGTTTTTATGAAAAAAACATTTGCTGGTTGTGTTATTCTTGCGGTGTATGTAGATGACATCTTACTCACTGGCAGTGATAGCAATGAAATTGAGACAGTAAAAGCTCATCTGAAAAAACATTTTGTGACAAAGGATTTGGGCCGTCCGAGGTACTTTCTTGGCATTGAGTTTGCCTATAATGAGACAGGGGTGGTACTTTCGCAGAGGAAATATGCCATGGATCTCCTGAGTGAGGTAGGCATGCTTGGATGCAGACCTGCCAGTATACCTATTGATATAGGTGCTGCTCCTGAGCTTGAAGGTGACAAAGACTTCGAGGACCTTGTGAGATTTAGAAAGTTAGTTGGGAAACTTATTTATCTGACTGTCACCCGTCCTGACATCTCCTACGCTGTTGGTGTTGTTAGTCAGTTCATGCATCAGCCGAAATATTCTCATTGGAATGCTCTGTTAAAAATTCTACACTATATCAAGAGTTCTCCTGGTAAAGGCTTGTGGCTCAGGAAAAACGGTCACATTAAAATAGAAGGGTACTCTGACGCAGATTATGCTGGGTCCATCTGTGATAGAAGATCCACCTCGGGGTATTGCACGTATGTTGGAGGAAACTTGGTCACGTGGAGGAGTAAGAAACAGAATGTGGTGGCTCACTCAAGTGCCAAGGCTGAGTATAGGGCCATGGCTCATACCACATGTGAACTAATGTGGGTCAAAAGTTTTTTAGGAGAACTAGGGTTCTCTTTTGATAAGCCTATGATGATGCATTGTGATAACCAGTCTGCTATTCATATTGCAAATAATTCAATCTTTCACGAAAGAACAAAACATATTGAAGTCGACTGTCATTTTATTCGGGATGTTGTTCTTTCCAAGAAGATTATCACGCCTCATATCTCCTCTCAGGATCAAATTGCTGATATTTTCACTAAAGTTCTCAACTCGACTCGGTTCAAATTACTATGTGACAAGCTGGGCATGATTGACATCTATGCTCCAGCTTGAGGGGGAGTGTTAAAGATAATAGTTTTTTATATTGTATTTATTGTTGGTATAGGTTAGCTTATATTATTCCTAGGCTTAACTTATGGTGTCTCTGGCTTATATATAGGTCTTCTCTATGATTAATGTAATTGAGGCTTTAGGGCTCAACAATCCTTAAAGAAAAATATTTTAATAATCCTACCTCACTTCTATCTTATGCAAAATGTCAATGCCTACAGGTCTTTTTATTCATACTTCAAGAATAGCATTAAGTAGTAGCTAATAGATTTGAACAGAAGACATAATGGCCTTGTTTGGCAAGAAGCTTTTTCAAGAGCTATTAGTGGTTGAGGTTGTCAAGAGGTTTGACCGAATCAAATGGCTTTGAGTCTTTGGTAATGAACTTTTTAAATTAGTGGATTCATCCTAAACCGCTAGAGGTTTCAAGATTTAAGATCAAAATACATTTATGCCCGTTAAGATGATATAAATTACAAAAAGCACCGAAATTTAATATCTTAAAAAAGTCAAAAGAAAAGCTAACTTCTATTTTCTATTTTGAATGATATTTTTAGATGAAAATAAGTGAAATTTCTAGTCACCTATTTTCATTTACATGCATTTTTATTAAAGAACAGCGCCATGCAGAATTCGTTAGGGCATAAGGGTGGTTTGGGAATATTAGAATAAATCTAACAGGAAGTTGAGTACCGTCCAAATCAGAGTGCAAAGCATAAGTTTTGAAAATTGGACCTGCAAGGGTAATGGCAGTCAATTTCGTGGTGTTTTTTTGTAATTAACCTTTTGGATTAGTATTTCTTTTAGGTTCTTTATAAGTCTATAAAGATCTGCTAAAGTTTTATAGTTCCAATTTATGTTCTTGACAGGGGTTTGCCTAACAATGCCGTGGTCTACCCGTATGAAGATAGCCCTGGGTGCTGCAAAAGGACTTGCTTATCTGCATGCAGCTGAAAGATCCATAATATACCGAGATTTTAAGACATCAAATATTTTACTTGATGAGGTTTGTGCTGATCCTATGCCTTAGGAGCATAACCTTATTCTCGCTTTCTCATTAACTTTGAAGATCTGTTAGTAACCTGTAGATCATCTTTTTTTACTCTGTTTTCCCAGGTAAAATTTTACAAATCATGCAATTTAATTTTTTTTAAAGTGACTATGGATTTAAAAACCAGCAGATTAGGCTTCATTTGCACTCTGATTCAGTTATATGATAATTGTAAGAGTGGAAGATTTTTACATATTTGATTTGTTGATGCTGGATTTTGACATATAATCAGCTGTAGGATCATAAATACAAGGTAGTCTTTGCACATTTTGTAACTTGAAGAAATGCCATAACTCAATAAAGACAGTCAAAATGAAATCACGGTAGCATCATTATGAAATTATAGACTGGACTTTTGTAGTTAACCCACCTTGGTGACTATGCTGCAAAGGATGGCAGATCTCAGAAGCACACGGTACATAAGCTGGATCAAGTCTGAGTTGGAGACAAAACACCACAACAAGTCTGAGTTGGTCTCATATTTTCTTTTACGTGTTTCTTTTTGTTTTCTCCCCTCTACCCCCCTCCTGTAATCTTTTAATTCTCTTGAATAGATTCCAGGATTTCTTATTTTCAAAAAAAGAAAGTCTGAGTTGGAGACTTGACCGACAATGTCTTGAAGATAGAAAATTTCTTTGTTATAAATAATGGGCTATGATGTCTTAACTCTTAACATTTAACTTAGACGAGTACAGATCAAGGTCCACCTTGGCTAGTCTCGAATACTATCTCTCTTCTCTTATGCACACCTAATAAAGGATTCAGAGTTGGCAGTAAATATGCTGATATCACTAATCAAGCTCAGTTTTTTCTTCTTCCATTACTCCTCTGTGAACTAATGCTCAAACATCTAACAGAAAAGGAGAAGTTCCTTCACATCAGCAGTTGCATAATACCTACTTCTTTTTTGCAGGATTATAATGCTAAGCTTTCAGACTTTGGCCTCGCAAAGGAGGGACCCATCGGGGACCAAACTCATGTTTCCACTAGAGTTATGGGCACATTTGGATATGCAGCTCCTGAGTATATAATGACTGGTGAGTCATCTAGAAAGACGATCCCAATGTTACAGAAAATGGGTTACATTTCTTAGGGAAAAATGGTGAAAATTAAGACCAGGTCATGAAAATATTCTCAACCCACTTGGTAAAAACATCCAGTCAAGCACCCAACCCTTGATTTGCTAATGCTTTTTTTCCAATACCATCCAGAAATTTACCTCACCTAATGGTTATTATTGTTTTCCAGTTCCTTGTTAACTATTGGGTATTGACTGGTAAAGCTTTTCCAATTTATCAGTGGACTTCAGTTGATATCTGTTTGGTTTTTCTTTAAAGAATCTTTGCCAGCTAGGGTATGTGTCTTATGCTCATATATTCGGCATATTTATGATATTTGTAAAAATAAGACCGCTTCAGCACTTTTGGCATTGTCTCATTTATTATGCTCATTTGAAATTATGCTACATTATGTTCATGCAGTCTAAGTAACTTAGGTGCCAGTGAATGATCTTTAGTCAGCATATTTTTTTGATATAGCAGTAATGGTATCCTTTGCTTATCTAGCATTTTGATCTCTCAAAGAATTTTTTGATCCATATCTGATTGGTGATGGCATGCGCTAGCTGTTACACCAATGCATATTAGTCTAACATCTTAGTTTTATTCGTTTCAGGCCACTTAACTGCTAGGAGTGATGTTTATGGTTTTGGGGTTGTGCTCCTTGAGATGCTCATAGGAAGAAAGGCAGTGGACAAGAATCGATCAAGTCGAGATTATAACCTAGTTGATTGGGTGCGCCCGCTCTTGATCAACAGCAGGAAATTGTTTAGGCTAATAGATCCAAGAATGGAAGGTCAGTACTCTAACAAAGTTGCAACAGAGGTGTCTGCATTGGCGCATCGATGTCTCAGCCATAATCCAAAAGGGAGACCCACCATGGATCAAGTAGTTGAGATCCTCCAAAGCATTGAAGATCTACCTGAGAGCAAAGAAGATTTGTTACTTGGGAGTGGTGGAATTGCTGTGACCCTCTATGAGGCTCCAAAATTGGAAGATGACACTAGTAATAAATCTTCCACCAAGAACTACGAAGAAACTGAAGCAAAGATGCATACAAGGAGAAGAATAAAACCTGGAAATGGAAGGAGCAAAAGCGAGCCCCCTGCTGATTTCAATTTGTTCAGTCCTGATTCTGATAGGCATCATAGAGATATAGAATCAAAATCAAGACACAGCAGATTTGCAAAACCATCTCTTGATCAGGTGTATGGTATATAAGGGCATTTTTCTTTGCTTTTTTCCTGTCTGCTCGCCACTTCTGTTAGTCTCATTGTTCAAGTCCTAATGTGGAAATAAATTAAAATATGAAATAAATTTGGATGCAAATTGTATCAGCTCTCAATCTAATTAAATAATTACTGTTAGAATCATTGTAAGTCTGAATTGTATTTAACCACAGGAATTTTGTATATCTGCACTTTGCTCTTGATTTTTAGTCTCAGCATATAATTCCTATTATCAAATAAATTTGATCTGCAAAAGATTTAGATGCAAATTGTTTGAGCTCTCAATCTAATTATTCTTAGCATATTGCAAGCCTGAGATGGATTCAAACACAGTTCTTGTTCATGAAATGAAGTTGCAATAGATATTTCCTTTTCCTTGTGAGTGGAGTATGTGGCAGCTACCAATGTTTTTGAACTGCGTTTAGAAAACCGGATGGACATCAGTTCTTGGATTTGGCTAGTTGTTATAATATAAAAGAGAATAAGTTCACGGTAAAAGATATTATGGTATATTTGCTTCGTTGAATATGATATGATAGGATAGGATTGGATAAAAAATGGGAAAGAATTTGATATGAATTTTTTAAATTGGGTGTACATCGAATATCATATTAAATTTATATTATTATAATCTTATTTTTTTTAATCAATGCACTAAACAAATAATGGATTCAAATTTATATTTTATCATATCTCCCTTAATCTTACGAAGCAAACAAGCACTTAGGGTTATTTATCCAGATTTATGTTGGACCTCACCTGTTTACTTTCCTTAATCTCATGAAGCAAATAAGCACTTAGGGTTATTTATCTAGATTTGTGTTGGACCTCACTTGTTTACTTTTGATTGATTCTTGAATCTTGATCAATTTAATTTTGGTCTAAAATCTAGAGTTTTTTTTTTGGGAAATAGTGAGGCCAGAGGCCACACGATCCATTTCATAAGAGTTGAAATGATACATGTACATGATCAAAGCTAGGGAAAAATAGCCCAGGGTAACATGCCCAAGATAAAAAGTACAAAGGGGAAGAGTATGATAAAAAACATAGCCATAACGGAAATAGAGATCATAAAGAATCCCTATTTCCGAAAAGCTTACCTAAGTGCACTAATTCGCAACCACATACACACCTTGGAACTAACTAGCTTTGCATATCCTTTCTCGCCTCTCGGAATATGATGCAGTTCCTAAAGTACCACACCGTCCAGCACCACACCATGAAGAGATCTTTAACATTCATGGTATGAGAAGAATGAGCACCATCAGCTGGTAGCCAAGGAGGAAAATAGGAGTGATTAGTCTTCGTTAAAAATGAGCGCCATCCCTCCAAGATTGCTGAACACGAGACGAACAAATGTTCACAAGTTTCTTCATCTTCATCGCAAAAAATACACTTTCCATCCTCTATAGATAGACCCAGCCGATGTAGTCTCCCTTTTGTCAGGATTCTATTTTTCAAGATAAGCTAGAACAACACCTTCACCTTTAAAGGAATTTTGACTTTCCAGATCGAGTTGAGAGTCGGGTTTAGGATCCCTCCATCCTTGAAGCAATAAAGGGAGGAAGTAGAGAAAGATTTGCTTTTCTCCCACCTCCAAATGATCTTGTCATTTTTCGTCCCCAGTCATATCCCTCTAATCATGCTCATGAGTAAAGTCATACTGTCTGTGTCAACCGCTTCAGGCCAAAAGAGCATCCATTTGTTATCTGGCGAGTTCAGGAGGGTAGCTACACAAGCATTTCTGTGTCTACTTGCTTTGTAGAGGTCAGGGAAAGTGTCGGCTAAGCTGTGATTTGATATCCATTTATCATCCCAGAAGCTTATGGAGAGGCCATTCCCTATATGAGCTTCTACGCTGAGACTAAAAGGAGCCTTAGCCGCCATAATACCCTTCCATATAGGTGACCACCCACTAGTGTTATGTTTCCCGGACCAGCTCAATCGATTGAAGTATTTTTTCTCCACGATGCTTACCCAAAGAAGCTTTATCCCCGAAGCAATGCAGCACCAACATCGTGCCAACCGCGCCAAGTTGTGAATATTCAAGCCGATAATTCCTAGACCACCATTTTGCCTAAGGCTTGTTACATCATTCCAACACACCAAAGAGCCCAAACCCGAATGCGATCGAGAGCCTGACCAAAGGAACGCCCTACGTCTGCTGTCAATCGTATTGAGAACCCATTTTGGAACCCAAAAAATAGACAAGAAGTAGCTTGAAATGCTACTCAATACACTGTTAATAAGGATAAGACGCCCCCCTCTTGAAAGTAGCTTCCCTTTCCAATTTTCTAGGCGAGAATCGATTTTCTCAACAATTTTCATCCAGTCTTGCTTCAATGATTTTCCATTGCGTAGTGGGAGGCCTAGATAATTAACGGGGAAATCGGAATGGCGATAACCAAAAGCCCTTGCGACTTCTTCTGCCCTCACGGTGTCATTTAACAAATGGGTGACCACAGTCTTTGCAAAGTTTACCCGTAGTCCAGTCATCAGCTCAAATCCAAAAAGCAGAATCTTAAGGTTGATGATGTCATCCTTGCTTCCTTTAGTAAATACCAAGAAATCATCAGCAAATTCCAAATTCACAATATCGGTGTTGTCACTTAATTTCACCCCGTGTATTAGATCCCTAGAATGTGCCAGATCCATAAGCTTTACAAAAACATCTGCCACAAGGATGAAGAGATAGGGAGACAACGGGTTGCCCTGGCGTAGGCCTTTCCTGTGTCGGAACCAGGGGCCAGGGCTCCTGTTTACAAGGATGGTTGACTCACTTGATTTCAGGAGGCCGGATATCCAATGAATCCAAAGTGATGGGAAGCCACGAGCTTCAGTAGGCGAAGGAGAAAATCCTAGTTGATACTGTCAAACGCCTTTTCCATGTCTAGTTTAATTAGCAGGGCCTCAAACTTTGTTTGCTTACAAAAATGGATAAGCTTCGCGGCAGCCATGTAGCTATCCAAAGTTGACCTCCCCTTTAAAAAGGCGCACTGAGATTCATCTACTAGTCGCTCAATGAAAGGTTTCAGCCTAGTCGCCAAGATCTTTGAGAAGATTTTGCAGATGCTAGAGGTTAGGCTTATCGGCTGGAACATGGACGGTGTATCAACTCTAGGTAACTTTGGAATGAGCGCAATGAAAGACTTATTTAATCTAGCAAGGTCAGCCTCTCCAAACATGATCTCATTAATAACATTTGTCATCTCCCTACCAATGATATCCCAAACACTCAGAAAGAACTCCACCGTAAGTCCATCAGGGCCAGGGGCTTTGTCCTTTCCCATCATCTTGATGTTAGCAACTATTTCCTCCTCCGAGCAAGGCGCAATCAGGATAGATAAGTCCAAAGCTTCATGAGGATATAAAGAGCTCCAGACAGGAGAAAGCGAGGTCCGATTGGCCGAGCCTAGAGTGTCTTTGAAAAACTCCGAGAGCGCCTTAGAGATGTTCGTCTCATTTTCAATAGAAACACCGTCCACCGAAAGTGAGGAAATCCAATTTTTACGTCTTCTTCACGAGGCGGCCGCATGGAAGAATTTTGAATTACAATCATCGTCGGTGAGCCATCGGACCTTGGCCCTCCGTCTCCAGTACGTGCTTTCCGCTTCGTAGCAATCATCAAGGTGCGAACGAATTAAGGAAATAGAAAGCAAATGATCTGATCTACTTACCTCGCCTCCCTCGCCCTGAGCTATGTGTTCCTCAAGATTTTTTTTCCACCTCCAAGATACGTGCTCTCCTGAATAAAGGAAGTTGCCTACTCCAAGAACGAAGCTTTTGTAAGATTCTATTGAGTTCGACCCAAAAAGATGGCCTTTCATTTCTTCTAGGAGGGCCGTAGACATTTATAACGTGAAGTTGGCGTTTTGTCCGTCTACAGATAAGCTTGCAGCTGAGAAAATGTTGTCCTCTCGACGACCACACACCCTCCCATAGATTAGTATTCCAAGCAATGAAGTGCCCCCCGAATAACCCGTTTGCATTACGAAAGGTATACTCAAAGTTCGCACGCCCAGAAACACGTTTCATCCACAAATCGTTGAACACATTGATCTTTGATTCATTCACACATAAAATCGAGCAGCCACAAGAGTTAATAAAAGTTTTAAGCATCACATGTTTACTAGGTCTACACAACCCGTGAACATTCCAAAAGATGATTTTAGTCATGGAAACCAGTCGACACACACAACAAGATGCCACACCAAGAAAACGAAAGAAACATTCCGCACCAAAAGATAAGAGAAGGACTGCTAATCATAAAAAAAAAGCTAGAGACTGCCCACCATCCCCTGCTCGTTCCTTAACAGCTCGCAAGCAGATTCATCCACGTCTTTGAAGCCGAGTTTGCCCAATCTTGCCATAAGATCCTTACTGTCCAGGCTGCTCAAGTCGGCGTTGGCCTTTGAGGAGGGGTCCGGGGTTGAAGACTCCGGGTAAATGCCAATCTTTGCCACATTCGGAGAGAGGGCGGACAAACGAAGCTCCTTCCTCTTAATCGCTCGATCTAGAGAAGGCCCTCCACTGTTGACCTTTCCCATCAGTCTAGGGCTGCGTCGCAGATTTGTAGGTGGGGCATTCCGGTCGACGAGCGAGAGTGCAGGGTCTGTGCTAGAACCACCTTGCTCGAGCACCACTGCATTTGAAGATAGACCTACACTCGTCAGCGAACCTCCTCAACGAAGCAGGTCTGAGAAGTTTGATTTGGGTTGGCCAAGACCATAGCATGGCCCGACCCAACAGCAGGAGCAAGCATCTTGATAGCAGGGACACAAATAATAGGGCGTTCTGGGCGGATTGAGAAGGCCATCGAAGGGCCACCTCCAAAATGGGCCACTTGCACCAGACATCTTGACTGCAGCCCATTTCCTCCATTTGTCAAACATCCAAGATTGGAAAGCACAAGGCCACCAAAGCTTGGCCCCACACCCCGACTCTAAAATCTAGAGTTAATCCTATCTCTTAAGTGGATGAGAATTTATTTATTTTGACTTATTTTGAATTTTTTTTAATCATTGAATTAACTTTTAGATTTATTATTTTATGAGATTTGTAATACCCTGGTTTAATCCCAGAGTGGGTGTATATTGAATGTTGTGTTGATTTATAAGACTTAATGAGTGTATTACTATCAACTTCATCTTAAGTATTTTAATTTGGCCAATGGTTTGGGCATATGAAGTTGATGAGTTAGTTATCCCATTAAGGGGTTGTAATGTTACGCCCCGTCTAGGAACGACGCAACAGACGATCAATCAACCAAATACACCAAATTCTCAAGAACAAGTTTCAACATTTAAACTAAGAGTTTCAAAACAGAATAATCAACTACAACAACTAGGTAAACAAGGAAACACAGTATACTCAAATAAGTTCAATAAACTATCCAACGACAACTAAGGTAACCACTATACAACAGACAACGTCTCCTCCTTCGGGACTCTAGCTACCCGACCAAACACCATCATAAGGCTTAATGAGTGTATTACTATCAACTTCATCTTAAGTATTTTAATTTGGCCAATGATTTGGGCATATGAAGTAGATGAGTTAGTTATCCCATTAAGGGATTGTAATGTTACGCCCCGCCTAGGAATGATGCAACAGATGATCAATCAACCAAATACACCAAATTCTCAAGAATAAGTTTCAACATTTAAACTAAGGGCTTGTTTGTTTGCCCACATTTGGGTTTTCGTTTTCACCCGAAAATGAAAACCGGGTCGAAAACCTATTTGTTGACAGAAAAATCGCGAGTTTTCAGTTTGTGTTTCGTGAAAAGCCAATTAACACACGAACTCGAAAACTACTTGGAGTAGTTTTCATGGTTTTCGCGAAAACTTGCAAAAAGTGCGGTGGCATACTTGTAAATATCATGCCATTTTCGCAATTTTCACCCATTTCGCCCGAAAACTGAACAAAACCCTCGACGCTCGTTAGGGCTCCTCACTCGACGCCCGACCCTCTCTTTCTATCTCACTCGACTGCTTGCGGCGACAGGCGACAACTTGTTGCCACCTTTTGGAATCCATCGCTAGTGGTGCAAATCAATCGCCGCATGTTGAAATCGACGCACGACGGCCTCTTTCTTGCTTTCCACTACGGGTTCGGCTCATTTGATCTATGGTTTTCACATGCATTCGTGTTCGATCTATATTTTTCCAGATCTATTTTTGATGGTTTTTTCCAATTCTTTTTGATATTCTATTTTGATATATACCTGAACTAGGGTTTTGATGATTTTTGATCTTCTATTTTGATTGTTACCCGAACTAGGGTTTTGATGTGTAGCCGATCTAGGGTTTTGATGTGTAGCCGATCTAGGGTTTCGATGATTTGATCTTCTATTTCGATTGTTACCAGAACTAGGATTTTGATGTGTAGCCGATTGCCTCTTCTGTTTTGATTGTTACCCGAACTAGGGTTTTGATGTGTAGCCGATCTAGGGTTTCGATTATTTGATTTCCTGTTTTGATTGTTACCCGAACTAGGATTTTGATGTGTAGCCGATTGCGTCTTCTGTTTTGATTGTTACCCGAACTAGGGTTTTGATGTGTAGCCGATGTAGGGTTTCGATGATTTAATCTTCTATTTTGATTGTTACTCGAACTAGGATTTTGAAGTTAATGTAGCCGATTGCCTCTTTTGTTTTGATTGTTACCCGAACTAGGGTTTTGATGTGTAGCCGATCTAGGGTTTTGATTATTTGATCTTCTATTTTGATTGTTACCCGAACTAGGGTTTTGAAGTTAATGTAACTATTTTGTTTTAATATATACTGTTCTATTTTAATATATACTGTTCTGTCATATCTTATGTGGGTGTTGAAGTTAATGTATATTGTTCTATATTCATTTTATTCATTTGGCATCTATGTGTATATACTGTTCTGTGATGATAGAAATAATAAATGTATGTTGGTCTTGAAGTTAATATATACTGTTCTGTCATATCTTATGTGGGTCTTGAAGTTAATGTATACTGTTCTGTTTATTCATTTGTATATTGTTCTAATATATACTGTTCTATTTTAATATATACGGTTGTGTCATATGTTATGTGGGTCTTGAAGTTAATGTATGTTGTTCTATATTCATTTCGCATCTATGTGTATATACTGTTCTGTGATGATAGAAATAATAAATGTATGTTGGTCTTGAAGTTAATATATACTGTTTTGTCATATCTTATGTGGGTCTTGAAGTTAATGTATATTGTTCTGTTTATTCATTTGTATGTTGTTCTAATATATACTATTTTGTTTTAATATATACCGTTATGTCATATGTTATGTGGGTCTTGAAGTTAATGTATGTTGTTCTATATTCATTTTATTCATTTGGCATCTATGTGTATATACTGTTCTGTGATGATAGAAATAATAAATTTATGTTGGTCTTGAAGTTAATATATATTGTTATGTCATATCTTATGTGGGTCCGAAGTTAATGTACATTGTTCTGTTTATTCATTTGTATGTTGTTCTAATATATATATACTGTTCTGTGATAATAGAAATAATAAATGGGTGACCATCGTAATCTGAGGGAGAAGTCAAAAAATTGGTTCAAAGATGCTACTGAATCCTTTTTGTTTATACTTCATAATAGACAAATAGAATTTGACAATTTAAATTTTGACAAGACTGTGTGGGAAGAGATTAGCACTAGACTTGCAGAAAAATGTGGCACTAGGTACCCTATTGATAAGATTAAGGCAAAGAAACTTCGCCTTCATCGTTTGTATAAAGATTGACAAGAACTGATTAGCCACATCAGGGTGACCTGGAATCCCGATACTGGGATGATTGAGGCTGACGAGACCGTGTGGAATATCACGGTAGGTTTTTGTTAATAGAGTTATTTATTAGGTATCGTATTGGGTAGCATGTTAATATAGTAAATTTCGTGTGCAGAAAGGAGGAAGAAAAGATTATTTCAAACAATTTAGGAATGTGCCACCTCCCAATTTACCTTTGTTGGAATTGATTTTTCAAAATCAATTTGCAACTGGTGGGATGGCCCGATCATCTACACATGCGCCTTTGAATTCAGATGAAGAGATCATCTATAGAACAAGACAAACAAAAATTGTTTGAACTTATGAGTCAACACATTACAGCCTGTCGTGCTCGTAGTGAGGCCGCATCAATTGGTACAACCCCCCAAATCCATATACCCTTGCAAATTGCGGTGAGCGCTTATCTAATTTGCAAGGGTTGTCTGAAGAAACACATGCTAAGACATGCACTTTCATGCTTAGTAATCCTAAAGCTCGGGAACTTATTATGATATTGCCCAATGATAAATTGATCAATTGGCTTAAAACTTTGTAGTGAGTTAGTGAACAATTCAGAAATAATATTGTTATTTGTTTTCATGACTATGTGCACTCTTGTGTGTGCACCTTTCATTTCTTGCACTTATTTTTTTTTCAGCTTATATTCACTGTTCTGTACTTGCACTATTTTTTTCCAGCTTATATTTCAGTACTTGCACTGTTCGGATAATTGCTATTTTTATTTCAACTTATATTTCAGTACTTGCACTGTTAGCTTATATTTCAGTACTTGCACTATTTTTTTGAATTCAATACTTGCACTGTTTTTTTGAATTCAGTACTTGCACTATTTTTTTGAATTCAAAACTTGGTACTATTTGAAATTTCAGAATGAGTCATCCATCAAATTCATCACATCCATCAGTTAGCGATGAAGAGGATGATGATGATTTTGAGTTTGCACTAATACTTATGATGACTATTTTGAATCTCTTGGACGAACAACTAAATCCTCCACTACGAGCAATACACACTTCAATGTTGAGAGGAGCTGACTACGTCCAAGAGTTGATACATAGTCCGGTAAGGTGTTACAAAAATCTTCATATAGAACCACCTTTATTTCTAAGATTATGTGGTGAGCTTAGGAGACTAGGCTTAGAGGACAAAAAAATTTATGTGGAAGAAGCCGTGGCAATGTTCATATATACGATTTGTCACAATGAACGAGTACGAGTAGTTGTAGAGCGATACCAACACTCGACTCAAACATGCCACAAATAGTTCAAGTATGTACTTGCGGCAGTTCTAAGATTGGGAATCGAACTTATAAAACCTCGTGAACCGCAAATAGTACAATCGACGATTCATGGAAATCCACGGTGGTTTCCATATTTTAAGGTAATGTACACCACTTAGGCACTTTATTTTAGCCTTAAGGGGTCTTACTAATCCAAGAATAATTTTGTAGAATTGCATAGGGGCAATTGATGGGACTCATGTCTCCGCTTTCGTTCCCGCCAATAAATCATCTTTATATCGTGGCCGTAAGGGAACAATAACACAAAATATGATGGCAGCCTGTGCCCATAATATGCAGTTCACATATGTGAAGGCGGGTTGGGAGGGAACCGCAAATGACTCGCGGATTTTTGCACATACAATATACTCTCCTAACTCGGATTTTTCGATGCCAAACGGAGGTAAAATTCAAAAACAATAATGACATTCTTGTATTGGTTTTATTACTGATACATTTTATACATTGTATTGATAGATGAATATTACTTGGTGGATGCCGAATATCCTAATGTATTTGGATTTTTGGCACCTTATCGAGGTGAAAGATATCATCGGTCAGATTATCGTAGACGAGGCCCAACATCTAAAAAAGAATTGTTCAACCAACGGCATTCATCTTGTTGAAATGTTATCGAATGATGCTTTGGACTTTTGAAAGAACGTTTTCCAATCTTAAAGATGATGCCGAACTACGGGGTTTCAAGACAAGGAAGTATTATATTGGCTTGTTGTGCAATTCACAACTTTATTATTAAATATAAATTTTTTGATGAATTAGTAGATATTTGGAACAATGAAAAAGTTATTATTGATGATGATGATAATGAACCTACATCATCAATAGGTGAACATTCTTCTAGCCAAAATGTAATGCATGATATTCGTGAGGGTATCGCTAATCAACTTTGGGCGCATCGCCGCTGATATATTTTTATTTTTTTATGTTAATAGATACAATGATGCTATTTTCATGATGCTTTGAATTTTATTAGTTTTGTTGGTGCATAGTACCAATAATATACTAACATACTTGCGATACCATAACAGAATAGTATGGCAGTTTCCTCAAGTCGCATAAGTGAAAATACAACATATTTGCAATACCAGAACATAATATGTTATTGTGGTATACAAGCTGTAGTACGAATAAGTGAAACTGTAAAAAACCCTGGCCGTTTATTTGCGGCTTGCTCTGCAAGTCCCAATGGTTGTGGATTCTTTCAATGGATCACTCCCATTGCATCAACCATACGCGATGGGGAAGAAGAAGTGAACCAAACCTTTCATCAACCGTTTCATCAAATAGGGGCCAAAATTGACAAGCTCCTTGATATGAGATTCAAGGGGTTACTAGTACTTGTTTTTATTGCTATTGTATTTTTGTGTAAGTAAAGTATTATTTTGATGGTGTTTTTGGATATACTGCTGCTGTATATATGCTGTGATGATGTCATTTTTTGGATATATTGCTGCTGTGATGCCGTAATTATAGGCTGTTGTGCTATTATTTTATATATTTTAATTTTTTTCATCGGTGAGGAATTGGAGGCGATAACCAATTAATGGTTATGCACACTTTCCTCCTAAAGTCGTAAAATAATATTGCTCATTATTATGTATTTATATGCATTGTTGTTATCAATTTGTTATTTGTTTTCCGATCTAGGGTTTTGATGTTATTGCGTGGTTGTGGTGAGAATTTACATTGCGTGATTGTGCTGATTTTATCATTGCGTGATTGTGCTGATTTTATCATTGCGTGGATATGCCGATTTTATAATTATGTGGTTATTAAATAATGAGTAAACTTATTTTTGGTGGACTATGAATTGGAGGCGGTCACCAACTAATGGTGATACACGTTTTCCTTCATAGTCTTACATTCATATAATTCTGATGCCAAATATAACGTTAGACGCTGTAATTTGAAATCAAAATTTGTGACTTGTCTATTGAGTATGTTATGTTGCTGGTGGTGATTCTTTGGTGTTGGTTGCTACCTTGGCTGAAGCAGGCTGATGCAGGCTATTTAGTACTTGATCTTAATTGGTTGTTGTTAATTAGCTGATGTAAGAGTTGTGTTGATGCAAGAGTTGATTTTATAATTCTGGCAGTATATGTTTCATTAATTCATTTTTTTCTTTCTATTTATTAAGAAAATTTTTTATGTAACACCAAGAGGTATTATTATGAAACCATTCCTATTGGTGGTAGATTATTATTTTGTTTAGTGACTTATGACGATAGGAATTTTTTTCCGAAGATTATCTACAAATCATCTATAGTAAACAACGTTTATGCAAATTTGAATGAGATCCAACAACATTTTCGGCTTGTACATATTTTGTTCAACTTATTAAATTGGTCTCATATAATGAAGTTACGTGCAACTTCAGATAATGAAGTTACATGCTATTTCTATTCAGGAAAATTTCTTCTGCTACCTTATCATTCAGATTATCAGCCACCATTCTCTCCTCTTTAGCCCTCATGGAAAGCTGGTGTGCACAAATATGTTCGCCCTTATAATAAGCATTACTAGCAGTCCTTGAATGCTTTGTCGCAGACCTGTTTCATAAATTTACTTTAGAAGAAAATTTAGAAAACCAAATAATATCTCAACTACTTCAAGCATTTTTTTTATTAGAAGGGATTGAGAATATGAAGAATGCAGCATAGTTGTTCATGCTCATGTATCTACTACTATATGTACCTCCTTATAAAATTAGAATGTCAAAACAAGAAAAGAAAAGTGAACAGTGTAAAGGGAGTATACCTCATAATCTTCATTGCATCTTTCCTGCAAGTGATATAGATGTCATCCTCTTCCCACTCAGGCTCAACAGGTACATGCTTACATCTCTATTAAGTTTAGTCTCACTCCAGAGAATGGATCTTCCTCTAATCCTAAACTTTACCTCTATTTTTAAGCGACTAGAAATGACATTGTTTGGGAAGAGAGAATGGTACTTCTTCACACACACAAACCGAAAGTACCAGAATGGCTCCATTTATAAATAATAATTATAAAATATTTTTTTAAAAATAGTTTGTTTCATTTTTAATATAATAATTTTTAATATAAATAATAATTTAATATAATTATATTTACATCAACTAATAAAATATTATTAATAATAATATTTATTTACGAATTAACAAATTAAATTAATTAATAAATATTTTTTAAGTTTGAGTAAAAAATTGAAAACATATATTATGTTTGACAAATAAACGCAGTTTCAATTTTCATCCCGAAAACAATCACTGAAAACAACACACAACAAATAAGTTTTCGCTGTTTTCGTTTCGCGAAACATGAAAATAGGACATGCCAAACAAATACGTTTTCGCCAAACATCGAAACTGAAACTGAAAATCCGAAACTCGAAAACCCATTTCAGTTTTCATGAAACGAAAATTGCTTCTAAATTTTGGCAAACAAATGCGCCCTAAGAGTTCCAAAACAGAAGAGTCAACTACAACAACTAGGTAAACAAGGAAACAAAGTATACTCAAATAAGTTCAATAAACTATCCAACGACAACTAAGGTAACCACTATACAACAAACAACGTCTCCTCCTCCAGGACTCTAGCTACTCGACCAAACACCATCATACCTGGGAATTTGAGGCAAAAACAAATGATGTCAGCGGAAAACTGAGTAGGAGTTTCAAATTATCAACAATAATGATACATAACATGATGCGATGTACCACCTAATGCAACCATTTACAACTCTTTAATAAATTACTACAATGTGCACCATATCATGATCAAATAGACATTAGTAACTGACAACTAATTCAACATATATAAGCAATTATCAACATGACATGCCCAATAAAATAATGCAATAGGAGTTCAATAATTTTATAGAAGCAAAACCAAATAAATAGAGGCAAGGTAAAACCATCATTTTACGCATTCAACATTCATCGGTTACAATAAGATTCACACCGCAACCCAACACAACTACCTATACTCTAAATCATCACGTTTAGTCTAATACATAATTATTCTACATTATTGAACTATTTATCAAACCGAATTAATAATTTTTAGTTACTGAATAATACTAAAAAAATACATGCCAAATGACCTCAAATCAAAAATCTGACACCACCATCGTGTTCAGAACACGAAACCTACAACTTTGATGTTCACCTCAACCTCAACCGATGTCTCTTAGTCCTCCAAAAAATTTAATTTAAGTTTCAAGTCTAAAAAACCGATTCTAGGAATAATACCACAATTCATATACAACAAGCTATTTCTATGATACAACTCTCCAATTATTAATTAATTTATAAAATACTAAAAATAACCTACATAGCCTCTTCCCCGAGCTCGCCTCCCTATTCCTCTCGAGTCCACATCGGGCAGCCTGAAGGGCCGCTGGTGATCACCCCCGTCGATCTCGCCGGCCACTTCCACGGCCATCGACGCCGATGAGGCACCGACTCGAGACTGGGAGGCCACGATGACCTTCCCAGCAGTGACAACGGAAACAACGAAAGGGACTCCTACATCAAAATGATCCTCCAAACCTCTGATTCTTCTCTAGATTCTTCACCGCCGCTCGTCGCCTCCCGTCTCCAACACCGGCTCCACAGTTGTTGAAATGAAGAAACGAGGGATTAAAGTGGGATTAGGGCTTTAATTAGGTGATTTGGCTTTTTGCGAAAAGCCCCCCCCAAAGCTATCATTTACAATAAAGTTCCTATTTTTTTCATGTTATAACATTCTCCCCACCTAATGGAACTTGGTCCCCTAAATTTGAGTATTTGTCTCCGAAAAATCCTGCTTGTCAACATGAACATCCCCTTGAGCCTACTGCTGGGTTAGTGCAAACGCTTAGGCTGACTGTGGTGCACTCTGGTGTGAGCCCCTCCGACGTTATTGCTAGGAACTCTGGCCTCCTGGTTGAAGTCTAGTGGCACACTCCCTCCTAAGATGACCCGGCTGCTTACACCTGTAGCAAACACTTTGAACCTGTGGGCAATTCCTCGTCGAATGAAATGCATCCCCACACTTAAAACAATAAAATTGGCCTCTGTTCGATCGGTCTCTCTGAACAGTAGCCATACTCTGTGCCTGGCTCCTCAGATGGTGGAAGGATGGTGAAAATCCTTGTGACTCAACTAGTGTCATCCTGGCTTTCTTCTGTTGAGGCTGAGTAATCTGGATATTCATCTCGTTGCTACATACGTCATACAGTGGGTAGAACTGCTCTACCTGCCCATTGTAACCTCTAATCCTCCACTCCTGAGTTTGGGCTGCTCGACTGGCTATCACCTGCTGACGATCCTAGTACATGTCATCACGGGTAGCCTCCACACGAAGTGCTCGCATCAGCACCCGATCATACTCTAGCAACTCCTTATCGGCCACCAACCCCTTATTAGAGTTGCTCAATCCATTCTAGAAAAACTCCGCTTGCCTGCGGTTAGAGGAAATCATATCAGGGACAAACTTCGCGAGATTATCGAATTCAACGACATACTCTATCACTCACATCGTGTCTTGTAGTAGCTAAAGGAACTCCTGAGTCTTCTACAGAGAATATGTCGCTAGGTAGCATGACATCCAAATTATGCCGAATCAGTAATGAACTCCAATACGATAATTCTCAAAGGATACTTTTTTTCACCCAGTTATATGTTTGACCAAAGCCCGACACTCTTTCATTTCGACCAAATGCTATCTCTGGAAGTGCTGAAACACGTGCTAATATTTGTTCACCAGACAACATCGGTGGTGGTTCATCTCTTTCGACTCTGCCCTTAGTAAATTTATTACGATTCATTCGATACTGATGATTAGCTGATAGGAATCGACGATGATAATCAAAGAATGAGATTTTCCGTCCGTTCTAAAGACTGAATGATTTAGAGTGTTCCATACAATACAGACAAGAGAGTCTGTCGTGAGTGCTCCAACCAGACAACATGCAGTAGGTCGGAAAATAATTGATTGTCCACAAGACCGCAGCCTTTAAATTGAAATTTTGCTTCTGATGACATTCATAAGTGACAGCTCCCTCAGTCCACAATGTTTTCAATTCATCTATCAATGGTTTGAGAAACACGTCAATTTCTTTTCGCGGACCCTTAGGACCCGAAATAATCATCGAAAGATAAATAAATTCATCTTTCTTACACATTGACGGTGGCAAATTATAAACTATTAGCAACACTGGCCAAACTGAATAAGGAGTTGCAGAATGACCAAACGGATTAAAACCATCCGTGCATAATCCCAATCTGATATTTTTAGTATCCCTAGCAAATAAAGGATAACATCTATCCAAATGTTTCCATGCTTCACTGTCGGATGGATGAGTCATTATTGTATTGTCACGACTTCTTGCATGCCAACTCATGTAGGGGGGCGTCTTTTCCGACATGAATAATCTTTGAAGCCTCGGTGCCAGTGGAAAATACCGAAGCACCTTAAACGGGATATTTTTATGTTGGGCCAATTTCTTCTCCTTATAACGAGGATGTTCACATACAAGACATTTATCCAACTGCGTATTTTCTTTATAATATAAAATGCAGTTATTTTGGTACGCGTGTATTTTTTCGTACCCAAGCCCTAATTTTCTCATCAATTTTTTAGTCTTATAAAAAGTTAGCTCAAACTTATTATCAGTGGGCAGCATTCCATTAATCAATCCCGCAATTCGATCAAACGCAACCCCGTCGATATTACAATCGGCCTTGATGTTCAGGAGTTGCGTCATTGCCAAAAACCTAGTGTATTTAGGACAATTCTCATACAAAGGTTCATCGACAGCTTTCAACATCTTGTAAAATTTTGCGGCTTCTTTATTCGGCAATTCAATCTCTACCACAGGTTGTAATTTTGATGGCAATTTTGTGACATCAACACCTGTAGTATCTGGTGGCACTGACGTCTCAGTAACTGGCTGATGGACATTATCATTCAGTTGGAATTGACCCCCAAGACTATCAAGTATCATAGTTCTATACGGATTAGATGGACTAGATAAAGAAACACTAGCAGAGGAAGATTCACCATGTGTCTGAACGACAGGATTGCTCGCGTCCCAACTTCACGTGACTCCCCGTGACAAGTCCATATAAAATATCTTGGTGCAAATCTTTTGCTATATAGATGTAGAGTGATATCTTGGTGCAAAGCTCCACGATCAAAACATCGGTACATCCAACTTCGATTGTCCGACATGATTATGTCAATCAATGACAATATCTTCAGTCAATGTCTTTATATGTGAGATGGTCCTATTCCATTCGGGATTCATGTTATCCATATTGCACTAAGTATTTCTTTTAACCGCTAACTTCATTCTAAATTTCGGCAGCATCTCCCTACAGTTCTCCGAATATGCATATCATCTGGGCGCGTATCAGAGAACAAGAGAGATACAATAGCCAAAATTTAAGAATGAGTTAACGGTTAAAAGAAAAAACTAAGTGCAATACAAATAACTATGTTCCCAAATTATCCAATTAGGGACAATTCAAGGGTTGTATGTTGTATAAAAGATCATTTACTTCTTTTACACGAACATACAATCCCCGAACGGATCTAAGGTTTTGCTAAATCATATCTGACTCCTTGATGCGTACGTGAAACGTATCAACTCATTGGATGGATGATTATTTTCTAAAATTTTTGATGCCGGTTTGAGTCCACGGTGGACGATTCCGACACGAGTCCAAAGTGACGATTCGTGCGCGAGTCCAAAGTGGACGATTCTAATTAATTTAAATCTAAATATTAATATTAAAATTAATCTAAACTAAAATTAATTAACAGATATAATATAAAACTAAATCTAAATCTAATTAACATTAAAATACATTAATCTAAACATGAAAATAAATCTAAACATTAAACATTTAACCTAGATTAATGTAAACATGAAAAATTAACCTAAAACATGAAAACTTAATCTAAAATATGAAAAATTTATCTAAACAGTAAACAATTAACATAGATTAATAAACCCTAATCAAATTTTATTAGGGTTTAATTAAACCCTAATAAACTTTTTATTAGGGTTTAATAAAACTCTAACAATAGTGTTCCGACGACATTGTCCAATGTTCGATATTGGACACTAGACATTGGTTCGGCGACCGACGATTGGCCGAAACCCTAATATTTAGGGTTTTGGCTGACCCTAGTAAAGGAGAAGAGAAGAGGGGAACTAATACCTGGAAATGGTTCAACGTTGAAGGGCGCGACATTGGCAGGCGGCTTCGGCGGATGAAGATGGCGGCAGGCGTCGACGACGTCGGCAGAGAAGGAAGAAGAAGTAGGGAAGAAAGGGGTCGGGCGTGATCGCGAGTTAAATAAACTCATCAGCAACGGCTCACTTAGCCGTTGCTAATGAATACAACACATCACCAACAGCTCACTAATCCGTTGCAAAGCCATTGCTGATAAGTATTTCATTTTCGCGCCGCGAGCGCCCCGTCGACTAAAAAGCAACGGATACAAAAACCGTAAGTAAGCCGTTGCTAATGTGATAATATCATTAGCAATGACCGACGCGGCTGTATGTAAGCCGTTGCTGATGAATTATTTTATTTGTGCACCGCTTTCGAGCCATCTACTTGTTGGCAATGGCCCGAGCGGCCGTACGTAGGCCGTTGGTAAGCCGTTAGTGATTGCAATGGCTTGGGCGGCCGTTGCTGATGGTCGTTGCTGAAAACCATTATTCTAGTAGTGACCAAGGATTGCCGTGTCGTTCAGTCCATCATCCGCAACCTCCGCATCGTCGTCGACGAGCGCGACATCTGCATGAACGCCGGCTTCATCGCCAAGCTCGAGCGGCTCTCGGGCCGTCGCCGTGGGAGGGTCAACCTCCCGCAAGTATTCATCGGAGGTCTGCTCATCGGGGGCGCTAACGAAATACGGGAGTCTATGAGTTGGGGGAGCTGATGCGGCTTGTGGAGGGGATGCCGTCATCGAGCACCAACGCCTGCGGGGGGTGTGGCAGCGTGCGCTTCATCGTTTTGTAGGGTGTGTGACGAAAGTGATGAGTGCTATGACGAGAAGGGCGGCGTTGGAGGCTTCCTGAGCTGCTCTGTCTACAACGAGTCTCCTGCGGTGTTCTTAATGATGCGCCAAACCTTCTATCTGATCAAGATCGAATAGACGAGGAGGATGTTTGTTGGTTTATATAGATTAGCTATATACACATACCTTCTCTAAAGAGGATGTCTACAGAAGATTAGCTATACGACAGACATGTATAGCTAATCATGTATCGATTAGCTACACGACAAGGAGGATGAGAAATAACACATTGATTGAGTCGTTTCAGCATTCATCGTGCTAATTTAAACACGATTCTGCAATAGCATGAGAAATGCTGGACAAATGGAATGATGCAATATATTCATGAACATCTACAATGAATACAATATGAGATAATTAAGGGTTGTTCATTTATGCTGCCAAGGCGTGATCGGCCGTCGACGATGACCCCCATATGGCACCACTTCTCCTCCGGTGCCGCTGCCTTGGGTAGAACGCACTAGATGTAGGCGATGAAGGCCTCGACCTTGGTTCTCTTCTTGGTGGCGGCTTTCATGTGGTCAACGTCGGCGGCGACGATGTAGTAGATGAGGTTGACGGCCTATTTGTCTTCATCAACAGGTAGGGGCTGTGGGAGGGAGGACACAGGGAGACTGATTTCGAAGTGGCGATCTCTGACCATGACACCTACCTAGAACATGTTGGCAGAGTAGGCGTCAACGATGCGGTGGTCGAAGGTGCAAGCCACGACGAGGCCGTAACATTTTGAGCTCAGTCACCTTTCATTTCAATAGATCTTAGTAAGCTCCAGCATTAATACCTGGACGCAGAGAACTTTGACGTTTTTCTTCGGCACAAGCTTTCCCTCGATGCTGTCATCGGGGTTGGCAATTGACAACTCCCGAAGTTCGACGTCGGCGTAGACAATGGTGAAGTCGATGCCGCGATTGTTGCAGAGCAACTCGGGCTCGCTGACGGGTTTGACAACACCTTTGCCAGCGAAGGTGTGGTACATGGACAGATCTTCGGCCAACGAAGATTTGAGAGCGCTAACCATGGAGGAGAAGGTGAAGTCGGAGACACCTTTCGAGGTACTGATAACTTTCAACCAGAGCTCGCCGGCGAACACCGACGAACACCAACGAGCTCGCCGGCGAACAGTGAGTAGAACTCGCCGACGGTGTATGAAAGGCCGAACATGCCGACGCCCAGGACCGAGATAAATACGTTGGAGAGAAGTTAAAAAATAAGTTTTGATTTTTTTTTAAAATCAACGTGTGCATGCCACATCACATAGTTAACGAGGTAGCTAACAGAATTTTGATGGAGGGATGCAATTGATACAAATCTGATAGTTCATGATGCAATTTGAAGAAATGAAAGTTCAGGATACATTTGAGACAAAGTCAAAAGTTTAGGATATATTTAGGTACCCATTAATTTATAAACATACAGTTGGGGTGCAAGTTCAGTCTCCCCATTCCCGTGAGGTGGGTTAAACACACCCGTATGTCGACATGCTACCTGTGCCTCATACGGTACCCCATGCTCTACTATCGTAGTCAGGGCCAAACCATGCTCTAATACCACTTTGTGACGCCCCAACTCGGGGTCATGTGACCAGTCGGAATACTGACCCGTACCCCGAAGCCTACCATACACCATGCATGTAACATTACATAAATGATGGAATTTTTATAATATGACCAATATGTCAAAGTATAGGTTACATGACAACAACGAAACAAATCACAAATCTCCAAAGGAGTGTAAGTCGAATGGCCAACACTAGAGGGGGAGGGGGGTGTGAATAGTGTATTTGCTAAATATTTAACCTAAATATGGTTTTATTCGTTTCTTAATTAGTTAGGCAAGAGTTCAATTCAACTAGATGAATGCGGTGTTGGTGAAATGACCACACTAGAGGGGGGGATGAATAGTGTGTTTACTAATCTTTTTGCCTAAATCCGGTTTTAATCGTTTCTTTGGTTACTTAGACAAATTACAAGCTGAGTAGCAAGCGAAAGCAAAGGAAATACGATAATGAAGTAAACACGAGTAGAAGCAACGTAAGCACAACTATTTATAGTGGTTCGACCCCAATGCCTACTCTACTACCTAAGCACCGTGCTTAGGATTTCACACCCAAATTCACTAAATTATGAGTAGCTTATAATTGAGGACTTTACACCGGAAAGATCCTACACTCACCTCGAAGGCACTTCCACACCCGGAAGTATCCCACATTCCTACCGAGTGAGCTTTCCCACCTCAATTCCTAAGACCTAATCATAACTTAGTTTACACAAGTGGCTTTACACCTTCTACACCAATGTAACCACTTACACACAAGACCACACACTAGGTCTTCTTACAAACTCAAGTAAATCAAATCAAAACAAAATAAAAACACCTTAATCACAAGAAGAGAGTAAAAAGAACTTATCACAATAAGGACACCTCTTCTTCTTGAGCCTAGCAAGCTTGAATACCCTTTCAATGAAGAACACTTGAGGATGAGGGATAAAGGGCTAGGTTTTATGGATTTGATCATGAAAGGACTTAGGAGAGGCTTAGGATCACTCTTTGAGACTTGGAAGCATCAACATTAAACTAGTATTTATAACCCCCCAATCACCAAGGATCGACCGAGCGATCGCCGAGCGATCAAAGGCAATCTGCCGCTTTTGGGTACACTTCGGTCGACTGAATTGGCTACGTACTGCCAATTTTTCGTCACATTCGATCTACCGACCGGTCGATCGAATTGCCTTCTGCCTGATTTCCTCTTCTGCCGGCCGATCGGTCAATCGGTCGATCAAATCTGGGCAGGGCAATTTTCTTGTGAATTTTTCTTGCGCGCTTCATTTTTGAGTTCCGGCCTGCAGCGTGCGTCAACTTGGAGAGCTTTCCATGTATTCTTTAGACTCGTCCAAGACATCTTTGGTGCACACGTCAAACTTCTAGAGATTTCCGTGACGAACCCAAACGCGTCGATCAATGTCCTTCCGAGTTTTTGATTTCTTCGATATTTTCGATCGAGGACATCGAGAGCTAATCGATATGGAACCTGAAAGTATTTCTCAATAAAATATTAGTTCCATATTTGTTATCATCAAAACCGGGATTAAGACCAAAGTAGAAAACCTTAGGCCAACATGCGAAAGCTAGTAAATAATTCAAGTAGACAAAACTCAAAGTAAGCAACACAAATAATAGGATTTATAGTGGTTCGGCCCCAATGCCTACTTCATTACCTAAGCACTCCGCTTAGAATTTCCAACTTAGCATTACTAGATTAATTGTTTTCTTTACAATGAGGACGTTTTCACCAGAGAGTCTCCGCTCTCACACCGAATGCACTTTCACGCTCGGAAGTCTCCGTCATTCTATCGAGAGCACTCTCCCACCTCAACCCTAAGGACAACATAACTAATCCCAATAATCTAATCACACTGGTGGATTTAGGCCTCTTCACCAAGGCAACCACCAAACTCAAGATCTACACACTAGATCTTTATACTTGAACAACAATGAAATAAAGACTAAAAATACAATAGTAATGGAGCAATAATCAAAACAACAAAGTACTTAGCTCCAACCAAAGTTTCCTAGCTTCCTCTTGATGCCTTTGATGGTGAATCAATGAAGTTAAGGCTTACTCAAGGAGTTGAGAGATCAAAGCTAGAGTTTCCAAGAATGGTGGCTCAATCAAGCTCAAAGATCATCAAAATATGGCTCAAGGAGTGTTAGATGATGTATGGATGAGGAGGCTTATTTATAGAGAGCCAAAGGAGTATGGCTCGGATGAAACAACACAACGGCTCAAAATAGAGTCGTTACCTTCCGCCGGTCGATCTGTCAGTGGATGGTTCAATTGACTGAACATTCGATCGGATGCCGACCGAATGCACACTGTGGGTTTTTGCCTCAAGTCGGTCGCTCGTCGGTCGACCGACCATTCGACCAAAACTTTAAGTTAGTAACTTTAAAACATAAATGTTAAATAAGGATTACCCCCATTTGGATTCAATAAAAATATCTAGAAAATTAAAATCCTTAAGAATCAAAATCTAACTTTTGGGGTCTAGTACAAATTTGCGAAAACCAGAAATTTTATAATCTCCCGGGTCAAAGGTCTTAAAAAATTCCTTAAAATAGGTCGCTAACTTGTTTCTACCTAAGGAACAATTATCAGAACTTTTGGTGCCAAGAAAATGTCTAAGTCATATAGCCCTCCAGGGAGCTCCCTAGGCTTAGAGAATTTCTGAGACATTTTTTGATTTTTCGAGTTTTCATGTTTTGGAGTTCAAGTTTCGGTTTTTGGGTTTTGCATTTGTTGGCCTAAGGTTTTTTACCTTGGTCTTAATCTCTATTTTGATGATAACAAACATGGAACTAATGTTTCATTGAGAAATACTTTCAGGTTTCAAGTCAGTTAGCGCACGACGTCCGCGATCGAAAAAATAGGAGAAATCAGAGAAATCGGCAAGGACGCTCGTCGACGCTCAGGATTCTTCGGAAAGTTAAAGTTTAGGTCTAGGGTATCTAGTTTATGTTGTAAATCCTCATGATGATGCATAAGAACCCAAAAACCAAACCCGAACCCCAAAATATGAAAAATCGGCAAATTAAAAAATGACCCTGGAATTCACTAAGCTTAGGGGAGCTCCTTAGAAGGCTATATGACCTAGACATTTTCTTGATACAAAAAATATCGGTAATTGTTCCTTGGGTAAAAACTAGATAACGAGGTATTTTAAAGGAATTTTTGGAAGCCTTTAACATACCCATATTTGACCTGGGAGATTAGAAAATTTATATTAGACCACAAAAACTAGATTTTGATTCTTAAGGATTTTAATTTTTTAGATATTTTTATTGAATCCAAATGGGAGGTAATCCTTATATAACATTTATGTTTTAAAGTTAATAAAAATATCATATAAGTAGACTTAGTGAAGACGGAACCGAGAAACGAGCAAACAAGCAAAAAAAACCAGCCTAAGCAGTCTGCCCTGCCCAGGTTCTATCGAAGGAGAAGACATTTCGGTCGACCGAACGTTGCCCAGAACGGGTAGAATGCCTTCGGTCGCTCTGGCAGTCGCTTGGTCAGTCGACCAATATTCGACCGGACCAGCGACCGATGGTATAACGGCTTTAAAAATAGTCGTTTATACCCGTTGTGTCCGACCACCACTTGGTGGTTTGCCTATTTAAAGGCCTTTTAAGCCTTCCTATGACCCTCTAATGCTTCATGAGATATTCTTTGACACCTACAAGCTTCGATTGAGCCATCTTTGTTGAAACCCTAGCTTTATACCTTGTTTTTTCTTGAGTTTGCCTTCAAGCTTGATTTGATTCATCATCAAGGCATCAAGAGGAGCTAAGATTCATTGTGTAGGAGCTAAGTATTTGTGTTGTTGTATTTTTACTCCGTTACTTGTATATTTTCTTGTTTATTTTCATTGCATTTGAACTTGTGTAAACCTAGGTTGCTAGGTTTGATTGAGTTGGTGGTTGCCTTGGTGTTAAGGCTTAAATCCACCATTATAAACTTAGTTTACTAGGATTAGTTGAGTTGTCCCTTAGGTTGAGGTGGGAGAGTACTCTCGGTAGGAAGGTGGGATACTTCCGGGTGTGGAAGTGCCTTCGATTTGAGAGCGGAGACTTTCCGGTGTAAAGTCCTCTTTGTAAGGGAAACGATATAATCTAGTAAAGCTAAGTTTGAAAATCCTAAACCGAGTGCTTAGGTAGTGGAGTAGGCATTGGGGCCGAACCACTATAAACACTTGTGTTAGCAATGTTTTCTTTTTGTGTATCACATTGCTTATCTTTATTACTCGCTTTCGCATTTAGTCGTTGAATTGCGAATTGCCTAAGTAATTTAAGAAACATTTAAAATCAAATTTAGGCAAATAAATTTAGTTAACACACTATTCACCCCCCATCTAGTGTGGCCATTTCACCAACAACATCATGAAAAAGGATTACATAATCATTTTAGACACCCTAAACCTAAACTCTATCTTCCCGAAGAATCCGAGCGCGTCGACAATAATGTCCTTCCAATTTTCCGATTTTTTGATTTCTCCGATGTTTCCAATTTTTCTGATCGGGGACGTCGTGCACTAACCGACTTGGAACATGAAAATATTTCTCCATGAAAACATTAGTTCCAACAAGGAGTTCATGAACAAAATGCTAATACAATATATGGATATGACACGAGGACAGATTGACGAGCTTGCACCTCTAGCCGAAATTCCAGGTACCTGTGTAACACTACTAATTAGAGTCTGCAACAAATAAAAGAAAATGACATGAGATCACACGAACTCATTGAGCGGCTCGTACCAAGCCTCCGCTAAGCAAAACACAATGTAAATAACATTATAAAATCACATGAGTAACCATGCTATATAAATAAACAAATAACCACACTGTCATACGTACCAATCTTGTGTCCATAAACGACATAAATAGCACACAATAGTCAAACACACGGTTCGGTCGCTAGGATGACCCTCTAGCGAGCTTCCTGCCCCAGGCCTCACGAGCTAGATGGCCAACTAGCCTCGTTACCACTCTAGTTGGGAATATCCCTCCAACCAATGCCACTCCGGGTCAGTCATCAGTGTGGCTCTATGACGAGCTTCTCGACCCACAAGTCATTAGGGTTGAAAACTGAACCGAACCGAACCGCTCAGGCTCGATTCGGATTCGGCTCAGAGTTGAACGAGCAGGACTCGAATTCGAAATAGATCTGAGCCGAATCCGATCCCGGGTTAGGGTTCGATCAATTTAACAAACCGAATATGATTTGAAAGGTACTCGACTCGTTTTCTCCTCAAACTACTTGACTCCTCCCGAGCTGTTCGCGAAGGCGTCGTCGCTTGAAATCGCTTGAGCTGTTCAAGCGGAGATCCGAGCTGTTCGAGCGGAGATCCGATGCAGTTCTACAGTTCTGCCGAGTGCCGACTCCGAGATTGAGACGCCGACTTCCCTTTCTCGTAAGCGGTAAGTCTTTAAATTATTTGCCCTAATCGAGTAGAAGTTGAAGCGATATCGCCGGATCGGCGATTTCCGAATCAATTTGATGATTTTTCTCGGTTCCAAGAAGATTTATTTGATGTAAATCTCCGATTTTGTAAGTTTCAAAACCCTAAATTTATTATTTGCATGATTTGCATCACACATTCGCATGGCTTTCGGATTTATCTGATGTGAGTATGTGACTCTAATTCTCTATAAATAGAGGTCATTTGGCCTCTGGTTCTTAGCATTGAGCATTTGAGCATTAGCAACCAGCATTGTGAGTCCGTCGACTGTCATTTTCTCCCTTACTGTGACTCTGTGCGAGTGCGAGTCTTAGCAATTAGCATTGAACATTTGATTCAGTACTGCCATAGCAATTAGCAATATGTCATTTTCTTAGCAATTAGCATTGAGCAATTAGCAATCTGTCATTTTATCTAAATTTAGACTGTTGATGTTTATCCGTTGATGTTTATTATTTACTTTTAATTTAGACTGTTGATGTTTATTATTTACTTTTAAACTTATGCTTAGTTTAGTTTAGTTTACTATTTAGTTACTGATGAACTGCATGTTTTGTTTGAGTTCATCATGCTGACTGTTGATGTTTATCAATTGATGAACTGCTATTTTTGTTACTGATGAACTGCCTATTTTGTTACTATTTAATTTGACCAATGCTGGCTGCTGCATTGATGAACTGCCTGTTTTGTTTGTGTTCATCATTCATCAACACATCTTCAATTTGATTAATGATGGCTGCTGCATTGATGAACTGCATGTTTTGTTTGAGTTCATCATTCATCAACACATCTTTAATTTTCTGCTGGCTGTTGCATTGATGAACTACCTGTTTTGTTTGAGTTCATCATTCATCAACACATATTCAATTTGATCAATGATGGCTGCTGTATTGATGAACTGTCTGTTTTGTTTGAGTTCATCATTCATCAATCATCAACACATCTTCAATTTGATCAATGTTGGCTGCTGCATTGATGAACTGCCTGTTTTGGTTTATGAACTTGTTTTCTGCTACTGATGGACTGAACTCGGACTATTGATGGACTGAACTATGAAGGTATTGATACTTGGTTTATGAACTTGTTTTCTACTGCAGTGATGAACTTGCTAATTATGAACTTGATGTATGATGAACTTATTTTTTGCTGCAGTGATGAATTGCATGAGTAAATTGCTTAATTGATTTGTAACTTGCAAGTCTTGTGTTGCAATATGCAAGTTCTACTGTCAAGAGTTTCAAGACTGATTTAATATAACATGTGGGAGAGTAGCTGCTTCTTTGGTGAAATATCATCTATGACCGTTGGGATGCATTACTTCTTTTAGCATCTTGGTTTCTTCTTTTTTCCTGATGTGTTTTCTTCGTTAGTTAACTTATCGGAGTTTGATTTTCTTCAGGATGAGAGGGTACTGAAACGCGAGAGGAGGAAACAGTCCAACAGAGAATCTGCTAGAAGGTCAAGGTTGAGAAAACATGTATTCTATTTATTTCTGGTCTTCTTTTTTTAATTTGTCACTATTTTCCTCTTCTTAGCCCACCGTCAATATTTCAATTATTTGTATTTCAGGCTGAAAATGAGGAGCTTGCTAAGAGAGTTGAGGCTCTTAATGTTGAAAACAGAAGTCTCAAATCTGAAATTAATCAACATTGAGAGAAGAAAACTCTGCTTTATTGGTATTTCTACACTCTGCTAGTAGTTATAGTTTATGCCATTACCTCAGATTTTTTTATTATTGGCTGTTCAAAACTTCATGATTGATTCTAGTGCTAATCACCACACCTAACATACACTTGAAAAGTAAAACAATGTTCAATTTAACGGAGAGAGCATAATAAGTGTTATCCTTATGAAATTTGCTGACAGCATAATAGTATCAAGCATGATCACTCCACTGGTAGATTTGTCACTTTTTTTCTGTAACTTTGATGTACAGACAAAACTAAATGCCCAATTGACCCCATCAAAAGAATTAGCTCCCAATAAAATGGAGGTTAAAAATGTCCCATCTGTTGCTGCTAAGAACTTATTGTCCAAAATAAATAAACCAAATTTGATTGATCCAACAATAAAGATGGAGGATGTGAACCGTGCCAAGTCCAAAGGCAAGCTTGGTCAACTGCTGGATACTAGTCCAAGAACTGATGCAGTGGCAGCAAGCTGATTATAGCAGCATTGATCTATAGTTTTGGCATAATTTTAGTATTATCAGTGATGTGTTTGTATTTCAATATGGTGTTGATGTATTTAGTTCAGTTCTAGACTTCTAGTTTAGTTAATTAGTTTAATATGGTGTTGTGTATCTCACTAGTTAGTATCTGAAGTTTAAAGTATTTTACAAGTTCTGTAACTTATGGTCTTTTGTTAATCAATTAATCAGTTTAATATATTTAATATGGTGTTGTGTATCTTCGTTTTGTAAGTTCTATTAAGTGTTAATTACAAGTGTTGATCTTAAACTGTTATATTTAAGTTAACTGCAAGTCTGATGAACTTGATCTTAACACTTGCAGTTGCAGTTCATCAAACAAGATCATTATAATCAGATTCGTACTCGGACTCATTTCAATCGGACAGTTCGATTGCGAACCGAGTCGAGCAGATTCGAACTCGAGTGCTCGAATATTCGAATCGAGCCGAATATAACCAGCAGATCTAGGTAATGCTTCAAATTCGAATTCGAATCAGCACGATTATAACTGAGCCGAACATGAGCAGACCGATACTCGCTTGTGTTCGGCTGGTTTTCAGCCCTATAAGTCATACTTGTTGAATCAGGCATTAGCTTAGCCTTATAACATACTTCTCGGCCCGACCATCAATCACATCATAAGCACAAATATGATCATACAAAACATGTATGCATTCTCACAATCAAACCAAGATCGAGTGGGTGTGACATTCTATCGAACACTCCAAGTGTACTTGTAGATACACCCAACCCGCCCCTCCCTCGGGCCCCAAACACTCGGCCACAAACCACACCACCTCATAGCAGCCAAAACTAGTTTCAGACTTGACATGCTTAATAAAATCGGTAATGGACATGAAATTCCATCACCCTTGTTCCATTGGGACATTTCATTGAGCATCTGGCGGGCAATCCAAATCATGCCCAACCAAGGCCGAGTGGCAGCCCCACGGAGAGTGCAATTCGGCTTACGATGTCGAGGTATAGCCGGCCACTCGTGGCCTACAAGAGCCCCAAAGTTTGGGAGCACAACCTTACCAAACTAGAAATTTCAGCAACCCATAAATTCCAGCAACTTGGTTGCACTATCTTGGCCCTAATAATCGCACCCTTGGCCGCACAATTCAACGACCAAACCCCCCAACAACTCGACTAAAAGGACCTTATATAGTTCTAACACACGATAGACAGTAAGAAATCAAACTCACTGCAACTATAACCTCAATATTTTAGCTACATTGTCCACATATTAGTTTGAAATTTTCAGCTACACCGTCTACATAACAATCTGGAATTTTCAACATGAAACCATCGGAAACTCGACTCACAATCCCATTTTAGGACTCAGAACAGAACCATGAAAAATAAGAAATTAAACACTCTACTCAACAAGGGGAAATCCAGCCAAATCAACACATAAATTTGCTTGAAAAATTTTAGCACATAATCATCGAGAATTCAGCCTACAACATCCTCAAACGACTACGGAATAAACCATATGAAACCAGAGATCAAACAGTCTTAATCACCTTGGAAAAATCTGATCAAAAGGGCCCCAATCGAAATTGAACATTAGAAAAATGAACAATAAAATAACAAGCTGAAATTTTTAGCGAAAATTATTTTCTGGTTTGGTTTCAGTGAAAATAAAAATTTGGTTTCAAAAACCTAATTTCGGTCTCTAGTTTTTAGTTTTCTAAAAACACATTTGGTTAATAAAAACAACATCAGTTTTAGTTGATTTTGAAACTAGTGAATACTTATTTGATTATAGAAAATAAGACTAATTTACATTGACCAACTTTAGTAGTAATCTAATTTTGATTAAATAGTTAACTAATTCATATAAAATAATTCATATAACTTAATATGATTATAAAAGAAAGTAGCATATTGATAAAAATAAGAAGAATCACTATTCAACACTACAATTTGGACTACAAATAATCAAGATAAATTAGTTTTGGTCAAATTATAAATAGATCGTTTTTAATAAAATTGAGTTATTTTAAAAATTATGTTTGAGTCAATTGGATAAAAATTGACTTTATTAATTTGTCAATTTAAGATAATAGATTGAGTTGAAAATAATGATTTCTATTTTATTTTTTATAAATTAGATACATTTTTATTTATTTGTAAATTAATTGATTTAAAAAAATTATTAATAATTATAAGTTTGCCATTGTATTTTGATATCAAAACCGAGAGCTTCGAAACCACAAAAAATAACATTGTAATGTTTTTAGTTTTATTAAAAAAATTGATTTTGTTTTCATTTTGGTTTCGATTCAGTTTCATGAAAACGCAAAATCAAACACGTTTTCGTAACCAGTTTTGATTTCACTAACCAAATAGAGGCACATGCACCAAGTCACTGGAAAATAGTCCTAATACCTTCTACTACCGCCCTATGCAAGCCAAACACCAAAACAGAGGCACACGCTTGGAGTAACGTCAATTTTCAAACTTAGAGTTCATCGAAAACAAGATACTTCGGAAAAAAGATCAGATTTCTTCTCCTAATCATGTTCGGTCAAGTCTATGCAT
Organism: Canna indica; assembly: GCA_034359265.1. Lineage (NCBI taxonomy): Eukaryota > Viridiplantae > Streptophyta > Magnoliopsida > Zingiberales > Cannaceae > Canna > Canna indica. Next base: position 66,350,473 of record CP136891.1, on the reverse strand, counting down.
AAATTCAGCCCTAAGCCACTCACCTTGGGTTGAAGACGTACGCTAGAGAAGAAGGTTCCGACGATCCCCACGATGACAAATCCCCGCGATGACGAACCCTCGATCTCGTTTTTAGTGCAATCTCCCTCTCCTCTTCTCCTTGGGCTGCGTGCGGCTCCTCCTGTCTTGGAGTCATACGGCTAGCCCCCCCCCCCTTTTTGTTTTTAACTTAGGGCTGAACTAACCATTGTGCCCCTAACTCGAATCTTCTTCTAGCTTGGCCCATATACTCAATCAAACCACATCCAAAGTGATCTCCTGACTCGACTCGAACCCAAATTCAAAATTCCTACTAGATAAAGGTAAATTTTCATGCGCAAGGGTCATACCTTCGATCGCGACCTCCATCAATACACTTGTCACGCTCAGATGCGCACCCTGAGTTTCTTACTAAAATTTCAAATTTAAATTATAATCAGTGCGGGTATTACACACACACACAAAGAGAGAGAGAGAGAGAGAGAGAGAGAGAGAGAGAGAGAGAGAGAGAGAGAGAGAGAGAGAGAGTAGGAGCGGTGTGCGTGTGAGAGTGAGCGGGAGAAGAAAAAAAGGGATCATGCGCGGGTTAAATATTGTAACCCTCGACGATTTTGCGACGACCAACCGCAATTGGAAACGACAGTCGCTATGCCCTCGCGGGGTTATTAATTTTGTGACGACAAATGTTTTAGTCACATGACCTTCCTAGATGTGATGACTCTGCGACCCCCGTTGCTCGCGATCACAGAACCTTCGCATCTGCGATCGCTACCCTTGCCGTCCGTAAATGGGCCGTGCAGATCCCCTGGTTTTTAGTAGTGGTTATCAATGTTACTATTTATTCTTGTAGTGTTCTAATGTAAACGAAACATTAGAATAGTTATGACCGTTCTTTATCTATTTCATTCATTTTCTAATCTTATTTATTATTTATTCATATTCCTTCTCGTTTCATTACATGAATCAAATGATCCCTAAGCGAAATGTTAACTAATAGAAAATACATGTTTTAATATAATTAAGGTTTTTCAAATATACGCGATTTTAATTGGACAAAAATCAAAATTTTAAAAAATACTTTTTATTTTTTTGAGAAATATTAATGAATAAAGATAAAATCTTTTAGCATGTTAGGTATATATAAAAGTAGACTCCTTTTTAAGTATCTTGGACCTAATAGCGCCTAATAAGTGACTCCCATATTGCACTATTATATTTGAATTTCGAATTGATGGAAAATATTTAAAAAAAAAAAAAAAATATAATGGCATATTGATCACTTAATGGTAAAAATTTATAGGTGTAATAAACAAATTAATGAAACAATAGGGTGCTCATTGTTACCAAAATATTGATCGGGTAATTTAATATTTAATCCCTTCCGCTCGTATGAACTCTTACTTTGTTCTCGACCGTCCGTTTGCCTCTTTTGTCAGCATCCTCCGGCGGCCGGTCAGGTGTCAACCTGCCGGTCAACTCGCGACAGAGCCTGGCGTCCAAGTTGGTAGCACCCTTATCCCCCTTCCCCTCCTCCTCCTATTTCTATCTCGTTTGCCGGCGTTTGGGATCCGTAGGTAACTCGGCATCGCACCGTCCTGTCTCCGTCGGCCATCGGGCCATGAATGGTATTTTGACCAATTTAGTTCTGATAATTAATCTTTTCATTTTCAGTGAATATATTAGAAAATTTTCAACCTCGAACATAGTCATCGATCAGCCAAATTGTTGGATTAGATAGTCATCGAACATACTTAACCTAATTTGTCAATCTCGAAGACAGCATCATGACGACAAAACCCTAACCATACTTTAACCAACACATAAGGAGCTAGATTTTACGAAATGGTAATAAGGGATTGATTCATATGTGCATGATGCGGAGAAGTGAAATTCACCTTAGAAATTTAATGCCCTCTTTACAAATATAACTGTGAAGGAGAGTATCACATGTATATTTTTCTCGTTTCAATTAGATTCTTCTTATCAGTTGTACAAGTGTATGCTTAAAAAGAAGCATTTGCAAACATTTTTCCATATTGGATTAATTTTTGTGTATGTCATTCATGTGTTATTGATATGAAGTAAGTATTCATGTTAAAGTTTTGACACCCAATTTGTTTAGCTTTAAGAACTTTGTGCAATGCCTATATGCCATGCTATAGATGTGGAATTGGCTGTTGTGTAACTGTGGATGTGCCAAATTTAAATTTATGGTTACATGTTTGCGCTGGTTCACTACTCTTTTCTTGCATTTGTCTGCAAATTGTACCTGCATTGTCCTGTGAGTTACCTTTGTGCCTCCTAAAGTTTTGCTATAGACCTTACGGGAATGTCTTTTCTTTTAACTTATTTATGGCATCTTTGGCCGCCTCATCTAGCATCAATTTTTCTATCCTGCAAACAGTGGGAAAATATATGGATTAGTTGGCTTTATACTCTAATGTCATATATAATTCAGTTGTTATTTTAGATATCTTTATCTATTGATTGTTTAAGAACGACACTTGGGACGAGGAACGGATTCTGAACTTGCAAAGTTTGACAACATAAATAAAAAAGTGAACTTTTCCGGACGTCTAAAAGATGCTGCGAATTATAACCCATACCTGAACCCAATTTGGCAGTGTTTTGAAGATAACAGTTGATAGAAGACAGGAACTTTACATTTAAGGCTTTCAGCTTCCAACCTGGCAACCTTTCTAGTCCTTTCATTAAAATTTGAACCTCTATTACATTTTTTGTTATGCATTGTTGTTGTCAACAACTTGACATCTTATATATAATATATCCTTTGGGCAAGTATACAAATTGCATTTGTTGTCACCTTATTAGCCGTATTTCTACTACCATGGTGATAGGAAGAATCTGCTTAACAACTTAAAGCTATATCACCTATGGTGGATCTTTTCTTTGTTTTAAATACCTGGAATTCAGGGAACCCAGCTTTTGGTAATTACATTCCGTCTCCTCTTTTTCTTGTGCCAATAAGTTAGTGCATGCCCAACTTATTACTCATGTCCCGAGGTAAATGTGGGGATGAACAACAACAAATTAAAAGTACAATATGTAATGAGAAACTAAGCTGCAGGATATGATGAACAAATTCATGACACACCAAGTATGCTTGAAGATAGTATTAGTCTAGATCCTACTATGGTGGATATGTCAAAAGCCCATGTTCTATAATAGTTGGTAAAAGCTTTTGGGGTGCTTATTGTCACTCAGCTGATGATGGCTGATGATTATAAAGGTATCACACCCAGTGGCTCAGTGACACTGATTTGGTCTTTTCCTTAAGATTTTGTCTGCAGTAGTTTGAGTTGATAGCTGAAACAGTTGTTAGCTGTTAGCTCCAAAATCTAGGTTGGAATAGCTATTACTTTTGGTGGTAGTTAATGAGATTTATTAAAATGGTGATACTTCAGAAAACACCCTTTCAGCTATTGGTTTATTCAAAATGAAATGAAATGGTACTTTTCAGCCACTTAACCAATAGGGCATAGTTAATTATATGTTTATGAGCACATTGACCAATGCTAATGAAGACAATTGGAATCTAGATTTTTGATGAATAAGTGCAGAAATCTACCACAGCTAATTCTCAAATGATGATTTCATAAAAATATTTTGCTGAGTTTATGTAAAGGGCGAGCAATCAAATAAACAAGGATTCTGTTTTATCCTGCCTAGAAATAGATGCCCTCACATAGGCGATCTGATCGTAAAGATATGGTAATGCCTGTGTCTAAATAATTTGGTTATCTTTTAATCCATAGACCTTCAAATTATGTCATTGTTTATGCTCTAAACTTAGGTATGCCAGTCTTGCAAACTTTGATAGGTTTTGTGCTCTCTACTTAAGAGGCAATAACATGTGTATCTCCTAATTTATTATACACCCAACTATCTGATTATTTAAACAAATGCAGATGGTTTTTATGTGTAACTTCTCTATGGCAAGATTTTGTAATGTTGATTTGGTTCTCAAAGAACTTTTCACAAGGTTTTTATGTGTAATTTTTCTATAGCAAGATTTTGTAATATTGATTTGGTTCTCAAAGAACTCTTCATTGTGATTTAATTTGATGAGAAATTGCAGAAGATCTACAACACAACTGCCTTGGGATTCAGCTTAATGCATATGCAAGGTGGTTGAAAGCTGATACTAGTTATCTTTAACATTTCAATTGGAGGTATTCTTCCCATCCCAATTTTAACTTTCATACTTTAACTTACATCCAGAAGAACAAAGAAAAAATTAACTTCAATCTCTAAAATTTAGCCGTGATTTCACTCTAGCCCTCAAGTTTAAAACTTGTTTAGATTTTGAGCTTTCAATTGGTCCTTCTGACTGATGGTGCCATGTGGATCAAATTGCATATGCCTTGCACAAGCATGGGTGAAACAGTCAAACCCTTAATGCCATTGCCATAAATCTTCTAGGGTTTTAGCTTGCACGGTAGATCAATAATTAACCTATGCAATTTGGAGACCATCTCAATTGGCTAAATATTTCAGCAAGGTTTGTTCTAAGCTGACAAAGGGAACATGGGAATTCTAAAAGATATGAGAATTCTGAATGTAGAAGAATCCTACACGGGAATTCTAAAAGATGTCTTAGAATCTTGAATGCAGAAGAATCCTACATGAGCAATTGTAAAGACGTATGAGAAGTCAAGTGTAAAAGAATCCTATGATCCTCTGAGAATACCTAATAGCGTATGAGAACTGTAAGGTTTTTGAAATCTATTTTGGGACTTATATCATGTATTAGATTGTAAAAGGTCCTTCTGGGACTCGTACAATACATTTATGTACTCATCCCTTTCTAAGTAGTTTATCCAATAAATAACTGGTCATGTACTTGATCAAATCAGATTTTGGAATTGGAATTCAACTGTCTTTCTTCTCTATCTAATTTCACTTCTACTTCTTTCTTTTCTCCTCTCTTCTTGTGCTTCTTCTTCCCCTTCTTGTATTTATGTTCTACATCACTATTTCTCACACTGTAGAATCTATTCATTGTAAGTTTCATCTGCTTCCTAATTGCTAGATAAACTAAAAAATAAATACAGACCATTCTTCCTAGCAGCTAGTATGTCAGTTGGATGAACCAAAATAAAAAAGAATAAAGCCACCAGCAAAGTTATAACCTTACCTTGTTCATTTTGCATGCTAAGAATCAATGCTTGTGATTTGTGTCGGTCTAGAAGGTACTGATGATGACCAATTCTTAACAGAAGCGTATCTCCTCCATGAATTGTCACTGAGCAGGGAAGATAGCAAAGTAGAAAAGAGGGAGGGAGTGCTAGGAGGAAAAATCTTATATGGCCAGCCTACCCATATAAATCTCTATGAACGAGTGGATATGGGCTTTAAGCGACTGAACATGGATAGAAAAGGAATGGATATGTTCATGTTCAGTCGCTTAAAGCTCATATTCACTCATTCATAGGTTTTCTATGGGCAGTCTGCCCATAGAAGTTGCACTCGTGCTAGGAAGCCTTTTGCTGGAAAGAAACCTGGTCGCTTCCCAGTGATTGAGAGGTGCGTCAGCGAGGAGTATATTGCAATCAGAATACAAAGTTTCAAAAACTAAATTTATGATTTTTAAATTTCAAGGACTAAACTAAGATTTTTCCTTAAAACCAAAGTAGTGATGTCTTGATTATTTGGGTTCTTGCTTCATTGTTTCACAAAGTCCACTTATACTTCCAGATTCAAAATGAATCTTGTTACTTTTCTTTTCTTTACTGTTATAGTTATGGTTTTTTCTAATTCTATGGCCATAAAGAAGTGCAAGCTTGAAACTTCTACGGAACAGAATACAGATAAAAATAGCACATTGACAAGCAGAATGTGTAAGTAATCATTATTGTCAACTAAAGGCACTACAACAATCTACTTATTTTTTGACGTCAAAATATATTAACATTTCGACGCCAACGGCAGTCAAAATGAATATATTGACAGAAACAAAGACGTCGAAAACGAGTGCAAGAAGATCAGAGCTGAAATAAGTATTTTGACGTCTGAATAGGCGTCAAAATGTTTGACATATCGACGTCGGTTGACCGACGTCAACAGGCGTCGATATGAACATATCGACGCAAGCTGACCGACGTCATCAAGCGTCGTTATGAACATATCGACGCCAGCTGACCGACGTCAGCAAGCGTCAATATCAACATACCGACGCCTATTAAAGACGTCGAAAAGTTTTTTAAAAAATAAAATATTGCATATCGGCGCCTGTCAGAGGCGCCGATATGCAAGAAAGAAAAGAAGAAAAAAATGATGACGTGCACGATATTCTCCAATACCGTGCGACTACCGCGTATAGCAGGCGGTATTCGATGATACCGCGCGGCGCTGTACGCGGTAATCGAGAATACCACGTACAGCAGGCGGTATTCGATCAAACGGGCGGAAAGCCGCCTGTTCGATTTTCGCCACGCGGTGGAAGTCGAACGAGCGGCTTTAACGCTCGTTCGATTTCCGCCACGCGGTGGAAATCGAACGGGCAGCTTTAATGCTCGTTCGATTTCCACCGCGTGGTGGAAATCGCGCACTTGTTTGATTTCCATCGCGTGGTTTCCGCCGCTCTGCTCTGTTCGGTTTCTGCCACGCGATGGAAATCGAACGGGCGTAGCGCTAACCCGTTCTAATATCGAAAAAAAAAATTCATTACAAAAAATAATAAATGAATAATAGTAAAAAAAATACTAACCTGTAGGTAAATTTGATAATCCAAAAATTTTTGATAACCTGAAAAAAATAATAATAAAAATTAGATGGAGAAAAAAATATTTGAGAAAGAAAGGAGAAAGAACCAGGAAAGAAAAAAAAAAGATAAGAGGAGAAAGAAGATATAAAAATGAAAATGAAAAGAATATTTATAACCCAAATAATTTTAAAATTAAAAAAAAAAGAAATCGGAGGCGGGAAAAATCCCGCCTCGATTTCCCGCTCGGCAAAGCCCCTCGGCGAGCGCGCCGAGGGGCGCTTCTTGCGCATCCGCTAACCCGCGCAGGCGGGCACGGGCGCGGGTTAGTGCGCCCGCGAGCCCGCGCGGGTGGAAACTGACGCGGGCTCGCACACCCACGAGCTCGCGTCAGATTGATTTTGATGCCATGTTGGGCGTTGAAATATATCGACGTCGGACCGTCGACGTCGAAAATATGGCGTCGAAATATTTCGACGTCGGACCGTCGACGTCGAAAATATGGCGTCGAAATATTTCGACGCCGGACGGTCTGGCGTCGAAACATTTCGACGCCGGGCAGTCGGGCGTCGAAATACTATGTTTCGACGCCGGGCAGTCCGGCGTCGAAATATTTCGACGTCTGCTGTCAGCCGTCAAAAAAAATTTCGACGCCTACAACAGACGTCAAATTTTTTAATATTATAATTTTTTTGATAAAAATTATTTCGACGTCGTCTAACGACGTCGAAATTTATACGTCGATATATTAAAATTTTCTTGTAGTGAGGTATTAATAGGCCGGGTCCACCCATTGACGGCATGGACCGGCCCGAGTGGGGTCGTGCTTGACCCGGCTCGAAGTTTTTTGGGCCGGCCCAAGCACAATATACTAGTGCCCAAGGGATGATTTGGGCTCGTCCATTAGGCACGTAGGCCTAGGCCTATGCCTGCGCTAGCTTAGGCCTGCGCCCAATGTCGAGCCTGCGCTACGCTGGGCATTCATCTGGGTCAGCCCGAGCCCGAAGAGGCGGGCTGCATACCGTGTTGGGCCGTCCCTCTCAGAATTCAGGCTGTGCCAAGCATGGTCCGACAAGCAATGGGCTTGCCCAGGCTCGGGCCTAGCTGGCACGGTCATGGCCCATTGGCACATGTGCTGTCAACTTAAATTGGGCACATTAGTAACACTAGAATATGATGACCTTCAGAAAGTGTCAAATAGCATCTTTTAGCTATTTATTATTGTTAAGCTTTAATCTTAACTATGCCAGGTTCACATGCTGAAGCCAGATGTATATTTTAACCTTGAGTAAGATCTGCTCTTTTCATTCTTAAGAATAATAAACACGTGCTAGATAATAATTTATTGTGTCTAAACCATCAATTTGCTTTTTTTTCTTTCTCAATTCATAATATCATAATAAAAAAACATACTTATATCCTTTTAATTTTTATCTAATGAGAGCAGGTAATATATTATTTCTTGATAATAAGTAAACAATAATGCAGATATCTTATTATAAAAGATCAAACTTATTAGGACTTTTAAACAATGCTGAGTGCAGAATGTATGACTAATTTGATGGATTAATCTATAAAATTAAATATTTAATAATGAGCACATCAGCACATTAGAACCAATCAATCTCTCTCTCTCTCACACACATATATATATTTTGAGTTGCAAATCAAAATCGATAATCGATAGTTGACTTGTGGGAATCAGCATCTGCTAAATTAATAATTCATTACATTAATTAATAATCATCAATGCCTCCATGGCTTTATATATAGAGTTGAGAAATTAATTAAAAGTTTGCCTAGCTGCTGCAAATAGAAAATTTCTTTACGTGATCAGCATAAACTTAAAGCAACCACATTATATATATACACATTGCAATGAGAGCTCAGTGTAAACTTTATTATTGGTATATAATAGAAACTTACATGGAATTTCTCAATTTGAAAGCACTAGATCAAACTAAGATCAAACTGTAGATAATAGAAAGCACATGATCACTACTAACCAGCTGGAACAGTCATCCAACCACTAACTAGCTGCCATATCTTAGAAAGCACATTATCACTAGAATTAATGTAAGATATAATGCCCAAACTGTAGATGCAGATCAAATACAGGGGTATAAAATAGTGTTATCTATTATTTCTTTCCAATTTAAAAAATCAGACTGAACCGAATTGAAATAATAGAAAAAAATCTTTTTGGGTTTTTTTTAATCAAATAGTTAATTATTAATAAATATATATGTATATATAAACTGTGAACAGCTCAAGAAACATGTTAGAGAGAATGAGCCGTGCCAATTGGCTTATTTGTTAAATGCCTGCCTTGTTTAGTCTTCTCACTGCCACCAACCGAAGGCTTATTTGTTTAATTAGTTCTTTTTGGGTTTGTTTTATTTGTTTAAGCAAAAAACTATTCTTAGCCATTCCCACGTCCTCCCTTGTTCTCCACCACCTTCCTCCCTCTCCCTCGCCATGCCATCTAAATCCATCCTCCCTCTCAACCTCATCGCCTTCACCGCCATCGACGGCCTCCACTGCTCTCCCCACCACTGCTAGCCCGGCACGGAGCGGCGCCATGGCCGACACGGCCATGCCATGGCCTCTGCAGTTTCTGCTCCTCCTCTTCTTCCTCGCCGCCTGGCAGGACACCGTCGCCGCCGGTGTCCCTCAGCGCGACATTGACATCCTCCTTAAGTTCAAGGAATCCCTCTCCGCCTCCGTCATCGGCGCCGACGCCGCCCTCCACAACTGGGTCCCCGGCTCCAACCCCTGCCGCGCCAACATCACCCTCTGGGCCGGCGTCATCTGCAACCTGGACAGCAGCGTCCGCGGCGTTCAGCTCGAGAACATGAGCCTCTCCGGCCCCCTCAACGTCGACGCCCTCGTCGGCATGCCCACGCTCCGCACCATGAGCTTCATGAACAACAGCTTCCAGGGGCCAATCCCCGACGTTTCCAAGTTCCCGGCGCTGCGGTCCATCTACATGTCCATGAACCGGTTCTCGGGCGAGGTGCCCGACGGCATGTTCGCCGGAATGGCGTGGCTGAAGAAGGTGCACCTGTCGCGGAACGATTTCACCGGGAGGATTCCGAGCTCGCTGGTGAACGCCACGAGGCTGCTCGAGCTGAGGCTGGACGACAACAAGTTCCAGGGCCCCATTCCGGAGTTCCGGCAGCCGGGTTTGTACCTGTTCAACGTCTCCGATAATCGACTCGAAGGGCCGATCCCTATTCGTCTCAGGAAAATGAGCGCGAAGTGGTTCGCCGGTGAGTCTTCGTCGTCGTCGTCTTCTTCTCCTCATCATCTTTTTCCCCCATATAAATTATGCAAATTAAGAATGAGAAAATTAATGCTCGCCTCCGTGAATTAATTATTGGCTTCGTAGGAGACAAGTAATTCTTTTTGCATTATAAACTTATATTAATGATTACATTTGAAATGAAAAGGGGATAATTCGTTATCGAAACTTTGAGGAATATATTATGGTTGAATTGATTTTAAACTAGAGAAAAAGAGGATTTTTAATTAAACTGCTATATTTTAAGGAATTTGCGAAATTAATTTCAGAAATTTACCAAAAAGGCGCTCTTTTTCAGTTTTTTTTCCAGCAGAGGGTCCCATTCTCTTTTTTTTAATATTTGTTTTAAATAGGTTATTTTATACCCTTCATTATAATATTTCAAAAAAATTAAAAAATAAAAGTTCTTTAAGATAATATAGTGAGTATATAGTTCAACTATTAATCTATTTTTTTTACAACTTTTATTTTCTTTAAAAAAATTCTGGAATTGTTACTATTTAAAGGTACCGGTATTATATATTTGCTACTTAAAATAAGTTTGAAAAATATATTAGGTAAATTGACAAATAAATTTACTGTATGCAAAATTCATATATCGAACATATGTGATGGAGGAGATTGCTGCTTTCATACATCTACTTAATTACATCTCTCATCAAAGAGTTTTTTTGTGCAGGCAATGACAACCTTTGCGGAGCACCTCTCAGCGTCGCTTGCGGCTTCCCCAAAAAGTACTCTCGGGCACTTACAGCAGCCATCATCATGATATGCATCGCCATCTTGCTCATCATTATAGGACTGATCTTGATCTTTTACCGGCGTCGAAAGGAGCAAGCTCAACCAAGCCGCCTTCCCTCGAGCAAATCCATGGAGATCAACCAAGTGCAGGCGGACAAGATTCCGCCCGCAGCGGCGGTGGTGGGCGCCACCTCGAAGAAGCTTCCCAAGGACGAGCAGGGCAAGCTCATCTTCGTCAAGGAAGGCATGGTGAAGTTTGACATCCAAGATTTGCTCAGGGCATCAGCTGAAGTCCTCGGTAGTGGCAGCTTCGGGTCCTCCTACAAGGCCATCTTAACTGATGGCCCTTCGGTGGTGGTGAAGAGGTTCAAGGAGATGAACGGAGTAGGGAGAGAGGACTTCCATGAGCACATGAGAAGGATTGGGAGACTCTGTCACCCCAATCTCCTTCCCCTTGTCGCTTACTACTACCGGAAGGAGGAGAAGCTCTTGGTCACTGAGTATATGTTCAATGGAAGCTTGGCCCACATGCTCCATGGTAAGCCACTTCAACTTCCATTACCGCAATGAACCTCCTCTCTCTCTCTATCTCGACTTCCAATAGTCTGACCTATTTTTGCAGGCAACCATGGAGCAAATGTTCCGCCATTGGATTGGCCTACACGCTTGAAGATCATCAAGGGCATAGCAAGAGGCCTCAGCTTCCTCTACGAGGAGCTCCCGGTCTTAAATCTGCCCCACGGCCACCTCAAGTCATCCAACGTACTCCTCAACTACTCCTTCGACCCAATCCTCTCCGACTACGCCCTCGTACCGGTGATGAACAAGACTCATGCCGCGCAGATCATGGTCGCCTTCAAGTCCCCGGAGTGCACGATGCATAGCGGCAAGCCGACGAAGAAGAGCGACGTTTGGTGCTTCGGCATACTGATACTCGAGATCCTCACCGGCAAGTTCCCGGCCAACTACCTCCGGCAGGGGCAAGTGGGCACGGACCTGGCGAGCTGGGTGAACTCGGTGGTGCGGGAGGAGTGGACCGGGGAAGTGTTCGACAGCAACATGAAGGGGACGCAAGGCGGAGAGGGGGAGATGCTGAAGTTGTTGCACATCGGCTTAGCTTGCTCCGAGGCGGATGTTGACAAGAGATGTGAGTTGGCGGAGGCAGTGGCCAAGATTGAGGAGTTGAAGGAATATGATGATGGAAGCACGCTGGTTTTGAGCTCATGAAGAGATGAAAGAAAGAATTAGATAACAAAGAAAATGTGGTGTTAACTCAGCGAATGACATGTTGAGGGAATTAATGTCGAAACTGCGTTGCTTTGAGATGTGATCAAGTTTGAGAGTTCATTCATTCGGATATACTCCTATTAATTCTTAAGGAGGATTATTTATTTTATTTTGTTTTCAGATGTAAATTAATGGTGTCATATATATAGCTTAATTGCTTTTATGCATTTGGATACATTGTGTAAAGTAGCAGGAGTTTCCTTTGAGAAAAAAAAGCAATAAACTAAATTCTTTAGACAAATGCCTCTTTCTTTAAATTGTGATGACTTAATTAGAGGAAAAAAACCTTATAAGGGCGGTCCGCCCATATAAATTTTAATAATCAAAAGATAGCTAGGTTTATTTATGAATCTTTGTCAAGGAAAACACTCCAATTTTAAGTTCAACTAGAAAAATTCCCGCGCTTCGCAAGAGGATCATAATATTTTTATAACATTTATTTTTATTAATAATAATATTAATTGCATATAAATATAAAATGAATAAAAAATAGTTGCGCATTAAAATATGAAAATAAGATCATTTATTAATAGAATTAAATATAAGATCAATCTTATAATAACGAACTTAAATTCAATTACAACAATAAATTTTTAATATTCTAAATATAAAAATTGATAAAAATATAATAAAAGTAGATGTAGTTTTAAAAAAATGGAATACAATGGTATAAAAAATTAAAAGAAATAATAATAATAATAAGTTTAATAACTTACTTGCTAATTAAAAACAATTAGAGTTTTAAAAAAATACAATTTTAAAAAAGAAAAATTACTACACTTTTGGACATAATAAAAAAATTGTATATAATATTTTTATAAAAAAAAAATGAAAATTGGTTATATATAAAAGATATAATGAATAAAATATAATTAAACATTATAATATGAATATAAGATCATTCATTAATAAATCTAAAAAAAATCAATATTACAATGATGAAATTTAAATTCAACAATGATAGCAAAATTTGATATACAAAACTAATAAATTAGTGAATATTTAATAAATATGTTTTTTCTAAAAATATAGCAATAAACAAAAATTAATAAAAGAAATAACATACTTGAAATTAAAAATAATCATAGTTTAAGAAAATTACAATTTTCATAAAGGTTAAAAAATAATAGTAAAAAAATTAAAAAATGACTACGAGGTCCGACCTATCCCGTATTACTTTACTATATTGTTAATGTCACTATAATATCTAAAATGAAAATAAAGTGTAAAGGCTCAAACTAAATAACTTAATAAAAAACTAAAAATCAAATTGATGACAAACAACATTTTCTCCATATCTAAATAATAGAAAAAATACGTAAAATAAAATTTAAAATAGTAATAATATATAAACTATAAAATATAAAATATTTAAGAAAAATAAAAAAATCAAAATATTTAATTTGTTTTAGAATTTTTAAAAATATGAAAATACCATATTAAATAACATATTTTAGAGAAAATTTTTAATACTCGAACGAAATTAAGGGTAATAAACTAAATGTCTAGACCTTTTAAAATAACATCAATTAAAGTTTGGATTATATTTACTAAAAAATGTTCGACTTCTCGGATAATAATCTCTTTGATTCAGCTTTTTAAATTTCTTCCAAAAATGTGAATAATATGTTTTTAACTAAAATAAAATCAATTTAATGAAAAATAATATTTCCTTTTATATATAGTGAATAATATATAACTAAATAAAATATAAAATAATAAATAATTTAATATAAGGAATAAAAATAAAAATAAAAGGATAAATCAAAAAATATTTAAGTATGTATAGTTAGTCTATTTTATTGTTACGACTTCCTCGATAGGACAACTAATCCAGCAACTTAAGCCCAAATCATTTGGCTAATTAAAATACTTAAATAGAAACTAATCATTTCCGATATGTGAGGCCTGGCCTAGGTAGCCCGTTTTCATATATAGACTAAGATGTGTGTGGTTTGGATGCTATTGTGTTATGATTAAACTCTGGCTTAAGCATTATGCGGGTGGTTATGGAGTTGATGAGAGATAATTGGTGTTATGTGTGTATGGTTTGATACCATATTTTCGTTCAACTTAGGTCTTAATAGTGAGATTAAGATTCAAGTGTGTTTTACAAATTATGATTAATTGGTGATTTTTTCATTTGAATATATATAAAAAAGTAACTTTTATAATACAGTCATTACAAAGCATTAACGCGGTAATATACATACAAATTATATTACAAGACGTACAAAGATGTGCAAAAGGCGCACAAAGCGCTACAACTAGAAATTGAACCCAAGACCTAAGCAATATACCCGGATGCTACTACCACTTGAGCTCAAGTGGGTTCACATAATATGCAAAACATAGAACCAAAACAAAAACTGAAAAAATTTAGGAATTAAATTAGATTAACACAAAGTTAAATACTTAATTAATAATATGATCAAAAGATATCCATATAATTTATAGTATTGAATTTTCTCTAAATTCATATATGAACTTGATAAAAAAATTTGATTTTTTTTAAAACCAAATGTATAAAATATAATAATAAATATATTAGAAGATAATATAAACTAATACTGCAAAAATAAAAAATAAATTAAAATTATATTTAGTAACAATAGATAGTAAATAATGATAATATAAATTTTAAAGTAGACAGTAGAAAGTAGAAAAAAAAAAGAATATATATATATATATATATATATATATATATATATAAAGTATGAAAAGTGTATATTTATATAATATATTTTTTATATAAAGAAAAAAGATATATTTAAAAGGTTCGAAGGAATTTGAATTATGAAATTATTTTTTAAACTTTAAATATATATTGTATTACGAAAGTTTCTAGAAATTTGAATCAATTTAAAAATTCGATTAGATTCAAACCAAACCTAATTAAATCGATTTGAATCATAAAATTTTCTAAATAACTTTATATAGCACGTAAATGTATAATGTAATATTATATTATCGAGCTTAAAATTTTATATAATATATATTAATTTCTGATATTATTCAATTTAAGATTTTGAATTTTTGTTGGAAAATGTTGAATCAAATAAAATCATTCTTGAAAAAATAATAATAAATGAAACAAAATTTTTGGAAAAAATAATTATTTAAATAATAATAATAATAATATAAGCAAGAGATATAAGTTCAGTTAAAAATTTAAAAATTTTCTTCGAAATTGGACAATCAAACTTAATTCTAAATGCAATATATAGAATTGAATAAAAAATTCAATAAATTATTGAAACTAAAGTGAAATTTTAATAGGTAATGAATAAAATATAATAATAGTGTTTTTTGTTTATTAAAAATAATATAATTTAATACTACCAAAACTAAAAATAAAGCAAAATGTGAAATCAAAATGTTATATAAAACAAAATAAGAATAATAAATAATAAATAAATAAAGTAAATCAATTAAAAAATGAGAAACAAAAAAATAATTTAAAAAATAATAATTTTAAATATAATAAAAATAACATCAAAATAAAACAAAATAAGATTAAAAAATTATATGAAAATGAAAAATATTTAGTAAAAAAAATAAAGAAAAATAAAAAAATTGAAGAATAAAACTCTATTAAAAAGAGAAAAGCCAAAATAATTGAAAAACAATTTTTTTGTTAAAACAATATAATGTAATACTACCAGAATAAAAAATAAAATAAATTTGAAATAAAAATTTTATGTAAAATAAAATAAGAACAAAAATATATAAAACAAAAAAAGCAAAAACAATTTTTTTAAAAAGAAAAAAAGAATAAAAATAAAAATAAAAATATATAAACAAGAAATAAAATAAAATAATAATAACATATCAGAAAAAATATTTTTAAAACAAAAAACAAAGTAAAACAAATAAAAAAGAAAAATTATAAAAAGAAAGAAAAAAAAATAAGGTCCACAAATGTCAAAAATATTATATGGTAGATGTCGTACAAGTTCTTGGTCAAGTGAACATATATAAAGATTCTTATGTTCTTTCCTCTATCTCCTTATCTATCACTTGTATAACTCATTCCTTATGAATATACCAGATTGCTTGTGTTAGTTGATTTATGAACATACCATTAAATTAAGATTAAACATAAAATTGAACTAATGATTCAAGTAGGTAAAGTTAATGAATAGTTATTTGGATAAATTGTACGTAACCCCTGTTGACTATAGGCGTTGTGTGTAAGATCTATTTATATTTACAAATATTCTCAGAATCTTCCTTCACTTCAATAGTGGTGTGCATAGGTCACTTCCGTTAGTCTTCGCGTTAATAAGTTAACGTTTATACACATATGTGCATCGAACCCCCCTTTGAGACCTTCTTTTCCCTTCTATTCTGCAACCCTAATCTCAAACTCTAGGAGAATGAATATGATAAATGAATATGAATTTCTTTTATATCCATATTTATTTCTTTTCTATTCATGTTCACTCGTTAGTAAGTTAACGTTCTACATCTATCTCAAACTCTTCATCTTATTTTCAGCTTCATGAAGTCCTTTGTGCACCTACTATTAATAAAAAATTACTCTCTGTCTCCAAATTCTGTTATCAAAATAATGCTCCAATGAGTTTTTTTCCATCACATTTCATTGTAAAGGATTTGAAGACGGGAGCAGTAGTTGCGCACGATCAGATTAAACAACATTTGTGTGAATGGACTTCAATCACCAACAATCAATTTAAGCTCCTCATCCACTCCTACTCGCCCGTCTTCCACTACTTGGCATCGCCGTTTGGGTTACTCGCATTACCAAACTCTCAAAAGTACTATTTCCAAATTTAAATTATCGTGCTTTTCCAATATTCCCGAACCTTGTAATTCTTGCATGTGTAATTAAAGTCATCGTCTTCCATTCCTAAAATCTACTTTATCTTGTTTCAAACCACTCGAACTCATCTACACAGATGTCTGGGTCCGGCACAAGTAACATCTGTTGATGGTCATCGCTTTTATGTTTTGTTTGTTGATCACTATACCAAATATATATGGTTATTTTCATTAAAAACCAAATTTGAAGTTTCTACTATATTTACTTCATTTAAAAATCATGTTGAAAATTACTTCAATTGTTCAATCAAAAGCAAATATTCTAATGGAGGAGGAGAATGTACTGCCTTATCATATCTGTTTAAACCTATGGAATTCAGCATCTGATATCTCCTCCTTACACACTCCAAAGAGTCAGTGTAGTTGAACGACATCAACAACATATCATGGATAAACAATGACTCTTTTAAAACAAGCCCACATGCATCTTGCCTATTGGCATTTTGCCTGCTCGATTGCAGTATACCTCATTAACAAAATGATAACTCCCATTTTACATGGCAAATCACCTTATCAAATTCTATTCAATGAGTCACCTAGCTACAACAACTTACGAATATTTGGATGCTTGTGCTACCTATGGATTCAGCCTTATTTTGAACACAAACTAGACTCAAAATCAAAACCATGTATATTATTTGGTTACTCTACTAAATATCAAAGTTTAATAATTATCAATGTTTCGATCCTTCTGCATTCAAAATTTATCTTTTAAGGCATGTTGTATTCATCGAACACATCTTTCCCTTTCAAACAATGTACTCCACATTAAGACGAGTAAGTCAGACCTCGACAGAATCATGGCTTGACATCATTCCAATATCCGAACAACCATCATCCCAAATCTCTGATCCTCCAGTTCTGCTTGAGGGCATACCACTTGTTTCGCAAACCATATCCACTATACAATTCAATTCAAACAACTCTACCGATATAACATAACAAAATACATATGTCTATATTCCGGTAAGGAGTGATGCTATAACCTTTTCGCCTCTAAATCAAGAACCACCACCACCTGCCAAAATGACCACAAGGTCCCAGACCAATATCTTTAAACCCCAAAAGCCACTTGACTACTCTGCGCTCATATCCACGGCTAAAATTCCAAATACATTCAAGCAAGCTGCAAGAGTACGTAAAATAATGGTGAAACGCCATGCAAGATGAGATCAATGCTCTAATCAAGAGTACATTAGTTCTGTTGGCCTAAGGTTTTCAACATTGGTCTTAATCTTGGTTTGGTTTTGATGATAACAAACATGGAACTAATATTTTTATGAAAAAATATTTTTAGGTTCCATCTCAATTAGCTCGCGACGTCCCCAATTTGACGCTCGGGATTCTTTGGGAAGAATAGACTTTAAGTTTAGGATGTCTAGAATCACTACTAAAAATGGTTTATCTGCGACGGAAAATGTCGTCGCAAAACGATCGCCAAAGACCTTCTGCGACGGAAATAAGCGATCGCAATGAGCGGTAGCAACATACATCGTCACAAAAAAACTACGACGGTATAAGTAGCGGTCGCAAAAGATAACACTCTGCGATCGTAGAGCGACGACACTCGGCAATCGCAGAATGTGGTCGCGTAATATCTGCGACCTTACTTGACCGTCGCATACATTACATAGGCGATGGTGCGGCGACCGCTTTTTCCGTCGCAATATATATATATATATAATGTATGCGACGGTGTGGCGACCGCTTTTTCCGTCGCAATATATATATATATATATATATATATATATATATATATATATATATATATATATAAAATATATATGCGACTGTAGTGCGACCGCACATGTCGTCGCAGAAACTACAATTGCGACCGCTTTTGCGATTAGTTCGATATTCGTTTTGCAACGGAGATAGCGATCGCAGATCCGTCACCAATATGTATTTTTTTTTTAAATAATTTATAATAATTTTTTTTTAAATGCTTGTTTACATTTAACATCAATATCAAATTATATCAAAATACAATGTCACAATCAAAGAATATACAAGATACAAAATTATATCAAAATATTGCCACAACGAGAGAATATTCAAGACGTACATCAAATTATATTGTTTATACATATTATTATATCAAAATGTAATATTTACATCGTATCAAAACATGTTTACATCAAAATAGAAAATAAAATACATCAATCATGATGTGCATCATGTGGCGGCGACGGATGCGGCGAGGAGAGGAGCTGCGTCGGGACGACATCAGTTGGCGTCGCGTCAAATGACGGGGTAGGTGGAGGGGCCGGAGCACCAGGCATGGAAGAAGCAATACGTGCCATGTACTACCTCATAGCGGCCATCTCACTGATGAGGCGTGCATGAGAAGCTTCCAAGGTTGCATGAGAAGCTTGTAATTCTATGTGCGAAGCCTCTAAGGCTGCAAATCGATCCTGACCCGCATGTGAAGTTGATGGACCAGCAGTGGAAGAGGTGAAGGCGGACGACCCCGCACCATGTGGCTGCAACAACGTCCGTGCGTGGGCCGTTGTGCCAATGCCATATACACGGCCATTGTCGACTCCTGTCACCTGCATCCATGTGTCAACATCAAGCTGATGTTGCGCAAGATCACCTCCCCGTTGGGTCACCAACTCAGAATACGTGGCCTTTAAAGATTGATTAATTAAATTAATTTTACATAATTGAACTAATATAATTTTTTTTAAATATTAACTTACCAGGATCGTCTCCGGCCTCCTGCTGATAAACTCACCCCGGCGAGGACCATGTTTATATCTATGTGTCTCCTCGAAGACCCTTAAAGGATCAGCCGGAATGAGCGTCACTTGCTCGTCTCACGTCCCCTGCAATAAAATAAATATAATTAGTTTTTCTATAATAAATAATAAAAACTATTATTAAATTACTTATCAAGCGACGCTCGTGACTAGTAAATGGGATGGACCCACCGGTATGTTGGGCCGCGGATCCCTCAACTAGCGTCATCCGGTTCCGGTGCACCGTTCGGGAGGCACCCTGCCACTCCTTAGACGCCCAGATGTCACATAGTCGATCCCATACGTGGCTCGTTATCCAGTTGAGCCCATTTCCCTTCAGCGCATCCATAGGCGTATCCCGATTACCGCCTACATTTGCCCGCGCCTCATCCCGCGCACGGTGGAGGATATCCTAGAAAAGCTTCTTATTGTATGCTTCCCAAGCATCCTCCACCTGAACCCGAATGGCAGGATCCCAGGTGTATCGAGCCTACAAAAAGAAAACATTAATACAATCATTTTAATAAACACATGATTCAAATTGACTTGCACCAATAAGGATTCAATTGAATATAAAAATATTGAGATAAATAAACACATGATTCCACAACAGGAAAGTTAACAAATGGGTAGCTAATTCAAGACTTAGATAAAACTGTTTCTGAAACCAAAAGCAAATCATGAAACGACCAATTTGCTTGTAGTCAACATGCATACAATGACAGCATGGAAAAAGCATACAGGCAGAAAGAGCAGGACAGCATGGAAAAAGCAGTAACTGCATATCTAGATGGATGCTTAAGTGTCAAAGAGGTCAGCTTAAATACTAATTTCAGTTAATTAATTACTCCTCACTTAATGTTAGATTCATGCATGCAGACTGCAGAGAGTAAAAGACCTGGGTTTGGATGACCAAAAACAGCAGCAGCATGGCCATGCACTGGAGAATTCCCTCTTTGGCTGCCATGGCTAGAGGTTTATTGAGGCAAATTAAGCATATGTCTTCTATGTTACTATAATTTGTTTGCATTGTGAACAAGTGGAAGTTTTTGCTTGGGATCCATGATGTCTATCGAGTATGAACAAGAGCAATCATCCATCTAAATCTAAGCCTGGAAATGAAATGCCTTCATTCTGAGAAGAGATGGAATCCTAGAGCATATTGTTAATGTGTTAATGTAAAGATTATGAATAGAATGAGAAGAAATGACTATTATTGTGAATTTCAAACCTGATACTGATCAGTATCAAACTGATCAGTTTGAAACTGATACATCAGGTGTGCAGAGAAATTAAAACTAAACTCATAGAATTTGATAGCTAATTCTCATGTGTAAGGACATCAAGATGCTAATTCTCATGTATCAGTATCAACTGATACATGAGAATTCTCATGTGTAAGGACATCAAGATACTGATCAGTACCAACTGATACTGATTAGTTTGATAGCTATAATTTGATAGCTAATTCTCATGTGTAAGGACATCAAGATACTGATCAGTATGATACTGATGATCAGTATCAGTATACTAGAGCATATAATTTGATAGCTAATTCTCATGTGTAAGGACATCAAGATACGGATCAGTATCAAGATGCTAATTGGTAAGCAGAAAGAAATCATTCAAACTGATACTGATCAGTATCAGTATGATACATATTGATCAGTAGTATAGTAGATCACCAAATGATCTACTATACTTAAACATAAGCAAAGTGTTCTCCACAACTTCATCAAAACAAAAAAAATAAACTTATGCTTCAAGTTAACAAAAAAATAGTCAAAGAGGGTTTTATAAGCTGAGATCTAAAACATGATCTTATGCTTCAAGTTAACAAAAAAATAAAGATAGATAGTTTCAGATTTGGCTATCTTGATCATGGCACATCTTTTTATTAGATGTGGTATCAGGTCACTGTTTTACTGAATGAAGCAAATGACTTTGTTGAACAATAAGTTCGTAGAGAAATTTAAGATATTAGAGCATCTTGCCTACAAGTAAAATATATGATGCCAACCCTCTCTAATTCTATTGATAAAGAAATTTTCCTCTTTTTTCTCTTAGCCTTTGTTTGGCAAGCTGCTGTTAGTTTTCGATGAAATCTTTAATACTTTGACAAATCCATTCATGATTTATTCGATAAAAAAATTCTAAAAATGGATAAGATCGGCTAAGTCTTACATTAGAATTACAAACCCTCGATTCAAAAATGAAAATTCTTGTATATCGAATAACCGTGGAAATGCATTTTTATCAGCTTATTTACTCGTTTTAACCTTTCAGTGGTTACGGAGTTTATTAAGTCCGGCAAAGAAGTTCTGAGCAGCAGCTCATAGCAAGCAAGAAAGAGGGGGTAAAGGGGCGGCGGGAAAGCCAAGTGTTGTTTATACAGTCGGAGAGCTAGTAAAGCTCATGGGTTTCCACCTATTGGCCACAGCTATTAGATGGAGTCACTGAAGCATTAATTGGCCTGTGAATATTTTGCAGAGTGGTCACAGGTCACCTCTACATGCTTCTGCAATAGTGGCAGGGACTCTTTGTCACATTGCTTAGGTTCACTTTTCCTGTTCAAGGATAGGTCATCTATTAAGGGAGAAAAAAAAACAAAGTGATACTGATATGTATGATATCAGTATATCAGTATCATACTGATATGAATGACATGATTAGTTACTGCATTTCAGTAGAAGAAAGATGGAACATGCTGAGATCTCAAAAGCACATTTCTCCACCCTTTTTCTGAGCCTTCCACTGAGACAGACTAAGTACTTGCAAAATTTGAAATCTAAATTGAGATTGGTCAGAGTAGGGCAACCAACATGTGAATGGCAATAAAAAGATAAAGATGATAGATCAACTCTGTTTAAGAAGATAAAGACTAGTTTCTGCAATGCCATAAATATATAATTAGGAAGCCCACCACAGATCTGTCCTGCCTTAACCTAATGGAATCTTAGATCAACTCTGTTTAAGATGATAGATCAAGTTAGGATCAAATTCTAATTTTTTTCTTGTCAATAGAAGATAAAAGCTGGCTATTGTAATTTTTTCCAAACAAAAGAAAATGTCTTTTTTAACAGGTCACATACCTCGAAGGTTTTTACAATATCTCTGAAATCCCAAAATCCCGTGAAACCCAAAATAAAAACATAAGTGAAATTATATAAACATAAGTGAAACCAACCAATCATGAAAAGATAAAAATATGAGAAATTGACTTGCACCAATAAGGTTGAACACATGAAACAAACTCGAACTCATTAAAAGATAGGAAGTCCAGAAGAACGAATTATGTGCAATCTTATGAATAAGAACAACTATTGGTGACATTAAAAGACTACTTGCTCTTCAAATGTTTGTAGTTTTCGAATTGAAGATAAATACTATATGGAGATGGAAAAAAATGGTAAATCAAAGTAACTTGAACTACGTACCTCGAACTCATTCCATAATAAATTATGATAATGGTTCGACACCCTGGTCCATGAAGTCCACGGCTCATGAAAGAAACTCTTGAGCATAACGGTCATGGTGCGGGCGACATCATCCTGCTTAAATCTACAACTCAAGTAGAATAACATTATAAGTAACAATTAATTATTAACAATTATAATAAATAAATTAGTTTACTTACTTTAAACCATTCAGCGATATCCGTCGACGCTGGTCGGACGATGAAGGTGCATCACCCCCCCATTAGGCCCACGAGGCCTACAACGACCTCGAGCTAGTGGTGGTACAGCATCCGCCACGGCTGGTGCAGGTGGTGGTGGTGGTGCTGTCGCGGGCGGCGACTGAGGTAAACCTGTGCGATGAACCCTAGAACGGGCACGCGACATCTATAGATATAAATATTGATTAATGATGTCAACCAATAATATAATATAAATTAATAGAAAAAAGATGAAAAATATATATATATTACACATTAATCATCGATATCATCTGAATAATAATCGATTGAGTCGTTTTCTTCTTCACTTGTCTCTTCATCTTCACAACTATTCTCATCTTCTGCATCATCTGGTTCAACATCAACACTTTCTTCAGCCAGACCTTGTGCAACGACTAAATTTTCATCTTCAAGTGTTTGATCCACAACTTCAACTACTAGAGGATTATCCTCCTAATAAAAATCACCTAATACAAATCTTGTAGTATCATTATCCTCTGCCATTGGATCAATCCTCAATCGTGCCTTATTAGTCTTACACACTGTCCGCCATTCCGATCTATCTCTTCGTCTGTCTGGATATTTTGCGTAATATACTTGTTGCGCTTGTGATGCCAAAATAAAAGGTTCGTTCGACGCTAACTTTGATTTGAAATTAACGTCAACAAGCTTATACTTTTGATGAATTTGACTCCCTCGAGATGATGTGTCAAACCAGTGACATTTGAATATCACTATTTTTTTGCACCCAATATATTGAAGCTCAAGTACTTCCCAAGCAGTGCATAGAAATCACAATCACAATCAATCCAAGTGGAGCCTTTGACACAAACACCAGCATTCATTGTCTTCTTTGTGGTTGAGTACTCATTTGTATGAAATTTATATCCATTCACAAAGTATCCGTTATAGCATAAGACTAGTCGTGACGGTCCACATGCTAACTCGAGTAATTTATTGTCTATTTCTTGAATATGTTCACTCGACCAAGTTTTGAACCAATTTGGAAATTCTGTGCTACGTTTATCTTGTAATTCTTCCTCGGATATATTCGGTGTTTGTGTACGAACTTCTGTGTCAAATTTTTGAATGAAAGGATCAACCTCGGGGCAATTTATCAGTACATATAATTGTGCAGATGGTACTCATCTTCAGTTAAATATCTCGGTGGACGTGAGCCCAAACCACGACCAGGAAAACAAAATATTGGTAGACAATCTACAACATTCACATTTCCCCATCATCATTTCGGGGAAGACGAGTCAACCTTGTGTGCACACTAGACTCGAAATAGAAAGAACAGAAAGTTGATATTTCCTAAATTATATAAGCTTCACTTATTGAACCTTCCACAACAGCTGTATTTTTTATTTTTCTTTTTCACCTCTGTATATACCTTTCGAATAAATACATCCACCGATACTGAACCGGACCACCAACTCTTGCCTCGTATGCTAAGTGAACCGGTAGATGCTCCATCGAATCAAAAAATCCAGGTGGAAATATCTGCTCTAATTTGCAAATAATTTCTACAATGTTTTTTTCTAGCTTTTCCATATCTTCGATACGGAGGGCATTGGCGCATATATCTCTGAAGAATAAACTAAACTCCGTTAACGGACCCCATATTTTGTCTAGTAAAATATCACGGAATGCAATAGGGAGTAGTCTTTGCATGAACACATGACAATCATGACTTTTAATTCTTGATATTTTACCTTTGTCTACATTGACGCATCGAGCTAAATTAGATGCATAACCATCTGGTAATTTGAGATCTTTTTATCCACTGGCAAATATCTTTTTGTTGTTGCTTGCTGAGAACATAAGAGGCTTTCAGTTTCACTTGTTTGTCGTTCACCTCATGTAGATCTAAATCTGGACGTTTGCAATATACTTTTAAGTCCATTCTTGCCTTCACATTATCTTTTGTTTTTCCTGCAAAATCCATCACTGTATTAAAAATGTTCTCAAACACATTCTTTTCAATGTGCATCACATCCAAATTGTGCCGAACTAGTAATGAGCTCCAGTAAGGCAGTTCCCAGAATATACTTTTTTTGACCTAATTGTGTCTTTCTCCGAAATCACTAATTTTGTCAACCTCTCCGAATGTGATATCCTGTAACACAGCAACCCGAGCTAACATTTGATTACCAGACAAACGCGGAGGTGGTCCATCTTTTTCCACTCTGCCCCTCATGAATTTATCTCTATTTCTCCGGTATGGATGATCAAGTGGCAAAAATTGACGATGATAGTCAAAGTATGAAATCTTTCGTCCATGCCGAAGACTGAATGCTTTTGTTCGTTCCATACAATATGAACAACCAAGCCTCCCGTGTGCGCTCCAACCAGACAACATAGCATATGCCAAGAAGTCACTAATTGTCCATAACAATGCGGCCCTTAAGTTGAAATTTCTTTTTTGATGAATATCATAAGTGATGACTCCGTCGTCCCACAAGTTCTTTAAATCGTCAATCAACGGTCGAAGGAACACATCCAATTCTTTTCTTGGTCCCTTGGTCCCCTGGTCCCCTTGGTCTTGGGATTACCATACTCAAAAATATGAAATCATCTTTCATGCACATCGACGGAGGCAAATTGTAGACTGTGAGGAGCACCGGTCAAATAGAATATGAAGTGGTTGATTGACCAAATGGATTGAACCCATCGGTACATAACCCTAGTCTGACATTTCTATGATTACTTGCAAATGATGGATAACATCGATCATGATGTTTCCATGCTTCACTGTCAGACGGGTGAGTCATAACATTCGGATTACGACTCTTAGCATGCCATATCATATGTTGGGCTGTTTTTTCAACATGAACAACCGCTTCAATCTGGGAATTATCGGGAAATACCGAAGAATCTTAAACGGTATATCTTTCTGCCTACTCGAAGATTTCTCTTTGTACCGCGGATGTTCACATGTTGGACACTGGGTCAAGTCTACGTATTCACGGTAATAGAGAATGCAGTTGTTCTGACATGCATGAATTTTTTGATACCCTAGACCAAGTCTCTTCATCATCTTTTTCGTCTTATAGAAACTGTCCTCCAGTTTGTTATCTTTAGGCAACGCTTTGTGAAACAGCTCGGAAAATCGATTATATGCTATCTCAGTTACGTTGCAATCAGACTTAATATTTAACATTTGAGTCATTATTGACAACTTTGAATATTCATCACAACCTTCATACAATGGTTCATCTGCAGCTTTCAGTAAATCATAAAACTGTGCTACTTCTGGATTTGGTAATTCCATTTGAATTTCTGATTCTACTTATGGCTCACACTCCATATCCATTGTCACTTCAGTACTTGATGACTAACCTCCTAATTCTGTGTGAGGCATTGGCAACCTTTGGAATTCACGACCGCCCAGAGCATCCAAGACCATATTTCGATACGGCTGCTCAACGAATGTTGTATGAGTTGCGGACGAAGATCCAATATTAGACGACTGGCCTCCTAATTCATACAATGACATGCCTATGAATGACTCCCCATGTGAAATCCAGCGATAGTAACGATTCATGAAACCATTTCTGTGTAGGTGCAATGTCACTGCCTGTTGGTCTAGGAAAAACAAGTTGACACACCGACGACACAGACATCTGATTTTGTCAACACTGACAAATTGCGAATTTGAATATGCGAAGTTCAAAAATTCCTGAACACCGCTCTTGAATTCTTCAAGTATACCTCCACGATACATCCGACGGTACATCCAACTATGGTCTTCCGTCATGATTCTGTACGTGATATATCACAACAATTACTTCTTTAGAAATCTTCATAGGTGGGGTGGTCCTATTCCATTTGGGAATCAAATTATTCTACTTGCATTTAAATATATTTTTTTAACATTCAATTTCAGTCGAAATTTCGGCAGGATTTCCCTACAGTTCTCCAAGTATGCATATCATCTGGGCGCATACTTGGAGAACAAGGGATATCTGCTATAATTTCAAACTGAAATGAATGTTAAAAAAAATATTTAACTGCAAGTAAAATAATTTTGATCCCAAACTGTCCGATCAAGGATAATTCAGAAATCGTAAAGAATCTATAAATTTTGTACTTCTTATAGACAATGATACGATCTCCGAACGGATCTAAGGTATTGTAAAAAAAATATGATCCAACGGTCGATAAGTTCATGTCACTTTATCAACTCACGAATCATATTATTATTTTTAATTTCAATCCTAACATAACAACGCATACTCAAAATTCTAACTAGATCTGAATTTTCAAATACACTACTAATAATTAACTCTAGAAATAAACATCATAACAAAAACAATATTAAAAAAACATACGATCAAAGAAAAGAAAGCACGAGACTAACAAACAAACAAACATAGGAAGAAAAGAAAGCGAATGAATTTAAAACATGGAGTGAGAGAATTGGAGGAGGAGAACATGCTTGCTGAGTCTTTGCCCTGAACCCTAAGCCCTAAACCCTAATTCATAGACCCTAAACCCTAGACACTAAACCCTAAACCCTAGTCCCTAGACCCTAAACCCTAACCCTAAACCCTAAACCCAAGGATTAAAACATTGACTTAACAAGACTTCATCAAGGTCTTTTATATATATTATTATATATATCTCTCAAGAAATCTTGATCAGAACTATCCTTGTATCATTATGAATTCTGACATGGGAAACGGGAAAAAAAAAAATGAAAATATCAAAATTTTTCACCTGTAGTTTAGTCATGGAGTATAGGTCAATGTTAGAGGATTGCTTGGATGTAAAATCAATAACATAAGTGACAGGAACCAAAATAAACAAGCTTTTATAGCCCAGCTCATACATGATTCAGGAACATTAAAAACATGCATAATTAAAAAATTCATTAAACCTACAGTAGCACTGAAAAAAAAATCCTCAAACAGATAATAACATTCAAGTTGTGCACTTCAACTGTCAATCTAGTATAAATGAGAACCAATGAACAAGATTGAAACATATAGGAAATTTTTTGTACCTTGATAGTGGCAATAAGAACCAACCTGCAAAAGAAATAGCACAATCATCAAAACAATAGAACAAGCTATTTTCTTCGGCATCTTACGATTGAACACAAAACCCTAACCGTAGCCCCTTCGCCCCTTTTGTTTCGTTCTATTTGCTGCTAGGAAGTCGGGTGGGGATCCCAGAAACAAATACGCTAGTGCCCTTTATCTAGAATCAATCTGTTTCCACAAAAGAGTTAGAAAATCAGATTATTAAGTAATCAAAGGACAATACTTTTTTTCCATATAATAACTTCACAAGTTTAAGTTTACTTAATTCCATGGAAGGAGAGTTCAGACAACCAGATATGCAATTGTAATTTATACAGCTAAATATTGATCAAATAGACAAACAATTCTTCCTGCTCCACATAAATGAAAAAGGTCAAGCTAAAGCTTTACATTACTAAACTAAATTAGATATGCTAAGATAGTAATTATTATAAGCAATCCAAAGATTTTTTTTCTTATGAGCAATCCAAACAGTTCATGAATTCTTCCACGAGCAAAAGAGGATTTCTTGAAAGCAAAAAAAAAGTGTTGAAGGGCATATCATGAAATGAACCGTACATCTTCACAAGCACAACTAGAAATGAAATTGAGCAAGTGTGAATCCACATGCTTTCATTCAGAGATCATGATTCATGAGTTGAATCCAATAGTTTAGGTTAAATAAACACCCTCAAATGGAATGGGATGGAATCGGAAACCTCAATCTCCCTTCAAGTATAAACCTCAATCTCAACCTCAACTTTAACACTAAACCGAGCAGATGAGCAGACATAATTAACTAATTAGGTTTCAAGTATAAACCCTAGCTGTCGGCTAGGGTTCCGAAAGAGAGAGAGAGAGAGAGGAGGAGGATTGAGGAGGAGGATACCGGCGGTTGAACAGTCGAGCAGCGAGGCCTGCTTGCAGGGGGCGACGAGCCGTGTGCGGCGTGCTGTGGCGCGGCGGCAGAGAGGCGACAGAGAGAGGGAGATCGGCAGAGCGCGGGATCGAAGAGAAAAAAAGGGTTTGGCGCGGGGAACTTAATACCATTTTGCGACGACACTAACGGTCGCAAATAAGCGGTCGTAATTAACGATCGCAAATGGTTGCCAAACCCGTCGCCATTTTGCGATGGCACTCAAGTCGGTTGCAAAATCCGTCGCCCATTTGCCAGTCTGCGACCCCCAATGGACGGCGGTCGCAGTCCCGTCGCATCTGCGACCGCAAAGCATGCCGTCGCAAAATAGCCGTCGCAGAAAGCTATTTTTTTAGTAGTGAATAATTGTATTAATCCTCATTATGATGCATATATCCCTAGGACATGAACCTAACCTATTACCAAGAGTTTTCAAGTCATAAATAATATTCCGGATGGAATGTTGTATGTAATATCCTAGATATTAATATTAGTTTTCCATTTATGTTTGTGTTTGTCAGCCTAGCGGGCTAGTCCAAGGTCGAGCCGAGTCGACTCATGGTCCGGTACGAGCTTGCGAGCTCGAGTAAGTAGAAATATGAATTATGTAATTTCTTGCTTGCGTAGATGAATTTATTTAATTATGTTGTTGCATGTCCATGATTATTAAATTATGTTGCATATGGGTGTGCATGTGGTTGATGCATGTGTTAGTATGGGGTATTTGGGTTAGCGGGTTGCGGATCTAGATTGAGACGGATGCGGGTTAGAGGAGGTTAGGGTTGAAGAGGTGGGAAGGAATTATAAAATCCCCCCCCTAGGGCTTGCGGCTCCCTATTGGAGCCGCACAAGCCGTGAGAGGAGAGAAGAACCAAGCCGAGCTAGCTGCCCCTCCCTTCGTCTCTCTTGGAGCCGCCGGGTAGAGCTAAGCTGAGGAGCCGACCTTCCTTCCTCTCTCTCTCCCTTGATTTTACCCCTCTTTTCTCAGGTTTCCTCGTGTTATTGAGCCGGTTTGAGCGACGTTCTTGTTTCTTGTATTTTTCGTCAAATCGTGGGTTTTGATCGCCGAATCTTGTGTCAACTTGTGGGAGAGAACCTGAGGATTCCCCTTTTTGGCTCGGCAGCCCTAGGAATCCCCTAGGGGTGCTCGGCCAAGGTGGAAGAAGAGGGTGCCCTCAAGGTGTTCGATGAAATGCCTAAGTGAAGGGTATAGTTTATCTTGCTATCTGTGACTCAATTTGTTTATCAATTTGGATGCTTATAATATTAATGCATGCTTTGATATTAATTCTGTGAATTTTGGAAATTTATCATGTTTCAAAGATGGGATTTGATCTTGATGGCAAGGGGGTTTTTGATATAAATTCTTGATCATAAAAGTTGGTTCTTGATTAAAGATAGTTGTGATGCTTGTTAATCTTGTTTAACAAATATGATTTTGTGAGATTTATCTTAATAATTATAAATCTGATGTGATGGTAAATTAGGGATTTATATTCTGTAAATTTTTATCTTAATTTCTTAATTTATTATTATGCTGAAAACTTCATGCTGAGTTGATGAATCATGGCTGATTTTAAAATCTTGTTTATGATGTGCATAGTTTACTGAACATAGTCGTGTAACCTATAGTTTCGACCAGAAAATATAGTAATCTTGGCAAATGGGAGTAATATTGGTTGGCACACTTTGGGAGTCAGATTCGACTGGGGTGCACCGGTTTAGGCCTCAACAATAAACTTAAAATAAAATCCTAATCTTGGCAAATGAAAATTTTAATTGAATAATTAAAATTTAAGGGGAAGCATATTCTGTTAAGAGCCAACCAATTAAATGTTTTGCATGAAATAAAACCACACGAATTTATGACATTACGGGTCTAAGAGTTGGGATCGGGCATTGAGTGTTGTGGAGTTTTTCCAATAGAGACGTCCCTACGACACCGTAGGAGACACTTGACTTATGTCATATTGTGCCATATCTTATTGTATGGCGGAGAGGCTCGATTAGGAGCCAGATTGCGAGCTAGGCCTGGAAGGTTGGATGGCTAATTCCCAACCTGTGGAACAAGTTCGGATGGGCAAATCCCGATTATTCTTGCGTATCTTGTGGAACAAGTTCGGACGGGTAAATCCCGATTGTTCCCAAGATTCTATAATTAAAGGAATAAGTTCAGATGGGCGAATCCCGATTATTCCTACGTTATCTTTTTGGAACAAGTTCAGATGAGCAAATCCCGATTGTATTTTCTCGTGGAACAAGTTCGGATGAGCAAATCCTGATTGTTCCCGAGTTTCTCTCAAGGAATAAGTTCGGACGGGCAAATCCCGATTATTCCTATGATATCTTAAAAGGACAAGTTTGGATGGACGAATCCCGATTATTCCTTCGCGTCTCGTGGAGCAAGTTCGGATGGGCCAATCCCGATTGCTCCTGAGTTTTTTTATATTAGGATAGGTTCGGATGGGCTAATCCCAATTATCCTAGTATGTTTTGTTGCCTTTGGGCATGGTAGGCTTAGGCCTGTTATACTTCACTGCTAGAGTGTTGGTTGCCTTCGGGCAGGTGATGGCCTGATAGCTAGTCACACCCTCGTGACTTTGTTCCTGTTTGAGATAGGTGTTTTGCTTATGCTTTATCTTTGTGATTGGTTTTTCATGGGGATTGGTAGAACCACTCATTGAGCTCTTTTGAACTCATCAGTTGTCGTTGTTTTTGTTTTACAGAGTCTGACCGGTGAGGTGGGTTGGAGCACTTGGTGCGGCTGGAGGGCAAAAGAGCTGCATTTATCTCATAGCAGTCCTAGTTAGGGGTCGTAGTCGAGTTTTTGGTAGTTAGTCATGCACTTGTGTTTTAGTATTTTGGAGTTGTAGTCCTTTGGGGACATTCACGTCTTTATCTCAGATTTTATTTGTAAATGAACAGTTGAACTTGATTTATTATTTTCGCACTTTATTATTTTGCTAAACTTACTTATAATGAATTCTGATTTGGTTTTCCATTTGAAATAAAACTCGTTCATTTCTTTCCACTATATGTTGTTGAGTTGGCATATGCATGGGTTAGACTGTGGGGTATAGGCACGTATACTCTGGCCGGTCACGGGACCCTGAGTTGGGGCGTGACATTGTAATATTCCCGGAATATCCCGGATGGGATGTTGTAATATTTTTGGAATATCCTGAATGAGGTGTTATAACATTTCAGAACATCTCCGAATATCCCAGAATATCCCGAAATATCCCGGGTGAGATATTGTAACATTCCCAAACATATCGGAACATCCCGGATGGACATTTCGGAATATCCCAGAACATCCCGGAACATCCCGGAACATCCCGAAACATCCCAGATGCACATTCCGGAATAGCCCAAAAAGTATCGATACTTTTCGAGTATTCCCAGAATGCCCTCAACGGCTCTATTTTGAATTCTATCCGTTGAGCCCGACCTCTACTTCATGTTCTGCCTATTTAAAGGCCTTCTAAGCCTTCTTATGACATCTAACTATCCATTGAGCCATTCTAACAATATTTGAAGCATTTCTTGAGCCATTTCTCTAAAACCCTAGCTTCAAGTTTCTACCTCCTTGATTGCGCCTTCAACCTTGTGTTTCATCATCAAATGCATCAAGAGGAAGCTAGGAATCTGGTTGTGGAGCTAAATACTTTATTGTTTGATTTATTGCTCCATTATTATTGTATTTTTGTTGTTGGTTTCATTGAATATCGAGTGTGTAAAGATCTAGTGTGTATATGATCTTGAGTTTGATGGTAGCCTTGGTGTAGAGGCTTAAATCCACTTGTGTAAACTTAGTTTGCTATGATTAGTGATTGTTGTCCTTAGGGTTTGAGGTGGAAGAATGCTCTCGGTAAGAAGACGAAGACTTCCGAGTGTGGAAGTGCCTTAGGTTAAGAATGGAGACTCTTCGGGTAAAAGGTCCTCATTGTAAGGAAACATTCATAATTTAGTTAAGTTTGAAAATCCTAAGTGGGGGTGCTTAGGTAGTGGAGTAGGCATTGGGGCCGAACCATTATAAATCAAAGTGTTTAGCATTGTTTACTTTGCGTATTGAATTTCTTATTGATGTTTATCTTGCTTCATCTTGCTATTAAATTGTAATTTGCCTAAGTAATCAAGAAAATGATTAAAATTAAAATTAGGCTAAAGATTTAGTTAACACACTATTCACCCCTCTTTAGTGTAGGCCATTTCAACTTACAAGTTCCAGCGTCAGAAACTCAAAATGTGGTTGGATGCAAATGGATTTTCCGCATCAAGCAGAACCCATATGGCACCGTAAACAGGTACAAAGGTCGCCTTGTAGCCAAAGGTTTTCATTAGCGACCAACCATTAATTTCCATTCCACTTCCAGCCCCGTAATTAAACACAATACAATATGAATTGTTCTCACTCTGGCTGCAAATTTTCAGTGGCCATTTTACCAATTGGATGTCAATAACGCCTTTCTTCAAGGCAATCAAAGTGAGGATCTATATATGCAACATCCACCGGTCTTTGTCAATGCTCAGTTCCCTACTCATGTCTGCAAGTTAAATAAAGCAATCTATGGACTACGACAAGCTCCGAGAGCCTGGTATTCCGAATTCAAAAATTTCATCGCTTCAATTGGATTTCAAAATCCAAAGTCAGACTCTTCATTATTTACACAACATGATAAAAATTTCACAATTTGATTACTATTATATGTCGATGACGTTATCCTTACGGGTTCTTCAGATTCAAAAATAATGGAATTCTACAATACCTTGGCTGTTCGTTTCTTGCTTAAAGATATACAACTTTTGCAATAATTTATTGGTATTGAGGTTCAGTGCACGAATTCAAGCATCTTTCTATCCCAGTAGAAGTACGTTAGTGATCCGCTTCACAGGTTTAACATGCATGAGGCCAAGGGTGTTAAAACACCTCTATCAAAATCTCAACAAAACTTCAACTTGATGATGGAAGTCCTTCTACTAATCCCACGATCTTTCGTCAATTGATTGGAGCAATGCGATATCATTTGCAGTAAACAAACTCTCTCAGTTCATGCACAAATCGACTAAGCTCCACTAGCAATCATGCAAACGCATTTTGAGGTATCTAAAAGAAACTCAGTCACATAGAATTTTCTTGAACCTACTCGCAACCTCAGTATCGTTGAGATCCAGATGACAGGTGTTCCACAGTCGCTTACTTTATCTTCCTTGGCGGCTCAGCTATAAGCTGGTCAACAAAGAAACATAAGATGGTAGCAAAATCATCAACTTAGGTTGAATACAAGGCAATAGCAAATGTCAAGTATCTTCGTACCTAACGCTGTACGTCAATCAATGTAGAGAGATAGTCGCCTTCGAGACCACTGGTTACTTCTACCAGCTCCAAGAGCAAACCTTGAGAGTTGAGGGAAGGAATTGGGGATCTGGAGAGAGAAAAGAAATGAAGAAGAAAGCGGGAAGAAGATAGAGAAGAAGTGTTTAATCCAAATCAATCTTAGCCTCTTATTAATCCTTCCTCACTATTTATAGTCTTTACACGTCATTACTAAAATTCGCAAGTTTACATGACATAGTCCCGACTCCAATGGGGCCTACGTCTAATACGTCCCGCCTCCCTAGCCAGCTCAGCATTCTCCGTTCGATTAGCTCCAATGATCTTTTGCCGCTTGTTCCGTGTATCTATGTCGATTTCCTCTTCACCAAGTTGACGCGCCCCTGGTTCACTCGTGACATTACTCCCCTCTCGCAAAAGAACCTTGTCCTCAAGGTTCTGGGAACAGTTGTCGTTTCCATTGCTCCGCGAAAGAACTTGGGTTGCTCCATTCGTTGGTTCTGTATGTAGCAATGGCAATGGAGTAACCTGCATTGCTGGTTCACCGCGGCATCATTTCAACACAGAAATATGGAAAACATGGTGAATGCGCGCTGCCTATGGAAAATCCAATTTATAGGCCACCTTGCCTATCTTCTTGAGGATACGAAATGGCCCGAAATAATGGGGGCTTAATTTATGTTGTTTCTGAAGTCGGACAGACAATTGCCGATATGGCTGGAGTTTAACAAACACCCACTCGTCAATTTGAAATTCTACCTCACGTCGATGCCTATCTACTTGGCTTTTAGTTCTAGCTTGAGAACGTAACAGATTGGCTTTGATAATAGCATCGCGAGTTGTGAGTTCTCTATCCACAGCCGAGTTTCTCGAAGTCCCCTCGGCATATTGAATCAGCTTAGGTGGATCCCTTCCATATAAGGCTCGAAATGGAGTCATACCTGCTGATGATTGGTATGATGTGTTGTACCAGAACTCAGCTCAGGGCAAAAATAGCTGAGGGCAAAAATTTCTCCCAAGTTGCAGGTTCAGTAGATGAGAAACTCCGGAGATACATCTCGATGCACCTGTTCAAAGCTTCAGTTTGCCCATCCGTCTGCGGATGATATGCAAGGTTTAAAATCTCGGTACCGGTACCGGTTTCGGTCACCGGCCGGTACCGGTACATACCGGTACATACCGGTACCGTACCGTACCGACACACGGTACGGGCCGGTACGGGAATAGCATACCGGTTTTTTTTTTTTTTTTTTTTTTTTTTTAAGAGTTAGATATAACTCTAAACAATACGTAATTGATGAATAAATGCTTAAAATCAATATTCCAATGTCAGATACATGAATATTAAAAGTCATTTTTACTGTATTAGGATTTTTCACAGATACAAGACTTTGGTGCCGCCCGCTATCCGGCTATTAGATATGTTGCACTACGTTTTATGTTGCGCTACGCAGAGTCTTCGGCGGTCCCGAAAAAATTTTAGACCTTTTGGGCTGTGCTTATATGTAATTCTCTTGTATCTGTGAAAAATCCTAATACAGTAAAAATGACTTTTAATATTCATGTATCTGACATTGGAATATTGATTTTAAGCATTTATTCATCAATTATGTATTGTTTAGAGTTATATCTAACTCTTAAAAAAAAAAAAAAAAATCAATATTCCCCCGATATCGCATCATACCGCTCATACCGGGCGGTATGATGCATATACCGCCCTTACCGGGCGGTATATGGCGAAATACCGCCATATACCGCCCGATATACATGATATACCCGGTATTTTCAAATACCGGGTATATCGAATACCGGAATCCTCAAAAACCGGTATATACCGGCCGGTATATACCGTTTCGGGCGGTTTTTTAAACCTTAATGATATGCGAAACTGAATAAGAGCTTGGAACCCTGTAAAGATGCCAACTGTCTCCAAAACTCACTAGTGAAATGAACATCTCGGTCGCTGACTATAGTATTTGGAATGCCGTGAAGTTTAACTACTCCACGAACGAACGTTTCAGCCACCAATTTTGTTGAATACTTCTTTGGAAGTGAAAAAAATGTCCATATTTGGTTAACCTATCCACAACCACCATGATTGTTGTGCAACCATTTGAGACAGGTAAACCTGTTATGAAATCCATGGACAAGTCCTAAAAAACTTCCTCTGGTATTGGCAAAGGCTAAAGTAACCCTGTCGGGCTTATCTGTTCAGCCTTCATTCACTAGCACACTTGGCAGGCCTCAATGAAAAGTTTGATATCTTGGCGCATGTTTCGCCAAAAGAAATTAGCTGAGACCCTGTGGTATGTTCGAGCAATGCCCGAGTGCCCTCCAATGATCGAACTGTGGAACTCTCCAATTAATCTGGATTTAATTGCGGAATCATCAGGTATCAATATATGACCTCGATATAAAACAATACCATCTCTGACTTCATGATTTTCTACTGTCTCACCTCCATTAATCCTAGCATGCAGTGATTGCAGATCACTATTGAGCTTGTTAAGGTGTCTTATCTCAGTTAAGATACCAAATGCTAGTTGTGAGGCTGTCAAGGAATTGAATTCAGCTTCTCTGGACAATGCATCAGTAGCTGAATTCAATTTTCCTGCTCTATATTTAATATGGAAATCATAACCCATCAGTTTCAGAAGCCATTTGTGTTGTTCTGGAGTTTGAATAATCTGAGTTTGTAGTTCTTTCAACGCTCCATGATTAGTTAGTATAACAAATTTCCTTCCAAGTAAATACTGCCTCCACTTTTTAACAACCTGAATAATAGCAAACAATTCTCTTTGATATGTGGAAGATGCCTGCATTCTAGGAGAGAGTTTTTGACTAAAATAAGCAATTGGCCACCTTTCTTGACAAAGAATGGCTCCAACTCCAGTACCCGAAGCATCAATTTCAATAAGAAACTCTTTGGTGAAATCTGGTAGAGCTAATACAGGGGTGTTACTCAATGCAGTTTTCAATTCCTGAAATGCTAATTGTGCTTTATCAGTCCAAAGAAAAACCTGTTTCTTAAGGAGGTGAGTCAAAGGAGATGCAAGATGTGCAAAGTTCCTTATGAACCTTCTATAGTAACCAGCTAACTCCAAAAAACCCCTCAAGCTTTTGACATTGTTCGGTACTGGCTAAGATTGCACTGCTACTAGGGCTGTCCATGGTTCGGTAGTGCAACATAAGACGTAGTACAACATATCTAATAAAGACTGTACGTCAACTTTGGTGCCGCCCGCTAGCCGGCTATTAGATATGTTGTACTACGTCTTATGTTGCACTACGTCTTATGTTGCGCTACGCAGAGTCTTCGGCGGTCCCTTTGGGCTGTGTGCTTATGTCGCCCTATATTAATTCTAATGTAATTCTCTTGTACACACGGCACGGACCGGTATGAAAATGCATACCGGCCGGGTTTTTTTTTGTTTTTTTTTTTTTTCGTGACATACCACCATATACTGCCCATACCGGGCGGTATACCGGTATATACCGCCCATACCGGGCGGTATACACAATATACCCGGTTTTTTCAAAACCGGGTATATCGAATACCGGAAATCTCAAAAACCGGTATATACCGTTTCGGGCGGTATTTTAAACCTTAGCTTCACCTGTTAAATTATATGATTCCTTCTTCAGAAAATAATGAAGTCGTTCTGTACCATAAACTGTTGAAATCAGCTTCGTGACAATGGCTTGCTGGATGAATGCTAGAAGATGAATCATACACACAAACACAAGAACTCTGGAGGAAGACTAACGACACTCTAAATCAATACGAAGGAACACGAATACATTGTTCTGTTTACACTCAAGCATTTATAGGAATCAAGACTTCTAGACGATTATGTAGTATACCAGATTAACTAAAACAACAGTGTAAACTAAAAGGTA
This sequence comes from Canna indica, assembly GCA_034359265.1. NCBI lineage: Eukaryota > Viridiplantae > Streptophyta > Magnoliopsida > Zingiberales > Cannaceae > Canna > Canna indica. The sequence goes on along the minus strand of CP136891.1, from coordinate 66,311,956 downwards.
GTAAAGTAAATTACTCATAGATTACAGTTTTCCAGCTCATCTATACTGATGTGATACTTACATGCAGAATATATTCAAAATATAAATTGCATCAATACTCATCTTCAATTTATATTTTATGTATCCAGAGCATATCTCTAAACTTGTTAAACTTTTCAGCAGGTAGTGCCTTAGTAAAAATATCTGCCACTCGTTCATGGGTGTTTCAAAATTTGATCTCAATTGTTCCTGCATTGACTAACTCTCAAACAAAATGATGCTTAGTATCTATATGTCTAGACTTGGATTGTTGTACAGGGTTCTTAGACAAAGCTATAGCTGAAGAGTTGTCACACCACACAATGGTGGCTTCATTATGATGCTTCTCCAATTCTCCAGGTACACGTCTAAGCCATACTGAATGACAAGCTGCAGCTGATAGAGACATGTATTCAGCTTCAGCTGTAGATAGTGCAGTAGTGCCTTTCTTCCTTGAGCACCAGCAAGCAGCAGTACATCTGAGCTTAAGCACATATCCAGTAGTGCTCTTTCGATCATCACTACATCCAGCCTAGTCAGTATTAGATAAACCAGTCAAAATAGCTTCTGTATCTCTCTTATAGAACAAGCTGAGATCAGATGTACCCTTTATGTATTTGATCACCCTTTTAGTTTCCACTAAATGATAGGAATTGGCTTCATGTAGAGAGATATAACTCCTACAACAAACATTATATCAGGTCTCGAATTGGTTAAATGCATCAGGCATCGAACCATTGACTGATATAATTCTTTGTCATTTTTTTCTCCCTCAAATATACTACTGAGTTTGAGATCAGTAGTCATTGTGAGTTCTTATTGAGTTGCAATTTGTCATCTTGAATCTCTCTAGCATATCAGAAATATATTTTTGCTGACAAAAACTATATCCCTCTTCTGCTTTAATGATTTCAAAACTCAAAAAGTACTTGACTTCTCCTAAGTTTGTCATTTCAAAGACATTGAACATGTTCACCTTGAAACTTTGTACAATACTCTAATCACTTCCAGTAATCAGAAGGTCATCTACATATATGCATGCAAAAATTATACTTTCCTCACTTCTCAAAGTATATAGAGTATGGCCATTCATACTTATGCGAAAACCTTGATAAATGAAATATTGATCAATCTTGTGATACCAGGCTCTTGGTTCCTGCCGTAACCCATATAAAGCTTTCTTAAGTCGATACACCTAGCTTTCTTGACCTTTCCTGATAAATCCTAAATGAAATATTGATCAATCTTGTGATACCAGGCTCTTGGTGACTGCCGTAACCCATATAAAGCTTTCTTAAGTCAATACACCTTGCTTTATTGACCTTTCCAGATAAATCCTTCAGGCTGATTGACATAAACTTCTTCTACTAGCTCACATTTAGAAACATAGACTTAACATATAACTGAAAAATTTTCCAGTCTCTGTTTGCAGCTAATGCTTCCAGGATTCTTATGGTTTCAATCCTAGCAATTGGGGCAAAATCTAGTGAAAGTCCACTCCTTCAACTTGCACAAAACCTTTAGCAACTAGCCTTGCTTTATACTTTGCAAAGTCCCATATGCATTATATTTTGCTTTGTATATCCACTTCAACCCGACTGCCTTTTTCCCTTCTAGTAGGCTAACAAGTTCCCATGAATTATGTTGCTAAATAGATTTGAGTTCTTCATGCATGGAATTTAACCAATTCTCATCTTGACTAGCTTATATAATAGTTTCTAGGTTCAGTAACTTGTGCAACATTATATTGTTGTGTTTGCTCATATATTTCTCTCAGACTTCGAGTCTTTCTGGGAGGGTTTTCACTATCGGTTGAACTTTGTCCACCATGCACTGAGCTTCCCTCAGGTTGATCTTCTGAAAAATTTGGTTCTTCTTGTGCATCATCTTGCTCATTTTGCTCCTCCAGTTGCTCTTCTTCACTAAGAGTTACTTGTTCAGTCACAGTAATCTTTTTGTCACTTGTGTTCTCCCAGTCCCAAGCCTGTAATTCATCTACCAGCACATCTCGATCGACTAACAATAATTGACATTGTACTGGGATTCAACAATCAATATGCCTTTGATTCTATACTGTAACCCAAAAAGATATACTTAATGCATTTGTCATCTAGTTTTTTGCGTAGTTGCTGAGGTATATGAGAAAAATCAACGCTCCCAAATACTTTTAGATGCTTCACTGATGGTTTTTCTTTTGTATAGAGCTTCAAATGGCGTTACATCATCTAATGCAGAAGAGGATCCAATTGATTATATACACAATAGTTTGTGCTGCTTCTGCCCAAAGATTTTTGGGCATCTTCTTGGCTTTTAGCATGCACCAGACCATTTCCATAAGAGTTCTGTTTTTTCTTTCCGCAACCCCATTCTGTTGCGGAGAGTAACCTGCAGTTAAGTGTCGTCTGACTCACAAATCATTACAAAAATCATTGAACCGTGAGCTCAAAAACTCTCCTCCTCTATTAGTTCGTAAAACTTTGATTTTTAACTCAAGTTCAACCTCAACTTTCGATTTAAAATCTTTAAACTGAGCAAATGCATCTGATTTCTATCTAAGAAATCTAATCCATACAAATCTACTAAAATCATCAATAAACAGGATGAAATACCTGTATCCTCTTAAAGATTCCTCTTGCATTGGGCCACATACATCTGAATGAATTAGCTGTAGAGGTTTGGATGCTCTTGATTCAGCTTTAGCTGGGAATGGTATAGTTGGTGCATTTTTCCAAGTGCGCATCCACCGCAAGTTTCAACCATGTACTATATTGCAGGAATAATGAGAAATGATAGATTACCACCTATAGGGGAATATTGAAATCAGCAGAATACATGTAAAGAACATGAGGGCTAGCTTTACCTGTCGTCATGAACTCACTGAGGACCACCAACTCCTCCCATTCGTAGAGGAGGCAGAGCACGACGAGGGGAACGAAGATGAGGGACCAAAGAGGACGAAGGCAAGGGAAGGGGGGGGGGAGAGAGAGATGACGTAGGAAGGGGTGGAGGAGAGCGTTTGCTGCGTCATCGACGACGGCAGCGCTCGCCGCCGCTGAGTCTCGCAGTAGCTCATCGCCTAGGACGCTAGAGAGAGAGAGAGAGAGAGAGAGAGAGAGAGAGAGAGAGAGAGAGGGGTGAGACTCACACTTTAATATTAAAAAGGTGGAACCTAATTTTAAAAATACAAGAGATGACGTGATAATTGAGGTTAATAATAGAATAAAAAACTAGTATTTATACATGTCAGCAAGTCACGTCATCAATTTAACAAAGCGCCCAACAGAAATTAGACGATAGGCCATAATTGAAATAAATTTCTTAGTATATGTATACAAATGAGACAAATGAAAGTACAACCCACAATTGAGACAAACGTCAAAGTACAAACTATATTTAAGTATTTTTTCATCTAGTTATAACTAAATTAATTATATATAATAATATCATCCTAATACATGATTAAAATATAGGGTAATTACCAACTATCTCAAATCTATCCTGAATTTTGACTTCTTCAAATTGCATTCTCAACTATCACATTTGTATCAATTGCATCTCCCAGTCAAAATTTCGTCAGCTACCTCGTTGACCTTGTGACGTGGCATGTACACATGTATTAAATTTTTTTTTCAAAACCTTTATGATGTCCACATGTCCTGCACACATGGATTAAAAAAATATCTTTTAAAAAATAAATAAAAATATATTATTATTTTAAACTGTTCAGACTTATCCACGTGTGAAGCACACGTGGACAAGTCATCTTCTTTTTGCCCTAAATTCCACCCGAACCTGACTCTTGCCCTAAATCCCCTCATGCCCAACAGCCTCAGCGACGAAGAATCCCTAAGTCGAGCAGCTCCCCCGAGTACCCCTGAGCGCCAAATCCTCGACTAGCAGCTCCCTTGAGCGCCAAATCCTCGACGAACTAGCACCCCCCGAGCTCTTATTCATAGACGAAGCATCACCTCAAATCCCTAAGTCACCGTCGGCTTGTTTTGGTGAGCTAGTCTTTTATCGCTGGTGGCTTGGTTCGGTTCACCTAGTAAGATCCTTTCATTTGCTCATTGTAATTTATCACAGTTATTGAACCTCACTGTAATTTATCTCAGTGTTAATTATCATTGTAATGAGCTAAGTCTATATTATCATTGTAAGAAGCTTACTATTAATTTAGCTCATTACTGCCTAGAGGAAGCAATGACATCAACAAACAATGAGATAGAGGAAACATCAGTTCCCTCGATTTTAAACAGACCTATGTGCTATCACTCAATCGAAGCTCGAATCTTAATTTCAAAAACCAGAAAAAATCCTAGGAGACGATTTTGGAGATGTGCCCATTGGAAGGTAAGTGTTAAGTATTGTATTGAAGTATTAAATTTTGGTTCCAATGTATGTATTAAAACACAATGTATTCTTGTAGAAAAGAGAAGATGATTGTGGATTTTTTTGTGTGGCATGATGAATATTCTGAGCGCGAGGAACTTACACGGAACCAAGATGAGTTACTTACAGAGAAAATCAACTTACTGCAAGAGAAGATAACAATCCTTAAATATAAAGTGAATAAGTTGGAGAAGCAATATGAAGAATTGAAAATGTCAATCAGGACAATGAAAATGTATCTTTATGTTATCATCTGTGCTTGGATGGTTCAAGTGTTCATGTCATGGGCATGATGATGTATCTTTTGATGTATTTTGATGTATTTTGATGTCAAATGAAGATGTAAGTCTTGAAATCTTGAAGTCTTCATGTGTTATGGAATAACTGATGTTATGGTAATAGTTAATGTTATGGAAGTAGTTGATGTTATGATACATGTTATTTTATTATTCTGAGAGCGATTGTCAGTTCAGGTTATAGATGATTGTTTATTGTGAAATTGATTATTCATGTCAACCAAAATTAGGATACATATGAGAGTAAATTAAAATTGAGGGTACATTTGAGACTGAATAAAACTTTAGAATACATTTGAGACTAAATAAAAATTCAGTCCTCAATTGATATGTAGAAGTTCAAGTTTGATTAATGGATACTTAGATAAATGTGTAGAAGTTCAAGTTTGATTAATGAAAGTTAAGCACACAATTGATGACTTACCTCCTCCACATGTGAAGAAGCTCCATGTGTCCTCAATAGACAACTTCTTCTATTATGGCCTTCAAGAAAACATATTTGACACTTGATGATTGAATCATGTTTAGAGTATCTTGGTGTGTGACTATCATCCTCATGTAATTCTCATCTTCTTACTTTCTTTGGTCTCCCCGACATTTTCTTAACATGTGGTGGCAAAACATGGGGGCCCTCCACAGCCAGCCAAGTATCATTTCTAGTTAATGGTTCCAAAAAGAATTTATAAGTCTTGAGATAAGCATCTCTCTTGAAGTCATCACTAATATATTTCTCTGGCTCCTCTTTCATCTAGTTGATGCAAGAAACTACATGGTTACAAGGTATCCCACTGAGATCCCACCTCCTATATGTGCAAGTCTGATTGCCAATGTTTACAACATGTATCTTGTCTATATATTGAACCTCAAATTTGAAATTACCACTTGGTGTAACAATGCAATACCTACCTCCCTCTTTACTTTTCTCCAGTTTTCTTCTTATATTAGGACATATATCACCAGACCACTTTAAAACTATCTTTCTCTTCATATACATTCTTTGCATCAACATTCTCCTTATCTCCTCAAGCATATCTACTATGGATTTTGACCTTGCCTATGTAATGTAAGCATTGAATGTCTCCGAGATATTGTTGGTTACATTATTGGACTTGCATACTGTACTTACATGGGTTTGCTGTGAAGTAGCTGCCAACCCAGTCAACACTATGTTCCCCTCCATGGCTCTAACTGCCTTCCAAAATAATGACTTAAAGTATTAACCATTATATTTTTTTCTTCCAATTGGCATATATATGTTTAGCACAATTTTTGTGCTCCGCGAATGGCACGCGTTCTAACAGTCCATGCTCTAGTCCCTAAAAAAATGCAAAGTTAAAGTAATTGAAACATTAAGTAAATTGAAAGATAAGTAAATTGTAACATTAAGTAAATTGAAATATAAAGTAATTGCTTACTTTCAGTTGGTCACTGATAAAAGTCCACCCATATCCTTGTGTAATTTCAAGGTCATCGAAAAATAGCCCTAAGAACCATCTCCATGCATCATAATTTTCTCCCTCGACAACTACCCATGCAATGGAAAATATTTGATTGTTTCCGTCAATACCAATTGTGGATAATAACTGTCCACCCAAAAAAGTTTTCAAAAAGCAACCATCAAATCCAACAATTGGCCGACAACCATGTAAAAACCCCTTCTTTAGAGCATCAAACCCAATGTACAGCCTTTTAAAAACAGGAGGTGCACTAGTAAACTCCTTGTCACATACAATACTAAATAGGCTCACTGGATTTTTCTTTCGAAGCTAAGCTAAATAGGGCCCCAAGAGTGCATAATGATCCTCCACACTACCACGAAGCTTTTCTAATGCGTACGATCTCACTCTGTACCATTTAGCTCTAGCAATTGGGATATAAAATTTGGATTTGAAATCCATGGCCATAAGCTTCACATCCCAACTTGGATTCTGTCTAAATTGCTCCATATAATAGTTGGCTAGCCACTCAACGGTTGCTTATCTATTTGTCATACTTCTAGAGCACTTGTGTTGCTTCACTAACCACTAGTTCATTCAATCCAGTTGGAGGCAAGTCAGCTCTCGACACATGCTTAAATTCAGCTCCAACATGAATAAGTACTGGTACTGCTTCATTCAACCCAGTTGGAGGCAAGTCAGCTCCAACATGAACAAGTACGGTCACTGGCATTACTTCACTTGTACTTGCTTCATTGATATTTGCTTCATTTCAATCACTCCAAGATGAAGATGGTTATGCTTCTCTTAAGTTGTTCATCCTGAATTTTCTTAGCATATGCAGCTTCTTTCTTAATGGTTCTAGCTTCCATGTATTCCTCATCTGAACCATCTTCAAATTCACTTGACATTAATTCCTCATCAGTTTCTAAATCAGAAGGCAAATTCGAATCACTCCAATCTTGAGGAGAATCTGCAATTGGTTCAACAAGTTCTTCTTGGGGAGCATCTGCAATTGGTTCAACATGTACTGGGGGTATTGCTTCATTTATACTTGCTTCATTGGTATTTGCTTTATTCCAATCACTCCAAGATGAAGATGGATCTTCAGTTGGTTAAATTTGTTCTTCTTGGGGAGCATATGCAATTGATTGAATTTGTTCTTCTTGGTGAGCTTATGCCATTGTACAAGCTGACTTCCCCGTTTGCACAAAGTGATCTGAACTTGAACTACTATTTGTCATCTTTATTTGTGTTGATTTTTCCAATCGAACAAACTGATATTGATTTGAACTAGTGCTGCTAGAACCAAAACTAGATGGTTGGTTGCTCATGTGCTTGCCCTTCTGCATTTCCACTAGTGTGCAAGGTACTGTGCTTCTAGTATAATCAATTCTATATGAAGAAGAAGTATCGCTACTATCCAAAGCAACTTGATGCTTAATTACACAATTCATACTTAGGAATAAAATCAACACTTAAGAATAGTAGAATACTAACTATTCATACTTAAGAATAACAGTAGGATACTAACAGTAGGAATAACAGTAGTATACTAGTATTCATACTCTAGAATAACAGTAGTATACTAACAGGGTTTACAGATTACTATTGATTCAGATTACCATACTAACAGTAGTATACTATTGATTCAATTAAAATACATATTAAAAAATCAACAGTAAACCAAATTACATCAACAGAAACCAAATTACATAAAAAATAGCTCTTTTACAACTGCTAGCATCCAAATTATGATTTCTATAAACCATAGCAGTAAACACTAAATCATAGCTGCTAACAGTAATATTTCAATATAGATTAACAATTAATATAACAGTAAACACTCGAAAACAAGAAATCTCAAAGCCCTAATCGTCGATTCAAATAAACTCTAATATTGATTTAAAACATAAATGCGAATCAAACACACACGAAAACAACAAAATTGGAACTTATAGGGTTTTCCGCAGTTGATTGGTCACGCTTGGGAGGAAGGATGGTCCTGCGATGTCGAGTAGAACGACGCAGGGGTTGTTTCCCCCGACCAGCCATTCTACGAGCAGCGACCGACTATTGTAGTCGCAGATTCCTCATCGCCGGAGCTGGAGCAGTAGCAAGAGAACTTCTAGAATCGCCGATCATCGACGCTTCGAGCAGTGGGTGGGGCAGATGGGGAAGTTGAGGTCAGGTGTCGGGGAACACCTGGGGCGGTCGAGGGTTTAATTTAGGGCAAAAAAAAGATGACTTGTCCACACGTGGACAAGTCAGACCAGTTAAAAAATATATTTTTAATCCACGTGTGCAGCACACGTGGACATCAGAAAGGTTTTGAAAAAAATATATATTTAATCAGTTTCGAATAAAAAAATATTTTTTTTAATACACGTGTACATGCCACGTCACAGGGTTAACGAGGTAGCTGACGAAATTTTGACGGAGGGATGCAATTGATACAAATGTGATAGTTGAGGATGCAATTAGGAGAAGTCAAAGTTCAGGATAAATTTGAGACAAAGTCCATAGTTCAAGATATATTCAAGTAATTACCCTAAAATATAATATTATAATTATTAGCTATATATTTTAGTTATACATTTTGTAAATAACATAATAAGTAGGACTTACCGACGTATAGGTAAATTATTTTTTTCACATTTTTCTGAGGATTAGAACTTCTTTTTGAAAGGTATGAATTTTACATTTTGAGCGCATACCTCCTATTTATTAAATGATAATGCAATGCTTATTTATAAAAAAAATACACTTATCGCGTGACTTTATGTCAACTAAAAATTTAGATGAATGCGATCAAATTTTGATTAAGTATTGGTCAACGACTTGAAATCAAGAGGACTAAGGCCAATTTGGAGTGCAATTTAACGAGTAGACCCTCCATACAAAATGTATAAACGAGTGAACATGAATAAAAGTTAGTGAATATGGACAATAAATTAATAAATATTAATTAATATTCACTCACTTATTGTTCATATTCATTTAGTCAAAGTGTTCATTCGTCCAAAAATTTCTATATAGAGGCTGCTCATAGTATGTCTTTCCGCCAATTTGACCATATATGTTAGTTTGGTATGCAAACGATGAAAGAAAACCAATTATATATTTTGGTATTGAATAATGCATTTGTTCCCCTAAAAATCAATTTAATTGGACAATAATCAATTGAATTTGGTTAAATTAACTCGATGAAAACAAAGTAAAACATATTCAACTGATCAATTTGGTCAACCCCATAACAGTCAACCTAGCTAGTTTGTTATTACTATATACTAATTTGGTTCGATCAATCATGACCCAATATCTTAATCACTGACCTCACGAGAGAGCTCCATGATGAAAAATCGCCAACATTACCAAAGTGGAAAAAAATCTAGATCTGATGGATAGAAGGGATCGATGTGATTCGAGTAGCGAGGGAAAGAGTTTTCGAATCCCAAGGGAAGGGAGGAGAAAGGCTCGTTTTCTGCATTGATTCCTGAGGCGAGTGTAAAGGGGGAGATGCTGAGGAGTAATCCCAGACCGGAGGGATTGCCAAACTCGTGGGCAAGTCTGTTCAAACTTTCAGACAAAGATTCAAATTGGAGAAGTTCAAAGGATCTGGCTGATAAAATTGAGAGGATACAAAATAAATGTCAAAGGAAGAACTAAAATTTTTGATGAGGATCTGACGGATGCGAGAGAGAACTGCAAATATACCTTGTATGGTAAGTTCTTTGGCAGAATCCCTTCTTTTGAATTGGTTAAAAATATGATGCTTAGGATCTGGAAAGTGCAATATGAATGCAAGATTATAGACCTTTTTGTTGGTTTTTTTTTATGGGTGTCGAATCCATCAAAAATAAATTCCTACTTCTTGTGATTTTGTAGTCGTGACAAGTGGGGTCGAATCCACAGAGACTGGTTAGTTTTAAATTCTTTCGAACCAGAAATTAAAAAAGAGGAATTAAAAAGAGGGAGAGTTTTGATTAGATGCAAATTGAAATAAAAAAACAGTAATTAAAAACGGTGATTAAAATTAAGGAGAAATCAATGAGAGGAAAGTCTAACTAAAGATACGTTCTCGATTTCGGATCGTAGGATTGATCATAGACGCTAAGGATGAGTTTCTTTATTCCTAGCAATTTAATAGACTTTTGTGAATTGAACAACAATCTCACAAGTCATATTAACTCAAATATTCCATTAGTTTGGATTGAACAGCAACCTCGACTAATTTATCTCTAAACCCGGCATGGAACAACCAATACCGATAGACTAGCTATTGTTCTAATAATCTGGTAAAAGACCAACAATTAAAAAGAAACAATAGAATAAATTCCACAGGAAATAAATGAAATACTAGAAAACAAAGACTTTGAGCATAGAAGAATCTCACAATCCGTAGAACCGAAACGTCGAATCGCCCTTTAGCTAGAGAGAAGTGGATCAGCCACACATTTCAAACTCACACAATTTCATTCTACAAAATAAACTATTGCTGAAAACTTAAAGAGCAAAATAAAAGAGAAGGCTAAAGCTAAGAAAATTGTCAGCCCTAAAAACTAAAACTAAAAACTAAAAGCTAGCCTAAAAACCAACCCCTGTTCATTACAACTCTTCTCCTCTTATAGGAGAATTCCAAACCTAACTGAAATAGAAATAAAAATCAAACCAACCCTACGTAGTAATAAACTAACAACCAAATATCTTGGCTTAATGTTTTAGACATAAAAGGAGAGTCCAAATTCGTATGGGAACTTGGAAGCAAAATTTTAGCCTTTAACATGGTAAATTCTGGATCTGTCACATGCACTTTATTAAGGCGTGGGCATGTCTAAGGCAGTGCGACCAGGTCCAGCTGTCTTTCCAATTTCCAGCTTCCAAAAACGTGCAGGGATGCTTCTTTTCGATTTCTTTCCATCATTTGTTGCCCAAAAGTTAAACAAAACAATAAACACATTTTAGGAAGCATTTAATTCAAATTTAATATGAAAATAAGTATCAAAAGATGGAAAATAAACGTGTCTTCAAATCTCCCCACACTTAAACCATGCTTGTCCTCAAGCATAACTCAAACCAAACAATCACTTTCTTTAAAATTCATTGCACCTATTGCAGCCCGCATAATAAAGTCTCAATAATCCAAACTAAAAGACAATAGTAAGTTAACTTTTCACAATGAAATCTCATTACTCCACACAGATTCATAACTACCTAGATGCACATTCAGGGTACAAGATGCAAAGGCTAAAAGGTTTTAAGCACACATATAAATTTCAAAAAGAATCATTGCACAAAAGAAAACATCTACCAAGCAATGCCATAAGTAAAAAACTAGGAGACTTTACTTATTGATTTAGCACCTTTTGATTTTCCTAGATCGTTTGCTCAACCTTTTGACGCGAGGACATACATTGGTGATGCATGCACCCGGTTACTCAGTTGGCTTATTTGAATCTAAGTTCCTTGCCTAGAATGTCATACAACCTTTTGACGTGAGGACATACATTGGTGATGCATGTACCCAGTTACTTAGTTGATCACAACTCTAGGTGGCTACTAGCTCTACTCTTGATCTTTGGTGATCAGTGGAGTAATAGTGCTCTTTTTTTCTTTTCTTTTTTTCTCCCTCTTTTTTTTTCAGACTTGAGGCATAACAAAGTAAAGTTCCTACTGTGCAAGAAAAAACTAAGCATGCATGGTTGTTTCAAGAGTTTATTGCATCTTGAAATCTGAGAGTTCATCAAGAGATTGTCATATATCATGTGGAGAGATGAAAAATGCCATGTTTAAGTCAGCTCCCTATTGTAATTCAGTTCAGACATCAAGACACAATAATTTGGGCTTTTCAAGGATATAAATGAACCTTTCAAGACAGTAATTAAAATGTATGAGTTGAAAATCTAGGATAAGATTTCAAAAGGATTGTGCAACATGAAAAATACCAAAGAAAAATGGCAGCTAGCAACATAATAGTGATTTCCATTAAAAGAAAATTCAACTAGCTATAAAATATCAGCATTAAAAGTTTAATTTTTTATGCAAGTTATTTCAGAAAAGTCATGTTTGAATAAAAACAGGTATCATGCAAATTAGACCCCTCCCCACACTTAAAATCCACATTGTCTCTAATATAGTTCAAAATAATTTCAAAACAAAATAATAGCAAATTGGAAAAATGAAAACTTCCCTGAACATTGGAGGAGGGTGTTGGCTGCTTGGTACTGCCTTGAGCTTTAGGCGTGGTCATGCCTAAACTTCAAGTCCGACTTTTAAATTTTGTCTCCTTTTTCTTTTAGAATTTCCAAAACTCTACCATTGGTATCGAATTCATCCTTTTGCCAAAAGATATTTGGAAGAAATTAAAATCAGAAGTAAAATAAAAATAAAAACATATCTAAAAAAATTGAAAAAATAATAATGCAAAAGTAAAGACTAATAAATTAGGCGTGGGCATGCCTAGAACTTGGTTTTCCTCCCAGAAGCGCCCTGTTTTCTATCCTAGGCCAGACTCTACTGTCCTGTTTCACGTAACTCCAGTTGCATATTTTAGATGCCTAGGCAGTGGCCTCAATTCCAATTGCGGTATCTGCATAATAGAATGTAGAAGCTTAGTGCGAGAAGTAAATGGTTCTAGGTATGAAGCATTAGTTTTTGTGATTTTGAGCGCCTTTATTTCAACCTGCAAATTATTTTCATAATCAATTTCAATATTATCCAGATTGATATTCATGTCCATAACACTCAAATTAAATATTTCGTGAGCTGAAATCCCAATAAAATCAATACTGTTAACACAGTTTTTGGTTAGGAAATTTCATGGTATCATAAATATTGAATTTGATGACTTCCCCATCAAATTCCATAGTGAGTGTGCCATCATACACATCTATTTTTGTCCTAGCTGTGCTAAGAAAGAGTTTCCCAAGTAGAATTTCAGACGAGTTGGAAGAAGTATCTTCCTCCATGTTAAGTTCAAAGAAATCTGCAGGAAAAATTAGATTATTTACTTGAACTAGGACATCTTCCAACACTCCTTCGGGGTAAACAACCGACCGATCAGTCAATTGAATTATCACACCTGTCTTTTTCAATGGACCAATGTTTAAAGATGAATATATAGACAATGACATGACATTTATAGATGCTCCTAAGTCACACATAGCTCTTTTTATACCAATGCTGCCTATGTTATAGGAAATAGCAAACATACCTTGATCCTTGCATTTGGGAGGTAATTTCCTTTGAAGTACAGCGAAAACATTCCCTCCCACACTTACCTTTTCATTACCAATCATCTTTTTCTTGTTGGTGCATAATTTCTTGAGAAATTTAGCATATCGAGGTATTTGTTTGATGGCGTCAAGTAAGGGGATGTTAATTTCAACCTTGCGAAAAGTTTCAATAATATCTTTCTCTTCATTTTCCTTCTTAGACTTGACCAATCTTCTTGGAAAAGGAGGCTTGATCATCAATGTTCTTGGCTGTTTTGTTTCATCTTATTTCTGGTTAGCAGTGATTTCAGTTTCAGTTTCTGACTCTAAGGCGTGCCCATGTCTTGGCAGACTGGGTTCTGCTAATTCCTTTCCACTTCTCAGAGTCATTGTACTAGCATTCTATTTTGGGATGACGACAGTTTGTGAGGGCAGCTTGCCTTGTGATTCCAACTTGCTTAAGGATGGCGCCAATTGGCCCATTTGATTCTCCAAAACTTGAATGCTTGCTTTTGTTTCCTGTTGAAATTATTGTGTACTAATTGCAAGCGATTTAACAATGTCTTCAAGAGATGTACTTGAGCTTGAGGGAAATTACTGTGGCGGAGCAGGTGATTTATGCTGAAATTGCTGAAAGTTTTGTTGCTGAAAATTTTGCTGCTGAAAATTTGGTTGTCTTGTCCCATAAGTTAAGTTTGGATGATCCCTCCATCCTGGGTTGTAAGTGTTTGAATAAGGATCATATCTCCTTTGTGGAATACTAGGAAATTCTCCAATAGCATTGACATATTTTTCAGTATCATCTTAGAGTGTAGGACACATATCGGTAGGATGACAAACGTGAGTACAAATTCCGCAAACTTTAGCCTGTGATGTGTTTCCTGCAACCAAATTCTGGACCATAGTAGTTAGATGAAAAATTTTAGATTCAAGGAAGGATACATTCACCTCATTTACTCCTCTTGAAGGTTCCCGTCGAATCCCAAATTGTTGTGAATTGGCAGTCATGATGGAAATTAATTCTCTAGCGGCTTGAGGAGTTTTGTTCACTATAGTCCCACCACTTGCTGCATCAATCATCCTCATTTCCATGGGTAGTAAACCTTCATAAAAATATTGGATTAGTAATTGTTCAGAAATACCATGTTGAGGGCAACTTGCATATAACCGTTTGAATCTTTCCTAATATTCATGTAGAGTCTCCGTATCTTTTTGTTTAACTCCGCAGATTTCCCTTCTAATTCCAGCGACTCGTGAAGCTGGATAAAGAAATTTTCCTTGTTTCTCTACAGGATCATTTCAAGTGATAGATGAACATTTCAACACAGTACTTCCAAATTATTATGCTGCTATCGATTTGATGCTTATGATTTGTATAATACACCAACACCAGGTATTCTTATATGCTTTTCATGATATTCATCTTTGTTAAGTATACTTTGGCCTTGTCCATGCATAGGAAGGAATTTTACCTTTGATTAACAATTTTTATTCTTCAAAATTTAATCTTCTACCATTCATATATTGCAATTGCTTCTCTCTTTATAACTGGAGTCTGGAAGAATATTTTTCTGGTGCATTTGGTTATTTAATTGTGGAATAGATTATAATTCCCTTCACTCTACTCCTCTTTGATATTAATATGGTCAACTTAGTCATGATAAATTGATGTTTGAACCATGTGAAACCCATTATCTCTTTTCTCTTATCTTCTTCCTTTTGACCCTCACCATCTCCTCCTTCCAATCCACTGCTTGGCCTCCCCATTTAATTTCTTAACATTCTTACCGATTCAGCATGTTGTATTGTTGGGTATTCCTCATTTCATTGAGTTGCAATTTTTTTTTTTGCAGCTATAAAGATAAATGGGTTCACTGGAACAAATAACACAAACAATCATATCTAATCATAATAGTAGTGCCAGTAGTGTCTCTCACTACCAAATCTGAAACAAGTATATCTAAAAATTAGTAGTACAAACCATAAGCCACATCTACTCTACATCTAGAGAAAACAAAGTCATTGCACACTTTCCTAGGACTAGCAATTCCTTAGATGATCAAAGCTCAAGGGTTGCTGATATAATGGCGCCTAAAATTGGGCCTGCCTGAAGTGTTCATAGGAGTATGCGTACATCATGGCAGGGCTAGGCCACTGCATGCTGAGAGCATTCCTCACGTTCTGGTTGTATCCATAGGCACAGTATGGGTTTATAGCTGGGTTAGATAGGTTATAGTTCAAGGAATTCTTGTTCCTTGGCAAGTGATTGAATGAAGAAATGTCTGGCTCGTGCTGTAGGAAAGGTGGCTGAGGAATATTGCATGTTTGGAGACCAAAATTCTGGCATGGAGTTAGTCCTCTAACATACTTCTGATAGCTCCTGTCATAATCTGGATCAGAGAGGTCCTTCTCTATCTCTGAAAATGGCAACTCTAGAAGCATTAACCTTGCTGAGGGACTTTTCTAGTTCATCTAATGTGTAGTCCCGCTCATCCCAGCTAGAAGACATGCTTCTCCTATCTAAATTAGTTGATGGAGATACATCCACTTCTGAACCACTAGGACCACTAAAAATACGGGCCCGTGCTCTATCATATTCTTCCATCCGCTCCTCTATAGATCTTACGGTATCTTTTCCAAGTCCTAGCTGGGCATCATCAATTGGGGAAGATTTTACTGACCTAGGACGAATTACAATCTTAAGTTGTTCAGACATCTCCTTTTCAGTTTGTTTTACAGTAGGGACTTGCGATAAACAGATAGCTGGGAATTTACTATCAGGCGTCTTCCTAGCAATGACCTTGCTGCCTAGACCACCTGCAGAGTTGTCTAGTGCCATAGTCTGCAGTCCATAGTGTTGAGCAACACGATGGGCAGCACACCTAAGATAGGAAGTTGGTAAATGCTAAAATTCAAATTGATATTGATGAGGATTCTGCATAAACCTCTGAATATCAAACTCCATCCGCAGAACAGTGAGACGATGGCGCGAATTCTCCAGAGCTTCGATAAGGAAGGAGTCCATTTGGGTGTGGAGCCCCTCCATCATGGTCGTTGTCTCACCGGCCGCCGGAGATTCCATCAATAAAGATGAAAAAAGAAAACAAAATAAAAGATAGATAGGAAGAGGGCGAGAGGGAGAAAAGGAGACGAATTCAGGTCCATCGCTTCTCTCCCCGCCTTCTTCGATGCGGCGAGAAAGAAGTAACGGCGAAGGAACTCCATTGAGTTACAAACTTTATTTACAACTTTAGAGTGTCAGTTTATTATCTTGCATTGAGTTACAAAGTTGGTATTCCTCATTTCATTGCCTCATTGTTTCTTTTGTTTTTACATGCAGGTAAAAGGGTGAAGTGCAAGGATTAACTTTTTGGAAAAAATTATCTTATATATTTTTGAAACTTTGAAACTTTGAAACAACGTAAATATTTGAATAGCACAATGTATTTCGAAATTACTTGTATACAATGATTTCTTATGTGTGTGAAATTACAACGTATATATTTTGGTTACTTTTTGATGGCTAATTGTGGATGCTTATGCTTTGACTGATCTGTGGTTAACTGTTGTGGTTTCTACTGATAAACTCTGGTGATTATGATGATAGTATGACTGATTAAGTTTTGCCAAATAAACCAAAGAGGGAGATTGTTAAAGTTTTTGCATTTTATGTTGGCTTTATTTGGCAAATATTTATGTTGCCATGCTGATGTGGAAATTATTTATTGATGTGATGATGTGGATGTGGATTGGCCGATATTGTTATTGTGTGTGTGTGTGTATATATATATATATATATATAATATTCTTGTGGATGTATATTATATATATGTATATATCTATACTTGTTTTGTGCAGACATGGTCATCATGGGCTAGAGAAATGTGGAGTGGTGGGTGCATTGTGCAGTGTGTGCTTCAAGAGTTGTGCGTCACTTTGTGCAGGAAATATAAAAGAGGAGAGAGAACGAGCAGTGCAGGTTGATCCACTCCTATGCGCCAAAACTGAGTTGCCGAAATTATGATCAAGAAGATATTTTTCTATTGAGAGTGTGTGGATCGCAGACAACAAATTTTCTACAAGCAATTCAATATCAAAGGAGGAATTGGGCTGTTGAACTCGCTACAACATGAAGAACAACTGGAGGACAGAACTCTCTGATTGAGTTGTCATAGAGAGACAAGTGGTTAGTACTTGTAATAGCGAAGAGGTGTTTTATTATTTCCTATTCACTTTAGTACAGAAAACACGATTTTTGCTATGTAAAATCTAAATACTTGTAGCGTACTTTGTTGATAGAGAATTGGGCATCTGTCTGATGAGGGCCCTGTAGATTAGGTGACGAGATTATCACTGAACTGCGTAAATAAATCTTTGATGTGTTTGCGTATTTTTATGTTCATTTTTATATCTACTAATCACTCTGTCTTAAGCTAGTTCCAGTATCAGTTGCAACTCAATACGCAACCGACACTAAACAAAAAGTTTACATAGAGATAGAGACAACATTGACACACTCTTCTATATTTGGTAAAAGTTCAGTGCAAACACATTTGTTAGTGCATTCCGAACAGCTAGCCTTATAGTGGGTTCAACTGTTCTGTGTAAATCTGTTCTATGACTTTGTCAACAAATTGTAGATTTCATGAATTGTTGCTTGAAAATTAAGAACTCCTTGCTGCCAATAACTTGGGCTTCAGATGAGAAAGCGAAAGTATCTGGAACTTTTGTCTTTGTTTGTGGTATCTCCATACATTGTTAGATTAATTTGCCAACCATATATATCTTGGAGCAGAATAGTACGTAAAGAAAAGGGGGGATATGAAATAACCATAGTGGATGCTTCGGATGGACATCAAGTGGTTGATATTATACCTCTAGGACCAGAACTTCTTGTTTCAGAGGGTGAATCCATCAAGCTTGATCAACCATTAACAAGCAATCCCAATATGGGAGGCTTTGGTCAGGGAGATGCAGAAATAGTGCTTCAAGACCCATTACGGGTCCAAGGTCTTTTGTTCTTCTTGGCATCTATTATTTTTGCACAAGTTCTTTTGGTTCTTAAAAAGAAACAGTTTGAAAAGGTTCAATTGTACGAAATGAATTTCTAGGTGCAGAGATTCCAAAGTTCTGAAAACCTTTCTACATCTCTCTTCAGAGAGTATATCCATATTACGACTCAAGGACATAGATAAAGCATGTAGCTTCCACACCAAAGGAATACCAGATATCAGAGATTCTCTAGCAGTAGAGCACAAAAAGGAGGACATGACTTCCAGGCCTAAAAGGGAAAATTAAATAACCCACCTTTTGCCACATCAATATCACCAGGCGTGCATCTGTTAATTCTCCTTAAATCACCCATAATACATATGGCACTAAGAAACCAATGCATAGGTAATGGCAATCTGTGGTGTGCCCAATGTACCAACAAAGCATTCCCAGATTGATCTCTGGAAGCCAGTGCATTTGGCTCTATTTCCACATGATTTGTATCTAGTGCACGACTTCTCTTGTTCATGTCATTGCTATCCACTTCACAATTAGTCTTCTCTTGACACTTAACCATCTTTCTCTATAATGGGAATTCAAGATGTTACTAAAATAATAACAATCCTCTTCACCATACTGCAAGTCAGATGTACTAAACATTAACTTTACGTGGAAAAGAAAATGATTCACACAAGAATAAATTAGCAATAAATAATAAGTTCATAAATATAACTTGAGGCATATAACCGCATGTTAATGATTCTAGCTAGTATACCAATAGGCGATAAGCATATTAGAAGGGACTAAAAGCAAGACAAATTTCAGTCAAGTCTGAATATTAATGTAGCTATGCAAGATCCTCAATCATTTGTAATGCACCCAATTGATTAATGTTTCTTCGAGAAACTCATGCGTAAGACGTTATTACTTTTGATGTTATTAAATATGTTGCTAAGAATTGAGATTGCTCTGCTTTCTCGGCTGAGGGATTCTTCTGGTGGGCTGCTACTTGCTTGGAACAAGATTTCTGTAAGTCTTGTGATTGTTTCTAAATCCAAATAATTGATTAATGTTGTTATTTTAAATCCAAATGCCCTTTTTCCCTTTATTCTATTTAAGAACATTAGAAACTAATTAACCTGATCTCCCTTTTTGCCTTTTTGTTCTATTTGTTCTATATATCAGATCAATTGAGATGATAATTACTTCCTAGAAAACCTCTTTCCCTTTTCCCCTGTGTTCTTCAGATCAGACCAATTGAGATGTTAATTACTTCCTAGAAACTAATTAACCTGTCTCTTTAAATGTTAATTACTTCCTAGAAAATCTGTTCCATTTCTTCGTTAGCAACCTAGACATCGACTGAAAAAGATCAAAATGAGTTTAAATATTGAAACGGGTAGAGATTGATTTGGAAAGGTTTAAAGATGAAAAAGGGTTTAAACATAAAAAATGACAGTGGCGAGAGAGATTGATTTGGAAGAGGACAAGAGCAATACATAGCAGGCTGGAGGGGGAGGATGAGAGCAAATACTGAAACGAGAGACATGGGAGCACGAAAGAGCAATACATACTAGGCGGCCGAATTATGGAGCATCGAAGGAGAGAGGTGACTCTGCCAGGCGGCCGACACCCAGAGCTCAGGATCCACCTCCGCAGTTGCGCAGCCGCCGAGCAAATCCTGAGTGATGAATGTAACAAATTTTATATATAGAACATGGTATGATCTACTTGACGATATGATTATATCAAAATAGAACATGCACAATCTATAAACATGTATAGTTGCGAAAGCTTTAAAATCAAGACTAACCTCCTGCCATTGACATCGTGTTGATGCACTGCTCAAATTCCGTTTGCTCCTTAGTTCCTTCCTCAATAGATCTTCCAGTACTCTTTTCAGAACCCTCAAGAGATGGTGTAGAAAGGTCGGAATGAGTATGGGGACCTATGAGTATCCCGGTCTATTTATATAGGCACATTGCCATCAAAGGTGGAAAGATAGGCTTGAACCGAGTTTGAGATAGATATGGGTAAAATGGTAAACATAAAATATGTGGATCACATAAGGATAGACAAGTGAACATATGTGGTTCACATCAGATGATGATGTGGACCATGCATTTATAAATGTCACGTCCAACATTCTCCCACTTGGTCCATATATTAAAATACCAAAAAAATATCATATTTGCTTAAGATGGAATAAAACACACGAATCATAGCGACAAGTCCTCTTTGAGCGAGTGTTATCTTCTATGTATCACGATGTATTTCAATCCAAAATAACTTTATGAATAAACCCTATGTTTATTCTAGGTCCAACAAAATTGTTATTCTCGAACTATATGTGTACACCATAAAATAAGAAATAACAAATTAAATAGGAGCTTTTTTAAAGGCCAAAATGTCTTTACAATAATTACATGATGGGTCCAAGTTTTATTTGTTCTACATGATCCTTGAAACCCTTTGGCGGCATGCCCTTTGTCAAAGGATCGACGATCATTAATTCAGCATGAACGTGTTCAATGATCACTTAATTTCCTTTAATACGTTCACTTATGGCTAAATACTTTATGTCGATGTGCTTGATTCGACTTCTACTTTTAGCCAAACGAATCGTAGATGAATTGTCATAGTATACCCTCATGGGTCTAGTAATGGAATCCACGATTCCAAGACCCGAAATGAAGCTCCTTAACCACACACCATGTGAGGTAGCCTCAAAACAAGGTATGAACTAGGTCAAGTTATTAGTTCATCTATACATGAGCATGATATCATTAGTACCTTTAAGGTACTTCATCTCTTTCTTTGCAATATTCCAATGGTCTATTCCTGGATTACTCTGAAATTTATTTAGCATTTCAAAAGCAAATGCTATGTCAGACCTTTGTACAAGTTTGAGCATGCATAAGGCTATCGACAGTTGAAGCATATGGAATGTTCTGCATCTGTTCTCTTTCCAAAATATTTTGGGACACTAGTTAAGACTAAACATGTCACCTTTCACAATGGGTGCTACATACAGTTAACAATCTTTCATCCGAAATCTCTCTTAGACTTTATTGATATAGATCTTCTGAGATAGACCTAAAATGTCTCGAGGTCTGTCCCTATGGATCTTAATGTCAATGGCATAAGATGCCTCACTCATATCAAAATTCTTAGAGAGAAAATTGTTTCACCTCATGTAGCAACCCCTTTATCATTGGTTGCAAGTAAAATATCGTCCACATATAGAATAAGGAAATAAATTTTACTCCCACTGATTAAGTGATATATACATTGATCCATAATGTTCTCTTACGAAACCAAAAGAAGAGATTACATCATGAAACTTTAAGTACCTCTGACGGGAGGCTTGTTTCAATCCGTATATGGACCTTCTGAGCTTGTAAACCAAATGCTCACCTTTATTAGAGGAGAAACCTTCTGGTTGTTTCATATAAACCTCTTCCTCTAGCTCTCCATTGAGGAATACCGTTTTCACGTCCATTTGATGCAGTTCTAAGTCAAAATGGGCCACTAATGCCATAATGATACAGAAGGAATCTTTCTTTGATACTGGAGAAAATGTCTCCGAGTAATCGATCCCCTCCTTTTGAGTAAATTCTTTGGCTACTAGTCTGGCTTTATGTCTTTCGATATTGCCCAAGGAATCCCTTTTGGTTTTGAAGACCCATTTACACCCTATGGCCTTTAAACCTTTAGGCAATTCGATAAGATACCAGACTTCATTTGAAGCCATTGAATCCATCTCATCCTTCATAGCATTGTACCACAAATTAGATTCACTGCTATCCATGGCCTGTGAAATGTTTCTGGATCATTTTCGGCCCCAATATTATAGTCAGACTCTTGCAGATACACTATATAGTCGCTAGGAATAGCTGACTTTCTTATCCTAGTAGATCTCCTTAATATTGCGTCATCAGGCTCTTGAGGAGCCTGTTGCACAACCGGTTCCTCAACAGTATCCGATAATTGTTGAGTACCAAGATCTACTTGATTATTGTCGACTATTTGTGGATTCTCAATGATCGGTTGTTGAACACCTGAAAGAGGTGAATTGTGAATGACAACCAATCTTTCACTTGAGTTAGGAGTGGATTCCTCCAAATGATCTTTCTGAAAAAGATCACTCACACTAATCAAGTCATTTTCTAGAAATTTAGCATTTCTAGATTCCACAAACCTAGTGCTATGAGAAGGACAGTAAAATTTATATCCCTTAGACTTTTCGGCGTATCCAACGAAATACCCACTAATAGTCCTTAGGTCTAGGTTCTTTTCTTGTGGATTGTAAATCCACACTTCAGATGGGCAACTCCATATGCGCATATGTTGCAAACTCGGTTTCCAACCTTTCCATAACAAGAATAACGTTTTAGTAATAGCCTTGGTTGGAACCCGGTTTAATATATACACTGTCGTCTTAAGTGCTTTAGGCCACAAAAATTTATGAAGCTTGGAGCTGCTAAGCATACTCCGCACCATGTCTAATAATGTTCGGTTCCTTCTTTCTGCAAAACCATTTTGATCTGAAGATCCTGGCATGATGTATTGGGCAATTATCCCATGCTTTCGAATGGACTTAACAAATGGACCAAGGTGCTTGTCCATCCTTTGTGTACCGTCTATAATACTCACCTCCCTTAATTGATCTCACGAACTTTATTTGCTTCTCGCACTTCTGCCTTGAAAACCTTAAAGGCATCGAGTGCTTCGTTCCTATTATGAAGCAAGTAGATATACATGTAGCGTGAGTGATCATCTATGATGGAGATGAAATATTTTTAACCATATGAGTCTATGTCTGGACTACAAATATCTATATGTATAATATCTAATATGTTCAAACTCTTATTAGCACCTTTGTTTGACATGTTTGTCTACTTTCTCTTTATGCAGTCTATACACGTCTCAGAGTCAGTAAAATCCAAAGCACTAAGTACTCCTTCATTTATCAACCCTTTTATCCTCTTAATGGATATAAGTCCTAACTTTTGGTGCTATAACCTAAAAGAGCTTTCATCTATAACATATTTTTTAATACCCGCACTTTATTTGAACATGCAATGCATTATAAGTTGAATTATCTTGCAACTAAATAAAGTTTTTTTTTTGTTTTTTTTAATACAAAATAAAACCAGAACTTTAAAATAAGCTTGCATGTTCCAATGGCTTCCACATGTAAGCGCACTCTATTTCCTATATAGATGCAATGCTCACTTCCCATTGACTTTATGTGGTTTTGACAGCCTTGCGAGGTATTGGAAATATAGATTGTATAACCCGAATCAATCCACCAAGTGTTATAACAAATATTAATTATACTAGATTTATAACAAACCAAAGAGATTGAATGTGTACTTTCTCTCATTTCAGCGAGCATCTTTCCATTTTATTGCACACACATGACCAAAAGTTCATTAATTGATCATTTCTCTTTATGTGTATTTTAAGAGATTTTAAAGGCTCTCTATTGCTGATAAAGAGTTCAAAAATGAAATTCACTTGAAAGGACTCAAACATATCAATCTCTAATTTTAAGTTGGGTCGTTATATTCATCATCTACATGATGTGCTAATGCACACCTCTAATCCTAGTGAGTCTTAATGATGATCGTTTAGTCCTTAAGGTGCTGACAAGGACCTTATATAAAGATTCAAATTGTTCATTTATAGTCTTCAGTAGATTCCTTAGTAGATTCCTTATATTATTACCCAAATAGAACCAAGAATACTAGCAAAAATTTGTGGGTTTTTTTTAAAAAAATTATGAACATCATTAAGGCAATGGGATTGCTCCGACTGTTCATAAGACAAGACCTCAGCCGTAATGCTAGTATCTGCAGAAGCAGTTGGTTCATCTTTCCTTATAATGTAATTATATGTTCATGCACCCTAACACTATGTTTGGATTGAGGGTTTCGGAAGGTTTCGAAGGGGTTTGGAGGGGGAGGGGTTTGGAGGGGTTTAAAATATCCTGTTTGGATAACTTTTTTAAGGGGGTTGGAGGGGTTTCAAACCCCTCCAAACCCCTCCTAGAACTCATTTTCAAAACCTCCCAAAATGGGGGGTTTTGGAGGGGTTTGAAGAGATAATGAATTAAAAATAGTTAAATTACAAAAGTATCCTTAAAACAAAAATATATATTATTATAAACGAGGGCATAACGGTCTATCAAATCCCTCCAAATCCCTCCAAACCCTTTATGAAGTTTAACCAAACAAGGTTTTCAAAACCCTTTCAAAAACCTCCAAACCCCTCCCCCTCCAAAACCCTTCAAACTCCTTCAAACCCCTCCCCCTCCAAACCCCTTACTCAAAGTTATCCAAACATAGTGTAAGTGAAAGAGAATTCTTTCCCTTTAGATTCTATAATTGTCCCTAGTTAGTTCGGAAATCAGTCTTAAAGTTAGAGTAGCTAAAAATTTAATTTGTTGCATATTTAAATCATATATTAATGCTCATAATCTAAATAGAGGCATATAAGATTCTAATTTTACCAATGTAAACAAGAAAAATAACATGGGTCAATACAATAAAAGCTACATGTGGGCTAAGCTTTTATTTTAGGACTCATGTTAGACTTTATGTGAAACTAACAAACTATATAACCTTTTCCTAATTCCTGTGGGCTAATTAGGAAAAATAATCTATTATTTCACACTAATTAATTATATAAGTATGACAAAAATTCCTGTGGGATAAGATTTATCATACTCTAAATGGCTACTTACAATTTGATGTCATATATATCTATATGTGACCTAAAAATTACCAATTATTTAATTTTAACATAATTAAAGATGCTGTGGCTACTCCTTAACTAGTTAGAATTATGTGACCAATTACTTAATATATAATTTAACATATAATTTAACATAACTAAGGATGCTGTGGCTACTCCTTAATTAGTCAAATTATATGGGTCGATCATATGACATCATAATGTTGTATAGATAATTATATGATACAACATGACATTATTTATAATATGCATTATAATTAACTATAATATAACATAGTTAATTAATGTAATAAGTACTATATGACAAATAGATGCAAGATCATAATTTATCAATGCAACAAATAAAACATTAAATAATTATATTCATGTAACATGATTTAACACAATATATAAAATGATTTACTACTAATTGGTTTCAATCATAGAAATATTAATTCTTTTAGTTCATGAAATTTTAGATTGGGTTAGTTTATGCAATTTCAAAAGAAATCAAATTTAAAACTCAAATTAGATTTAAGTTGACCCAACCAACATTGAATCAACTTTAAACCAATAAGAAATTTCAAATGAACCAAAATTAAATCAAATTGGATCTGATTTCAATTTATTTGAACCGAACCAGAAGATTGATTTAAACCAGATATGAACCAGAATAAATCAAACCAGAAATTGAAATCAATCCAAAACAAAGAGATTGAACCGAGTTCAATTGATTTGAACCAGACCAATATCATGATTTAATTTCAAAGGTGAACCATTTTCAATTGAACCAGATTTTTAAGTAAACCCTAATTCCATGAACCAAATCAAATCACATAAGTTGCGGGTCAGGTGGAAAAGGGCAATGGATCCAGATTTAAATTAGACATGATGTAGATCCAATTAGCTTAAACAATTAAGAAAACTGTAATAAAAGAAACGGATCCAATATCACTTGAAATAACTATCCATTATGATTAAAAGAATGGGTGCTTTAATGGGTCAAAGATCCATTAAATTGGATCCAAACCCATTAAGCTTAAACCCATTAATCTCCTCCTTCCCTTACGAAGAGCAAGCAAAATTAAAAGAAAACCCTAGTTTTCTTAAGCCGCCGCCGCCCTTCATCTTCACTGCTACAATTGCTTTCGGCCAATTTGCCTTCTTTAAATACAGATGTCGTCACCACTCTTGAGTCAGCGGCAATTATGGAGTCAGCGACGGGCGGTGACGGGCAGGAAAGGCTGGTACAAATAGTAAGGTGTGACGGCGTTTCTTTGATGCCCTCGACGACGGAGAAAGAGAGAAGATGCAACTTTGATTTCTCTCTCATTGTTCCGCTAAGAGAACTATACTGCCTTCTCTTCTTATGCTAGATCAATATCCAACCTGCACCGAAAAGTTGGAGATGATCTGCGATGTGCAATGTCTTGCACCAGCGACTGCATGGAGAAAAATTCCTCCACAAGCAGATCCCGATAAGAGTATAACTACCCATTTGCCGACGATGTCAGGAACCTGAGACGTCGGTGACGAAGAGAAGTCGATCGGTGTTATGAACAACAACGTTACCTTCTTCCCTCTGTCGGCAGTGTGCATGACGAGGGAAAGGAAACATGCTCATCATCACACGATGACAACCAGCACACACGAATGAGAGAAAAGTATGGAAAAGGAAACGAAATAAATCGAAAACAAGAATTCAAAAATCACGACATAATCAAGGCGGAGAAAAATCGCTCTTATACCACATGTAACAAATTTTATATATAGAACATGGCATGATCTACTTGATGATATGATTATATCAAAATAGAACATGCACAATCTATAAACATGTATAATTGCGGAAGCTTTAAAATCGAGACTAACCTCTTGCCATCAGTGGCGAAGCCACGTTATGGCTTGGGGTGTGCAATGACACCCCTACATTTTAAATATAATATTACATATACATATAAGGGCCCCACTTAGACACCCATTTATGAAAATATTTGCACCCATGGGGCCCCACTTAGACACCCCTTTATGAAAATATTTGTACCCCTTCCAATTTCGCTGCAGACTGCAGCGTCTCTTCGGAATTCGATCACCCATTTAAATCTCTCTTTAATTAGCTTGGTTGTTTCCAAATCCCCTCTTCATTGTCTTTTCTCTCTCTCCTTACGATCGCAGCCTCGCACAGTCACACATCACAGCGAGCGTCCCTCCCAAATCCCCTCTTCATCGTCTTTTCTCTCTCTCTCTCCTCATGATTGCAGCCTTCACCTCGCACAATCACACATCACAGCGGGCTAGTGGAGGGACGCGGGACGCCTCATGCCTGGACACTGAGGCGAGACATTGAGGCCTCTCGCTCGCTCACCTCATGCCTCATGCCTCGCACAGCCTCAAGCGACTGTCGTTGAGGACTTGAGCTGTGGAGGGACGCTAGACGCCTCTTGCCTCTCACCTCATGCCTGGACACTGAGGCGAGTCGCTGAGGCCTCTCGCCCGCTCGCCGAACGCCTCACGCCTCGCACAGCCTCAAGCGACTGTCGTTGAGGACTTGAGGCATCATTGCTATTCGCTAGGTTTCTACGACGCTACCGGAGTACCGGCGGAGCCAACGAGCCACGGAGCAGTGTCCATCGCCCATCGGCCCATCGCTGAGGCATCATCGATTCATCGCTACAGGCGGAAGCGCAAGCGCAGACTCGCGGAGCAGTGCCACACTGTCGCCGCCGGCGCCGGAGCATTCTGAATCCACACTTGTAAGCAAATAATAACTATATTATATATAAGAAATTAGTTTTAAATCAACACTTCAAGAGCAATCTTGAATCTGAATCCATTATAATGATTAATTACAGGAATTATTACTTGCAAGTTGCAAGTTGCAAGTTGCTTCCCACTTGTAATCTTGTATGCTCGAGCACTCTGCACTCTAAGACTCAAAGTCAAAGTCAAAGCTTCATCAGGTAAGTAAATAATACATTATATATTAGAATTTAGAAATAGTTTTAAGTTTAAATCATCACTACATATCTGCAATTAACAAACAATTATATATTTGTTATTGATTGTATAAAAAATTAGGTTATGTTATGAATTGATTAATATTTATTATTTTAAAGCTAAGAGTTGATTTTCAATTTAATTAAATATATTGCTTAAATGTATTAAATAGGTTATGGATAGATTTCTCAAAAGAAAAACACCATCAGATCAATCATCATCTTCACAAGGTGGTTCTGCAAAATAACTTAAAAGTCAGTTTTGAGTTCTAGATAACATTGATGATCTTCCTTGTGACCCTGGGTTACGACATAAAATTTCAGAGTATCATCCTAATGATCGAGATAAGATACGAAGATGGTATTTACAGAAGGGACCTTTTCAACCTCGTACATATAAATTTTCACAAAAAGAAATAGGAACTTCATCGCGAAGATTTTGTGCATCATGGTTTAGTGAGCATCCTAGTTGGCTTGAGTATAGCATAGAAAAAGATGCTGCTTTTTGCTTTTGTTGTTATTTATTCTGAAATGATATGGGCAAACAAGGTGGAGATGCATTCACTGTAAAGGGATTCACTATTTGGAATAAAGAAAATGAAAGCTTTATAAAACATATTGGTGGTCCGAATAGTGCTCATTCTCAAGCTTTAAAGAAATGTGATGGCCTGACGAAACAAGATCAACATATTGAAACTGCATTGTGTAGACATTCAGAACAAGTCCGCAATATATATAGAAATCGATTGTTTGCTTCAGTGGATTGTGTCAGATGGCTTTTACGACAAGGGCTTCCATTTCGTGGTCACGATGAATCAACAAGTTCTAAAAATCAAGGAAATTTTTTAGAACTTCTCAAATGTTTAGCGGATTGCAATTCAGACATAAAGAAAGTTGTACTAGATAATGCTCCAGAAAATAATAAGTTGATTTCTTCAGACATTCAAAAAGATATTGTTCATGTTGCTGCACTAGAAACTACTAATGCAATTATTAAAGATTTAGGAGATGAATTCTTTTCTATCATAGTTGATGAGGCACGTGATACATCTGATAAAGAACAAATGGCTCTTGCTTTGCGCTATGTAAATAAAAAAGGAGACATTATTGAGCATTTCATTGGGATAGTACATGTCAATAATACTACAGCTTTATCACTTAAGACAGCAATTGAGTCATTGCTTTCTAAATTTGGACTAAATATGTCTAGAATACGTGGACAAGGATATGATGGTGCTAGCAATATGCGAGGGGAGTTCAATGGACTCAAAAGTTTGATATTAAAGGAAAATCCTTTTGCTTTCTATGTACATTGTTTTGCACATCAACTCCAACTTACACTTGTGGCCGTTGCAAAAAATCATTTTCAAGTTACATCATTTTTTGAATTGGTATCCAACTTGTTGTATGTAGTTAAAGGTTCATGCAAGCGTCAAGATATAGTTCGTGATAAAAATATGACAAAAGTTAAAGAAGCATTGGCAATTAAAGAAATTGCGACTGGATGAGGATTGAATCAAGATATTAGTCTTAAACGTCCGGCAGATACTCGTTGGGGCTCACATTATGGAACAATAATTAATCTGATTTTGATGTTTACTTCAGTAAGTGAGGTTCTTGAATATGTTACAGAAGATGGTTGAACAATGGAGCAAAAGGTAACAGCTAGTGGTCTTTTAGATTCAATGCTCACATTCGATTTTGCATTTATTTTGCATATGATGAAAAATATATTGGATGTTACCTATGAATTATCATCACTTTTACAATGGAAAGATCAAGATATTGTGAATGCTATGAATCAAGTCAAAATTTTAAAGGAGCGATTGCAAGCAATGAGAAATGATGGTTGGCAGGATTTATTAAATGAAGTATCATTATTTTGCAATAAGCATGATATTGAAATTCCGAATATGGATGAAGTATATGTTCTTAAGGGAAGATCACGACGTAAAGCTCAAGCACAACCTATTACATATTTGCACTATTATCGAGTAGATTTATTTTATAGCGTCATAGATATGCAACTTCAAGAACTTAATAATCAATTCACTGAAACGACAACGGAGTTACTTCTTTCAATGCAGTGTTTAAATCCAGATAGTAATTTTGATGCTTTTAACAAGGAGAAGTTGATTCAGTTTGCTCGTTCTTATCCGTCTGAGTTTTCTACAATTAAACTGGTGATGCTTGAGTCCCAACTTGAGAATTACATTGTTGATATGTGTAATAATGAGGAATTTTCAAATATAAATGGGATTAGAAGCCTTGCAAATAAGTTAGTTGAGACTAAAAGAGAGAATGTTTATCCATTGGTTTACTTACTCATAAAGTTGGCACTAATCTTACCTGTTGCTACTGCAACCGTGGAGAGAGCATTTTCGGCAATGAAGGTGGTTAAAACTCGACTGCGTAATCAGATGGGAGATGATTGGATGAATGATTGTCTTGTTACTTACATCGAGAGTGATGTGTTTGAAAAAATTGATAATGAATTAATTTTACAGTGTTTTCAGAATATGAAGAGTCGCAGAGGACAATTGTGAAGAAAGACTTTGTAATTTTTTTTTAATATTTCTTTTGATATAATAAAAGTTTGATTTATATTTAGGATCATTTGATAAGTATTTTTAAAAATGAAGAATTTAAAAATATTGCAACCCCTTAGTCCAAGGTCCTAGCTTCGCCACTGCCTGCCATTGACATCGTGTTGATGCACTGCTCCAATTTCGTTTGCTCCTTAGTTCCTTCCTCAATAGATCTTCCAGTACTCTCTTCAGAACCCTCAACAGATGGTGTAGAAAGGTAGGAATGAGTATGGGGACCTATGAGTATCCCGACCTATTTATATACGCACCTTGCCATCAAAGGTGGAAAGATAGGCTTGAACCGAGTTTGAGATAGATATGGGTAAAATGGTAGAACATAAAATATGTGGACCACATAAGGATAGACACGTGAACATATGTGGTTCACATCAGATGATGATGTGGACCATACATTTATAAATGCCACATCCAACAATGAGCTTTGTCTTCTAGTGTGGCCGAGCAGATGAATAGATGAGCAGATGAGCAGAGGTGGAGCAAATGAGAAAGGCGCAGGTGAAGAAGGAAAGGGGCATAAAGAAAATTCTTATCATGATAATATATTAGAATTTAATTAGTCATGTTAAACCTATTCAATAACAAATCATATCTAAAAGTCTTTCTATTTTTAATAACAAACCTAATCCCGAATCATGAACCAATTAAATTAATCAGTCTAGTTGATCACACTGAAACTAAAACAAAATGACCTAATCAATTAAATTTTTTGATGTATTGTGGTTTACATGAGAAGATGCATACCGAAGGAGAGAGGTGATTCTCCTCGGCGATCGGCACCCAGAGCTCGAGATCCACCTCCACAATTGCGTAGCTACCAACCAAATCCCGAGCGATGAGCTTTGTCTTCAAGTTTGTATGCTGGTTGATGTTTATCTACAAATCCAAGCACAAATGAGAAGAGCAGAGGTGCGGGTGAAGAAGGGGCCGGTGAAGAAGAAGGAAGGGGCGGGGCTGCGGGAGATTGTGTTATTGATGACCTAAATTGGCATAACCAGATATGCATATAAATTGGCATCTCTAATTTTAAATCAGAGACGCAATGCATCTCTAATTTGAAATCGAGAAATCGGGACGCAATATAAATTGCGTCCTAATTTTAAGAAACTGGGACGCAATAAAAATTATGTCTCTAATTTTAAGAAATTAGGGATGCAATGTAAATTGTATCTCTAATTTTGAGACACTCGTAATAAAGTATACATAATCGAAAAAAATTGAGATGCTAAGAAAAAATGTGTCTTCAATTATAACAGAAAAGATGACACTTTTTATAGCATCTCCAAATAATACATGTTTTAAAAACTTGACAACGCTAATAAAAGCGTCCCCACAATTGCGTCCTTAGAGGTCCTTTTTCTTGTAGTGCCAGTACCATTTCCTCTCCTTCTGCCTCTTTTCAGCTTAATGATGTTCTTTGCTCGCCCTTTATTAATAACAATATGTTGTCTGTCTCAAAATTCTGCTCTCATAATAATGCTTCTATTGAATTCTTTCCCTCACATTTTGTTGTGAAGGATATGAAGACGGGGTAGTTATTGCAAATGGTCAGAATAGAAGGCATCTTTATGAATGGATCTTAAGTTCTCCTACCATCAATCTAAGCTCTTCTTCAACTCTACATCCATCTTCATCAATCTGGCATCAGATACTTGGTCACCCACATCTAAGTATTCTCAAGAATACTATTTCAAAGCTTAATCTTCATTGCTCTTGGAATAATTTCAATTATTGTAATGCCTGTTTATGTAACAAGAGTCATCAATTATTGTTACGGCCCGCTTGATGGGATAACTGACCCACCAATTTCATAGGCCAACCTATTCGACTAATTAAAATGCTTAAGCTGAAGTTAATGGTAGCATACCCATCAAGCCCTATAAGATAAAACCATATTCAATATACTCCACATGTGAGACTAAACTGGGGTATTACAATCTCTCCCACTTATGTCTTGACATCCTCGTCAAGACCCAACTCGAATCTAACATGTTGGCCTAAGATTTTCAACCTTGGTCTTAATCTTGATTTTAATGATAACAAACATGGAACTAATGATTTCATGAAGAATTATCTTTAGGTTCCAAGTCGGTTAGCGCACGACGTCCCCGATCGGAAAAATTGGAGAGAAATCAGAGAAATCAGCAATGACGCTCATCAATGCTTGCCGATCGATGGGGCAGTCGACTGTTAGGGATATTCGGGTTTGTCAAGTCCTGTATGTGTCATGATGGTCCCTAACGTGCATCGTAAATATTGCATCATGAGCATCCATGTAAATATGCATTGTAAAACGCGTCCGCGCACCGCCCACCGCTCTTGCTCACACCTAGGCAAACGGTCTCGTTTGCCTAGGCGTGGCATGGACGGTGGGGGTGTGCGAACATAGGAATTTTGTCATGCTCCTCGTGCCAAAAGGAACCTTGGGGGTTAGGCTCCACAAGTATAGTACCCAGGTATAGCCTGGGCACACTCTAGTCTTTTGTTCTAGCTTTCGTACTAGCTTTCGTTCAAGCATTTTCCAGCATTTTCATGCAATCGGCCATTTGGCCCAACAACATTTTTGCGTCCAAGCACTCGGAGGTTTTGACCCACGCGAAGTGGGAGCCCGCGACTTTTCGACATTGGCCAAGCAGATTGGCTTAAGGCTGATTCCTCGCACGCGAAGTGGGGAAGCCGCACGGATATTTTCCGCCCAAACAGTTAGTCCGTGACAGTTGGTATCAGAGCGAGGCAAGCTCGCAAAGCTTTGGTGCAAGCAATCGACGCAAACCGTCAACAGACTCGTGCCTTCGTCATTTGAGACAAACGACGTTGGGGCACTCAGCAATCTCGCAGGAGAGATTTTCGTGACCAATCATGGGTCGCAAGACAATCGGTGAAACGAGTGGTGTCGTCGATGTGATGACGACCATTTCGGAGGAGGCGTTGGTGGAAGAGCCAACGCGAACACAACCAGTTGGATAGACCAGAACGACTGTCCAACGAGTTGGAGAATTGGAGCGAATTTGTGATGCTCACTCGGCCGGCATGGCCCTAGTCGGCAAGATAGCCGACGCACAAGAAAACTTGGAGTCAAGGCTAGAGGCACTCCATGATGACACTCAAGATGTAGTCAAACATCTGCAAGATGAGATTGCGGAGCTAAAGGCTACGGTCAAATTTCTTATCCGAGAGATACACTCGGGTGGTGGCAGTTCATGGCAGAACGAAGCGCCACAACACCATCTCAGAGCACCCGAACCAAAGCCTTACAATGGGGCCCGGGATGCCAAAGCGGTGGAAAACTTCCTTTTCGACTTGGAGCAGTACTTCAAGGTCACGAGGACGATTGATGATGATATGGAAGTGTCCTTTGCAACCATGTATCTGTTCGAAGATGCAAAACTTTGGTGGCGGACCAAGTATGATGAAATTCAGAAGGGGCAAACTAAGATTGACACTTGGGATGAACTCAAGCGTGAACTGAAAGCGCAATTCTTCCCCGAGAATGTGGAGTTTATCGCCAGACGGAAGTTACATCAACTCCGTCAAGACAATTCGGTTCGGGAGTATGTGAAGAAGTTCTCGACTATCATGTTGGACATTTCAGACATGGCCGAGACTGATCAACTATTTACCTTCCTGGAAGGACTGCAGCCATGGGCACAGCAGGAACTCTCGAGGAGGAACATTCAGAGTTTGTCGGAAGCAAAGATCGCAGCAGAGCGACTCTCTGACTATAGCCCAGAGGAGAATACGGCTAAGGCGGCACCTTACAAGCCGAGATTTTGGGGACCCAACAACTCCAATGGCTACAGTTCAGAGGGGAATGCGACTAAAGCGACACCCCCCAGACCCAGGTATTGGGGGCCCGACAACAATCAAGGCAAAGGATTCATAGGCGATACAAGGTGGAGGAATCATACCCACAGACCATACATCCCGAGAGAACATCCTCAAAGGGGGTCCCCTCCGAGAGGGAACCATTCAACAGTTTCGCCTACTTGTGCATTGTGTAAAGGGCCTCACTCAGCCCAAGGATGTCCAGAACGACAAGCCTTGAGCGCCCTGATAGCAGAGACCGTAGTGGAGACAATGTCCAACGTCTCAGCGAAGAAAGATAAGGGCAAAGGAAAAGCAGTTGCCTCAACGAGCCACAGTGGGGGGTCATCGAGCGACCACTCCAGCGAAGATGAGTACAATAGAAGAGCCAACATGGGAGCAGTACGACTGCTCAATGCTCTCAAGACTCAAGTGGGGGAGCGAAGGCCCACGACAAAGCATCCAGAAGCGACGAATGAGCTGATGTTCATCGACATCAAGCTGAATGGTAGAACCACCCGAGCGATGGTAGACTCGGGAGCAACCCATAATTTTATTGCCAGAGAGGAGGCAAAGTGAATTGGACTCAAACTAGGAAGAAGTTCGAGTCATGTCAAAGCAGTGAATTCCGAAACACGGAAGATTGACGACATCGCAAGAGATGTTCCGTTGAAGGTTGGAGGATGGAAAGGGCAGATCAACCTGATGGCTGTGCCCCTCGATGACTATCAAGTCATTCTAGGGATAGAGTTCCTCAAATCGGCAAAGGCGGTACCCATGCCCTTCCTCGACTCGATATGTTTGATGGGGGAGGACAACCCTAGTATCGTTCCAATAGTGCGTTCAGCACCAAGAAGCCAGAACAAACTCCTTTCTGCCATACAAGTGAAGGAAGGAGTCCGACAGTTGTGCGCATGGCAGGTGGCCTCTAAGTCGCAATATTTGTGCGCAGAGCAGAGGGCTCATAAGACGCAAGGCTTGTGCGCATGGCAGATGGCCTCTAAGTCGCAATATTTTCGTGCAGAGCATATGACTCGTAAGGCACCCGCGCAGGGCAGATGGCTCGTAAGACGCAACGCACAGCGCAAACCCACAATAGGGATCGGGGAGCAAGCCCCATATCGACCTCCTTGCAGAAGGGCCCCAGCAGAGTTGGCAGACTTCGCAGTTGGAGGCATTTGCAAGCAGGAAGGACATTCCACCGCTTACGAGAGTCGAATGCCGAACGACACGAAGCGACGGTACCCAGTCCGCATGATGAAGAAATGGAAGATCAAGAACCAAGAGCTCTCCAGCGTCTTCAAGAAACGAGTCGACGAGGGCGTCGACTTCGTAAGAGGGGGAGAATGTTAGGGACCTTCGTGTTTGTCAAGTCCTGTATGTGTCATGACGGTCCCTAACGTGCATTGTAAATATTGCATCATGAGCATCCATGTAAATATGCATTGTAAAACGCGTCCGCGCACCGCCCACCGCTCTTGCTCACACCTAGGCAAACGGCCTCGTTTGCCTAGGCGTGGCATGGACGGTGGGGGTGTGCGAACATAGGAATTTTGTCATGCTCCTCATTCCAAAAGGAACCTTGGGGGATAGGCTCCACAAGTATAGTACCCAGGTATAGCCTGGGCACACTCTAGTCTTTCGTTCTAGCTTTCGTACTAGCTTTCGTTTAAGCACTTTCCAGCATTTTCATGCAATCGGCCATTTGGCCCAACAACGTTTTTGCGTCCAAGCACTCAGAGGTTTTGACCCACACGAAGTGGGAGCCCGCGACTTTTCGACATTGGCCAAGCAGATTGGCTTAAGGCTGATTCATCGCACGGGAAGCGGGAAAGCCACACGGATATTTTCCGCCCAAACAGTTAGTCCGTGACAGGTCGGTCAACCAACCATCAATCGGTCACCGACAGATCGAGGCTTAAAATTGGCAGAAGCCTCCAGTCGGTGGCCGATCACTCGGCCGATCGACCGGCCACAGATCGGGCGACGCTAACGGGTAAAAACACGCCTGTTAGGATGGCATGTCTTGCTTTCTCTCTTAATGGCTTATAAATACAAGCCATGAGAGCATTCCTCATGACTACTTGAGCCTATTGAGACATCTTCTACACCTTCTAAGCCTTTATTTAGCCACTCTTTGCAAAAACCCTAGCATTGATCCATAGATTCTTGATCTTGCCTTTGAGCTTCAATCGATTCATCATCAAGACATCAAGAGGAGCTAGGATTCATTATTTGGAGCTAAGTATTTATTGTATTATTTATTTACTCTATTGTTTGTGTATTTTGTTGTTATTTCTATTGTATTTGAGTTTGTGAAGACTTAGGTTATTAGGTCTTGAATGGTTGGTGGTTGCCTTGGTGTTAAGTCTTAATTCCACCGGTGTAAACATAGTTTGCTAGGATTAATTGAGTTATTCTTAGGGTTGAGGTGGGAGAGTACTCTCGGTAGGAAGGCGGAATACTTCCTAGTGTGGAAGTGCCTTCAGTTTAAGAGCGGAGACTCTCCGGTGTAAATGTCCACATTGTAAGGAAACTAATTAATCTAGTTAAGCTAGTTTGAAAATCCTAAGCGGGGTGCTTAGGTAGTGGAGTAGGCATTGGGCTGAACCACTATAAATCTACTTGTGTTAGCATTGCTTTCTTGGTTATGCTTTATTGTCTTATTTATTGCTTCCACTTGTTATTCAAATTAGTGTATTGCCTAAGCTATAAGAAAAGATTAAAATCGATAAATTGAAATTAGGCAAAAAGTTTAGATAACACACTATTCACCCCCCTCTATATTGAGTGAAATCCCACACTAGAAGGGAGGGGGGTGAATAGTGTTGGGTTACTTTACTAATATATTTCAATTCTCTTTTAACCAATTTCAATTTCAACCAAATGATGCAACTAAGTAATGTTCATTAGTGAGAATAAAGCACAATTAAAAACAAATACACAAGGCAATGCTAACACTTCAAAATATAGTGGTTCGGCCAACCGCCTACTCCACTACCTTGGCTCCTCATCAAGGATTTCTAACTAACTACTTTATAGAACTTGTGTTTCCCTTTCAATACAATCGAGGACTCGATTCTCACCTCTTTGAGAACTCCTCAAACCTATTCACCTAGGCAAAATACAATTCTACGAAGTAAACCCTAAGTGTTTACACTAGCACACCTAGCAAGCTAATCCAATTAAAACAAGTTTAAACAACACTTAAAATCACAATGAAAAGAGCTAAGAAATAAAACCAAGAACCAATGCTCTTTTCCAAGCCTTCAAGCCTTCAACTCGCCAAGTCGTTGAGCTCAAATCGAAGCCTGAGTTGAGGGAAGATGAGCGCTTGAGAAGATGTTGATAGGAGAAGCGAGCGCAAGCAATTGATCTCTAAAAGGCACAAATCTCTCTCTTGAATGCTTAATTTAGTTGTCAAGAGGTATTAAAAGAGTTAGGTGAGGGGTATTTATAACACCTCAACCGAACGGCTCTTCAACGGGTATTTTTTCGCCCGTTGGACGTCGTTCGGTCGCTTGTTGGTTGATCGTCGATCGATCGACCGATCGACCACCCAGCGATCGCTGGCAATTCTTGCTTCTGCTGCTCTGTCCGATCGATCGGAGGGTCGACCGATTGAGTCACGATTTTGCTCCTCTGCTATCCGGTCGACCGATCGATCGACCGAAGTAGGCACTGCAAGTTTTTGGCCTCGGTCAGTTGACCGAAGTGGCTACTGCCATTTTTCTACCTTGTTCGGTCGACCGAACTTAGGCTGAGGCTGATTTTTAACTTATCTTTGAAGCATGTTTTTTTATGGGTTTAGTTACCAAGTTTTAACTTGGATAAGTTTACAATTAGGCTTGGGATGAGATCCTAGGGGTATATTACAAGATATCTACTCAACCTACACCCGAGCCTTTCTTGACGTTCTTTTCTTTCGTTTCTTCGAGCGAAGTTCGCCAAAGTTCGCATGCTTATCGCAACCTCAACCTGAACTCAAAACTTCACACATTGACTAAATACTTGTTTTTTATCATCAAAATGAGGATCAAAGCTTAAGGGGAACCCTTAAGCTAATAATTATACCAGTTCCCAGAATCCGACGCTAACCAACGTACCTCAGTAATTGCCCGCTGGGATTCGAATTCGGGACCCCGGCTCTGATACTAGCTCCCAGAATCTGGCGCTAACCAACGACCCCCAAATCAATTGGTGAAAGGGAAGGGCGCAACCTTCATCTTATACTGTATAGGGCCTGAGCGCCCCCGGCGTTCGAATGTGACTTGGCCAAACCTGGCCTCCGCCACGGGACAATTGATGACTCGGCCAAACCTAGGCCTATGCGCCAATACTCTAGTGTAGGCCATTTCACCAACATAACACATAGCCCAGAATCACACCCAAGTCGGAGGCATGTGAGGCCTAGCCTAGTAGCAGTTCCACCCCATCATCTGGGCAGCCCTTTCTCACATAGGCTCTCTCGCCATGCCTAGGACTTGGTCATGCTCTGATACCAATTTTGTTACGCCCCATTTAGGATTATCCCCAAATGGAGGGTGTCACCTAGAAATCGCGTAGCGGAAAATCAAATAAGACACAACATAGACTTAAAATTTCTTCACTATAGAATACTGGAATATTTTACACAATAATAAAATATTCATAAGGTAAACATAAACAACACTACGAGAATCGACGCTAGAGCACACCTCATCTATTCTATCTAACTAGACTTCCCCAACTACAAACTCGCACCTGCGGATCTGAGGCAAAAACAAAAGGAAAATCAGCGGAAGGCTGGAGTAGGATTCAACGTCTATATGACAAACACCAAGATAATAACTTAAAATGTCATGAACTCCAATAAATGCAAATATACTCTAAAATTAACTCTAATAGCTCTTCATGCATCAATGCCACCTATATACAGTATGTCAACGAATCAAGAGCGGTATGGACAAGAGCTCCATGGGTTTCCCCCTGCACTCTCGCACCCGGGAGTGGTTCTCCCTGTCCGCTCGAACAGGGAGAACGACTATCCAAGGATAGCCCATGGGCACTGCGCAATGCCTCGATCCCATGCCGCAGCGCATCTACTAAATACTGATATTTGTTGGCTGTAGACTCCCTTAGGTCCATTGGGCTATAAATATCCCCGCCCGGAGCACGAGGCTAACGAGCTGCAAAAAGATCATCATAATAAATAGAGCATTAATGAATGTAGCAATATCATACCAATATTAAAAACACTACTATAACACATGTCCTTAATGCATAGGAAATGTAACAAAAGTCATTGTAACACATATGATAATAACTCTTATGAGCACAGTTCTAGCACATGACATGTCAAATATAATCAACATATACTATCTAAATGAACGTTACATGTCATGATTCAAATAATTATGCAAGAAATCCAAGGAATAATATTGAATCAAACCTCAATAAATAATAGCACAATAAGACAAATGTCAGAAAGTGTAGGGGTCATAGGAGTCTAGGAGAGGATCTATCAACAAATGATAAATTTTAGCTCTAATATCAAAATATTACTTTTAAAGTATAAAATATACTTAGCACAAAAATTGAAGCACCAAACTCCACACTGTTCAAATGATACAGATCTCATTTGGAAAGTCTGACTTCACTAATGAATCCAGAACACTGATTACATATAGATTCACATAAAATACGTCGATATTTGACATAGGAAAACCCCTGAAATTAATTTTCGAAAACTCCTACATTTTCATTTAAAATCAAATACAAGTAACTCATTATAATAATGATATTCTATCTATAACCGTCTATAACACTGTTATAATAAATATAACACCTAATCTTTAAAACATTATTATAAATCTTAAATAACACTGTTACAACAATATATCACCATTACGAACTTCGTAACAGTGACACATGAGTGGGGAAGTTAGGGCTTTCCCTTCCCCCAAAATATGAGCACCAGCGCCATCTCCGGCGAGTGAACCCCGGGCGGCGAGTCTGCCTCCCTCTCCCACTCCACCGGGCAGTGATTGCCGCCCAGAGAAAACATGGCCAACACCGCCCTGTGCC
Source organism: Canna indica (assembly GCA_034359265.1). Classification (NCBI taxonomy): domain Eukaryota; kingdom Viridiplantae; phylum Streptophyta; class Magnoliopsida; order Zingiberales; family Cannaceae; genus Canna; species Canna indica. The sequence goes on along the minus strand of CP136891.1, from coordinate 66,271,398 downwards.
ACCCAAAAATAGCCCCAAGATGGCGGACGCCGGCCTGAACAGGCGTCGCCCGCTCTAGGCGGGGCAGAGCCGATTCTAGATGGCACCACCAGCCCAGATCGGGGCGACTCCTACCCTGATCTGGGTGGCATTCCGGTGGCACAGTGCCGACGTGCACTACCGCCAAATTTTGGCGTACTTGGCCGATCAAAAACAACCTCCAGCCAAAACTTTCCAAAAATCATTAAGGTCGTCGAAAAAGCAAAAGATCACCGGAATTTTTTTTCGAAAATAGAAAAATCAGTCGATAGAATTTTGATAACACAAAGATCCTCTCAATCCTCCTATTTACCCTACAATAAGGACCCGAAGGAAGAGAAAGAGTCCTACCTCAAAATGTAACTTCCTAAAACTTCACACGTTCTGCCTCCGCTCGTCACATGTCTTCTTGCTCTAAAAACACCGTTTCCAAAGATGTTCGTGCAAGGGTTAAGCGGAGAGATACTATTTATAGCAAGCGAGTCACGACCAATTTACAAAAAGGTCCCCAGACACACAAAATCCCAAGATAACACCAATATATATATATATATATATATATATATATATATATATATATAATTCGAAATTAAATAAAAAATGGAGAAATATGCGGATATAACATTATCATCCCCTTTAAAGAATTTGGTCCCCAAATTCATGCACAAAACGACGATAAACTTCATAGCTCTCTAAGGGAAGTAAAAGAGGATAAATACATAGCACAAAACAACGATAACAAAAGTATAAATGCATCATGTCATAATACAAATAGATCTTAGTTAAAATTAATTTAGCATCTATAATACTTATTCATACTAGTCCTTAACACGTCCTAGTTCCTATTACCTTAAGGATCCTATGCTCTAGTTTTAGAGTAGATAGTCCTTGGCATGGTGAGGAAGCCTATGTGAGAAAGGGCTACCCAGGTGATGTGGTGGAGCCGCTACTAGGCTAGGCCTTACATGCCGCCAACTTGGGTGTGATTCTGGGCTATGTGTTAGACTCGAGTTGGGTCTTGACTATGATGTCAAGACATAAGTGGGGGAGAATGTCATACCCCAGTTTAGTCGCACATCGGGAGTATATTTGATGTGGTGTTGTCTTATAAGGTTTGATGGGTGTGCTACCATCAACTTTAGCTTAAGCATTTTAATTAGGCCAATAAGTTGGCCCATGAAGTTGGTGGATCAATTATCCCATCAAGCGGATCGTAAGAGTTACCATTTTCTATTTCTACAATTTTTAGTTCAAAACCTCTATGTTGTGTTTGTAGATCACTATAATAAGTATATGTGGTTGTTTCCTTTAAAGAATAAATCAGATGTTTCTTCAGTCTTTACTTCATTTAAAACTCTTGTTGAAAAATACTTCAAAACATCTATTATAAGTATATACTCAGATGGTGGTGGTGAGTATACTGCATTATCCAAACTTCTTGACCTACATGGAAACCTCCTTATACTCCACGAAGAATCGGTATTGCTGAGAGAAGACATCGCCATATTATGGAGACAACACTACACTGACATTGCTCAAACAATCTCATATACCACTTACATATTGGCATTTTGCTTGTCTAGTTGTCGTTTATCTTATCAATCTCATGATAATTTCTATTCTTTTAGGTATATCTCCTTATCATCTTTTATTCAATGAAATACCAAACTATAACTCCTTTCGCACTTTTGGATGCTTGTGCTATCCTTGGTTAAAACCCTATTCAACACACAAAATGGATTCCAAATCAAAACCATGTGTTTTCTTTGGATACTCTGCAAAACATCACAACTACCAATGTTTTGATCCTGAAACTTCCAAGCTTTATCTATCAAGACATGTGGTGTTCATTGAATAGACATTTCATTTTCAATTCTTGTTTTCTACATCACAAGAGTCACTCAAACTTCATTTGTTCCTGGCTTGATGAAAAATCTCCTCCTACTTCATCACTTACTGATATTTCTCCAAGCTTTTCTCATGATTTACCACCTATACTACAACCACCTCCTATTGACAATTCTCTCCATATCAGTAGAGATCTAAAAGAACATTCAGATGCCCAAAATCCTGCAAGTAGTGAAACAATACCACTACCTTCTGTCACCACACAAAATTCTTCTCTACCTCCAGTTAGCAGGGTCACTACAAGGTCACAGAATAATATTTTTAAACCAAAGAGACCTCTTGATTACTCTGCTCTTCTAGCTACAATTACTCCAAGCACATTTATACATGCAATGAAAATTAAAGAATGGAGAGCTGCAATGCAAGAATAATTTAATGCCTTGATCAAAAGCAGAACCTGGTCACTGATTCCTTCTTTAGAAGCTCAAAATCTGGTTGATTGTAAGTGGGTATTTCGGATAAAACAACATCAAGATGGCAATATAGATAGATATAAGGGCAGACTGGTTGCAGAAGGCTTTCACCAAAGACCAGGGATAGACTATCATTCGACTTTTAGTACTGTGATAAAACATACTACAATCAGAATTATATTAACCATGGCTTCTTACTTTCAATGGCTCCTTTTTCAACTTGATGTTAATAATGCTTTTCTCAAATGTAATCTTACTGAAGAAGTTTATATGCAACACCCTTCGGGGTTTGTTCATCCAGATTTTCCATCTCAAGCGTGTAATTAAATTACATAAAGCTATCTATGGTCTAAAGCAGGCACCTAGAGCATGGTATACTGAGTTTAAAAATTTTATACTGTCAATTGGTTTTCAAAATTTCAAATTAGACTGCTCCTTGTTTATGTTGCAAAAATCAAACCACACCTTATGGCTACTCTTGTATGTTGATGATATCATTCTTATTGGATCATCTGAGGCATATATTCTCGATTTTTACAAAACTCTAGCTGCTCGGTTTTCACTCAAGGACATTCAACCTTTACACTACTTCCTTGGGATTAAGTTTACTAGAACTAAAACTAGGAGCTTTCACAACAAAAGTATATTAGTGATTTGCTTCATAAATTCAATATGCATGAAGCTAATGGAGTGAAGCCCCTAGCATCCTCTACTAAACTAATGCTCAATGATGGCACTCCCTCTACTAATTCAACAGTGTTTAGACAAGCTATTGGGGCTATGCAATATATCCTTCTGACAAGACCAGACCTATCTTTTGCAGTAAATAAGCTCTACTAATTCATGCACAAGCCTACTCAGAGACATTGGCAATCCTGCAAACATATTCTGAGGTATCTTAAAGAAACTCAGTATCATGGATTAATACTTGAACCTACAAGCAGTCTTGGTATTCATGCCTTATGTGATTATGATTGGGGAGGAAACCTTGATAATAGATGCTCTACAGGTGCATCTTTGATTTTTCTTGGAGGAACTCATATTAGTTGGTCCACTAAGAAGCAAAGATCTGTTGCCAGATCATCCACAGAAGCTGACTATAAAACTGTTGCTAATACTACGACTGAAATAACATGGATAACAAATCTTCTATTGGAATTTCAATGTCCCAAGCTGCCTATGTTAGTATTTGACTTTTGCTTGTTGGCTATATTTGGCAAAAGGAAGCTTCTGATCAACAAGGTAAAAGTTCTACTTATATGATGATGATAGTTTCAACTGGGAAGATGTAGTCTTAACTGCTTATAGGCTTAAAATGGAATTTCGGTTGGGTTGGCTGATACGATCTTGATGACTGATGGATATCTAGTTTAATGATGGTTTTGTTTAATTGATTCAGGACATTTAAATCATCATTATTTTTTCTGAATAGTTTAGTTTTGAAGAGTTTTCTCTTCACTTATTTCTTAGGCATTTCTTATTTATATAAATGATCTTTTTGTAAAAATGCCTAAGTTATGCTGACGATTTCTATTGAAGACGTCGATGATTAAATATGATTGAAGTTAACATTTATTTAGATCTTCCAGTAATCTTCTAGTGACACTTATAAATATTGGAGAAGAGATCTTTTATCGACAACTCCATTGGACGGAAACGTTGTTGCCATATATAGAGGACTTGAAACTGCTGAATGCAGACTACCGAGTGTAGAAGAAGCAACGACCTTTTATCTTCGAGGAGAAGATTGAATATCTGACAGATAACTCACTACAACACGAGGCTGTATGGAGGACGAAACTCTATGGCTGTGATGTCATAGAGAGGCAAGTTGGTATTTGTTTGTAATAGCAAATAGATTTTTATTATTCCCAATTCACTGTAGTACAGATAGTCGGATTTCAGGTGAGAAATCCAGAGGACTTATATTGTACTTATAGAGACTGAATTGTTCATCTGTCCGGTGAGTGCTCCGCAGATTAGGTGACTGGTTTGTCACTGAACTGCATAAACAAATCTCCTGGGAGTTAGCATTGTCTTTTTATTTTGATTCTTACTTTGCTACAGTAGGCTAGTATTAGAGCAGTTGCAACTTCTTGAGCAACAGTCCTTTACAGAAGTTTCCGAAGAGACTTATATATATTTACATTTGGTATCAGAGCAGTTGTGCTAACCTTTACCTGCACAAGATCCTTGGTGTGTCTCTTATCTTTCAGGCTCCAGATGGAAGGAATGCCAATGGAAAATTCTGTCAATGTTCCTCCATTTCTTATTGGAATAAACTATGCTTATTGGAATGCTCGGATGAGAGCATTCATCAAGTCCATAGATGATCGGTGTTGGGATACTATAGAAGATGGCTACACTCCTCCTTCACTTGGGACTGAGATGAAGCCAAAGAACCTATATACGGAAGCAGAAGTTGTTTGCTGCCAACTATGATAACAAAGCCTTTAATGTCATTTTCAGTGGCGTGGATCCCTCTCAGTTTAAACTTATCTTTGCTTGTACTCTTGTTAAACAAGCATGGGAGATTCTGGAGACAAATCATGAAGGATCTTTGACTCTTCGTAAGTCAAAAGTTAAAATTCTCAATACCAGATTTGAGAATCTGAAAATGGGCGAAGATGAAAGAATCTAAGACTTTCATGGGTGTATCAAAGATTTGATGAATAATGCTTCCAACCTTGGCAAACCATTCTCTGAAGTAAAGGTGGTAAGAAAAGTTTTAAGATCCATACCTACAAAATTTGATATGAAGGCTGCTGCTATAGGAGAAGTTCATGATTCCTCTTTTATTACTCTTGATACCCTGATGGGAAAATTGGAAACTTATGAATTGGAATTGTCTGAGAAGTACTCTTACAAAGAGAAAAGGAGAAATTTTGCTTTCAATACTACTGAAGAAAAGAACAAGTATGAAGACTGTTCGGAAGAAGAGATGGATGCAACATATGCTCTTATGACAAAAAAATTTAGAAGATTTCTAAGAGGCAAAAACAAGCAAAATCTGAATGTGCAATTCAGACAGCAGTTTCAACCGTCCAGTTCTACAGGATCCAAAACAAGTCCATCTTTTGAGGAAAATAGAGAAGTCAATCTTCTGTTAATAGATGTGATCTTAAGCAGAAGTTTAAAGATGTTCAGTGCTTTGAATGCGAAGGATATGAACATATCAGATCTGAATGTCCCAATGTATAGAGAAATCTCAAGAAGTCTTTTACAGCTACTTGGAGTGATGGTGGTGAAGAAGATGAAGCTGAAGGATCTGAGCAAGGCAACTATAGAGCTTTTGCTACCTACATAGTTGACACTGTTCAAGCCGTTTGTATTCCAGACACTGAGAATGAGGATAACAAGATTCAATGTGTTGACAGTCGTGAAGCTATCAGGAGATGTTTGATAAATGGGTTGAAGTGACAACTTTCAACAGGACCATTCGAAATCAAAATAAATTTTTGATTGAACAAAAGAAGAAACTCGAGGAGAAAGTCGAAACTTGCAAAAGTCAAAGAATCCAAGTTGATTTCTGAATTTGAAAAGGTAAAGAAAGAAGCTAGATTGGTAAATTCCACTGGTACTCTAAATAAAATTTTGAGTGCAAGAAAATCCAAGTCTAACCATGTTGGGCTTGGATACATAAGTTCGGGACAGTCAAAACTCCAGTCTCAACTGCTCGTGAAGAATTTTTTTAAGGGTTTCACAAAACTTCAAAGTCTCACTACCACTACTTGGAAGAGAAGAGAAGTGCCCATACGTTTCTACTACAAGTGTAGAAGACATATAATTACAAATTGTTTCAAGCTTGCCCATAAGGTAAAGAGAAAGGAGCATGAAAACTCTTCTAAACAAAAGTTCAAACAAGTTTGGGTAAGAAAAGCTGAACTTAACTGTAAAATTGCTTTTATGTCAAAAACTATTTCTTCTCTTGTATCATGGTATTTCGATAGTGGTTGTTCTCAGTATATGACAGGGAATTCATAAAATCTGATAAATATTTAGGAACATAAAGGTGCAACTGCTATTGGATTGCTTTCTCATCCATTTGTCTTTCTGTTGTTTCCTCTAATATAAACTTGTGGCACAAAAAATTAGGTCATGTAAATTACCAGGACCTAAAGAAGCTTGCTAATGCTGGAGCTGTGAGAGGAATTCCTAAACTCACTAGAGAACCTGAGTTGGTGTGTGACTCTTGCCAAGAAGGAAAGTAGACAAGGTAGTCTCATAAGCAATTGTAACTGGTGGCAACTTCAAAACCTCTAGAACCCCTTCACATGGATTTGGTTGGTCCCATGCAAGTTGAAAGCATTGGAGGTAAAAAATATGTCCTTGTCTGTGTAGATGATTACTCACGATTCACCTGGACAGAGTTTCTAAGGAAAAGTCCAATGCCTTCAACAACTTCAAATCCTTATGCCTAAGACTCCATAATGAACAAGAACTTCCTATTCTTAAAAGTAATTAGAATAAGAAATGATCATGGAAGAGAGTTTGAAAATGTATCTTTTTTTGAGTTCTGTGATGATAATGGTATTCTACATGAATTCTCTGCTCCAAAGACTCCTCAACAGAAAGATATTGTTGAAAGAAAAAATCATACTATCCAAGAGATGGCTCGGGTCATGTTAAATTCCAAGAAGATCTTTAAAAGATTTTGGGCTGAAGCTATCAATACTGCTTGCTACATTATAAATAGAGCATATCTCAGACCAAAGACTACAAAAACTCCTTATGAATTATGGAAGGGGAGAAAGCCTAACCTTGTTGGCTTAAGGTTTTCAACCTTGGTCTTAATCTCGGTTTTGATGATAACAAACATGGAACTAATGATTTCATGAAGAGTTTCTTTCAGGTTCCATATCGGTTAGCGCACGACGTCCTCGATCGAAAAATTCAAAGAAATCGAAGAAATCGGCAAGACGCTCGTCGGTGCTCGTTTTTGTCGGGAAGTTAAAGTTTAGGTCTAGGGTGTCTAGTTTATAATGTAATCCTCTTTATGATGCAAAGAACCCAAAACCATCCCCGAATCCAAGCAAACGAGTAGAAAAACCCAAGCAAAATACCAATTTGCCCAGTCTAGTCTAGGTTCGGTCGACCGGTCAGTCTACCGAATGTTGCCAAAAACTGGCAGCAGGCAATTTGGTCGACCGGTCGGTCGACCAAAGTGGGTCAAAAAGTGGCAGTGTGTGTGTCGGTGCATCGGTCGGTCGAACGAACTGCTGATGAAAAGAATCGCGAGTGCATCGGTCGATCGATCGGTTGATCGGATTGTGGATCGCTCATCTCGCAACTCTGGCGGTTGACCCTCCGATCGACAGATCAAAGTGATTTAAGCCCAGAAAAGCCAGCGGTCGTGGGTGGTCGATCGAACAGTCGACCGATGATCGATCGACAAGCGACCGAACGGCGGAAACAACTAGTGTTCTGCCCGTTACATTCTATTTCTTCTTGGCTCTATAAATACCCAAACCCAGCCTTCCTTAAACAACTTTTGATCACTCTTACACTTCATTGAGCCATTCTTGATCAATTCTAAGCTTGATTGAGTGACAATTCTTGAAATCCCTAGTTTGATCTCTCATTCCTTGATATAGCCTTCAAAACTTCATAGATTCATCACCTTGAGGCATCAAGAGGACTAGGGAGTTTGGTGTGGAGCTAAGTAATTTATTGTTTGATTTATAGCTCCATTTATTATTGTATTTTGTTATTTATTTCATTGTAATTGAACCTGTGTAAACCTAGATTGCTAGGTTTGATTGAGTTGATGGTTGCCTTGGTGTTAAAGCTTAAATACACCGGTGTAAACGTAGTTTGCTAGGATTAATTCTTGTTATCCTAAGGATTGAGGTGGGAGAGTGCTCTTGGTAGGAAGGCGGAGACTTCCGGGTGTGTGGAAGTGCCTTCGGTGTGAGAGCGGAGACTCTCTAGTGAAAACATCCTCATTGTAAAGGAATCAAGATAATCTAGTAAACTTAGTTTGGAAATCCTAAGCGGGGTGCTTAGGTAGTGGAGTAGGCATTGGGGCCAAACCAACTATAAATTCTTGTGTTTGCATTGATATCTTATTTGTTTTAATTGTTTTATCATTTATCGCTTCCGCATTTAGTCGTCGAATTCTAATTTGCCTAAGTAACCAAAGAAACGATTAAAATCAGATTTAGACTAATTGATTAGTAAACATACTATTCATCCCCCCCTCTAGTGTGGCCATTTCGCCCAACAAACCTTACATATTTTTATGTCTTTGGTAGTAGGTGTCATGTACTAAATGATAGAGAATACCAAGGAAAGATGCAAAGAAAAAGTGATGAAGCAATATTCCTTGGATATTCGACAAATAGCAAAGCCTACAGAGTTTACAACAAGCGCACTCAAACTGTCATACAGTCACCGAAAATGGAAGTCGATGACTCTCAATCCTACCAGAGTCTATTTACTAATGTAGAGACAGATGCAACTGTTGACAAGACTGCCCAGAATCCTTCTAAGATAGCAGAACAGATTGCTAAAAAGGAAAGTGTTACTGAGAAGTCTGCAAGAACTCTCAAGAATCATTCTTTGAAGAATGTTATTGGTGATGTTCATGAAGGAGAGAAGACTAGAAATCAGTCCTAGAAGAATGATCAAGATATAATCAGATACTCTTGTTATACCTCAACTATTGAACCCAAGAACATTAAGGAAGCTCTAAAAGATGATTTCTGGATCATGGCTATGCAAGAAGAGCTGCAATAATTATTTAGAAATGATGTTTGTGAATTGGTTCCAAGACTTAAAAGTGTCAATATAATCGAAACCAAGTGGGTTTTCAAAAACAAGACTAATGAAGTAAGAAATATCACAAGAAACAAGGCCAGACTTGTTGCTAAAGGCTACAATAAAGTTGAAGGTCTGGATTATGGTGAAACTTTTGCTCTTGTTGCAAGATTGGAGTCTATCTAAGTTACTTCTTGCCCTATCTTGTTGCGTGAAATTCAAACTTTATCAAATGAATGTTAAGACAACCTTTTTGAATGAGATTTTAAATGAGGAAGTCTATGTTGAAAAACCAAAGGGGTTTGAAGATTCTACTCATCCTTACCATGTGTATAGGCTGAAGAAAGCCTTGTATGATCTCAAGCAAACACCTAGAGCTTGGTATGAAAGACTGACTCAATTTTTGCTCATGAAAGGTTATAAAAGAGGAATAACTAATTAGACTTTATTTATCAAGAAAAAGGAGTCTCAACTAGTTATTGTTCATATATATGTTGATAATATTGTCTTTGGTTCAACTTCTAAATTCCTTGCTAAACAATTTGTGGATGACATGAAATCTGAATTTGAGATGAGTTTGGTTGGAGAAATGAGCTATTTTCTCAGTCTATAGGTCAAGCAATCTGAAAAAGGAATATTCATTTCACAGAATAAATATGCTAAGAATTTAGTTCACAAATTTGTGCTAGACAATTCTAAAGCAGTTAGAACTTCTTAATTTCTCTACCCATGAGAAACTATGCAATGATGATGAAGGAAAGAGTGCTGATCCCACTCTCTACAAAAGCATGATTGGCAGCTTATTGTATTCGACAGCTAGCAGATCAGACTTATGCTTTAGTGTTGGATTGTGTGCCAGATATCAAGCAAATCCAAAGGAGTCTCACCTTCAAGCTATTAAGAGAATTCTCAAATATATGAAAGGTACTTTGGATTTTGGTCTTTGGTATTCTGTTGATTGTAATCCTTGCCTAGCTAGATTTTCAGATGCAGATTGGGCTGAAAATATTGATGATAGAAAGAGTACATCAGATGGTTATTTTTATATTGGAACAAATATTGTGGCCTGGTTAAACAAGAAATAAAATTCTATTTCTCTTTCTTCAGCAGAGGCAAAATATTTGGCAGCAGGCAATTGTAGTACGCAGTTAATCTGAATGAAGAATGTGTTACTTGATTATGGTCTCAATCAAGAAGAAATGGTACGCTATTGTGACAACACGAGTGTTATCAATATTTAAAAAATCCTGTTATGCATTCACGTACCAAACACATTAATATAAGATTTCATTATATAAGAGATCTAGTTGAAATGAGGCAGTTGCAGCTGGAGTATATTGCAATTGAGAAACAAGTGGTAGATATTTTTACAAAAGCACTAAGCAGAGAAAGGTTTGAGCAATTAATGTCAGCTTGATAAACTGCATAAAACTGCATAAACTGAAGAAGAAGTAAATCTGGATGGTTGTGACTTCCCTGATAGTGATGGTGATGTTCCTAATATATTCTATTATCATAATTCTATACAGGTTGAAGAAGAAGTTAATGAAATGCTCAATGATGCAAAAGAGAATGAGAATGACATGAGAAATGACAAAAGAAATAAAGACAATGTAAGTGAATATGAACCAAGTGATGAGTTGAATACTGCTAGTGAGGGTGAGATTAATAATCATGGAAACAAAAAGAAATAGAAGCCAAAGTGGCCAACTTTGGTAGTGTATACCTTGTTCTCATGTCAGTTAAATGTGAATGTTGTTTGGCAGTGTATGCCTTGTTCTCATGTTAGTTAAATGTGAATTAATGTTGTTTGGCAGTGTATGCCGTGTTCATGTTAAGAGCTTGTTAACTGTTAAGATATGAGTTCATGGATGCCTTGTTCATGTTAAAAGCTTGTTCAAGTTCAGCTTGTTAACTGTTAAGATATGAGCTTGTTCATGTTCAAATATGAGCTCAAAATGACTATTCAAAATGTGTTTGTATACTACAGTTTATTAGTTTAACTGTTTTGATGCTTATCAGCTTCATAAACTGCATAAAACTATATAAACTACAGATATCAGCTTGATAAACTGCAGATATCAACTTCATACACTGCAGATATCTAATTCAAAGTGCATTGATATACTAATTCAAACTGCATTGATAAAATAATTCAAACCGAATACATATATGATAAAGTACGATTTTAGATTACAACATCTTAAAATCCATACATACCATCCTAATTCAAAGACATACCTAATAGAAAAGCAATGTAAACAAATGCTACAACTAAAATTGATGTCAGCTTAAATTCTTTGTCCTTCCCATATTCAATATATTGAATCAAATCTTTGTTCTTTATCACTAATTATTGTAGCTCATCAATCTTCTCACTCAAAGCTTTGTTTTCTTCAGTTAAGACTCTATTCCTTTCAAGCAGATCTTCAACTATGACAGTGTCATCTTTCAAGTTTGAGCAATTCTTGGGAGGGTCACTCATTCGAAGAAATTACATTGTGAACCACCAATCTGTACATATAATTAACCAAATTATATTCATTTTCACTGAAATTTATTCAAAATTAGTAAATGAAACACTTACCAATCTTCTTGGACATCAAAAAAATCTCCTTCCCGTGTTGGCTTGAGTGCATGCAATCTTCAATGGAGAAATTCTTCCACATAAATAATACCTCATTGCATTTCTATTGCCATGCGATTTCCCACCTACGTTGCTGCTTGCACTCGTGGAGCCTGAAGTTCGTATCTTCCCCAGCTAGATTAGTCAAAGACCACTGTGATTTCTTCAAGTGTTCGAATTAGGATTGCATAAGAGAGGGTAAATGAAGGTGTCGAAGGGGGATTCTGCGCACGGATGAGTTTTAACGTTAACTTACAAACGGGAGGGCTAACGAATGTGGCTTATTCGAATAACTAATATAGTGGAGGAAGTTCTGAGCACACTTTGTAGTCAAGGTAGGTATTGCGCATATGGCCTATAGTCGAGAGGAATTCCGTATAATTTACCCAAATACTTTTGGTAGTGTGAAACCAATTCTATCGGTTCCACTACAAGGTGCCCCATGTGGGGGGACACATGGCATCACGATATTGAGTTGCACAATATATTTTCGTGCAGGCCGCCATTGTACCGAAGTTTTTCCCGATTCCATTGCAAGGTGTCCCATGTGGTGGAACATGTGGCGTCACCGCATTGGGGCTGCGGCTGTAAGTAACTTTTTTTGACGTAGAAAATCTGGTTATAATTTAGAAAAACTATTGGCAGCCATCTCAGAAATGGTATGCAAAATGAATTTTGTCATGAATGATGCCAGGTAATTCCTCCCATTTAATTACTGTCCAAGAATCAGTTGAGGGAGTTATTGAGAAGCCAGACAATTCCTCCTATTAACGCAACAATTAATAGATGTAATAGCAGGATATATAATATAGAGTGAGCGAGTTCCTATTCATCCAACTTTTCCTCCAGCTCTTTGCTCATTTGAAGAAGAAGAAGAAGAAGGTAACGATGATGGAGACTTCTACAGCAATGCTGATCGCAGTGGCCGTGGACAAGGACAAGAGCAGCCAAAGCGCTTTTAAGTGGGCTCTCGAGAATCTCATCACAATGGGTCAAACCATCACGCTCATCCACGTCTCCACCAAGCCTCAATGTAATTTATTTCTCTCAATCTCACAGCAATCAGTCATAATTCCTAGCTCAAACCAAATAATTATCAACCAATTCTCCAGCAGCAGGCGGACATCAAGAAGACACAGCATCGCCAGCATCCAGGGAAGCAGTTCTCGGTCCCTTCAAGACTTTCTGCAGAAGGAAAAATGTGAGTGAAGTCTCCATTGATCGATATTTCACTCTTTCAGTAGTTTGTGGATGAAAGAATTGTTGTTCTCAACTCGGCTGCAGGTTAATCACAAAAGCGTCATTCTGGATGGCACTGACGTTCCGAGGGCGATCGTCGATTTCGTTTCGACTGCTGCGATCGAGAAGCTTGTTGTTGGATCATCGAAAGGTGGATTTATGAGGTCTGATTAATTATCTCTCGTAACTTTCCAAATCACGTTCATTTACTCTTCTGCTGATTCCACATATTGTATGATATGGATCAGATCATTGAGGAGCACAGACATCAGCAGCAGCATCTCCAAGAGCGCACCGGATTTCTGCAGCGTTTACGTCATCTCCAAAACAGGGAAGGTCAACTCCGTGAGAAACGCCGTCCGTCCGGCGCCGACTGTTTCACCGTACCGCTCGCAGCTCCTAAGCGAAGCATGTCCTCAACCTGCCCTCATCGAGCATCATCCCCGTTTTCTTGGCAATCGATCAGGTCTCCTCTATCTTTCTCTCCAGGCAATATAATTAATTATTTTGGAGAACATTCTAAAATAAATAATTCATTTTTTTTCTAAGGCGATGCTGCACGCGACACTCGGAATCCGCGCAAACATACAGGATTAATAAGGTAAGATTAATTTCATCATTAAATCCATACTCTTCGATGAATCATTTTATTTTAATTGTTTTATGCCTTGAAACAGTTCACAAAGCAGTTCACCGTTCAACGGGGGAACATCGACCACCACAAGATCTAACGGAGAACAGACGATGACGGGCGGCGGCGGCATCTCGTTGCAAAGCCGCGGCGGGACGAGCGTCTTCAATGTACAGCCTCCGAGATTGGCCAAAGCGTCGGAGGGCCCTGATCATGTATTCGAGTCAACTCAGTCATCACTCATGTTCTCGGCTGCTTGTTCTAATTCGTTCGGCTCCTCTGAAAGCTCTTCATCTCAGACTCCGGTATATACGTCGACTATTTCTACTCAATTTATCTTCTAACAAACTTTAAAGTTTGAACCTAAGCAATCTAGCAATCTGACTAAAACTCAACTCTTAATTTGCAGGATGAGTTGGAAGCAGAATTGAACAGGCTAAAACTAGAACTGAAACAAAGAATGGATATGTACGGCACTGCATGTAGAGAAGAAAACACTGCTATCCCAAAGGTTCTTTTTTAAATTCAGACCGAGTATTAAACCGGTTGAACAATCCAATTTTGGGCCAATTGTGAGAGATGAGCTGGACTTAATCCGAGATTAATTCCGGATCGAGTAGACCCAAACTTAGCCGATTTTTATAGCATTGGTTTCTTCTCTGCACGTAGGCAATGGATCTCCAGCGATGGAAGATGGAGGAGCAGCGAAGGCTGCAAGAAGCTCGAGCCGCAGAAGGAACCATCGCAGCTCATGCGCAGAAGGAGAAAGCGAAGGGCATGGCAGCATCTAAAGCACGAAAACGAATGGCTGCCGAGTTGGAGTCAACCTACGAAATCGGCCAGGAGAAGCCGGCGGGTCTGGATTCTTCTACGCTCTCTGATCTGCGATATCGCAAGTACACGATCGAAGATATTGAGGCCGCCACGGAGCACTTCGCGGACCACCGGAAGATTGGAGAAGGGGGATATGGCCCTGTCTATAAATGCTACTTAGATCACACTCCTGTGGCTGTCAAGGTCCTACGGCCGGGTGCGGCCCAAGGGGAGTTACAGTTTCATCAAGAGGTATGCATGAAGGTGAAGAAACGTCGTGGATGACCATTCTTGAGCACTTAATTATAGAGTTGGTAACGCCCTATATTTGTTTGATGAAATGCCTTGCAGATTGGGATATTGAGCTGCATTCGGCATCCGCACATGGTTCTCCTCCTCGGTGCTTGTCCGGAGTACGGTTGTATTGTGTACGAGCATCTGGCTAACGGCAGCTTGGATGACCGCCTGACGCGGCGAGGGGGAACACCGCCGATACCATGGCAGGATCGGTTCCGCATCGCGGCGGAAATTGGGTCCGGTCTCCTTTTCCTCCACCAGACCAAGCCGGATCCGCTGGTGCACCGAGACCTCAAGCCCGCTAACATCCTGCTTGACCACAACAACGTGAGCAAGATCGGCGACGTCGGCCTTGCCCGCCTGCTCTCGTCATCGGAGGCGGAAGATGGCACCCACTACCGTATAACGGCAGCCGCCGGAACGCTCTGCTACATCGACCCGGAGTACCAGGTGACAGGGATGCTCGGCGTGCAGTCCGACGTCTACTCCTTCGGCGTGCTGCTGCTGCAGCTCATCACTGCGAAGTCGCCCATGGCGCTGGTGCACAACGTGGAGCGAAGT
Organism: Canna indica; assembly: GCA_034359265.1. NCBI lineage: Eukaryota > Viridiplantae > Streptophyta > Magnoliopsida > Zingiberales > Cannaceae > Canna > Canna indica. Next base: position 66,256,133 of record CP136891.1, on the reverse strand, counting down.
CTAGCGAACGGGGTGTTTGCGGAAATGCTTGATCCAAGTGTCCCAGATTGGCCGGTGGAGGAAGCTTTGTGCTTAGCACAGCTGGCGCTTAAGTGCACGGAGCAGAAGGGGAAGAACCGACCAGATCTGGGGAAGACCGTGTTGCCGGAGCTGCATCGATTGAGAGCCATTGGAGATGACAAAATGCCACAGTTTGCGCTCGGAACCTTCCCTCCCTCCATTAAACAGTCTCAAGTTTCTCTGCAAGTAAGCTTATCATTCCTCACCACAAAAGGATATTTCACTCAAAAAAAAACAAGGAATCTTATTATATAACCTCGAAAGTGGCCTCGTTTTTCTTGTAAAATAGATTAAATTTTTTCATAAACTTCAATTTGTCTAAGTTGAGCTTATTCCCTGATATTTCACTCTCGTCCAGGACACGAGAAGTGGCCCTCTAAATCTTCATTCAGGGTATGAAAGCCCATGAAGTCAGTGAAGTTTGTCAACAACCGGAAGATGATTGAGCTACTACTGAGAATCAATTGTTTATTCCTCTTGTATAATTCTTTGTCTGCATTCTTTGTTCTTTTCAATTTATTTTATAATTTGATGGTTTGTTCATATCCGTTAAAATTTAATGAGAAAGCTAAGAGATTGAGAAATCAAGTTCTGAACAGTAACTGTGTTTCACTCAACATTATTTATTTTATTTTTAGGTCTTGTTTGTTTCACGATAAGATATGATTTTACGTAGTATATTACTGTTCAATCTTTTGTTTGGAAAGACTTCCAAAATTTGTCCATAGAAATTGCACTCTCCAATGGATGGTCATGATTTGTGATGGTAATCTCATAATTTAAAAATCATAAATTTTGACCAAATTTTTAAACCATCGATTTTATGATTTCTCATGATTTCTTAAAATTTTATTTTTAAAATACCCCAAATTAAAATTTATAATTTCTTTTATGCCCTTTATTTATCCAGATTTTTATTTTTCGTTCTTAATCGACTTAGTTAAGACTCTGTTATTCTTCAAAACCATTGACATTTAACTGTATCATACCATACCATCTTTCCAAACAGGATAGAAAGTAATTACAATATCATACCAGTCATATAATATCATACATTACTAAATCATATTTTACCTCATCCAAACAAGATCATAGGATTCTAATATCGTCTCAAGATAATTTGTCTCACTTAAGAGTGGATTTATCCACTAAAGAAGTATAAGAGTTGTATTTTCTTAAAAAAAAAAAAGGTCATGGCAAATGGCAATAGTTATTACATATGGTATCAATATTACCATCCTTAGTTTTAATATCAAGAGTTGTAATTTTTTAAAAATGCATTTATATTAGCTCATGGTAAATGAATTGCAATGTCTCATCCATACATCTTCAATTATCTACTTCCGAATAATTAAGAAATACACTTAAAATGATTAATATGCTCTACTTACAACTAAATTAATTATATATAATAGAATGGACAAGCACTTTGGGCCTAGTTGGATTAGGCCCAGAAGTGCCCACACTCATGAACCAGATTCAAATCAAGCCAGACATCACATCCTCAGTAATTACAAGGGATTCGTCAATTATGAACTCGACATCTTCGGGATTAGCCACTACCCATTATGATCACATTCATGCAACATTCAGGGAGGCATTACCACTCGAGACATCCCTATCTTGCACTATATACAAACACGACGCACATCTGGTGTACTCTCGATTCCAAGTTTCCATACCCACACATGAAATTCCTTCTTACTTGAGCGTAAGAATGTATTTACGGGGCCCTCGCCAGAATCGCACCAGTCCAGGAGACGCGTAGGATGCATCACTCCTAAATTCAGATAAGAACATTTGGCGCCCATAGTGGGGCCGAGTAAATTTTACCCGCCCCGCCAAGGTTGGTACCCGGACTCAGGTGAATGCCGACGCACATAGGCAACACCCTAGCATCACCATTCCCCCGCTACTTGTAGACGCTACCACGGCGAGGACTAACGCTTCGGTACCCACCAAACCTTCACCAGAACAACTGTACCGCATGGTCACTGATATCCAAGCGCAGAACCAAAGGTTAACAACCCAGATCGCAACTTGGAAGCAACTAGGGGAACAACACCTGATTGAGCATGATCATCAGCGCTTGGAGCACAATGAAGACAACCACCTGGAGAGATCCGGGAGGCCGACCTCTGCCTTTCGGGGCGATGTCTCCTGCACACACCACTAGAGAGAATAGGAGAAAACTAGGGTCATGGAGATTGCTCCTCCCCCTATCGTCGACTTGTGACCCTTCACTGAGCATATCGATCATCGCAATTCGTCTCTCTGATAATTTCAAGTTGTCAACCATACTCCAGCCCGACGACGGCACAGGCAACCCAACTACTCACCTGACGATGTTCAGGTCGATGATGCCCCCAACGACGCAAGCGATTCTATCATCTGCCGAGCCTTTCCAATCTTTTTGGAGAAGGCCGCACTGCTTTGATTCTCCACCCTGCCTCCAGGATCCGTTCATACCTTCCAAGAGCTCTCCTGAGCCTTCACCAACCAGTTCTCCTCGTCACCGATCTACTCCAAAATCGAGGACGCCCTTCATTACATCAAGCAGGGACAATATGAGTCGTTGAGAGATTAGTTGGAGAGGTTCCATGTCGTGGCCATGGAAATCACAAACCTTAACCTCCAAGTCGAGCTATATTCTATCAAGCACTGCCTAAAGCCTAGGATGTTTGCCGACCAGATCGCCCTGGCTAAACCAAGAAGCATGGTCGAGTTTCGAGAACAAGTTGTGTGCTACATGGAGATGAAAGAGCTTCGAGAGGCCAAAAATGCCATTAGGTAGATCACCAAAGACATCACCGAGGATAAGAATGTCAAAAATACCGACAAGAAAGGCGAAGGCCGAGGTCGCCACAACCGAGACACAAGAGAGTAAAGTCATCGTCCTAACCAAGCTGTTAGGGACTTTTCGATGCGCCCGAGCTACGACGAATCATGACGGAATATTCCCTACATGTTTGTAAATATGTTTTTGCGTCCATGTAATTTTGACTTTTATTATAGTTCGTACGTGTAAAATCATTTGAGCGATCCCCGAGGGCCCACGGTACTTGTAGGATGCATTTCGAGGCCATTTGGTGCTTGGTGCGTGCGTGACGGCTAAGTGGAGTAGTTTTTCTGCATTCGTCATGGTCGTGGCCACAGAAAATCACCATTTCACGTGGCTACGATTTTGTCATGCTCCTCATGCTTTTGAGAACCTTGGGGGTTAGGGGTCTCTTGTATAATGTAGGAGAGCGTTGGCAAATAAATTGGTTACCTTGGGCGGAGACGAATAGGTGACCCATATGGGCATGCGACCTGTCGATCTTTGCCTAAGACAGTTGCGGAGCTCATCCTACACTCGGTTTTATTTTTCTTGCGTCCATAGTCCTGTAATATTGTTTTATTTTACGCCTTCAATACCATTTGGCCAACATGATCTTTTGGGGGCGCGGACATGGAGCGCAAGGTTGGCACTTGGACCAACATATGCCCCGCGATGCTAAGTCGATAAGTCTAATTCGAGACGGATTCGATATGATAGGCTTATCTCTTGCACAGGATGCAAGGGTGCCGCACGAGTTCTTCCACACAAAATAATTGGCCATTGATAGTTGGTAACAGAGCAAGGTTTGTAATCCTCCAAGTGAGAAAGCCCTCGATGCAACATAGCCGATGTACATTCCGTTTGTGGCACTTGAGTAGCTGATGTAGTGAACCCAGTCGATGAACCTTTCGACTGTTGTATTCGGGGAGGCAAGCATTCGTTGATCAATGCGAAGACTATGACTTTTGCGCAGGGTGGATGGGCACCTTAGATGCAAAGTCGTTTGAACGCAGAGCAGATGACTCTTAAGTAATGTGCGCAGAGCAGATCTCTTATAAGACGCAAAGTGGTGCACAGAGCAGACTCTCTCATAAGACGCAAAGTCCTGCGCGGAGCAGATCTCTAGTAAAACCCACATTGTGCGCAAAGCAGACTCTCTAATAAGACGCAAGGATAGTGCGTAGGGCGTTGTCCACTAAGACGCAGCGCAGAGCCGATGGCTCGTGAGTCGCCAAGGATGGTGCGTAGGGCGATGTCTCCTAAGACGCAACGCAGAGCAGATTGCTCTTGAGACGCTAAGTTGATGCGCAGGGCTGATGTCCCCTAAGTCGCAAGGTTGGTGCGCATGGCAAGATGGCCTCTAAGATGCAAGATTTGTGCGCAGAGCAGATGGCTCTTAAGACATAAGATTGGCAGGTCCGAACCAAGCACTAGTGAAGAACAGCTGTGGTATGACAGCAATGCTCTTAGTGCGGAGAGTTCGCGGACGTTGTGACTCGATTGGAGAAAATCCCTCAAGTCGTGATTCGAGGAGTAGCGTAAGACTTAAAGCTCATTGAGATGGGCTCGGAGGAGGGAACCATGACCTCTACGGGGGGCGAGTGAGCAAGCAGTGATTCGTAAGACTTGGAGCTCGTTGAGATGAGCTCAGAGGAGGGCGTTATGACTCCTGCAGGGGGCGGGTGAGCAAGCATTGATCGGCTCAAAGTGGCGGTGGAGGCAATGCTTTAGTGTGGTGCGGCCATAGAACTACTCATCACTTGGGTGTTGCACAAGGACACCCAAATGTTATCCGAGACGAGCGTTGCCCCACAAAGTCTGGAACCCTCATAGCCTAGCAACATCGAGACTTGGTGAACCCAGTAGCTATTTCTCGGTGTCCATTCAAGCGAGCGTTGCTCAACGACGCTGGTGCCCCTTCAAGCGAGCGTTGCTTAACGACACTCGTTTGCTCTACAAGTCTGGGACTTTCATTGCCCAACAATGAGTTTGAGAATCTCAAAGCCCTTTCTCGCAATAACAGGATATGATAAAACTCACCGATGTTCCAAGTAGTCATTTCCTGGTCGCGAACTTCACGGTGAAACTCGACATGTTGCAGCCCCACTGCGGTGTGTCGTTACTCAGGCGATGTTCCCTTCGACTACTTGTGAAGAATTCCCTACAAAAATTGCAGCCTATGCCAGAAAGGTGGTGCGGCCGAGGCAAGTTCGATGAGGACGTCGAAGCTTGAAGTGGGGGAGGATGTTAGGGACTTTTCGATGCACCCGAGCTATGACGAATCATAACAGAATGTTCCTACATGTTTGTAAATATGTTTTCACATCCATGCAATTTTGACTTTTATTGTAGTTCGTACGTGTAAAATCCTTTGTGCGATCCCTGAAGGCCCACAGTACGAGTTGGATGCATTTTGAGGCCATTCGGCGCTTGCTGCGTGCGCGACGACTAAGGGGAGCAGTTTTCCTGCATTCGTCATGGCCGTGGCCATGGAAAATCACCATTTCACGTGGCCACGATTTTTTCATGCTCCTTGTGTTTTTGGGAACCTTTGGGGTGGCACTTGGGGGTTAGGGGTCTCTTGTATAATGTACGAGAGCGTTGGCAAACAAAGTGATTGCCTTAGGCGGAGACGAACGAGTGACCCATATGGGTGTGCGACCTGTCGATCTTCACACAAGACAATTGTGGAGCTCGTCCTACACCCGATTTTATGTTTTCTTGCGTCCATAGTCATGTAATATTGTTTTACTTTATGCCTTCAATACCATTCGACCAACATGGTCTTTTGGGGGCACGGACATAGAGGTTGGCACGTGGACCAACATATGCCCCCCCCCGATGTTAAGTCGGGAAGCCCAATTTGGGACAGATTCGATATGATTGGGTTATCCTTTGCACGGGATACAAGAGTGCCGCACGGGTTCTTTCGCACAAAACAATTGGCCCATGACAAATCACTAGATATGGGAAGTACACTCCGCTCAATATGGAGAAGGAAGCTATTCTTGTGGTTGTCCAAAATTCGGGTTACACCGAATCGAACCAAAAAATTTAACCGAATTATTCGGTTTGGTTCGGTTTCAATAGTATCAGGTTCTTGACCCGAACCGAACCCGAATACTGGGAGTTTCGGTTCGGATTCGGTTCCCGAATTTCGGGAATCGACCCGACCAAAAACTGCACTAAAGAAAAAAAATTAATTTTTTATTTTTTTATTACACATTTACACTACACTGTTCGGGTTGAAAGATTAGAAAATTAGTATAATGTTAAAAAATTACAAAGAATGAGGTGTGGTAGAATGAGGTGTTATTATTAATATATACATTGTGTTCATATTTCAAATTAGCACATGTCTTTTTGAGCGAGTCCATCATATAAGATATAATATATGTGGTTATTAGGTGCCATGACTCTATAGTCTCTTCGTCAAATTCGATTTTTCAATTAGGAAATCGAATCGAACCAAAACTTTTTGATTCGGGTTTATTCAGTTTAGGGTCTATTCGGTTTGGGTTCGGGTTAAATTTTCAGTGAGAAAAAAAAATAATTTAATTTAGTTCGGTTCGATTCAATTCGAATTGAACCGAATGAACAACCCTAGCTATTCTCTGAGAAATTTATATCTAATTGAATTGAACATATGCTTCCGGTGATTGATTAATCGAACCAAATTAATTAGTACATAGTAATAACAAATTTGGTTGACTGTTACGGGGTTGACCAAATTCAGTTGAATAGGTTTTACTTAGTTTTCGTCGACTTTAACCAAATTCAATTGGTTATTGTCCAATTAAGTTGAATTTTAGAAGAAAAAAAATCACATCATTTAAGACCAAAATAATTGGTTTTCTTGAGTAATTTTCATACCAAGCTAACATGGATAAATTGGCGAAAAACATAGTATGAGCGGCCTCTATAAAATTTGAATGAATAAACACGAGCTTTGAATCAATGAACATGAACAATATATAAGTGAATGAATATTATTAAACATATAAGTGAGTGAATGTTATTAATGTTAATTCATTTATTATTCATATTCACTAAAATTTACTCATGTTCAATCGTTCGTACATTTTGTATGAAGGGTCTACTCCTTAAAGTTGCATTTTGAAAAGTGTATTTTTTTTAGAAATAAGATTTTCATTCTCGTTTATTTAATAGGAGGTATGACTGCATGAGTTCAAAATGTAAAAAAACATACTTTTAAAGAAAAGTTCTAATCCTTAGAAAATGTGAAAAATAATATATCTATCTCTCGACAAGTTCTACCTTATTTTTAATATAAAATATGAAAGAAAGTAATATGTATTGTATAACTAATATATATATAGCTAAAAATATATTATATAATATAATTAATATTGTATTTTAATTATATTAATTTTAATGGGGTTAATTATATTATATATCCCGAATTTAAAGAATTTTTCTAAATATAAATCAACTTTTTATTTGTACCAATATGATACTTCAAGTTTTATTTTATTTTAATAATATCTCACCATCAAATAGACGTGAGATATGTCGTTTAAGTGCTGACGTGATACTATTGACGTGGATAAGTAGTTTAGTCAGCACATTAATTAAATTAAATTATCACGTCAGCATATATATACTTAGAATCAATAAAAAATAAAATAATTACATTATATATGCCGAATTTTGGGAGTTTCCCAAATATATCCCAATTTTTTTTATTTGTATCAATATGATATATTTATTTCAATATTATTTTATGCTTAATTCTTTTGAGTTTGCTATAAAAATTTATCGTGTTTAATTCTTTTAAAAATTTCGCAATCCATAAATTTTTTTAAGTACGTTCATTTTGAGTAATTATTATATTAAATTTATTTATATAATCTTAACAATTTCAACACTCTTCACTTGTTATATTTAAGATAATTAAATGGAGAACTGAACTTTCATATCATCTTATTGCATTATTTATTTCATATTTAATATAGGGATAATAGACTAAAAATTCATAAGATTTGCAAAAATTTTACGTTCTATCAACGATTACAAATTTAGCCTGTAAATGCACCATTTGCTTTCGTTTATACCATCTACCAGATCGTCACGCGCCGTCTCAACTTAGCTGGCGTGGAGGTAAACGACGCTTGCGTGTCTTGACGGCGTCATACGTGGCCTGCCATGTCATCTAAAACTTAACTTTTTTACTTTTTACGTTTTACTCTAAAGATCAAAAGGATCGAGCTCGCTGCGGGCGGACGAGATTAGGGTAGGAGATTAGTGTTCTTCTCAAGGCCATCTATGGGCGGGCGAGCGTGGTGCCGACCTGTCGGCCATCTCTGGTCTAAGATTCTACATTGTTGGGAGGAGAAATTTTTCCCCCAATCTATCCGAACCAAGCTAAGATCTCAAGTATGGAGATTGGTGAAGCTTCTGTTGATTCTACGTTGTAGGGAGGAGAACTTTTTTGCAGACATGGAACCAAAGCTAAACTTTTGACCTCGTGAAGCCAGAAGAATCTGGGGCGAAGATTTTGGGGTTGCAGATTTTGGTTGATGCATCATATTTCCTCTGTTAAACTCATCTTAATCTTTGTAGTGTTAATGATTGAACATTCTGTAGGTTGAGGATTGCAAATTTTTTGAATGACATGATCCAGAGGACCAAGGGCTCAAGGCAAATCAATTGCGCTCTTTAATATCCGAGAAGAAGTGTTTAATTGAACAGATTAAACTATTAAAAGGCAAGAATGAAATTAATTTAATGAAAGTTGAGCTTCTGGAAGAGAAGGTTCAAGCAATGGAAAGGAGGAACAAGGCTCTAGAAGAAGAATTAAATGACTTGAGGATGAAAGGGAACATGTCAATGATGAATAGCCATGTATTCATGGTTCTCTTGATTGTATTTGGTGTTATTGTCTGTATAATAGTTTTTAGTGGAAAGAATGTCACTCTGTTAGACTAAAAATATGTTTATGTTAGTAAGAAGAACTTGTTTATTGTATGTCAATTCATCTGAGAAGCGAGTCGTTGCTCAGCTCTCATTCTGCAACTTTGACTAAAAATCACATAGTTTTTCTTCAGTTTGACAAAAAAATCACATAGTTTGTTAAAGTTTTACGATCTACCAATTTTTGACACATAGTAATTTGTAAATTTACACTCATGAGTCTGATTACATCATGACAAAGTATACACCAAATGAACATTTCAAAGTCACAACAACCAAAAAACTTCATATTACATTCAATGATTTAATTCACAAAATGAACATTTCAAAGTCACAACAACCATTTCACAAAATGAAATAATAAAGTTTTCTATCCACAACAACCATTTCACCTAAAGTCACAATAAAGTCATAATTCAGATGTTTAACAACAACCACCATTCAGAGTTACTATCCACCTTGAAAATCACATGTTTAACATTCAAAATCACATGTCATAATTCAGGACCATATAGTTTTTTTCTCATTCAAAAAAAGTTTTCATTTTCCTCTTTCTTTACCTGCATCTTATCGGTGATGGAAATTCTTTCTGTTTTCCCTTATTTGTGTTGGTGCTGCTCCGCTGTGTGCCCAAGTTAGCTGCTTCTTATTGGTGCTGGTCTGGTTTGTCTGCTATGCTTGTGCTCTGTGATTGCTGTTGGTTTATTACGGTTGTAAATTGAGCTCCACGTGTACCAATATAAGTCGGGCGAAGCTGTTCTCCAGGCATCTGAGACAGAAACATTGGTAAAACTTAAAATAATATCAAAGTATGTGAATTTTCTAGTCTAATAAAAGAGGCTATTACTTACCCTCACGTAAACAAATCCTATTTCAGTGCTGGTAAGAGTCTCATAACCCTGTATAGCTTTGTCCCTCTCTTTATGTATCAGCTGCTCATAAGGTACTTTCTTCTTTATTACTATGCCCTTCTTTCTTGGAGATGCTGAGAAGGTGCTTTGGCTTTGATGAGATGCTGAGAAGGTGCCTTGGCTTTGATGAGATGGTGTTTCAGTAGGAGGAGCTGATGGTGCATTCGATTTTCTTATTGGGATTTTAGATCTCCTCTCAGCTGATGCTTCATTTCCTTGGCTCACAAGTTTCTCAAGTTCTGCTGAACTAATTTTCTGAGGTGGAATAGTGGTGTCCTTTCGAGGTCTTCCTCTTTTCTTCTGCACCTGAGCTCCAGAGCTTGATGCCTGTTGTTGTCCCTTGTTTGGACAAGTCCTTTTATTGTGTTCATATCCACCACATATGGTGTACTTGACTGTGCCACATTTCTTTGGGTTTGGATCTTTTTCAAACTTGTCTTTCTTCCTAACTTTCTTGGGTCTACCTGCTTTTTTTAAAATTTTTGGAGGCAATAAAGGTTCATTCATTCTTGGCCACATCTTTTGGCCATTCATAAGCTCAATAGTGGATTGATAAGCCAACATGTAGGTTTCTTTCTTCAGATAACTGTCCACGAAGTGAGCAGGATCATGACCCAAATAATTAATGACAGCTATTGCATGGGGACAGGGGATCCCACAAAGTTGCCACATCCTGCAATCGCAAGTTTTGAGCTGAAGATCGACTACAAACTTATTGCCATCTTTGGAAATTTTGAACCTGAAAATTCACATGGTTTCAAAATATTTTAAGATCTACCAATATTTTCAAAATCACATAGTTGCATGGGATCACTATCACATAGTTACCTGTTTTGACCACCTGGTGTTGGAGTAGAACCTCTACTATCTAACTTATTTTGTTCTAAAGTTTTCTTGATCCTTGGGCATAATTCACCAGTCCAAGACAACATCTTCTCCCTCTTTAATGCAATTCTTTTCATAACACTAGTTTGTATCTCCTCTAACATATCAATTAAAGACTTTGTCCTTACCTTCAATATATATGCATTGAAGCACTCTAACAGGTTGTTGTCAACCACCTCGTAGGCGAGCAGTACATTGATGTACAACCTACAAAATTTTTGAACCCCAATTTGTGTAAAAGCCACAACTGCTTCAGGTGACATTGCCCTCATCTCATCCAAAGCCCATCTAAAGTCTGCTTCTGTAGTGCTTTTGACAGTCCTCCAAAATAAATTCTTCAGGCCATATCCATTGTATGTCTTTTTCCAATTTGCATAAATATGTCTAGCACAATTACGGTGCTCAACCTGAGGCATAATTGTCCTCACAGCATTTTCAAGACCCTGACAAATTGAAAGCATGAACAAGTAAATGATTAAGAAATAAAAATCATAAGGTTTCAAAATATTTTAAGATCTACCAATATTATCTTCTGCTGGTCACTTATGACAGTCATCCCAAAGCCGTTTCTAATGCGCAAATCTAAAGCCAACCTTTCAAGAAACCAAGTCCAAGAGTCTTGGTTTTCACCTTCAACTATTGCCCAAGCGATTAGGAACATTTGGTTGTTCCCATCACAACCAATGACACTCAATAGTTATCCTCCAATTTGTGTCTTTAGGAAGCAACCATCCAAACTGATTACAGGTCTACAACCACGTAAAAATCCACTTCGCAGTGTCTCAAATCCTACATAAAATCTCTTGAATATAGCTTCTAAGTTTGGACCTCTCTCAACTTGTAAATCAAAGAAGCTATTCCTGTTAACCCTCTTTAACTCAGCCATGTATGAGGGAACCAAGTTGTAATGCTCTTCTAAAGTTCCAAGAATCATCTTCTGTGCTTGTTTCCTTGCTTTGTAACAAGTGGCCGAGTTAACCCTAATGTCGTAGTCCTTATCAAGATCTAACAACATATCTAACACCCCCTAATTTGTATTTTATCTAAATCTTTTCAAATAATATCTTGCAAGCCACTGATATGAGGCTTGCCTATTCCTAGAAGGTCTAGTACATGTGTGCTCCTTTGTGTATTCTTTGACACTTAATGCTTCATTCTTCCGTGTCATACTAGCCTTAATAGTCCACTTACAACCCTCAGTACACACTGCCACACATCTATCCTTGCCTGACTTCCTCCATTTTATGTTAAAGCCACCAATAATAGCATAATCCTGTACTGCATGCTTGAATTGGACATGTGATTCAAACCACATTCCAACAGAAAAAGGATCATCTGATCTTATATTTTTATGATTGAAGTAAACCCTCTTCTTCTTTCCCTTGCTCCCTGCACACTCATCTTCACTAGTATTAGGAGTGGAAGGATTCTCATCAGAACTTTCTGCTTCATCTTCTTCTTGCATACCTTGTTACTGCTGTCCCACATGTTGCTGCTGTCCCTCGATCATGCTGTTGTCCTTCACTCATCCTTCTTCTACTTCTTCTTTTGTTTTTCTTCAGTTGCTTATAAGTTCTCATGTTCTCCATTGCAACCACAAAGTCATCATCATCATCATCAATATTAGTGGCATTGTCATCATCGGCCAAACTCTCAGAACCATCAGTTTCTGGGAGATAATTAGAATCATCAGATTTAGGAACTTCATATTCCGCAGTCTCTCTTTCCTTCATAGCTTCTACATACACATCAATCATGCCATGGCTGGTCCCATGCTCAACCATCTCCCTAACCTGACTATCCATCTTTCACTACTAGAAATTGAGTCTTCAACAACGGCTATCAGCAACGGCCGCTCAAGCCGTTGCTATTTGCAACGGCATTCTTACGGCCGCCCAAGCCGTTGCAGATATTTGTATCTACAATGGCGTTCTAACGGACACGTGAGCCGTTGCGGACTATTTTAATTATCCGCAATGGCTTTCTGACGGAAAGACGAGCCGTTGCTGATATTTTAATTATCAGCAACGGCTTTCTAACGGACAAGTGTGCCGTTGCTGATGATAACTTATTAGCAACGGCTTTCTAATGGGCGAGTGAGCCGTTGCTGATAAGTTTATATAGGGCACGCAGTCACGCCCGACCCTTCTTCCTCCCGCTGCTGCCGCCGCCGTCTCCTGCTCCCGCCTGTCACCGCCGCTGCCGACGCCAACGACGCCTCTTCCTCCTCCCGCTACTGCCGACATTTTCAGGTATGCCTCGCCGGCCGGCCGTCTCTTCCCATTGCGGCCGGCGGGAAATCCGACCGAAACCCTTTTTTAAGGGTTTCGACTGGTGGCGGTCGGCCGATGGCCGCCGCCGGACCTTGTACAGTGGCCGAACAGTGTGTTCGGCCACTGTACGCCGGCGCCGGAGTCCACCTGACTCCGGCGCCGGAATTTATAGATTTATATATAATTTTTTATTCTTTTTTAATTGTTAATTAATTATTTAGATTAATTGTTTAATTTATTAGATTAATTATTAGGGTTTAGATTAATTTCGGAATTGTCCACTTCGGACGCGCGCCGGAATCGTCCACTTCGGACGAGCGCCAGAATCGTCCACTTCGGACGCGCGCCGAAATCGTCCACTTCGGACGCGCGCGTGCCGAAATTGTCCACTTCGGACGCGCGTCGAAATCGTCCACTTCGGACGCGCGCCGAAATCGTCCACTTCGGACGCGCGCCGAAATCGTCCACTTCGGACGCGCGCCGGAATCGTCCACTTCGGACGCGCGTCGAAATCATCCAATATGGACTCGAACTGTCTCGAAATATTTAGAAAATAATCATGCATCCGACGAGTTCATATGTTTCACGTACGCATCGACGAGTCGGATATGATTTAGCAAAACCTTAGATCCGTTCGGGGATTGTATGTTCGTGTAAAAGAAGTAGATGATCTTTTATACGACGTACAATTCTTGAATTGTCCCTGATTGGACAATTTGGGAATATAGTTATTTGTACTGCACTTACGTTTTTATTTTAACTGTTAACTAATCATTCTAAATTTCGGCAACATCTCTCTTGTTCTCCGATACGCGCCCAGATGATATGCGTATTCGGAGAACTGTAGGGAGATGCTGCCAAAATTTAGAATGAAGTTAACGGTTAAAATAAGTACTTAGTGCAATATAAATAACATAAATCCTAAATGGAATAGGACAATCTCACCTAAAGACATTAACCAAAGAAATTGTCACTGATTGACAGAATCATGTCGACTGATCGAAGTTGGATGTACCGATGTCTTGATCGTGGAGCTTTAACGAATGAGTTTCGATTAGGCGTAACGTACTTCATAAATTTCGCCTATTCGAATCGGAATTTCGTTAGCATGGGTGATCAAATCCGATGTCCGTGCCGCATTTGTTCAAATGGACGATTTTTGGATTGGGAGACTGTCACTCTGCATCTATATACCAAAGGATTTGCACCAAGATATTTTCTATGGACTTGTCACGGGGAGTCACGCGAAGTCGGGACGTCGAGCAATCCTGTCGTTCAAACATATGGTGAATCTTCCTCTGCTGGTGCTTCTTCATCCAGTCAATGTAATCCCTATAGAACTATGATACTTGATAGTCTTGGGGATCAATTCCACCTGAATGATAATGTTGATCGGCCAGTTCTTCAGACATCAGTCCCACTAGATACTACAACAGTTGATATCACAGAAGTACAAACTGCGGTAGAGATTGAATTACTGAATAAAGAAGTTGCAGAATTTTACGAGATGTTGAAATCTGCCGATGAACCTTTGTATGAGAATTGTCCTAAATACACTAGGTTTTCAGCAATGACACAGTTTTTAAACATCAAGGCCGATTGTAATATCAGCGGAGTTGCGTATGATCGGATTGCTGGATTGATTAATGGGATGCTGCCTACTGATAACAAGTTTGAGCTAACTTTTTATAAGACTAAAAAGCTAATGAGAAAATTGGGGCTTGGGTACGAAAAAATACACGCGTGCCAAAATAACTGCATTTTATATTATAAAGAAAATGTGCAGTTGGATAAATGCCCTGTATGTCAACATCCTCGTTACAAGGAGAAGAAATCGGTCCGACAGAAAAATATCCCATTTAAGGTGCTTCGGTATTTTCCACTAACACCGAGACTTCAAAGATTATTCATGTCGGAAAAGACAGCCCCCTACATGAGTTGGCATGCAAGAAGTCGTGATGATACAGTAATGACTCATCCATCTGACAGTGAAGCATGGAAACATTTGGATACATGTTATCCTTCATTTGCTAGGGATACTAGAAATATCAGATTGAGATTGTGCACAGATGGTTTTAATCCGTTTGGACATTCTGCAACTCCTTATTCAGTTTGGCCAGTGCTGCTGACAGTTTATAATTTGCCACCGTCAATGTGCATGAAAGATGAATTTATTTATCTTTCGATGATTATTCTGGGTCCTAAGGGTCCGCGAAAAGAAATTGACATATTTGTCAGACCCTTGATAGATGAATTGAAAACATTATGGACTGAGGGAGCTGTCACTTATGATTGTCATCGGAAGCAAAACTTCAATTTAAAGGCCGCGGTCTTGTGGACAATCAATGATTTCCCGGAGTACGGCATGTTATCGGGTTGGAGCACTCACGGCCGACTCTCTTGTCTGTATTGTATGGAACACTCTAAATCAATCAGTCTTCAGAACGGACGAAAAATCTCATTCTTTGATTGTCATCGTTGATTCCTACTGGTTAATCATCAGTATCGAAGGAATCGTAATAAATTTATTAAGGGTAGAGTCGAAAAAGATGGGCCACCATCGATGTTGTCTGGTGAACAAATGTTAGCACGTGTTTCAGCACTTCCAGATATAGTATTTGGTCGTAATGAAAGAGTGTCAGGTTTTGGCCAAACACATAACTGGGTGAAAAAAAGTATCTTTTGGGAATTGCCCTATTGGAGTTCATTATTGATTCGACATAATTTAGATGTCATGCACATTGAAAAAAATGTGTTTGATAATATTTTCAACACTTTGATGGATATTTCCGGAAAAACAAAAGATAATGTCAAAGCCCGACATGATATGAAAATACTTTGTAAAAGACCAGAGTTGGAGTTACAAGAGGTCAACGGACGATATCTGAAACCGAAGGCCCCATATGTGTTAAATAAACAACAGATCGAAGATGTTTGTCAATGGGTAAAAGAACTCAGATTACCCGATGGATATGCTTCAAACTTATCTCGATGTGTGAACGTCGATGATTGCAAAATATCAGGGATGAGGAGCCATGATTGTCATGTATTCATGCAGAGATTATTTCCGATCGCATTTTGAGATCTTCTACCTGATAATATTTGGGGTCCGTTGACTGAATTAAGTATATTTTTTAGAAACATCTGTGCAAATGTCCTTCGAGTCGAAGATATGTCAACACTTGAAAATAATATTATTGAAATCATATGCAAGCTGGAGCAGTTTTTCCCTCCTGCATTTTTGGACTCGATGGAGCATCTACCGATACACTTGGCATACGAGGCACGAGTTGGTGGCCCCGTTCAATATCGGTGGATGTACTTATTTGAAAAATACATGAATCATCTGAAGAAAAAAGTAAAGAACACCGCAGCTGTTGAAGGATCAATATCTGAATCGTATATCATCCAAGAAATTTCAACATTCTGCTCATTTTACTTTGAATCGACAGTACAGACAAGATTTGATCGTCTTTCACGTAACGACGACGGGGGTGTTCGACATTCAGATGGACGTTTAAATATATTTTGTCACTCTGGTCGTGCTTTTGGTTCTCGTCCATCTCGACACTTAAGCGATGAAGAGTATCATTTGGCACACTTGTATGTATTACTCAATTGTCCAGAGATTGAACAATTCATTGAAATATTTGACATTGAGATGGTGCAAAAATACTCTATTCACAACGATCAAGAATTGGAGAGATTACGGAATCGTGATTTCCCTACTTGGATTCAGACTTACAGCAAAGATTACAGAGCTGAAATAGATGAAAGAATATTTGAGTTTGTTAGTGGACCGTCACGACTTGTGTCGTGCTATAGCGGATATTTTGTTAACGGGTATAAATTTCACACGGTTGAATATTCATTTACAAATAAGACGATGAATGCTGGGGTCTGCGTGAAAGGGACAACCTATGTTGAATGTGATATGGATTTTTATGGACTGGTGGAAGAAGTGATAGAGTTGCACTACTTCGGCTTAAAATCAGTGATCCTATTTAGTTGTCATTGGTTCGATACAACAGAAAGGGGCATGAAAGTTCATCCAAAATACAAACTTGTTGAGGTTAATTACATATTGAAATTGGTAGCAAATGAGCCTTTTATATTGGCATCACAAGCCGAACAAGTATATTACGCGAAGTATCCGGCTCGAAATAAAGATAGAGCAGATTGGCGTGTAGTCTGTAAGACAAAAGGTAGAGGAAAAATTGATCCGATAGTAGGAGAAAATGAGCTGATACCTAATATGACACATGGTTTCTATCAAGAAGATGATCCTCCTGCTGTAGATCGTATTATTCCAATACTCGAGGAAGCAGACACAACGTCAATTCAATTAGAAGTTGAATATGCTGATGATGACGATCATGAAATTGAGGAAGCTGGAGATGAAGAAGATGAAGAAGAGGAAGAAGAGGAAGAAGAGGAAGAATTCGAAGACTATTATTCAGATGATGAGGAATAATTGTAAAGTATATATTTTATTAAATATATCTCTACTATTTATACAATAATCTGATTATATGTCTGTTCGACAGATATGTCTGGTCGTGGTTATCGACGCAGGAGAGCTTCGGAGTCTCCGATCGGTGAGACTCCAGCACTTACTCATGCTGCTGATCCTCCTGTTGCTGATCCTCATGCCGATGATACTGCCGAGACTAGTACATCCAGACGCAGGCGGCCACGCGGGCCGAACAGGTGGCAGCCTCCACCAGCCACAGAGTCACGTAGATTGATTAGCGTGATTGGGGAGCGGTAATATATCATGAATTATGAATCATTACAAATTCATTATATCATAATATAATATTAAAATTTATTTTTGTTGTGCAGGTTCGAGCAAGAAGAAGTGCCGAGGAGCATTTCTTCTACTATTCGACGATACATGCACGGGGCATGGCCTACGTGGTCTCACGTGCCTAGCGAGCACGTCGACATGTTATGGCGCGAGTTTGAGGCACGTATTATTATTTTTTTACATGCATGATGATTAATATTGATACTGATATTATTATTTTGCAGGCTCGCTATACATGGGCCGAGGACCAAAGGCCCTTCATTTACGCTGCCTGGGAGGCTATTTCCCGGGCAAGGTACAACGGGCAGCTGGGGCAGGCTCGGTCCCAAGCGATGGCCCAAGCTGGGACCACTAACATCGCGGAGACTCGGGGATACGGTCCCGGTTGGATTACTCCGGATATATGGGACCAGCTCATGGGAATATGGTCGATGGATCGATGGCAGGAGGTTTCTCGGAATGCGGCTAGAAATCGCATGTCGGGGGGAGCAGCGCGTCACACCGGCGGCTCTGTTGCATTTGCAGTGCACGCAAACCGTATGGTAAGTATATCTTTTAATTATATATTTTATTTGTTACTATGTGTACTAATTAATGTATTTGTTTTGTAAATGTAGACGACGGTGTCGGATGACGGGACTGTCCAGCGACCCTCCCCGATGGTGGTGTTTGAGCGGACTCACCGTCGAGCACATGGGACGGGGGAGTACATCGACAACCGCGCTGCATACATTATGGTAATTATATATTTGTTTAAATTATTCATTATATATTTATAATTTAAGTTTTATGATAAATATTAAACAAAAAATCAAACTCGAGTAGGAGACCTACAGCCAGACGGTGGTGCAGCGTGGGGGTACCCCCGAGGACTTTGACGCAGCATCGTGGGTCGAGGCCGCAGGTGGCTGGGACCATGGCCGCGTATATGGCTTCGCAGATAGTGGTCATGCGCGAGACGTACTAGGGCCACTTGGGGCACCGACCCCTCCGGTCGCTGGTGAGCGGCCGTCCACCTCTAGATCCAGTTATGATCATAGTAGCAGAATAAGGACTCTAGAGGACACGGTCGTGCGTCAGACTGAGATAATGGAGCGCCAGAGTCAGATGATGGCGGATATACAAGCTATGCTACGCAACATGTCAGGTCATCCCGAAGCAGGCATCTCTTCGGCATCATCTAATCCATCGTCCGCGAGTCAGTCTACGCCGGTGTACACTCAAGCACTCCAGACCCCGCCATATGATCCAGGCCATCCTCCATCGTCATCGTGAGATTTTTTTTATATTGACTTTGTTACTGAGATATTGAACTTGTTTAACTTATTTTGTTTGGATATTGATACTTCAATTTTGCATTTGAATTGTTTTTATACTATCGTGGATAATTATCAATATAAATATAATTATTTTGATGTATATCTTGGTGTGTTTGTGATGTGTGAATGAATGTGTGTATGAGTGTATGGGTGTGTGAGTTATGTATCAGATAATGTATCAATGTATCAATGGAAATTTAAAATTTAAAATTTTTTCGTTACCAGGTTCACATCATCAGCAACGGCTTTCCCACGGCCGTCCGTGGGAAAGCCGTTGCTAAAAGTGTATCGAAAGCCGTTGCTGATGACCTACAGCAACGGCTTAGCGACGGGCTTTTACTAACGGCGTTGCTACGGACTCAACGGCCGTTGCTATTAATGTTATCAGCAACGGCTCCGAGTCCGTGGCAAAACCGTTGTTGATAATATTGTTAGCGACGGCCCGAGCGACCGTTGCTGATCCGTCACTACGTTATCAGCAACGCGAGTTTCTGTCACGGCTCTATTGCAACAGCTCGGCCGTTGCTGATGCTCTTCAGCAACGGCTCAGCAACGGCATCAGCCGTTGCTGATGCCCATTTTTCTATTAGTGTTTAATTCCATAATCCCATTATCGAGGTCGTATTTTGGAACTCAATACCACATTTTTTGAGGTCGACCATAGCCTAAATCATGTAGAATTGATTCGAGCTCCCCCATTGACATTTTTTTACTGTTCTCCTTTGTTAAACTCACTTCCCTCACATCCCCTTTTACATATTCTGTTCGAGGATGAAATAACATATTCCCCCCATGGTACAAATGCAAATTAAATGGACCAGACATATCAGGGACCACAATTGCCCTCACTGTCTAGACTGCCCTGCAAATCGAGACAACAACCAGACAACATAGGGAGACAAAATTAAACAAGGGAACTAAACTACTAAAGAAGACAAATTGAAGTGGTAGAATACAACAACTTAATGGTCCACATTGATTTTTTCGGCAAAATAAACAACTAAAGAACTATTGTACTCACCTGCGCCGAGAGATGGTCCACAAAATCTTTGAATCTTAGCTCGGAGATGATCGACAGAGATGGCCGACACGTCGGCACCAGATCGCCCACCTAGAGATGGCCTTGAGAAGAACCCTAATCTCCTGCCCTAATCTCTTGCCCAACTCGTCCACCCGCAGCGAGCTCGATCCTTTTGATTTTTAGGGTAAAACATAAAAGTTAAAAAGTTAAGTATAAAATTAAGTTTTAGATGACGTGGCAAGCCACGTATGACGCCGTCGGGATGCGCAAGCGCCGTTTACCTCCACACCAGCTAAGTTGAGACGGCGCGTGATGATTTGGTATATGGTATAAACGGAAGCAAACGTTGTGCATTTACAGGCTAAATTTGAAATCGTAGGTATAACGTAAAATTTTTACAAACCTTGTGAATTTTTAGTCTATTGTCCGTTTAATATATATCTATCATTGGAAAACTAAACATTCTTCAACTATTAGATTTAAGATCATTAAATTGACAACTAATTGACAACACAAACAGATTTGCTTCACAAGTAAAAATAAAATAGAATGCGAAACAATTACTTTGCACAATATAATTTTCTCCTATTAATACTACAATTAAGCACAAATCCAATTTAATGAATGGCATAAAGTCTCTTTAGAAGTCTCTTTAGAAGTCTCTTCTTGTACTACTTCGGCTTCTTCTAACATGTTCATGGGTATTCAGACTTAAACTTAAGGAGCTCCAAATATTGGTATGGATAATTGGTACAGACTATATCATATAAATTTAGGATAACAACAAATGTATATATGTTCTTGTATGAAGTCGAGATGATGCGGGCCTTCACATCTCCTGGTCCGGCGCGGCTCCGGGGGTAACTTGCAAAGATACTCTAATGCTCAAGTAAGAAAAAATCCCAGATGGTGGGTATGGAATTGAAATCGAGAGTATACTTGATGTGTCTCGTGTCTATTTTATGGGCAGGTCAGGGATGTCTCGGCCGATGATGTCTCCTAGAATGTCACGGGGATATCCCGAGAATGGGTCAAAGTTGATCCCGGAGATAATGAGCTCATTACTGTTGAATCCTTGGTAATTAACAAAGGACATCGATACCCTTATTTGGCCAAGTGGAGCCACCAAGCTAAGTTGTAATTGGCTCGGTCTGAGTGTGGATCATGAGTGTGGGCGCAGTAGGATCTAGTCCGATTGGACCAAATAGAGCTAGTCCAACCCACAACCCTCGAGCTTGGTCGGAGTCTGAGGACTTCGTATCGAGTTCTAGTAGTGTGCCGACTTCTATTTTTTTGTCGAGCTTTCTACATGTTTCGAGTGTCTAACCTCGGTCAGACTTCGGTAAGTGAGCATGTGTTGAGTTCTGCCCTTGAATTGCCGAGGTAGGTGAGATCAACGTATCTTGGTCTCGTTGTTTTGCGACTTTTTAGTTTGTGTGCCCAGTGTGGTGGCTGCGTGAAAAGGGAATGCTCCTTTCCACATGTTGGCCTTCCGTTGTTGTCTTCTTTTTTTGGCATTTAATTCTGGCAGGGGGATAATCATGGCGTAGAGATCTGCATGTCCATGCTTTGAGGAGTTTAAGTATCCACCGCTGATGGGACAACCAATTGAGATTCATTCTACTGCTACCAGAGCACGGCTATTAGCCGTCGGATGAGGAGGTTGTCGTTTCCTATGTTGGCCTAAGATTTTCTACCTTGGTCTTAATCTCGGTTTTGATGATAACAAACACGGAACTAATGTTTCATTGAGAAATATTTTCTGGTTCCATATCGATTAGCTCTTGATGTCCTCGATCGGAAATATTGAAGAAATTGGAAAATCGAAAGGACATTGATCGTCACGTTCAGGTTCATCGTGGAAATCTCTCGAAGTTCGACGTGTGCACCAAAGACATCTTGGATGAGTATAAAGAACACAGGGAAAGCTCTCCAAGTTGACGCACGTTGAAGGCCGAAATACGAAAATGAAGCACGCAAGAAGAAGGCTAAAAAAAATCAAGCTAAGCATAGGTTCGGTCGACCAGTCGGTCGACCAAATATGGTCAAAAATTGGCAGTAGCCAATTTGATCGACTGCCAATTTGATCGACCGGTCAGTCAATCGGACGAAGCAAAGAATTGGCAGTAGCCAATTTGGTCGACCACCCAATCGATTGAAGTGCACCCATAAGCGGCAGAATGCCGCGGTCGCTTGGACGGTCAATCCATCGATCGGCAAGCGGTCGGGCATCGGCAACAAGCAAAAATACGCCCGTTGACGAGCCCTTTGTTTGGGGGGTTATAAATACCCACCCCAAACTCTCTCCTAAGCTCTTAATGATGCCCATAAACCTCAAAAAGTGATCTTTAGCATCCTCTAAGCTCCTCATTGATCAAATCCTTCAAACCTTGCTCTTGATCCCTCATCTTCAAGTGTTCTTCATTGGTGGGCTCATCAAGGGTGCTAGGCTCAAGAAGAAGAGATGTTCTTATTTTGATAAATCCTCTTTACTCTCTTCTTGTGATTAAAGTATTTTCATTTTGTTTTGAATTGATTTACTTGAGTTTGTAAGAAGACCTAGTGAGTGGTCTTGTGTGTAAGTGGTTACCTTGGTGTAGAAGGTGTAAAGCCACTTGTGTAAACTAAGTTAGGAGTAGGTCTTAGGAATTGAGGTGGGAAAGCTCACTCGGTAGGATGACGGGATACTTCTGGGTGTGGAAGTGCCTTCGAGGTGAGTGTAGGGTCTTTCCGGTGTAAAGTCCTCAATTGTAAGCTACTCATAATTTAGTGGATTTAGGTGTGAAATCCTAAGCTCGGTGCATAGGTAGTGGAGTAGGCATTGGGGCCCAACCACTATAAATCTTTGTGTTAGAATTGATATCTTGTTTGTATTAATTGCTTTATTATTTATCGCTTCCGCATTTAATAACTGAACTTGTAATTTGCCTATGTAACCAAAGAAACGATTAAAACCGAATTTAGGCAAAAAGATTAGTAAACACACTATTCACCATTCTTTAGTGTGGCCATTTCACCAACAGCCTGGTCTTTAAAGCTCTCTCCTCTCCCTCATTTTGAGTTTTTCTTGCATCCCACGTTCTTGCTTGTTCCTTGTTCGTGTTCTTGAGGTCTTCGTTAGTGATGATGCTGCTCCGTTCATCGCTTTATTTGTTGTCATTCATTTTCGGTAAGTCTTCTTGACTCAACCTTTTATGTCTGTCTTGTCGGGGTCGGCCTTAGGTTGGTAGGTTTTACTGACTCGTCCGTCGTTCATTAGTGTTTCCAATATTCGCTAGTTGATGGGGAAGAAGGGTGTTAGCCTTGAGTTAGTAGTAGGTATGTCGGGTGAGGCCGCAGACCCTTACTCGTGGGTTCACGACGAGATAAGGTAGCGGAGCTAGGTGATGATCAGCTCCAGCGCTATTGAGGCCCTCCGCAACGGCGTATTGCTTTGTCGTTCCGACGACGAGGATGCCTTCGAGAGCCTTTCTTATTCTTCGAAGGATATGGTTTTTCATTCTAAGGAGAGTCATGAGTTATTCTTTGTGTATCGGACAATGTTTGAGGATCTAGGAATTCGGCTTCCTTTTATCGATTTTCAGTGCGGGGTACTAACTCAAGCAAACATCTCACCAACGTAGCTTCACCTGAATAGTTGGGCATTTGCCCACTATTTCAAGATTCTAATGGAGTTCATCGGTGTCGAGCCGAGTCTTAATATATTTTTTTCTTTCTTCCAAGCCAAGGGGATGCAAAAGAGCCTGTGGGTGTTCTTCAATAGCACCCCGTAGAGGAAACTCTTCAGCATGTTCAGGAGTTCTTACAAGAACTTCAAGAGGCATTTTTTCAAAGTGAGGTCGAGGCTAAGTGATTGGTAGTTCTTCTTGGATAGGGTGTTGACCACGGAGAAATTTCTATTGGTATGGAGGCGGAATCCAATCACCATCTTGACCCTAGAGGAGGGGGCCTTTCTGGCTGAGGATAGGCTCTTGTTTAGGTTTTTAAACCAGCATGGGCCTTTCGCTCCTTTTTCTTGTAGAGAGTTGTTGAAGTGGAACTGGGACAAGTCCTCGGTCGTAGGATATATAAATAAGTATGAGACCATAGGGTAGCTATTTCGTTACCTTAGCCATTTTGAATGTGCTAATTCAGGACTCTTTTTTGCGGACAAGATGGCCTCAAGGTTGAACTAGATGTCCCTCAGTTCCATATTTGAGGAATTGAAAGGGAAGGTCCACCTAGGCCTCACTCTCTATTTTGATGATAACAAACATGTATCTAACTCATTTGTTGAGTTTTGAGTTCAGGTTGATAGCACAATACGCCTACGAAGTTCATCTGGAAAACCGCAAAGAATCGAGTAAAAATGGCTCCGATGGGTATCGTGTCTTAACTTAGGTTTAGGATTAGATATGAATGTAAAATGCCACTAGGATATCGACCAAATCTATTTCTACTATGTCCCAAGTCAAAATCCGAAGACTAGACCCGAAAATAAAAATCAAGTTTAAAAATCATCAAACTGGGCTGAATTCAGTGTATCGATCGCTTGGCCAGTCCATGGGTCAATCGACCGACAAACTGTCGAAATCAGCAGAAGAGCTCCGGTCGATGTCCGGTCGCTCGATCGATCAACTAACCGATCGACCAGGTGATCGACAAGGTGATCGACGATGGGCGGCAACGAATACTTTTATATTCGTTGCAACGATTGTTGTGTTGGGATTCTTTCATGGCTTATAAATTCACAAATATATGTTTTTCAATCCAAAGAAGAAAACCAACATCGTCACAAATAGAACGTCTCAAGTATCAAAGTTATTACAAACTTTTCAAAACACAACTGTTAGTGTAGAAACGGAAAATAACTACTACAAGACATTGGACTATGACCAAAGGACGTCGCTATAAGATATGACACCACCACCTGCCCTCTAGCTGCACCATGACGACAAGCCTCGATCACTGATCATGCTCTGCAAAAACAAATGAAACAAACCGTGAGTCCACTTGGGACTCAATGAGCAGTTCTTTCGAACCTCCACATAATCCATAGTTAGTCATGCATAACATATAAACAACATAGAATATAATCAAGGAGGTAAGCTACTTTTTGATGTGACTATCGACCCTGTGGATCATTCTGTATAAACCATATAGGAGAAACTTGACATAACGGCCTAACCTTGCCACCTGGCATCCGGCCCTTAAGGCCTACTTATGGTGTAAGAATCCCGGCTACAACCGGCCCTACCATACAAGGAAGAATCACACTGGCCGTTCGGCCACATCATATCAAGATATAAACATGGAATCCCGGGCCATCGACTAGGATGATCTACTAGTCTCTGGACACCGTTTGGGGTAGGGATAGCTAGTCCCACCCAACTGGGGTCTAACACCTAGCGGGCCCGCTAGTGCATCTCAAGACCCAATCACCGGCCGAGCTAAGAATTGGTCATTTCCGACCTCCACGCTTCTCGGCGGACCATCTCAAGCACATCACACAGTCAAATGTCCTAGGATTTCCTTATATACACTTCGGGCGGTTGCCCGTATCCGGCCCTAATTTGGTCTACAGGGTCAACAAATTAGTGCCGCCCTTCCAAAAATGTGTACACCTAATAGTTCTAGGTTTCCAAAAATGAATACTAGAAGTCCTAGAAGTTGTGTCATTTCCTAGCTAGGTTTCCATATATACTATGCATCTTGCAACGTCCTACATGTTATCTAACCCATTCTTCCTAGAAAGAGCGAACTCGCCGACTATGTAGGCACTCGACCTACCATTTTCACATCATTTAACAAATTAATTACGGATAGTAACATCATGAAGAACCGAAATAATAAATAAGTAATGTAGAGGTTAAACCAATATGGAACATACACTAAGCATAGCAACAATTAAACATGATATGAGCAATTAAATGAAACCTTTCTTGACTACATATACCATATAAGCATTGGCAAGAACATTTCCAAAATGATAATATAGATCTACCCCAACAAATCACAACATGAATATGGATTAACATTAGCATGAATATGAATAAACATTACGCGGAGGGATATGAACAACTACACAAAATCGTTCGTTTCCTCCCCCTTTCCCTTGATCGGCTGAAGCTCGAGCAAGGTAAACCTTGCTCCGCTGACCCATCCATGTGGGAAGGGGCTGGAATTTATGCATATTAACCAGTAGAATAGTAAACATAAACTTCAATTTTAATCTAACATTTAAACATGAAGGTGCGAGTTAATGCGATAAAATAAGAGATCCAACAATCCAATATAAACAGCCCAACTTTTCCCCCTTCTACTGCTCGGCCAACTCGAGCAGGATGATGACCATGCTCGGCCGAACCCTCTAGAGGTGGTGGACTTGGCTGCGGCGTCCACTCGAGCATCAATCCAAAACCGAAAACAAAACGAATACAAGTCGATACGCGAGTTGCGAGACGAGCGAGGAAATTGGAGAAAATTTTGGCATGACCTTCCCCCTTTTTCCTCGACTCGACCAGCCCCTTAAAGCGAGAAACTGACACATTTTCAAACATGAAATCATAGTATGTACAATGATTTAAAAATCTAACATGGGAAAACAACCCGATCAGCAAAACTCGCGGAGAAAACCCCGATTTCAAAATCTATGGGGCCGGCCACCCGCCTCCCCTTTACATCTACTCTAACCACTCACCTTGAATTGGATCGTGAAGAAATCTTGATGAAACACGATTCCGATCTCCTCGAGCGTCGTTGCGAACTCGGCGCCGACAAGATCTCCTCCTCCTCTCTCCCTTTCTCCCTCTTGATGGGCTGCGTGCGGCTCTCTCTTTGAGTCGCACGGGTGGCTTGGGTGAGGGGTTTTATTCCCCTCATCCAATGACCCATTTGCACCTCACTTGACTTGACTTCTTCTCGGTTCGATCCGAGTCCGATTCGGACTCCGATCCTATCCGCACTCAAGAGTCGAACTCGACTTTAATAAGATATCATAAGCAAGAAAGGAAATAACCATTGAACTAATTCAACTTCATATTTCCATGGGTCGGGTTATACCTTCTACTCAAGGTGATTTCTGCGGCTCGACCCGGCTAACCTCTGATCCGGTGCGGTGCACAAAAAAAAAGAGATTTTTATATTAGGAAAAAAAAAATTGGGTCTTACAAACCTGGAGGGTTCTTGAGACTAGTGGTCATCCTAGTTGACGGACTCAATAAATTAGTTGTTTGAATAATATTTGCCTTATTGGGGAACTTGCAGAGGCCGACCCGGCCTAGTTTCGTAGAGAGGAGAAGTCTGGCATGGCCGAACCTCCTGCATAGTTTAGGCCCATAGTGGCCGAGTGACATTGAGTTTGGTAAGGGTCCAAGAGGCTTGGTTACGTACTTGTATGGCATGATAGACTGGTTAGCTTAAATTCCTTAATTGTATCATACTGTTATATATGTTACCTTACCGTTATATAGGCCTACGAGTTGCTTATAAAAATGTAATTTGATTACGACCTGCATGTCATTCCTTCATTGTTGTAATTTTCTAATTTTTATTTAGAGTTATAAGATTAGATTAGTCACTACTTTAATTGAGGACGAGGAGGCGGTTACAGGATGCCATCAGGCGAGCTCATGGAGATGAAGACTCCCTTAGATTGACCCTGATCTCGATATTGGCTCATGGAGATTAGTTAATTTTTAGGGCTATGCTATGTCACGTTTATTTTATGCATTTTATTTATATGCCTATGATGTCATATATTTGATAATGCATTAGTATTAGATGCATGTTTCAAACTATTTTAATACCCTCAGATAATAGGAAGTCATTAAAATGCCTCCCGTAATTCAAACACTTGTCAAGAGTTCGATTGTCCTAATATGTGTTCTTCTAAAGCAGGGTGTATTAAATCATCTTAGTAAGACAAGAGTTGGATAATGGTGATATCCAAGAGTTTGATACAGTTAGACTTAACTAGTCCATCAAAATGGTTTTAGGACTTGGGCATTATATGAGATTTGGATTACCAGGACATGAGATGCCAATCCCATGGATATCCAAAAGTCACATAGGGATGTGATTGGAAAGGAGTTTCCTACCTAAATAACTTGGCTCTAAGTGATAAGCCAAAACTTACTTAGGGTTTGAGTGAAATATGGATCTGTAAGACCCGAGGTTTTCTAATATAAAATCTAATTTTGGTGCAACGCACCTGATCAAGAGTTAGTCGGGTCGAGCCGTGGAATCACCACGAGTAGAAGGTATAATTCAGCTTATGAAATTTAATTGGTTAAATGTTCATTCCTTCTTAAGCATTAGATGTCTTGGTAGAGTCGAGTTCAAATCGTGTTTGTGGATTGAATCGGGGCTCGAATCGGACTCAGATTGAGTCAAGTAGGGGCTAAGTGAATAGGAGGGGCATATTGGTCAAATGAAGACGAGGGAATAAAATCCCTCATCCCCAGCTGTCTGGCTCACTTTTGCAATCGCACGCAGCTCGAGAGAAGAGAGAGGGAGGAGGGGAAGCCTTGGAGTCCGCTCTGGGTTTGTGCCATCGTCGAAAAGATCGAGATCGTCATCGCTCGTCCTTTCTTCTTCCTTGATCAAGGTGAGTGGAACGAACCTTGTTGTGAAGGGTAGGCGGGTAGCCGACCCAAGCTTTAGGGGTTTTCTTCGATTTCTTGTGAGATTTCGTCGATCCACCGATGTTCTTCCAAGATTTGGTTTGGATGATATGTATTTACTATTTGTATGAATTTCTCGTCGTTTTTCTCGATGTTTAGGGCCAACCACATGAAGGAGAAAGGGGGAAGGTCATGTCGAATTTTTCCTCAATTTCCTAGAGTGGTCGAAAGCCCTCGGATTAAGTTTTCCTCGCGATTGATGACTTGATTCTTCACAATCAAGACCGAGACCTTATCCTCCTATCCTGCTTGCTCTCAGCTGAGTATGATCAGCCTTGGGTAGGCTCGGTCGAGTGGTCATTGGGGGGGGGGGGGAGAAAAGCTTTTGATGTGTGTTATACTTACATGTAGGGTACCAAGTCATACTTTTATGTTGTAAATCATTCGCATGATATATGAAATTTGGTAGTGATGGATCAAGATTAGAGCATTATAAGTAAATGTTCTTGATGGTGCATACATGGTAGGATCTTGTATGGCATGTGAATCATGGTAATGTTTCATTTACTTGTAATATCCTCTTGAATGCGCATATATGGATAAGATTATGTATGGTATATGATTTGTAGAATTTCCTTCATCAAATTATTAATGCTAGTATTGAAACTATCACGATAGATTAAATGTTACCTTGCTGGAATTTATTGATTAAATGCAGAATTTAATCATTTTATTGTTGCAATTATGCGGTTATTCATGGTAGTAATTGTAGGTTAATTTCCTTATAACTTATGGGTTGTGACATGTATGTATTTAGACATTTCGACACTTAGGACATATAGTTCACACTTGAAATGTGGCATATGACGCTAGAGGACTATTAGGAAGCTCTAGGGTGCTTGTTCATTAGAGAAACTCGAATGTAGACAAACTAGGTCTCACACCTAGGGAACAACTAATGAGCAATAGTGTGCGAATGGTAAGGCCCGGAGAAAAGGGTTGAGCACGGGTGAATGCTTGGGATTTTAAATAAGGAAACTTTAGGACACTTTGCTTGTGTGATGTGATTGTGATGGTCAGCCGAGAAGCATGGACAGTCGAAATGACTAATGCTTGACTCGGCCAGTGATTTGGGTCTTAAGATTGCACCAGTGGTCCCGCTAGGTGTTAGACCCTAGTTGGGTGGGACTAGCTATCCCTAACCCGGTAGGTGTCCAGAGACTAGCAGGCCATCCTTGTCGACTGCCCGGTGTTTGCTCTGATTTACTCATGTGTTATGTAGGCCGTGCGGCCAGAATATTACTGTCATTGTGTGGTAAGGCTGGTTAGAGCCGAACCATTAGTTCATGAGCAGGCCCTAGTGGCCGGGTGCTATTCTGCTTAGTTGGGCTGTTATGGCTGGTTATATGACTGTATGGTCTATACAGGATGGCTCTTGGGGTCGGTTGTCATTTCAGGACTAGATTAGATCCCTAACTTTATATTTTTCTGACATTATATACATGTGATTATTGGGGATTTATATGGAGGTTGGGAAGAACTGCTCACTGAGTCCTATGTGGACCCACGGTTTATTTCTCTTATTTTGTAGAGCCCGACCAGTGAGGTGAGGCTTGAGTCGTGGTGCAGCTGGAGGGCAGGCAGTGGCATCGATCTCGTAGCAGCGTCCAATAATCATAGTCGTGATGTCTAGGTTTTTTACTTTACATACACTGGAGTTGTTTATTTGAAAATATGTATTTGACTTTAACTCGAGCTATTTTATTTTATAGTTGATGTTTCACAACTCTTTTTTAAAATTATGGACCTTCTTTAAAAATTAAATAAAAGCTACATCGTTGTTTTTATTTACATGCTTCCAGTTTCTTGTCAGTCAGTATATGTGGTAGGCTTCAGGGTAGGACATAGACCCTGGCCGATCACACGATCCTAAGTTGGGGCGTGACAAAGTTGGTATCAGAGCTTTTGGTTAGGTCCTGACTACGAATAAGAGTTGGGTACCGTATGAGACATATGTTAGCGTGTCGACATGTAGTATAGGTATGCTACGATGTCTGGCAACCATGACTGCACTCAGCGCTCCATGCAGTTAGTAATTTAAATTACAGTCGAATGAATTGTGTATGTTAACGAGAAAATTATTTCTTTTTTCTCTCTATGATAGTGTGATGGAGACTCACAATGCTGCACTGAGCGGCAGTGGTAGTAATTCAGTAGAGCATCGGGGCCGAGGCTGAGGCCAGGGTCGGGGTCGAGGCTGGGCCGGGGCAGGGAAAGAGAGCAGTTCGAAGAACATGGACAAGACTCTGCGGTTGCTCGACTGCAAGCTCAGGTAGCTCTGTTAACAGAGGCGCTCCCCAGAGAGCGGGAGTTGAGACATCAAATGCAGCAGCAGCAGCCGTCGCCGCCACAGCCTGTACCTATGGTTTCGGTAGTACCGGAGGTAGCCGAGACAGTAGCGCCGATGACTAGGGTTCCAAGAGCTCCATCCTATGCAAACTTCGTCACGCTGAAGCCGCCAGAATTCACTGGAACAGACCGACAGGTGGAAGTCACTGAGTTTCTGGGAGATTGCTACAAACTATGCATGGAACTGGGGTGCTCATTGGAAGCAGCAGCTCGTATGGTCGGGCTACAGATGAGGGGATCGGCAAAGGTCTGGCTGCACACTTGGAGGGCTCGCAAGGCAGCAGGCGCGCCGCCTCCCACCTCGGAAGAATTTAAGGCGGTTGTGGAAGAACAATACTTGCCAATGAGTGTTCGCGAAAAGCGGGCACGAGACTTTGAGATGCTGCACCAATCTGGTGGCATGTCTGTGTCAGAGTATGAGATGGAATTCAACCGTCTTTCCAAATATCATTCGACCCTAGTGGCATCTGAGATCTCCAGGGTCAAGATGTTCGTTGGGGGCTTGAGGCCTCAGATTGGCAAGCTCATCCACTACACCAAGGATTCCACTCTTGCCCGGGCGGTGGATGAAGCCCTTCGGAAGGAAGCTTTGGTGCCGTTCAAGAGGAACGACGGGCCAACCAAGAAGAAATTTAGACCGCAAGGATCTGGAGGTCGATCATGGCATCCAAAGGGGGCAGTGACCACCGCAGACCACCAGCAGAGTCAAGGCCAGAGTGGTAGCAGGGGCCATGGGGCCCAGGGTCTGGAATAGTAAGGTCGGCAAGGTCAGGAGGTGCTTCCCAGAAGTTTGATGTGCCGCAGTGCGGTAGCTGCAGTCGGATGCTCTGGGGGGCTTGTCTTGGCCGCACGGATGCTTGCTATCAATGCGGTTAGGTCGGGCACTTTAAGAAGGACTGTTCGGAGAGAGTTAGTCAAAAATCTGAGCAGTCAAAAGGAAAGACACCTATGTCAGTAAGGTCAGTGGCTCAGAGGGGGCAGATGCAGAATAGGGGGCTGCAGGCTAGCCATTCAGAGAGACCATCTGCCAGGGTGTTCGCTATGAACCATGATGGGGCAGAGGCGTCTAAGTCAGTTGTTACAGGTACTATTTTAGTAAATTCAACTAATGCTTATGTTCTGTTTGATCTGGTTGCCATGCACTCGTTTGTGTCTGCCGAGTTTGCTGTTGGGTTTCCAATGGCACATTCCTTGCTTAACGTACCATATGTGGTGTCCACGCCCACGGGCGATCATAATAGCTGAATCAATCTTTCGGGACTGTGTGGTGATCATTTGTCGCCATACATTGAGAGCAGAATTGACACTCTTGCCAATGCTTGAATTCGAGGTCATACTCGGCATGGACTGGTTGGCGAAGCACTTTGCATCAGTAGATTACTGAACTAAGACCAACACATTCAGTAAGCCCGGGTTGCCACAGTTCACCTTTCAAGGAGATGCAAGGGGTGAGCCCATGGGAATCATTTCAGCCTTTAAGGCTCTCAAACTATTGTCGGGCGGCTGCCAGTCCTTCTTGGCCTTCGTATCTGTGGCCGAGGAAAGGGGGGACTCGGCTCAGAGAGTTAGTGGAACTTCAGTGATCTGTGAGTTCCCCGATGTCTTCCCAGAGGAATTGCCAGGATTGCCACCTAGAAGAGAAATCGAATTCTACATTGAATTGCAGCCCGGGGTAGCACCGATCTCCATCCCACCTTATAGGATGACGCTGGCCGAACTTCATGAGTTAAAGGCATAGTTGCAAGACTTGCTGGACTTGGGCTTCATTCGCCCAAGTGTGTCCCCGTGGGGTGCTCCGGTCCTATTTGTGAAGAAAAAGGACGGGTCCATGCGCATATGCATCGACTATAGACAGCTCAATAAGGTGACAATAAAAAATCGTTACCCACTGCCTAGAATCGACGATTTGTTCAACCAATTATAGGGGGCACAGTGGTTTTCGAAGATTGATTTGAGATCTAGATATCATCAGTTGAGAATCCGAGACTATGATGTGCCCAATACTGCCTTGAGGACTCGCTATGGACATTATGAGTTCCTGGTGATATCGTTTGGATTGACTAACGCACCTGTGGCCTTTATGGACCTCATGAATAGAGTGTTCAAAGAATACCTTGACAGATTTATAATCGTCTTTATTGATGACATCCTAGTGTATTCCAAGAATAAGGAGTAGCACTCTGAGCATTTGAAGATGGTCCTGGAAACCCTCAGAAAGCATCAGTTGTATAGGTTTAGGGTGTCTAGATTATACTGTAAAATTCTCATGATGATGCATAAGAACCTAAAAAACCATCTCCGAATACCAAAATATAAAAACCCAAAAATCGTCCTGAAATACCCTAGGGAGCTCCTTGGAGGGCTATATAACCTAGATAGTTTCTTGACATAAAAAATGGCGGTAATTGTTCCTTGGTTTAAAATTAAATAACGAGGTATTTTAAAGCATTTTTTGGAAGCCTTTAGCTTAACCATATTTGATCCAAAATATTAGAAAATTTCTGTTTTCTAAAAATTTGTACTAGACCTCAAAAACTAGATTTTGATTCTTAAGGATTTTGATTTTTTATATATTTTTATTGAATCCAAATGGAGGGTAATCCTTATATAACATTTATGTTTTAAAGCTATTAACTTAAAGTTAGTAAATGTTATAAAAGTAGACTTAGTGAAGACGGAACCCAAACGAGTAGAAAAACCCAAGCAAACTAGTAGTCTGCCTAGTCTATCCATTTTTCGGTCGACCGAATTACGGGTGAAAAGAATCGCGACTATAACTCTTGCGTCGATCGACCGAATTGCGGATCGCTGAAGTCACGATCCATTCGGTCGACCCGTTGGTCGACCGAACAACGCGATTTATTCACAGAAAGGGTTGTGGTCGCAGGCGGTCGATCGACCGGCAAGCGATCGATCAGCGGAAACGACTAGTTTTCCTCCCGTTGAGCCGCCCGTTACATTCCATTTCTTCTTGGCTCTATAAATACCCAAACCCAGCCTTCCTTAAACAACTTTTGATCACTCTTAACCTTCATTGAGCCATCATTGATCAACTCTAAGCTTTCATTGCGCCATCTTTTAGTGAAATCCTAGTCTGAGCTTTCATTCCTAGAGTTTGCCTTCAAATTTGATTTGATTCATCATTAAGGCATCAAGAGGAGCTAGGATTCATTGTGTTGGAGCTAAGTATTTGTATTGTTGTATTTTTTGCTCCACTACTTGTATATTTTCTTGTTTCTTTCATTGTATTAAAACTTGTGTAAACCTAGGTATCTAGCTAGGTTTGATTTGGTTGGTGGTTGCCTTGGTGTTAAGGCTTAATTCCACCGTTGTAAACGTAGTTTACTAGGATTAGTTTCTAGTTGTCCCTTAGGTTGAGGTGGGAGAGTGCTCTTGGTAGGAAGGCGGGATACTTCTGGGTGTGGAAGTGCCTTCGGTTGGAGACGGAGACTTTTCGGTGTAAAGTCCTCATTGTAAGGGAAATAAGATATAATCTAGTAAACTTAGTTTGACAATCCTAAGCGGAGTAATTAGCTAGTGGAGTAGGCATTGGGGCCGAACCACTATAAATTAGTGTGTTAGCATTGATATTCTATTTGTGCTTAATTGTCTTATTTTTGCTTTCGCATCTAGTCGATAAATAGCGATTTGGCTAAATAATTTAAGAAACGATTAAAACCGAAATTAGGCAATAAGAATTAGTAAACACACTATTCACCCCTCCCCTTCTAGTTTGGCCATTTCGTCCAACAATTGGTATCAGAGCGGGTCGTGGATTGAGATTTCACCATCTCATCTACATCTTGCCTCGATTCAGAAAAAAAATGGCACTAGAGAGTATAGCATTTGCACCACCTAGGTTTGATGAAGAAAATTTTGATGTTTGGAAGAGTAGGATGTATACCTTTATTAAAACACAAAGTTTAGATATATTATGCATACTAAAGAATGAGTATGTTGAGCCCACCATTGACATAAATGATTGGACTCAAGAACAAGTTAAATTATTTGAATTGAATGCTAAAACAACGCATCTCCTATATTGTTCATTTTCAAATAAAATACTTGAAAATGTTATGCATTGTTCTTCTGCATTTGATATTTGGGCCACATTAAATATATCATATGATTATGCTAAAACCGAAGAGCTTAATACATATGTAGATGGTGGTGATGACAATAGTCATCCCCCTAGTACTAACCTCGGTTTTGATGATCTTAGTGCTTCTAGTCAAAGAAGCAAATCAAAAAGTCGAAAAAGAAAGGTTATATGCTACTTGTGCAAGGAAAAGAGGCACATTAAAAGAAATTGTCCTTCATCAAAGAAGAATGCCAAAAATAGGACAAGTGCTTCAACATCCACCTCCAAATCACAAGAAGCATCCTCTTGTCATGAATATGAAGGTACATCTAAGGTTTGCCTCATGGGTATCCATGATGAGGTACAATACTCTATTGTTAGTCATGATAAAGATATAGCATATGATAGTGATGCTAGTTCTTCACATTCACTCAAAATGTCATATGAAGAATTAGTAGAAGAATGTCAAAATATGTGTGCCATGCTTTTGAAAAAGAGCAAAGAAATGAAGAAAATTAAAAAGAACAATTCTAGGCTTACTAAGGATTTGCATGCTCTAGAATTAGAAAATGAAAATTTAAAGGCAAATCTAAGTTCCTCAAGTGTTGATTGCCATGATAATACTAATGTTTTGAAAACAAATAATTCATAATTGATAATTGAAATTGAGGACTTAAAAAGTGAGAATATTGATTTGAAAAATGATAATGATGATTTGAAAATTGAATTGAAAAATATCGCAAAAGTTGAGATTGAGTATTTGAAAGTAGAAAATATGAAAATCAAAATGAAAATAGTACGATGAAATCTCAAATGCAATCCTTACATAAATCAATTAATGATTTGAAAAATGAAGTTGTTTTCTTGAGTAAGAAAACTAGTAGTTTATCACATGTTTCATCTTTTAGAAATCCTAGAAAGAAAAAAGTTTCACCTAAGAATGCCCATGCTCATCATGCCTCTTATGCCAAGCATTCTAACATTAGACCTCATGTTCACATGAATTGTAAAAAGAAATAATTTCATGGACATTGCTTTTGTTGTGGCATATATGGCCATGCTATTTATGATTGTGCATTCAAGAAAAATCCAAGTGTAGCTAGGACACTTTGGATTCCTAGGCCATCTAACCCCCAAGGACCCAAAGCCATTTGGGTACCAAAAGATTCATGCTCTTTTGTAGGGGGAGCCACCACAGAAGGGTAATGGAAATTGAAGAGTTGAAGTTGACCAAGAAATTGAAGGAAGAATCCTTGCATGGTTGCAACTTCAAAGTCTTCACTTAGACTAGATGCCTTAGGTTTAAGAATTGGCATCTAAATCACTTGGTATCATCACCTTTTCCTTACTTGTATGTTTGAAGTTGGTGTTTATGATACATGCTTAAAATTGATTGATTTTCTTCGCTCTTAATATATTTCAAATGATCTTTGATTTTTGATTTTCGGTTTCTTCGGAGACCTATGTAGCCTGTAATGGGCTCATGCAACCTTGCGGTTTCAAATCATAGGCTCATTGTGGCCTTTCGGTTTTCAACCAATAGGAAGGGTTGGAGATCTCATGCTTTAAAATTTCATATTTTGAGATCTCTCGATTCGTTTTGGTTTCATGATGATTCTACTTGAAACGAATCTTCCACTATCTAGCTTAGGTTGAAATTCTTAAATGAAGATTTCTATTTTCACCTTCGCCATTTAGTTTGATCGCTTGCATGTAGCTTTGGTTTCACTTTCTACTAATGAAGTCTACCTGCAAGTTGAAAATGATAATGAGAGGCTATGCTATCATGAAGAAAATTGAAAAGTAAATGACAAGTTTGGCAAAATTCTATTGAAAGAGGTATGAGTTTGATTTTACAAAAATCTTAGTATAATACTTGAATACTTGTGCTATAATGATGTCTCTATACTCATGATTGGTTTTGCATGATAAATGTTTGAATTTTCATGAGTACGAAAAATGACGATAACTAGGCAATTTCATAATATTAATATTGAATGAAATTGGACTAGTTTGAAATTTCTTATTATAGACCTCATTTTGAGTAAATACCAAATGAACATGTTTAGATACACACATGATATGATTCTAGGTGTTTAATCTTGAAAATTCATGTGTAGATAAAAAATGTGATAACTAGATCACATTAGAGGACTTAAGTTTGAGAAGTTTGACCCAAGTCAACAAATTGACTTGGACACTTCATTTTTAGTCCAAACTTCATAAACATGTTTAGGAATAGGTATGACATGTTTCCATGCACTTAGTATGAAAAATTCATATGGATATGGATAAAATGACATAGAGATCACTTCATGATAACCTCTTTTGAACCAAGTTGACCTAAATCAACAAATTGACTTAGAGGTCTCATTTCCATCCATATTTGAGGAACATGTTCAGATTTACTCATGTTAGGTGTCCATAAGTTTACATTTGAAAAACCATGAGTAAATAATAGGATTAAAACTTAGCAAGTTTCATGATAACTAGCTTAGTTTTGAATGAAACCATGCTAGGTTGATATCTTAACTTAAGGACATAATTTTCATCTCAAACTTGACATACACTCTTTACATGACCATTATGTGGTGTCATAAAAGTTTGAATGAAAACTGAGCATGTTTTGAAAAATGACTGAAAATTACAAAAATGCCATTAGAATTTGAGTAAATTCAGTTATTTATAGAAAAATATAGAAAAATTATTTTTAGATGATTCTTGAAACTACACTTTCACTGAAAATTCTAGTTTGTTGTGTAAAAATTTCATCAAGAATCTGGATTATAATGGAATTTTGAAGTTGGATTTCAGAAACACAAAGTATCACTTACTTGAAATACTCATTTTTCCGATACTTTGATTTTCTTCAAAAACTTCAAATGAAGACTCATGTATACCATTTTGATTCCATTTCAAATGTCATTTACACCATTGCTTGAGTAAAATTATTTCTAGGAATGATTTTGATATCTTGAATGATAGCTAGAAATATTCATTTTTTGACTGAAATCAAGATTGATTGAAAAATGGACTTTGAAAATTCATTTTGAGTTCAAACTTGACACGTGCATTTAAAATGACCATTCAACGATATTTGGAAAGTTTGAATCAAAAATGATAACTTTCGAAAAAAAAAACCACCTGAAATTTACGAAAATACCTCTGGACTTTCAAGAATTTTATGAATTTATAGGAAACTGATTCTTGAACCTGTAGATTTATTGAAAAATCTAGTTTGTCCAATAAAAGTTTCAAAATTTTTTGTTAAAATTATGATTTTGTATGGATTTAAAAATTTGACTTTTGAAAACTTAAAGTATACTTTGACCGATATCAAAAAGTGACTTAGAAACCTCATATTCAGTCCAAACTTGACTCGTATACTTAGATTCACTCATGTTAGATATCCAAGTGCCTAAGTTAGAGAAAACATGAGTAGATAGCAAAGTTCATATTTTGATCAAATGACATTAGTTTTACCTCAAACTTGATATACATGCTTTAAATGACCATATCTTAGTATTTTGAAAGTTTGAATGAAATCTAAAAATGTCATGAAAAAGATATGCTATTCACGAAAATATCCAAACTTGAGTGCATACATGATTCTAAGTAAAAGATTTCATTTATCATTTCACGATATTATGTATGACTTAGTCTATATCAAATATTTGTTTTTCATCCATTTGGTTGAGATTTTCATGTTTCATGAAAAATATTTTTAGAGTCTCAACTTTGAAAGATTGACTTTTCTTGCCCTTTTTGATTGATGCCAAAAGGGGGAGAAAATATAGATAAAGGGGAAGAAAATATAGGAAAACCATGCATATAGATAGGAGGAGTTTATTTCCATAGATATGCATGTTGATAGGGGGAGAAATCCCTTAGTTGATACCCTTTATGCTTTAATATATATATTTTCTTAAGGATGTTTGTCATTATCAAAAAGGGGGAGATTGTTGGCTTAAGGTCTTCAACCTTGGTCTTAATCTCGATTTTGATGATAACAAACATGGAACTAATATTTCATTGAGATATCTTTCAGGTTCCATATCGGTTAGCACACGATGTCCTCGATCGGAAATATCGAAGAAATCAGAAAATCGGAAGAACATTGGTTGACGCGCTCAGATTCGTTGACAAGATAGAGTCTAGGTTTAGGGTGTCTAGATTATATTGTAAAATCCTCATGATGATGCATAAGAACCCAAAAAACCATCCCCGAATCCCAAAACATGAAAACCCGGAAACTGTCATGAAATACCCTAGGGAGCTCCTTGGAGGGCTATATGACCTAGATAGTTTCTTGACATAAAAAATGGCGGTAATTATTCCTTGGGTTAAAATTAGATAACGAGGTATTTTTAAGAATTTTTTGAAAGCCTTTAGCCTAACCATATTTGACCCAAAAGATTAGAAAATTTCCATTTTCTGAAAATTTGTACTAGACCCCAAAAACTAGATTTTGATTCTTAAGGATTTTGATTTTGTAGGTATTTTTATTGAATGAGGGGTAATCCTTACATAACATTTATGTTTTAAAATTATTAAAGTTAGTAAATGTTACATAAGTAGACTTAGCAAAGACGGAACCCAAACGAGTAGAAAAACCCAAGCAAACTAGTAGTTTGCCCAGTCTATCCATTTTTCGGTCGACCGATCGGTCGATCGACTGAGGCCAAAATTTGGCAGTGTGTGCGTTGATCGACCGATCGGTCGACCGGATTGCGGATCGCTGAAGTCGCGATCCATTCGATTGACCCATCAGTCGACAGAACAACACGATTTATTCAAAAAAAGGGCAGCGGTCGCAGGCGGTCGATCGGTCGGTCGATCGACGATCGACCGGCAAGCGACCGATCGATGGAAACGGCTAGTTTTCCGCTCGTTGAGCCGCCCATTACATTCCATTTCTTCTTGGCTCTATAAATACCCAAACCCAGTCTTCCTTAAATAACTTTTTGATCACCCTTAACCTTCATTGAGCCATCATTGATCAACTCTAAGATTTTATTGCGCCATCTTTTAGAGAAATCCTAGTCTGAGCTTTCATTCCTAGAGTTTGCCTTCAAATTTGATTTGATTCATCATCAAGGCATCAAGAGGAGCTAGGATTCATTGTGTTGGAGCTAAGTATTTGTATTGTTGTATTTTTTGCTCCATTACTTGTATATTTTCTTGTTTCTTTCATTGTATTAAAACTTGTGTAAACCTAGGTATCTAGGTTTGATTTGGTTGGTGGTTGCCTTGGTGTTAAGGCTAAATTCCACCGTTGTAAACGTAGTTTACTAGGATTAGTTCTAGTTGTCCCTTAGGTTGAGGTGAGAGAGTGCTCTCGGTAGGAAGGCGGGATACTTCCGGGTGTGGAAGTGCCTTCGGTTGAAGAGTAGAGACTTTTCGGTGTAAAGTCCTCATTGTAAGGGAAACAAGATATAATCTAGTAAACTTAGTTTGGAAATCCTAAGCGGGGTGCTTACGTAGTGGAGTAGACATTGGGGCCGAACCACTATAAATCAGTGTGTTAGCATTGATATTCTGTTTGTGCTTAGTTGTCTTACTTTTGCTTCCGCATCTAGTCGATAAATATCGATTTGCCTAAATAATTTAAGAAATGATTAAAACCGGAATTAGGCAATAAGAATTAGTAAACATACTATTCACCCCCCCTTCTAGTGTGGCCATTTCGTCCAACAGCCCGACGTCTACACCAATTTTGGTCGTACCTTTTGGCTCGGGGGGATTTGTGGTATACTATGATGCATCTCGTGTTGGCCTGGGCTGTGTTCTGATGTAGTATGGCAGGGTGATCCCCTATGCGTCTCGTCAGTTAAAATTGCATGAAAAGAATTACCCAACACATGATTTGGAACTAGCGGCGGTAGTGTCTGCTCCCAAGCTATGGCGCCACTACTTGTACGGTGAGGCTTGTGAGATTTATACCGACTACAAAAGCCTCTAGTACTTGCTCACCTAGAATGAGCTCAATTTAATGCAGAGAAGATGGCTCAAACTTCTGAAAGATTATGATTGTACCATCTTGTACCACCTCGGGAAGGCCAATGTGGTGACGGACGCATTGAGCACGAAGTCCATGGGCAGCCTGGCCCATTTGGCAGCTGGGAGAAGGTCGCTGGCCCGAGATTTGGCACTATGCTTGGATGGGGGAGCAGTTTTAACAGTGTCAGCGTCGGGTGCCCTAGTGGCACACCTGCGGGTACAATCCACATTGGTGGATATGTTACATACTGCGTAGGGAGAGGACGCCTTCTGTGCCCTAATGAAGGACTTAGTGCAGAGAGGCGATGCAGAGAATGGGTTCAGGTTGGACTCAGAGGGTGTACTGAGGTTCAAAGACCGAATCGTGATGCCTAATATGGAAGAAGTGCGCAGGCACCTCCTAGAGCTGGGTCATCGTTCCACTTATACGATGCATCCGGGAGCCACTAAAATGTACCGAGACTTAAAGCAACATTACTGATGGAAGAACATGAAAAGGGAGGTTGCGGAATTCGTATCCAAGTGTTTGGTCTACCAACAAGTAAAGGCTGAACACCTGAAGCTCGCGGGGCTGTTACAAAACCTAGAGGTTCTCGAGTGGAAGTGGGAGACGATCACCATGGATCTAGTGACAGGGATGCCTTAGTCAAGAGGTTGATTTGATTCTATCTGGGTGGTGGTTGACAGATTAATAAAGATCGCCCATTTCATACCCGTCAAGACAACCTTTTCTGCGGGGCAGTACGCCAGACTATTCTTGGACAGGATTGTGGCATACCATGGTACCCCAGTGATGATTATATCGGATCGAGGTACCCAGTTCATAGCCCGATTGTGGCAGTCCTTCCAGGAAGCCTTGGGTACTTAGGTGCGCTTTAGCACAGCTTTCCATCCACAAACGGATGGACAATGTAAGAGAACCATCCATACCTTGGAAGATATGCCGAGGGCCTGCGTTTTGGACATGGCTGACGGTTGGGAGAAACACCTACCGTTGATTGAGTTTGCCTACAACAATAGCTATCACAGTAGCATTGACATGGCTCCTTTCGAGGGCTTGTATGGGTGGCGGTGTAGGTATCTAGTGGGCTGGTTTGAAGCCGGAGAATCACTCATGGTGGGTCCTGATCTGGTTTAGGAAGCGGTAGAGAAGGTGAAAATTATAAATGAAAGATTGTTGGCGGCTCAGAGTAACCAGAAAATGTATGCTGACAAGAAGGCCAGAGAGCTGGAGTTTGCGGAAGGCAACTTAGTATTTCTGAAGGTCTCCCCCATGAAGTGGGTAGTTCAGTTTGGAAAGAAGGGAACGTTGAGCCCCAAGTTTGTTGGGCCTTTCCCCGTCCTCCGGCGGAGGGGTACCGTAGCTTATGAGTTGGCCTTACCTCCTAGCATGAGTAGGGTACACCTAGTTTTTCATGTATCCATGCTCAGGCGATATGTGAAAGATGATTCGCATGTGATCAAACCTTCTTCTATAGAGGTGGATTCGGCTGTCTCATTTGAGGAAAGATCGGTGGAGATCCTCAACCGCCAAATTAGAAAGCCAAGGTCCGAAGAAATCCCCCTGGTGAAAGTTAGATGGGAGCACCGCTCCAGGCAGGAAGCCACTTGGGAGGTAGAGCGAGACATGAGAGAGCGCTACCCTTCCTTGTTTGAATAACTGGTAAGCCCTTATAATTTAACAAAATTCGATTACGAATTTCCCTTAAGGGGGGAAGGTTGTAAGACCCGAGGTTTCCTAAAATAAAATCTATTTTTGGTGCAGCGCATCGGAGCAGGAGTTAGTCGGGTCAAGCCGTGAAATCACCGCAAGTAGAAGGTATAATTCAACTTATGAAATTTAATTGGTTAAATGTTCATTCCTTCTTCAGCATTAGATGTCTTGGTAGAGTCGAGTTCAAATCATGTGTGTGGATTGAATCGAGACTCGAATCGGACTCGGATTGAGTCGAGTAAGGGCTAAGTGAATAGGAGGGGCATATTGGTCAAATGAAGATGAGGGAATAAAATCCCTCATCCCCAGCCGTGTGGCTCACTTTTGGAGCCACACGCAGCCCGAGAGAAGAGAGAGGGAGGATGGAAAGCCTTGGAGTTGGCACCGGGTTCGTGCCGCCGTCGGAAAGATCGAGATCGCCATCGCTCGTCCTTTCTTCTTCCTTGATCAAGGTGAGTGGAACGGACCTTGTTGTGAAGGGTAGGTGGGTAGCCGACCCAAGCTTTATGGGTTTTCTCCGATTTCTCGTGAGATTTCGTTCATCCACCAATGTTCTTCCAAGATTTGGTTTGGATGATATATATTTACTGTTCGTATGAATTTCTCATCATTTTTCTCGATGTTTAGGACCAGCCACATAAAGGAGAAAGGGGGAAGATCATACCAAATTTTTCCTCAATTTCCTAGACTGGTCGAAAGCCCTCGGATTAAGTTTTCCTCGTGATTGATGACTCGATTCTTCACAATCAAGACCGAGACCTTATCCTCCTATCCTGCTTGCTCTCGGCTGAGTATGATCAACCTTGGGTAGGCTCGGCCGAGTGGTCATTGGGGGGGGGGGGGAAAGCTTTTGATGTGTCTTATGCTTACATGTAGGGTACCAAGTCATACTTTTATGTTGTAAATCATTCGCATGATATATGAAATTTGGTAGTGATGGATCAATATTAGAGCATTATAAGGAAATATTCTTGATGGTGCATACATGGTAGGATCTTGTATGGCATGTGAATCATGGTAATATTTCATTTACTTGTAATATCCTCTTGAATGCGCATATATGGATTAAGATTATGTATGGTATATGATTTGTTGAATTTCCTTCATCAAATTATTAATACTAGTATTGAAACTACCATGATAGATTAAATGTTACCTTGCTGGAATTTATT
Organism: Canna indica; assembly: GCA_034359265.1. Classification (NCBI taxonomy): domain Eukaryota; kingdom Viridiplantae; phylum Streptophyta; class Magnoliopsida; order Zingiberales; family Cannaceae; genus Canna; species Canna indica. Next base: position 66,212,120 of record CP136891.1, on the reverse strand, counting down.
GATTAAATGCAGAATTTAATCATTTTATTGTTGCAATTATGAGGTTATTCATGGTAGTAGTTGTAGGTTAATTTCCTTATAACTTATGGATTGTGACATGTATGTATTTAAACATTTCGACACTTATGACATGTAGTTCACACTTGAAATGTGGCATATGATGCTAGAGGACTATTAGGAAACTCTAGGGTGCTTGTTAATTAGAGAAACTCGAATATATTCAAGCTAGGTCTCACACCTAGGGAACAACCAATGAGTAATAGTGTGCGAATGGTAAGGCCGGGATAAAAGGGCTGAGCACTAGTGAATGCTCGGGATTTTAAGTAAGGAAACTTTAGGACACTTTGCTTGTGTGATGTGATTGTGATGGTCAGCCGAGAAGCATGGACAGTCGGAATGACTAATGCTTGACTCGGCCAGTGATTTGGATCTTGAGATTGCACCAGCGGGCCCGCTAGGTGTTAGACGCCAGTTGGGTGGGACTAGCTATCCCTAACCCGCTAGGTGTCCGGAGACTAGCAGGCCATCCTTGTCGACTACCCGGTGTTTGCTCTGATTTACTCATGTGTTATATAGGTCGCGCGGCCAGAATATTACTGTCATTGTGTGGTAAGGCTGGTTAGAGCCGAACCATTAGTTCATGAGCAAGCCCTAGTGGCTGGGTGCTATTCTGCTTAGTTGGGCTGTTATGGCTGGTTATATGACTGTATGGTCTATACAGGATGGCTCTTGGGGTCAGTTGTCATTTCAGGACTATATTAGATCCCTAACTTTATATTTTTCTGACATTATATACATGTGATTATTGGGGATTTATGTGGAGGTTCGGAAGAACCGCTCACTGAGTCCTATGTGGACTCACGGTTTATTTCTCTTATTTTGCAGAGCCCGACCAGTGAGGTAAGGTTTGGAGTCATGGTGCAGTTGGAGGGCAGGCAGTGGCGTTGATCTCGTAGCAGCGTCCAATAGTCGTAGTCGTGATGTCTAGGATTGTTTACTTTACATACACTGGGAGGGGTTTATTTGAAAACATGTATTCGACTTTAACTCGAGCTGGGCATGACAGGATCTTGGCCCACTAATAAATACCAAGTGTTGATATTTTCATATTAATTGTTTGAGAGTCAATTTAGTTAGTGAGAGTTATTTACTCATTACTTTGCATATTTGTTCTATGTAGATAATGACATCAAACAACACACCTAATTTAAACTTGTGATCTGTCCTTGAGAAGGAAAATTGAAAGGGACAAACTTCCTTGACTTGTTCAAAAACTTGAGAATTGCTCTCAAGCAAGAAAGGAAGTTATATGTCCTGGAGGAACCTATCCTTGATGAACTTGCAAGCAATGTCCAAAAAGCAAAGAGGGATGCTTATAGTAAGCATATGAATGACTCTGTTGATGTCAATTGCCTTATGCTTTACACGATGGAATCTGAGTTTCAGAAGCAACTAGAGGAAATGAAGGCTTATGACATGATTGTGCATCTCAAGGAAATGTTCCAAGAGCAAGCACGTCAAGAAAGGTTTGTTACCACAAAGTTATAGAACTCTTGTAAGATGACTCCTGACACTTCTGTAAATTCTCATGTGCTAAGATGAAAGGTTACATAGACAATCTTGAGAAGCTTGGTGCTCCTATTAGCCAAGAGTTGGCTATTGACCTGATTCTTGGTTCATTACCTGATACATTTGATCAGTTTGTGATGAACTATAACATGCACCACATGAATAAATCTATTTCTGAATTGCATGGGATGCTAAAGAATGTTGAACATAACATTAAGATGGTTCCTAATATTCTTATGGTTCAAAAGGGAAAAAGTACTAAGAAGATAGGTAAGGATAAAAGCAAGGGCAAGGCCCAAAAGAACTTACATCAAGGGATGAAAGGTTGAGACCTAGATAGAGGCTCTAAGCCTAAACCAATTCTCAAAAGAAGGCTAAAACATCCAAAGAGGGAGTCTGCTTTTTTTGCAATGAACCAGGTCATTGGGAGAGAAATTGCAAACTCTACCTAGAAGATCTGAAAAAGAAGAAGAGTAGTGAGACTACTGCTTCAGGTATTTTCGTTTTAGAAGTAAATCTATCTACTTCTTCTTGGGTATTAGATACCGAATATGGATCTCACATTTGTGTAAATGTGCAGGGTCTAAAAGGGAGTAGATCATCGGCTAAAGGTGAGGTGGACCTATGAGTTGGCAATGGAGCAAGAGTTGCTGCGCTTGCTGTAGGGACTTATGATTTATATTTGCCTAGTGGACTTGTTTTGTCACTTAATAATTGTTATTATGTGCCTGCTATATGCAGAAACATTATTTCAAGTTCATGTTTTGATTTGGATGGATTTCACTTTATTGTTAAGAATAATATTTGCTCCATCTATAACGGTGACATGCAGGTAGTGCTATTATGTCTAATGGTCTCTATACTCTAAACTTGGAACAAACTAATAAGTCCATCTATAATATTAATACAAAATGGTTTAAGTGCAATGACTTGAACCCAACCTATCTCTAGCATTGTTTTAGCTATGAGGAAGCTCTGAACAAGGATGTATCTCGAACTTCACCAAGTTCAATTCTACTCCCACTATCTTCTTTTAAAAGAAACTCTTTCTCCAAGAAGACAACATGCTTTGAAACAAACACCTTTTGTTCCAAATGATGGTAGAAATAGTATCCTAAAGACTCTTTTGGATACCCCACAAATAGGCGTTTATCAGATTTTGCTACTAGCTTGTCTGACATCCTTTTTACGTAAGCAGGACAGCCCCATACTTTCATATGTGAAAGTATAGGTTTCTTGTTATACCACATCTCATATGGTGTAACATCAACCGATTTGGATGGTACTCTGTTTAGTGCATAAACAGCCGTTTCCAATGCATCACCCCAAAAAGACTTGGGTAACTCTGCCAGACTCATTATTGATCGAACCATATCCAACAATGTTCGATTTTTCCTTTCAGACACACCATTATGCTGTGGCGTATATGGAGGAGTCCATTGAGAAATAATCCCATTATTTCTTAGATAGCTTTGGAATTCTTGGCTTAAGTATTCTCTACCTCAATCAAATCTAAGTGTTTTAATACTTTTACCAAGTTGTTTCTCCACTTCATTTTTGAATTCTTTGAACTTTTCAAAAGCTTCAAATTTAAACTTCATTTGATATATGTACCCAAATCTCAAGTAATCATCAATGAAAGTTATGAAGTAGAGAAAACCACCTCTTGCATGTGTTGACATTGGACCACAAACATCTGAATGTATGAGTTCCAATGCATCATCGGCACGTGCACTCTTTCCACTAAAGGGCACTTTTGTCATCTTACCAAATAAACAAGATTCACATGTTTCATATGATTCATAATCAAATGAACCTAAGTTACCAGACTTGTGTAACTTAGTCATGCGAGTTTCGTTTATATTGCCAAGGTAACAATGTCACAAGTAAGATGACTTTAAGCTATCTTGGTATTTATGTTGTGAATTTCCTTATCAATATCAAGCATATATATTTCATTAACATTTGTTCCAGAACAATAAAACATATTATTCAACACAATAGAACAACCTTTGTTTTTTGAAATGGAAATGTCAAAATCTTGTTCGACAAGACAAGATAAGGAAATAATATTCTTAGACAAAGAAGGAACATAATAACAATTTTCAAGTTCCAAAATAAGTCCACTAGGTAAACATAAATGATAAGTTCCTACAGCAAGTGCAGCAACTCTTGCTCCAGTCGCACTGCACAGGTCTATCTCCCCTTTGTTCACCTTTCTACTGCTCCTTAGGCCCTGCATGAAAGAACACAAGTGAGCACCACATCCAGTATCCAATACCCAAGAGTGGTTTCTAGAAGCAGTATGCGTATTAATTTCAATAACACAAATACCTGAAGTAGAAGCAGTTCCTTGCTTCTTCTCCTTGAGAGACTCTAAGTAGGTCTTGCAGTTGTGCTTCCAGTGCTCCACCTTGCCATAGTGGAAGCAAGTCCCCTTGGAGTCAATCTCTTTTTGTGCACTTGGCACCTTCCCCTTTTTCTTGATTCCACCTTGGGGCTTAGTTGTTTTCTTCTTCTTATTTTTGCCTTTCTTCCCCTTCTGGGAAGTACAAGAACCAACAACCATAACTGCTTTCTAATTCTTCTTCACTGAATCATCAGTAGTCTTGAGCATATTTACCAATTCAGGTAAAGTGGTGGAGATCTTGTTCATCTGATAGTTAAGCACAAACTGCGCATAACTTGGAGACAAAGATTGTAGAATTAAGTCTACACCTAATTCATGGTCCATCACAAAACCTAAAGAGGCAAGGCGCTCAATATATCCCAACATCTTCAGCGCGTGAGATGCGGCTGAAGTTCCCTCCACCATCCTACACTAGAACAGTAATTTTGATATCTCATATCGCTCAGTGCGAGCTTGCAACTCCTTCAAATGGAAGATGATGGTATAAGCATCCATATACTCATGCTTTTTTTGAAGTTCCGAAGACATGGAGGCCAACATGATACATGTTGCCATATCATTGTCCTCATACCACTTCAAATAAGCTTGTTGTTGATCAGCAGTAGCATCATCTAGAGGTGCTGGTGGTCCTGATGCATCTAATATATACATAATCTTTTCAGCCTTGAGAACAATTCTCAAGTTACGATACCAATCAAGATAATTGGGGCCAGTCAATTTGTTCGAGTCGAGGATCGAACGCAGACTTACGTGTGTGCTCATGATTAAAATGCACCTAGATGTAAAGAATAAAAAGAATTAGCATATGCACATGTACAAGAATGCATTAATTAGGTCTTTAATTAATCACATTTTAATCCCACTATTATATTACGAACCAATAGCCCTCACTATTGATCCGGGAAAGCCCGATGGATTTCCTAGTGGATCAGTATCTATCTAGATTAAAATTTGACATTGAGTATGCTCAACAAGCCAACTTTAACTTTGATGGTAGGTTTCTCAAACCAATTGCACCTTTATGCAACTACTGAATCATTGGGTTATCAACTCTTGATACATGAATATCTCATATTCATTTCCTAGCCTGCCTCTTGCTCATCAACCTTGAGTATGCTCAACAAATTAATGAACAAGTTAAGACAAACCTATTAATATAATCTTGAACATATTCGATATAGAGTGGGCTTGAGTATGCTCAACAACCCAACATCTATAAAGAACTCTGGTTCGTTGATTACATTAACAGAAGGTGTTCTTGTCTTAATATTTTAAATGAGGGATTTATTCCTTTTAGTCTCATCAAACACAATTGGCATTGTAAGGCATGTAAAGCATATTAATCACATAATATCATGCATACTAAAACAAACATGATCTAGTTATGGAATTTCAATGTTAATTTCCTCGAGCCATAAAGGAAATTAACATATCAAAACATGGTAGGATGCATGAGCAAAACATAGAAAATGATACAACATTGCATTCCATCTTAGTTCTTGTTCTGCCACTTTCTTCTCCTTGAGCTCTTGTACTTCAATCCTAATCTAATCCTATGTAATCTAATTACATTTTTTTTTAAAAAAGAAACCTCAAGTTGCATTTGAGGGGATTTAGGTGAGAAGAGAAATACAACGCAGAGATTAGAGAAGGTAGGGCACGCAAGCCCTATTTACCATAACAGTAAACATGCATATGAACAATCTCATTAGTCACATATTCCATAACTAGATCATCATGCCAAACATACATCCTTACCATGCATGATCAAATGCATGGTAAGATAATTAAGAAATATAGAATTCGGCCTTTGTATGTAAATAACATTCCAACTTTGAAAAAACATTTGCGGAAATTTCATTTAAGGAAACTCTTTCCAGAAAGGAAACTATTCAATCTCATTGAAAACTCAATGTAATTTTCAGATTTGCTAATTAATGTAATTTGATACTTTTATTAATCCAATCAATAATTAACTTTGCAATTATGATTATTTAATCATATTAAATAAAATTACACAACTTCCAGATTTATAAATCCTAATCTCATTAAGATAAACATGATAAAAAATGACAAGGTTAAATTTTTAAAATCCTTTTCCAAGTTTGACTAGGAATCATATCCCTACGTACTTGGATTGTTCCAAAAATAATTAGAACGACTTTGGCATTAGTTCTAGCAATTATGCACAAAAAGTTTAGTATTAAATGATAAATTTTATCCATTAAAATTAACTCCTTCGGCCAACCAAGTCGACGTTAACTTGACAGACAAATTATCATTACCAGAAAACGTATCTACGCATGTGCATGATTACAGAAACTAATTTGTGAACCAAATTATAAAGGAATTCATTTTTAACGCTTGAAACATTTTATTAACATTCCTAATTATCAAATAATTATGAAAAAATATATATAGATCCGGAATCTTCGAAAACCAAAACAAAGAATCACGTACAAGGAATCCCAAATCGGATCCTAGGGCTTTCATGAACCCTTGTAGATTTATTTGGTTCTTCTTATTTCTATTAAACCCTTTAATAGATCCATGCTGTCCACAATTAAAATCAACATTTTAATTCATCATTTCCTTGATCTATTTACTAGAATAAGTAATAAGAACAAGTAAGAACAGCCTATCAAACTACAAGAAGCCGCAAGCCCTAAAATAAGGGTTTTTGGGTTCTATCTTTAGCCAATCGATCTAGATCATAGATTTTATTCAAGACCAATAATATTCATATTCAATCATCATTAAATATATATTTTATAGGTCTGAACAAATAAAAAATCGCATAGATCATTTCAAAATTCGTGTTCAATAAGTACACACAAGCCAAAATCTACACAACTTAATCCTATTGTTCTTTTGATGCAATCTTTGGCTCTGATACCATTGTTGGTAATCATGGGCACACGGGGCAGCGGAAAACAAAAATTTGTGTGCCTTTGATCACCAAAACCAAGATCTGATTGCACCATTAAAACAATAGTAAAGAAAACAATGAGAAGGTTAGATCTGTTACCCAAATCGAATGAACAAAAGACCTTCTCGTCACCGGGTTGTCGTAAACCACAGTGATCCAGATCGGATCACCTCCAAAGTATCCACACTATGATGGATCCAAGAAAGCTTCAAGCGCAGCAACAATAGCCAAAATTCCTTATATGCTAACAAGGGAATTTGGCACCAAGAGAAAAGTGGAGTGGAGAGGAAAAGGTTCAAAGAGAGAAGGGAGATCAAAATCGATTTTTGCTCCTCCTCACTTCGTTTCTCTATTCGGCTGTGTGTACTTATTGAACACGAATTTTGAAATGATCTAGATCATAGATTTTATTCAAGACCAATAATATTCATATTCAATCATCATTAAATATCTATTTTATAGGTCTGAACAAATAAAAAATATCGTCATCTCTAAATTTACGCAAATAGCCCTACTCGCCCTACCCTAAAATCCTGAGGTAACCCTAGTGTGGCAGACCCTACAATGTTCCTTGTTTCATGCAATAAAACACAATAAAGATTGTAAATATTCTAGGCAATATAACAATGATTTTTAAATATATAAAGTAATGGTTTTATTACCCTAACACATTCGGTCCTACCTGAAATTAGGGTAGTCCTATGCTGCCGGCCCTCCTAGTCTTCCTGAGTAGAGTAAACAATTAAATCGACAAGTAGAGGATGAAATCAATGTATCAACTTAAGCATAAGATGAAATTTCAAAACCATCCGTCCCCTATCTCTATTCGGTCGGCCCTAGATCCCTAGGGCCACCCATAGTGACTGTCGCACCTTAGAACGCGCACAACCAAACAAGGACCGCAACAATACACAATTCTTGATAGATAACATCTGAGAAACGACGATGAATCGGACGAAAACTCAAAAAAAATCCATCTACAAGGGGAGGCTAGGAGAAACATAAATTATACTGTTAAGGGCAAGAAAATCACTCACCGGAAGAAGAAATCGGAAAGGAAGATGGCCCTCTGCGTTTCCACGTCGACGCAATTCGGAAACATCGAGATCTGAGTCATCTCCTACATCCTCCTCCTTCAATTCCTTCGAGCGCCTACGGGGTGTGCGGCTGTTGCTTTGAGCCGTACATCCCTGATGGGTACAATATATATTGGTTCCCCCATTTATTAAACTAGTCGAGATCCCGTGCATTGCACAATTATATATAAATATTATTTTATTTAAATAACTGTGAATAATCAAATAGATTTATATAGTAAAATAATAGTAAATAAATAAATGTAACAAAAAAACAATAAATTAATTAAAAAAATGTAAATAATTTGGATTATATATATATATCATGATTATAAATTTATTATGAAATGTTAAGTGTAAAACTAAATGATAGTACTAAATTTATATTAACCAATTAATTAAACAACCACATAGAGAGCTAGACACCACGCCACGTGCTTTGGGTGTGCAGTTGGCAAGGCATTAAAGTAAATAAACATATGGAACAATGATCACCACGAAGAGAATAATGCAACACATGTGCATGCATGTTGGCAAAATTCTTGTTGTGTCGACTTAGTGTTATACCCGTTTGTTCTGTTTACTATAACTATAAATATATGAAGAGATAACCTTATGCATATGGAAAAAATAAAAAGAGAACCATAACCAAAGGCAATACTTCCGAGTAGACTCTAGTCTTAGTTGGAAATTCTCCATGTCTTTAACTGACTCAAACACTATCCTAATATGTTCCCTACAAGTTGCGGCAAAATGTTATGATATATATATATATATATATATCAATGCATGGGTATGCCATATGCAAGCATGAGTGTTAGAAAGCATTGTTGAAAGATTACCGTGTTGCAGATGGACGTGAAACAACAGTTCCAAGAATGGAGATGATGCAAAGGTTGAAGGAAAGGAAAAAGGATTAATGAAACCATTGATTACCAAGTTGAAGAAGAAGAGACGTGGAGAGATACTTGAGGGAGGAGACGTGTGAGAGAAGATAAGTAAAGATAATGAGAGAGAACAATTATGTGAGAAAGATAGGAGAGGAGAGAGGAGAAGTTTCTTATTTATTTTTATAAATAAATTATAATTTATCATGTCAACAAACATGGCTTCTGAAAGTGCCACGTGACTTCTTTGCATTTTGCTTTTAGTATATATATAGATGAGCAAAAATGCCTCTCAATTCAAGTTAAGTCTAAAACATCCATAACTTAACTAATTCAAGTCTGATTCAAGTTCCGTTCGAGAGATCATTGAGAGAGGAGATGAAGAATGCAAAGCACATACCGATGACAATGCTACTGATCCATTGACTAAACCACTCCCGTTGTCTAATCATGATAGTCATACTTGATCATTATTGGGTAAGAGATACATGGATGATTGGGCCAAGTGTAAGTGGGATATTGTTAGTAGTGTGCCCTAGGCCAATGGAATAATATTCTTATTTTTGCTTTCATTTTGAATTAATGGAACACGTATTTTATCTTGTTATTTATTGTGCACAAATTTAACTTGATAATGGACTCCTTGAAATGGTTTATTTCGCCTAATGGTCATCAAGTACAAGACTTGATAGTAAACCCTAAGATAATTGGAATCATGTTCTAAACAGTCCCTAGCTAGTCAGTAAATATCATTGGAACGATAAAGATTGAAGACTGGTTTGCAGTCTGACTAACGATGATCACGTTTTAAGATAGATCATAAACACATGTTGGAGAACATGGTGTTTGACAGACCCACCGTGAGAATACTACGTGCATTAATATCATTAGTATATCTCGAAGTGGTAGTGATCGATGTTAGTCCTCCAACCCGATGTCACCATGGATTCCTACATGAGGAATTCTATGTTTTGACCTAGCCTAACATCATCTTTAACCGCATGATAATAAAGGCTACAATTGGACATGGAATGAATCATGTAGTCGTGGAGGAATTTCTCTCTCTCGTATATAAGAGAGATATCCCTAGGCCCATTGATGAGTGTGACTAAGGAAATGCATGGACGTGCTTAAATGAATTGATAGAAGTATTAATGTCATTTAATAAATCAGTCTACTCAGGATCAAGAAACCAAATTGAGCAATATAAGGATGTAATCCATGCCACCTATGGGCACACCACCGAAGACTACATGGTGCTAGGAGATCATATCGAGGACCTGGTCCAAACTGGACGACTCGACCGATATGTCAATCATGCAAGAGAACGTGGCCAGAACAGGAATGGCCACAACCACCGGCTTCGAAGTCGAAGCAAGACGCATGCTCCTGGCCACCCCTAAGATCAGCAGGGCACCAACCATCATGGTACGTAGCAAGGTTCGAGGAGTCATTGACTACATAGTCGGCGAATTCGCAGGAGGAGGCGAAACAAGTTTGGCCAGGAAAAGATTGTTGGGTTTGTTGAGGACCAGGCAAGCAACAAAAAATTTACACATAGCGGAAGAATAAATCGACCCTCAACCCAAACGAATTCATGAATCTCAATTAAATTAATACTAGGTTTCAGAATATACCTTTGAAGGTCGAACTCCATCTTCTGCTCCGCAAATCCAAGATCACGATCTAGCTTCATAACCAAGGTGCTGCCAGGGTGAACACCCTCTACGGTTAGTACACGAGCGAACGCGACGAACTGAGCAGCTTTTGAGTGCTAGCTTGGTTGTATCGAAACTCCTTCCAATCTGCTTGAGCACGGATCTTCTTCCGAGCTTTCCTCTCTCTCTCTATCTCTCTCTTGGGTGGAGGTCGACTGCCACAAAGGGAGCTTGGCTTCCTTTCACAATAAGGTCGGCAGCCTTCAAAAGTTGATCATCTACCCATCAAAACCATAAGTGGGTCTTCATAGACGCGTCAATTATATTGATCGAGTCATCTCAATCGTTGATCAATTCAAAGCCATATCTAAAATTTTAAAACGATTTTAATGCCCAAGAAAGAATATTGTTAATAATAATTACCAATGATGAATTTCCTAAATTTAAGATGTCGATTATAATGTATCCTTTAATAATGATTATTAAAGATGTGTTACATAAATTGTAATCGACGTAATTCTAATTCTAAATCATATTAAAAATTCAGAATAATTAATTTTGATTCAAAAACTCATTTTCAAATTCGAAATTAATTTCCAAAATTAACAAGAGAGATATAGTTGGTTAATGATCATGCGGATCCAATCCGATGAGTCATAACCCTAAGCTCAATTCAGTTCGCCCTATGTGTGTTATCTGTAGGTTCACTTAACGTTGGTAGTAGGTCCGAAACTCATTTGCAGCCCACAAATTATAAATAATCTCTAGCAAGACATTATGACTACCTAAGTCAAGTGAGATCGGTGATCCGAGCAACCTAACTCACTGTATAATAGTTTATCCTTTTATCACGCGATATCTGGATCGAGCGCATAGTTAACTCAATTAAAAAACTGATTAAACATTAAAGCAATCTAGTGAAAAGTTAGTCGAGTCCGATGAAATTTAGACATTTAATTTTTTTTAATATAATTTTCTAAACTATATTTATTTTGCAAATAAAATCGATCGCTTTAATGAAACAGCTGGCACATCTGTGTCTAGGTCTGGTTATAATTTTTTTTTTGAAAAAAGAAATTAGATTAATACATTAGCCAACAGCCAATAAATCATGATACAAAATATTTTCTAGCTCAAGTGGTAATTTGGTTGTCCAGGTGATGGACGATTTATTACCGCGAGCTAAGTTTGCAGCCCAATGGGCTGCTTTGTTTGCAATTCTACTGACATAGGAAATATGTACATGGGAGAAAATACACAATAAGGATCTTATGTCGGAAAATATAGATCCTAGACTAGGCACTTGACTTGTACTGCTATTGATCAGCTCCACCAATTCCTTACAGTCCGATTCCAGAACGAAGTGGTTCATTTTCCTGCCAAAGGCATAAGAGAGAGCAAAATAAATGGCGGTAGCTTCTGTATAAATTGCTGAATAAGAATGGAAATAGTGACAAGAGGCATAAGTACACTCGCCTTGATGATTCCGAAGAATTATTCCAGCACCTCCTTCGCTTTGAATAAAGGATCCATCGCAATTAAATTTGAACCAATGAATGGGGGGGGGGACCAATCACAAGCATTGGATAAGGTAAATATATTTCCCTCAGGAGTGTAAGTATCTGTATATTGGCTCGTGAAAGCCAATACCCGAGTCATAGCCTTACTAGTGGATGGCCTCTCTTTATCATGCATAATAGCATTTCTAAAGTACCAAATAAACCATATAACATTGGCAATCAAAGATTTGGAATCCTGATTTAAATTTATACCAGAATTCTGAAAAAACCAGCTGCCCGAATGCCAGCTGTGCCGAATGGAAAAATCCAGCTTAAGAAAAGCTCCTAAAGCATCCCATAAATCACATGAAAACTTACATTCAAGAAAAAGATGTTTAAAAGTTTCAGAGGAGTTTAGACATAAAGCACAACAGTCTGAATCTGAGATACCCATCGAAAATAGCCGAGCTCTAGTAGGGAGCTTTTCATGAAAAAACTTCCATAAAAATATCTTAACTTTAGGAGTTGTATTCAAATGCCAAATTTGCTTCCAAACCGAATTTAAAACAATAGGAGAATCATGCGAATACTTAAGAAAGCTATAAGCAGAAGAAGATGAGGCAATTCCAGAATTATTAGGCATCCATACCAACTTATCATCATCAGGATTTATCAAACCAATGCTTGTAATTTCATCCCACAAATCTTTACTGCACATAGTAAGCCCAATGAAATTGGACCAGCTCTGATTATGAAGCAAATGCTGAACATCCACCACTTGGTTAACCAAATTAATATTGAAATAAGTAGGCTTAATATCAAGGGGCATGTCAAGGATCCAGTTGTCATTGAGGAAGGAGATATTGCTGCCGGATGAGATTGCTTGAAACCTAAGTGAAGCTTATTAAAAGCAAGGGATAGAAGCTTCCAAGCATGAGATTGCTTTTTAATGTTTGGTTTATGGAAGGAATTGAAAGGAGGGTATTTAGTTTTAACCATATTGACCCAAATTGAATTTTTGTTGCTAAGGTAGCTTTGAATTCTCCCCGCTTGGAGGGAGAGGCTTTTTGTTTTGATATCTTGAATTCCAATGCCACCTCTCTCCTTGGGGGAGGTAATGGTCTCCCAATTAATAATGTGTAACCCTTTATTGCCAGAAGAATTGCTCCAAATGAAGGATTTGATTTTTGATTCAATGTTAGAAGCCAGCTTGGAAGTAATCCAAGTGACTGAGATGGAGTATGTAGGAATTGAGTTTATAACTGAATTAATTAAAACAAGCTTCCCAGCTTGAGAAAGAAGGTTTGCCTTCCAATTACTTAATCTAGAGTCAATAGAGTCAAAGATATGCTTATGAGTATTAGGGGGAGGTCTTCTAGGAGAAATCATTACCCCTAAATATTTGAAGGGAAAGCTGCCTTGATTCATGCCTAGGAGATTGCAAATTCTTCTCTTAGAAGAGGCAAAGGTAGATTTAGGAAAGTATATATTGGATTTAGAATAATTTACTTTGAGACCAGTTAGATGTTCATACTTAGAGAAGATGTTCTTAACTGATCTAATGCTTTTTTTATTAGCTCTAAGAATGAGAATTAGATCATCAGCCAACATTAGATGCGAAACAGTAAAATTATTCTTGAGCTTAAAGGGAGAATAATGACCTCTGTCAACAGCTACATTTATTAGCTGGGTTAGGGTTTGGGCTACCAGAATGAAGAGGAAGTGGGAGAGAGGATCCCCTTGCCTTATTCCTCTATTGGAGGGGAAGAATTTTGAGAGCTAAGAGTTAATAAGACAAGAGAATATAGGAGTATCAATGCATGCTTTGATCCAATTAATGAATTGAGAAGGAAAACTATATAAGTGCAGAACTTTAATGATAGCATTTCTATTAAGAAGGTCAAATGCGTTCTCTATGTCTATCTTTAAAATGATGTAAGGGTTCTTTCCCTTAGTATCATAGAAAGAGTGAACCAGCTCTTGGACAACAAGAATGTTATCTTGAATATGCCTGCCTTTGATGAAGGCTGATTGCTCATTGGATATGAGCATAGGAAGACAAGGCTTTAATCTATTAGCTAGGAGCTTAGAAAGAATACGATAGGATAAGTTGCATAGAGCAATGGGTCTGAAATCCTTGACCAGCTGGGGGAATTTTATTTTTGGAATAAAGGTAAGCATTATTTGGTTCCATTCAGGGGGGGCAATAGAATTATGATAGAAAGAATTCATATCATGCATGAAGGAGGACGAGATAATGTCCCAATAGCTTTTATAAAATTCCACAGTAAATCCATCATGGCCTAGACTCTTGCCATTGCCAAGGGAGTTTATTATGGCTTTAATCTCTGCCTCCGAGAAGTTAATAGTGAGGGAGTTCCTCAAATGGGTGGAAAGGGTGGGAAGATGAGGTCAGGGAATGGATGGATTAGGCTGAGGGATATTTGCATTCCACAAATTAAAATAGTGAGATACAAATTCCTCTATAATAAGGTTGTTATCTGATATGGGAGATTGATGAGCACCTTGAATAGAGTGAATGAAATTGATGCGCCTTCTCATTGTAACTGAACGGTGGTAGAATGCAGTATTTTTATCTCCATCCATGATTCATCTTGATTTTGATTTGGACCACCATTTGAGGCATATTTGCCTCTGGAGCGCAAGCTGCTTGTTATAAAGAGCTCGCAGCTTGAGATGGAGGTCAAGAGGAGCTAAGGAAAGGTGTTCAATGGATTCTAAGATGTGAATGTCCTCATTGGTGCTGGCTAGAAGGGTTTCAAGCTTTCCTAAGGAGTGTTTATTCCAATAAGCTAGAGCAGATCTGGTTTGACTTAGCTTAGATGTAAGGATGGAGTTATGACTGAGAGAAGAAGAGATATGCCATGCTTTATTAATAACTCCCTACTTTCATTATGCTCAATCCAGAAGTTTTGGAATCTAAAAAGCTTTGTTCTAGGTTGCTTACTAGAGGGAATAGTAAGAGTGAGAGGCCTATGGTCAAAGGTTATTCTGGGCAAATGCTCAACAGTCGAGTGACCATAAAGGTGTAGCCAAGCAGCATTTGCAAAGGCTCTATCAAGCCTAATAAGGATTTTGGCAAGGCCAATCCTATTATTGGTCCAAGTGTATTTACAACCTTTATAGCCAAGATCATTAAAACCACAATGAGTGATGAAGGATCTAAATTCAATAATGTGCTTGTGGAGCTTAAAAGGCAGCCTCCTTAATTTATCATCGTGATTAAGGATGAAATTAAAATCACCTAGAATAACCCAATGATAAGAATTTAAATCATGAAGCATTAAGGAAGACCATAAAGTAGCTATTATCCTTGGATCGGTACTAGCATAGATAGAAGACAATAGAAAAGGCTTATAATTTTCAAACTTAAGAATAACATACACAGCTTGAGGATTAATTGAAATAATCTTAGCATTCATAGTATTAGAGTTCCAAGCAATTAAAAAACCCCAGAGGCCCCATTACCAGGCTGTATAGAAGCACTCCAATGATGGCCAAAGGAAGCAACAAGTTTATTATAAAGCAGCATATTTAAATTAGTCTCCTGCAGAGAAATAATATGAACATGCATAGATTTTATTTGAGCAGTAAGGAAATCACGAACAGACATTCTCCAAGCCCCCCTCACATTCTAATTAAGAATTTTCATCTAAAATATTAAAAGGATTTGGGTAATGAAGGATCAAGGAGGCATTGGGAACCTCTGGAACTCGAGGCTTAGGGATATTTATAGGCTTCTGCTTCTTATGCTTAAATATTCCCTCAGCCAAGGGAGATTTATAAGCAGTGGCCTTATGGCTTTTAGGTTTTTTCATGCGATTATTCCTAAGCAAGGGAGAAGGTTGGGGATCAGTAGCAGGGGTTTTAAATAAAGCTGAAAGTTCCGCAGCCATTCCTTCCAAGGAACTTGAGGAAGGAGGATTAAAGGAGAAGGACATAGGAGCATCAGCGGTCGGATTCCTATCAGACTGATTAGGAAGAGGAATTTGGATTTCTATTTCTGATGATTGGGGGGAGGGAGAGGGAGGAACAGACAGGGTCTTCTCAGGTGAGGGGGCAGGAGAATGCTCGAGAGGTGCTTTGCTGCCAAAAGGTCCCATTGGACTAGAGGGAGCATTTTTGGGAAGGCTGAGGGTTTTAAAGCTTTCAAGGTAACCTGAGCACGATCGCCTCCTTGGGCAGGAGATGCAACCGCGCTTCTACGGTTCCGCCGACGGTTCTGCCGGCGTTGAACTTGAACCCATGGCCCATAAGAGGATTTCGGGGGAGGGGGGGAGGAGAAGCATCCAAATTAGCAGACTTAAGCGAAGAATCATGCATTAAAACATCAGACGATTGATTCAGCGGGATATTTAAATCTATATCGGAAGAAATCGGCAGAGATTTTTCAGGAACAGAAGTAATTTTAGAAGGGCAAGAGGCCTCTAAGTGGCCAACAAGTCCACAATGAAAACAAAGAACATGAATGTTTTTGTAAACAACCAGTTGAAAAAACTCGAAGCCTTCTCCAGAAAGCCAGACGCCTTGCTTGACCGGAAGGTCGAGATTTAATTCGACACAAACACGAATATAACGTCCCCTCTCAAAGGAGAAAGAACGCTCATCGATTTTTATGAAGTGACCGAAGTGATTAGCAATTAGGGCAACCGAATCAGGGATCCAAAACTCAATCGGCAAAGATTGAAGACGAAGCCACACAGGGGCTATTTTAAATGATTCCTCCCAAGGCCTGAAAAGGGGCTTCCATGGGATCAGACGTAGAATGTCTCCCCACAGAGTCCATGGACCAGAGGAGAGAACCAAATTTGCGAAATTGATAGAGTCAAAACGAAAAATGAAACAGTGATCATCTAAATCCAAAACCGATTGAAAATCGTATTTTGCCCACGATCGGAAAGCCCATCGCTTGATTATTTCTAAAGGGGGAGGCTTACCCAAAAATTTGCCGATAAGGGATTGTTGCCAGGGGTTCCTCCATACCGCCGTTTGTTCCGGAGAAAATGAGATCTTGTTGGATGTAGAGGACTGGATCCTTGCAAGGGTAGAAGATGTAGCGCCATTCTTGGAGTTAGGGTTCACCCCCTTAAGGATATCAAAACAGGACACCAAAATAGGAGCGGGGTTGGAAGACGACACCGAAGATTTAGGGACAGAAGAGGGATGAGGACGTTCTAGGGACGCTTGAGGGGGAGATCGGGGGTGGATCGAGCGTCGGGTGGGTCGGGAGGAGGGGGAAGAGAGGGGGGAGGGGATTCGCCGCCAGAGTTGCCCATCTAGTGCAATATTTGATGGGAGTACTTGTTGAAGTTGGTCTGGTAATAATTTAGAAAAACTACTGGCAACCATCTCAGAAATGGTATGCAAAATGATGCAAGACAATTCCTCCCTTTTATTACTGTGAAAGAATCAGTCGAGGGAGTTGTAGAGAAGCAAGGCAATTCCTCCCATTTAATTGAGTGCGGATCCAATCTGATAAGTCATAACCCTAAGCCCAATTCGGTTTGCCCTCTGTGTGTTATATGTAGGTTCACTTAACGTTGATAGTAAGTCCAAAATTCATTTGCAACCCACAAATATTAAACAGTCTCTAGCAAGACATTATGACTACCCAAGTCAAGTGAGGTCGACGATCCGAGCAACCTAACTCACTGTATAATAGTTTATCCTTTTATCACGCGATATCTTGATCGAGCGCATAGTTAACTCAATTAAAAAACTGATTAAACATTAAAGCAATCTAGTGAAAAGTTAGTCGAGTCCGATGAATTTTAGACATTTAAATTTTTTTAATATAATTTTCTAAACTATATTTATTTTGCGAATAAAATCGATCGCTTTAATGAAACAGCTGGCACATTTGTGTCTAGGTCTGGTTATAATTTAGAAAAACTACTAGCAACCATCTCAGAAATAGTATGCAAAATGATGCCAGACAATTCCTCCCATTTATTACTGTGAAAGAATCAGTCGAGGGAGTTGTAGAGAAGCCAGGCAATTCCTCTCATTTAATTACTGTCCAAGAACCGAATTGAGTGAGTTATTGAGAAGCCAGGTAATTGCTCCTATTAACGCAACAATTAATAGATGTAATAGCAGGATATATAATATAGAGTGGGTGAGTTCTTGATTCATCCAACTTTTCCTCCAGCTCTTTGCTCATTTGAAGAAGAAGGAGGAGGAGGAGGAGGAGGAGGAGGAGGTAACGACGATGGAGACTTCAAGGGATAATACAGGAATGCTGATCGCAGCGGCCGTGGACAGGGACAAGAGCAGCCAAAGCGCTTTTAAGTGGGCTCTAGAGAATCTCATCACAATGGGTCAAACCATCACGCTCATCCACGTCTCCAACAAGCCTCCGTGTAATTTATTTCTCTCAATCTTCAAGCAATCGGTCATAATTCCTAGCTCAGACCAAATAATTATCAACCAATTCTCCAGCAGTAGGCGGACATCAAGAAGACACAGCACCGCCAGCATCAAGGGAAGCAGTTCTCGGGCCCTTCAAGACTTTCTGCAGAAGGAAAAATGTGAGTCAAGTCTCCATTGATCGATATTTCACTCTTTCAGTAGTTTGTGGATGAAAGAATTGTTGTTCTCAACTCGACTGCAGGTTAATCACAAAAGCGTCATTCTGGATGGCACTGACGTTCCGAGGGCGATCGTCGATTTCGTTTCGACTGCTGCGATCGAGAAGCTTGTTGTTGGATCATCGAAAGGCGGATTTATGAGGTCTGATTAATTATCTCTCGTAACTTTCTAAATCACGCTCATTAACTCTTCTGCTGATTCCATATTGTATGATATGGATCAGATCATTGAGAAGCACAGACATCGGCAGCAGCATCTCCAAGAGCGCGCCGGATTTCTGCAGCGTTTACGTCATCTCCAAAACAGGGAAGCTCAACTCCGTGAGAAACGCCGTCCGTCCGGCACCGACTGTTTCGCCTTACCGCTCGCAGCTCCTAAGTGAAGCATGTCATCAACCTGCCCTCATCGAGCACCATCCCCGTTTTCTTGGCAATCGATCAGGTCTCCTCTATCTTTCTCCAGGCAATATAATTAATTAATTAATTTGGAGCACATTCTAAAATAAATAATTCATTTATTTTTTCAAAGGCGATGCTGCACTCGCCACTCGGAATCCGCGCAAACATACTGAATTAATAAGGTAAGATTAATTTCATAATGAAATCCATACTCTTCGATTAATCATTTTATTTTAATTGTTTTATGCCTTGAACAGTTCACAAAGCAGTTCACCGTTCAACGGGGGAACATCGACCACCACAAGATCTAACGGAAAACAGACGACGACGGGCGGCGGCGGCATCTCGTTGCAAAGCCGCGGCGGGACGAGCATCTTCAATGTACTGCCTCCGGGATTAGCCAAAGCGGCGGAGGGCCCTGATCATGTATCCGAGTCAACTCATTCATCGCTCATGTTCTCGGCTGCTTGTTCTAATTCGTTCGGCTCCTCTGAAAGCTCTTCATCTCAGACTCCGGTATATACGTCGACTATTTCTACTCAATTTATCTTCGAACAAACTTTAAAGTTTGAACCTAAGCAATCTAGCAATCTGTTTTAAAAGCAACTCATAATTTGCAGGATGAGTTGGAAGCAGAATTGAACAGGCTAAAACTGGAACTGAAACAAACAATGGATATGTACGGCACTGCATGCAGAGAAGCAAACACTGCTAATAACCAAAAGGTTCTTTTTCAAATTCAGACCGAGTATTAAACCGGATGAACCATCGACTTTTGGTCCAATTGTGAGAGACGAGCCGGACTTAATCCGAGATTAATTCCGGATCGAACCGACCCAAACTTAGCCGATTTTTATAGCATTGGTTTTCTTCTCTGCTCGTAGGCAATGGATTTCAAGCGATGGAAGATGGAGGACCAGCGAAAGCTGCAAGAAGCTCGAGCCGCAGAAGGAACCACCGCAGCTCATGCGCAGAAGGAGAAAGCGAAGGGCATGGCAGCATCTAAAGCACGAAAACGAATGGATGCCGAGTTGGAGTCAACCTACGAAAACGGCCAGGAGAAGCCGGCGGATCTAGATTCTTCTACCTTCTCTGGTCTGCGATATCGCAAGTACACGATCGAAGATATTGAGGCCGCCACGGAGCACTTCGCGGACCACCGGAAGATTGGAGAAGGTGGATATGGCCCTGTCTATAAGTGCTACTTAGATCACACTCCTGTGGCCGTCAAGGTCCTACGGCCGGGTGCGGCCCAAGGGGAGTTACAGTTTCATCAAGAGGTATGCATGAATTGAAGGTGAAGCAGCGTCGTGGATGACCATTCTTGAGCTCTTAATTATAGAGTTGGTAACGCCCTATATTTGTTTGATGAAATGCCTTGCAGATTGGGATATTGAGCTGCATTCGGCATCCGCACATGGTTCTCCTCCTCGGTGCTTGTCCAGAGTACGGTTGTATTGTGTACGAGCATCTGGCGAACGGCAGCTTGGATGACCGTCTGATGCGGCGTGGGGGAACGCCGCCGATTCCATGGCAGGACCGGTTCCGCATCGCCGCGGAAATCGGGTCCGGTCTCCTCTTCCTCCACCAGACCAAGCCGGAGCCGCTGGTGCACAGAGACCTCAAGCCCGCCAACATCCTGCTTGACCACAACAACGTGAGCAAGATCGGCGACGTCGGCCTTGCCCGCCTGCTCTCGTCATCGGAGGCGGAAGATGGCACTCACTACCGCATAACGTCAGCCGCCGGAACGCTCTGCTATATCGACCCGGAGTACCAGGTGACAGGGATGCTCGGCGTGCAGTCTGACGTCTACTCCTTCGGCGTGCTGCTGCTGCAGCTCATCACTGCGAAGCCGCCCAAGGCGCTGGTCCACAACGTGGAGCGAAGTATTGCCAACGCGGCGTTTGTGGAAATGCTCGATCCAAATGTCCCAGATTGGCCGGTGGAGGAAGCTTTGTGCTTAGCACAGCTGGCGCTTAAGTGCACGGGGCAGAAGGGGAAGAACCGACCAGATCTGGGGAAGACCGTGTTGCCGGAGCTGCATCGATTGAGAGCCATTGGAGATGACAAAATGCCACAGTTTGCGCTCGGAACCTTCCCTCCTTCCATTAAACAGTCTCAAGTTTCTCTGCAAGTAAGCTTATCATTCCTCACCACAAAAGGATATTAATTTCACTAAAAAAAACAAGGAATCTTATTATATAACCTCGAAAATGACCTCGTTTTTCTTGTAAAATAGATTTAGGAATTTATAAAATTCAATTTGTCTAAGTTGAGCTTATTCCATGTTACTTTATTCTCGTCCAGGACATGCAAAGTGGCCCTCTAAACCTTCATTCAGGGTATGAAAGCCCATGAAGTCCGTGAAGTTTGTCAACAACGGGAAGATGATTGAGCTCTTACTGAGAATCAATTGTTTATTCCTCTTGTATATATAATTCTTTGCCTGCATTCTTTGTTCTTTTCGATTTATTTTATCATTTGATGGTTTATTCATATCTGTTCAAATTTAATGAGAAAGCTAAGGGATTGAGAAATCAATGTCTGTACATTAATTATTTTACTTAGGATTCTAATATCGTTTCAAGATAATTTGTCTAGGCCTGAGAGAGTAGAAATTCGGGCCTGAGAGAGGATTTATCCATTAAAGAAGTATAAGAGTTGTAATTTTTTAATAAAAAGGTCATGGCAAATGGCAAATGTCGGTTGTATCATTATTACCATCCTTAGTTTTAATATCAAGTGTCGGTTGTATTTCTTTTCAGTTCTCTTAGAAACTTCTGCTAAAAATGCATTTAGCTCATCGTAAATGAATTGCAATGTCTCATCCATCTTTAATTATCTACTTCCGAATAATTAAGAAATACACTTAAAATGATTAATATGCTCGACTTATAACTAAATTAATTATGAATAATTGAATGGACCAAAACTTTAGGTCCGGTCGGATCAGGCCCAGAAACGCTCACACTCATGAACCAAACTCAAGTCAAGCTAGACACCGCGTCCCCATTAATCATAAGAATTCGTCAATTATGAACTCGACATCTTCGAAATTAGCCTCTACCCGTTATGAGCACATCCCCGCGACATTTAGTGAGGCATTATCGCTCGAGACATCCATATCCTGCACTATATTTGCAATGAATTTGTTACAACCGCTCAAGCCATTGCTAACAAGTGAATGGCCCGAACACGGCGCGCAAATGAAATAACTTATTTGCAACGGCTTACTAAAGGCCGCGACGGTCGTTATTAATGATATTATCATATTAGCAACGGCTTAGTTACAGCTACTACATTCGTTACTCTTTAGCCGATCGCGCGCTTGCGGCGTGAAAATAAAATACTTATCAGCAAAGGCGTTGCAAAGGCCGCGTAGCCGTTGCTGATGATGTTACTTATCAGCAACGGCTTTCTAACGGATGAGGGAGCCGTTGTTGATAAGTTTATTTAACTCGACCCCAATCGCGCCCGCCCCTTTCATCCTTCTTCTTCCTTGCTTCTGTCACCATCGATGCCGATCTTCGCCCGCCCGCCGTCGTTACCCGCTGACGCCACTCACCGCCGCCGCCCGCCGTCATCGCCCGCTCCAAGTAATTTCAACGTCCCCTCTCCAATTTATTGTAGAACCGGTTAAAACCCTAGTTTTAGGATTCCGGCTGGCGGTCGATTGCCGGAGTCCACATGACTCCGGCGCCGAAAAAGTGAGTTAATATTTAGGGCTTTTTTTTAACCCTAAATTTTTTATTACTCTAATTAATTATCTATGTTAATTGTTTACTGTTTAGATAAATTTATCATATTTTAGGTTATTTTTTCATGTTTAGACTAATCTTTGTTAAATGTTTAGATTATAATGTTTAATGTTTTTTTAATGTTAATTAGATTTAGTTTTAGTTTTAGGTTAATAATCTATGTTAATTGTTTACTGTTTAGATTAATTTTTCAGGTTTTAGGTTTATTTTTCATGTTTAGATTAATCTTGGTTAAATATTTATTGTTTAATGTTTAGATTTATTTTCATGTTTAGATTAATGTATTTTAATGTTAATTAGATTTAGATTTAGTTTTAGATTATATCTGTTAATTAATTTTAGTTTCGATTAATTTTAATGTTAATATTTAGATTTAGATTAATTAGAATCGTCCACTTTGGACTCGCGCTAGAATCATCAACTTTGGACTCATGTCGGAATCGTCCACCGTGGACTCGAACTGGTACCGAAAAATTTAGAAAATAATCATCCATCCAACGAGTTGATACGTTTCACGTACGCATCGACGAGTCGAATATGATTTAGCAAAACTTTAGATCCGTTTGGGGGTTGTATATTTGTGTAAAAGAAGTATATGATCTTTTATACGATGTACAACCCTTGAATTGTCTCTAATTGGATAATTTGGGAACATAGTTATTTGTATTGCACTTAGTTTTTTCTTTTAACCGTTAACTCATTCTTAAATTTTGGCTATTGTATCTCTCTTGTTCTCCTATACGCGCCCAGATGATATGCTTATTCGGAGAACTGTAGCGAGATGCTGCCAAAATTTAGAATGAAGTTAGTGGTTAAAAGAAATACTTAGTGCAATATGAATAACATGAATCCCGAATGAAATAGGACTATCTCACCTATAAAGACATTGACCTATAAAGAAATTGACTGAAGATATTAATTATCATTGATTAGCAGAATCATGTCGGGAGATCGAAGTTGGATGTACTGACGTTTTGATCGTGGAGCTTTAACGAATGAGGTTCGTTTAGGCGTAACTTACTTCTTAAATTTTGCCTATTCGAATCGGAAATTCGTTAGCGTCGGTGATAAAATCTAATGTCCGTGCCGCATTTGCATGAATGCACGATGTTGGCTTAAGGTTTTCAACCTTGGTCTTAATATCGGTTTTGATGATAACAAACATGGAACTAATGTATTCATGAAGAAATATTTTCAGGTTCCAAGTCAGTTAGCGCTCGATGTCCTCGATCAGAAATATCAAAGAAATCATAAAATCAGAAGGACGTTGGTTGACGCGCCCAAATTCTTCGGGAAGTTAGAATTTAGGATTAGAGTGTCTAGAATGAATGTGTAATCCTCTTTTATGATGCAAAGAATCCAAAAACCAAACCCGAAATCCGAAAATGAAGAACGCGACAAGAAATCAGCAAAAAAGTTGATTTCTCAGGTTCGGTCATAGGGGCGATCGACCGAACCAAGCCCGGAATGCACAGAGTGCTCCGATTGCTCGGGCGATCGACCGACGTTCGACTGGACAAGCGACCGACGGTATAACGACTTGAAAAATAGCCAGTTATACCCGTTGTGCCCAACCACCACTTGGTGGTTTGCCAATTTAAAGGCCTTTTAAGCCTTCCTATGATCCTCTAATGCTTCATGAGACATCCTTTGACACCTACAAGCTTTGACTGTGTCATCTTTGTTGAAACCCTAGCTTTCTACCTTGTTTTTCTTGAGTTTGCCTTCAAGTTTGATTTGATTCATCATCAAGGCATCAAGAGGAGCTAGGATTCATTTTGTTGGAGCTAAGTATTTGTGTTGTTGTATTTTTGCTCCTTCACTTGTATATTTTCTTATTTATTTCATTGTATTTGAACTTGTGTGAACCTAGGTTGCTAGGTTTGATAGATTGGGAGATTGCCTTTGTGTTTTAGGCTTATTTCCACTGGTGTAAATGTAGTTTACTAGGATTAGTTGAGTTATCCCTTAGGGTTGATGTGGAAGAGTGCTCTCGGTAAGAAGCAGAGACTTTCGGGTGTGAAAGTGCCTTAGATTGAGAGTGAGACTCTTCGGATCAAAGTCCTCGTTGTAAGGGAAACAAGATTAATCTAGTATAACTTAGTTTGAAAATCCTAAGCGGGGTGCTTAGGTAGTGGAGTAGGCATTGGGGCCGAACCACTATAAACAATTGTGTTAGCATTGTTCTCTTTGTGTATCCCATTGTTTATCTTCTTTACTCGTTTCCGCATTTAGTCGTTGAATTGTAAATTGCCTAAGTAGTTTAAGAAAAGTTTAAAATTGAATTTAGGCAAATAGATTTAGTTGACACACTATTCACCCCCCCTCTAGTGTGGCCATTTCACCAAAACACTATTTTTGGATCGGGAAACTATCATTCTGCATTTGTATAGCAAAGAATTTGCACTAAGATATTTTATATGAACTTGTCACGGGGAGTCACGTGAAGTCGGGACGTCGAGCAATCCTGTCGTTTAGACACATGGTGAATCTTCCTCTGCTGGTGTTTCTTCATCCAGTCCATCTAATCCGTATAGAACTATGATACTTGATAGTTTTGGAGGTCAATTCCAACTGAATGATAATGTCCATCAGCCAGTTACTAAGACGTCAGTGCCACCAGATACTACAGATGTTGATGTCACAGAATTGCCATCAGAAGTACATCCTGCGGTAGAGATTGACTTGCCGAATAAAGAAGCCGTATAATTTTACGAGATGTTGAAAGCTTCCTGTCACGCCCCAACTCAGGGTCACGTGACCGACCAGGGGTATACGTGCATATACCCCGCAGCCTAACCCATGCACATGCCAACTCATAACAATAAAACATAGCGGAAAGAATGAAACAAGTTTTATTTTAAACGAAAAACTAAACCATATTTCGTTAGAAGTAAGTTAATTTAGCAAAATAGTAAAGTGTGGAAATAATAAATAAAACTTCAACGGTTCATTTACAAATGAAATCTGAAGTAAGACATGAATGTCCCCAAGGGACTACAACTCCAAAATACTAAAACACAGGTGCATGATAAACTACCAAAAAACTCGACTACGACTCCTAACTAGGACTGGTATGAGATTAATGTGGCTCCTCTACCCTCTAGCCGCGCCATGTGCTCCAGCCCACCTCACCGGTTAGGCTATGCAAAAAAAATAAAAATGACAACGGGTGAGTTCAAAGAATTCAATGAACGATTCTACCAACCCCCACGAGAAACCAAACACAGAGATATAACATGATGAAACACCTATCTCAAACACGAATAAAGTCACAAGAGTGTAACTAGCTATTAGGCCACCTGGCCACCACATGCCCGAAGGCATCCAACACTCTAGCAATGAAGTACAGTAGGGCTCAGCCTACCGTGCCCTAAGGCAACAAATCACACTCAAGGGTTATGAGGATAATCGGGATTAGTTCATCTGAGGTTATTCTAAAAGAGAACCCTTAGATCAAGCGTAGGAGTAATCGGGATTTGCCCATCCGAACTTATTCCTTAAAAAAGACACTCAAGAGCAATCGAGATTTTCCCATCCGAACTTGCTCCACGAGAAACGTAGGAACAATCGGGATTCGCCCGTCCGAACTTGTCCCTTAAAGATATTGTAGGAATAATCGGGATTTGTTCGTCTGAACTTATTCCACGAGAAAACACAGGAACAATCGGGATATGCCCATCCGAACTTGTTCCAAAGAGATAACATTGGAATAATTGGAATTCGCTCATCCGAACTTATTCCTTTAAACACTGGTTGGGATTAACCATCCAATCTTTCGGGCCTAGCCCGCAATCCGGCTCCTATCCGAGCCACTCCGTCATTCATAAAGATATGGCGCAAATAAGACCTAAGTCAAATGTCTCATACGGTGTCTTAGGGGTGTCTTTACTGGGAAGCGTCGCAACACTCTATGCCCGATCCCAACACCTAGACTCGTAATCCATCAACTCATAAGGTTTTATTTCATGCACAAAATTTATTTGTTGGTTCATAATAGATTATGCTGCCCATTGAATTTTAATTATGCAATTAAAATTTCTATTTGCCGAAATTAGGATTTTCTTTTAGGATTTTATTTTCAGTTTACTGTTGAGCCCAAAACATGTGCACCTAAGTCGAATTTGACTTCTAAAGTGTCACTTATGGATCCAAACTATGTTTTCAGGTCGAAATGATAGGTTACACATCTATGTTTAATAAACTATACACACCACAATAAGGACCTCAAAATCAGCCCTAAATCAACAATTCAGAATGAAGTTTACAACATAATTGAGTTTTCAGCATATCAAGATAATTAATCCAAATTTTACAGAAAATAAATCCTTAATTACCATCACAATAGAATTATAACATTGAGACAAAACTCACAAGAATAAAATCAAGTTTGTTTAACCAAGATTAGCAAGCATCGAGATAATCTTTAAACAAGCATCAAGATAACCCATATCAAGAACACACATTTCATCAAGATCAAATCATTATCCTTGTAAAACATAATTAATACCCAAAAATCATAGATTTAATCAAAAAATATGCATTGACATTATAGGAACCTAAATTGGTAAGCAATCCAAGGCATAGATCACAAAATAAACAAGAATCCTCTTTTAGGCATTTCATCAAATACCTCGAGGGCACCCCTACATCCACCTTGGCCGAGCACCCGTAGGGTAGTTCTAGGGCTGCCGAGCCACAAAGGGAAAACCTCGGGTTCCCTCCCACAAGTCGACACAAGAATTCAGGTATCAAAATGCAAGAATAGACGGGAAACAATAAGAACGTCACAACACCCAAATTGGCTCAAGAACACGAGAGAAAACCCCAGAAAAGGAGGGGTAAAACCACTCATCCGATTAGGAAGAAAGATTGGAGGAGAATTCTCTGATTGGCGGCCTCCGAATCCAGCCCCAAAGGGTGGCGGCGGCTCGGCACCTCAAGGAAGGGGCGGCGGCTCCAAAGTTTCAAGAAGGCGGCGGCTTCAACTAAGCCGACGGCTTGGCCTCCAAGGAAAGGGGAAGAAGAGGGGGCTCAGTGGCTCCAAGAGAGGGGGAGAGGGGCGGCTCGGCTCCTCTCTCCAAGAAAACTTGTGCGGCTCCAAAGGGGAGCCGCCAAGCCAATGAGGGGTGGGGATGGGGTTTATACTCCCCTCCTCAAACCCTCAATCCACTAACACTTATCAAACCCGCATCCGCCTCAAGCCCGAATCCAACCCGCTAACCCACCTTAACTGAATCTAATCTCATGCTCCACATAGGCATCAAATCACATGCACACCCATGAAATACAATTTAATAAATTAAGCAAATAAAATAAAAAATATAATCCATGATTTACCTACCCGAGCTCTCAAGCTTGCACCAGACCATGAGTCGACTCGGCTCGACCTCGAACTAGCCCACTAGGCTTGCAACACAAAACGACTAACAAAAAATCAAAAATAATATCTAGGATATTACAATCCTCCCTCCTTAGGAAAAATTCGTCCTCAAATTTTAGAAAAGCTTAAGGACCTACCAGATTTATCAAACAACGAAGGATATCGCTCCCTTATATCCTGCTCTACCTCTCAAGTGGCCTCCTGCTCGGAATGGTGCTCCCACCTAACCTTTACCAAGAGAATCTTCATTGGGCCGTTCCCTATTCTCAGGCGTAGAGGAGCACTAGCATATGAGTTGGCCTTACCTCCTAGTATGGACCGAGTATACCCAGTGTTTCATGTATCCATGCGGAAAAAGTATGTTCAGGATGAGTCCCATGTGTTGGAGCCTACCGTGGTGGAGGTGGATTCAGTAGTCTCTGAGAATAGGGAACGGCCCAATGAACCTGGGGCTTAGCTTCCCTCTCTATGTCGCCCATACAATGCCTCAAAAGGGGTCATCCCGGTGCTGCTATAAAGTTGTTATTGTAGGCAAACTCAATCAGGGACAAGTGCTTCTCCCAACTATCCTCCAAATCCATGACACATGCTCTCAGCATGTTCTCCAGAGTCTGAATGGTCTGCTCCGACTGGCCATCTGTCTGAGGGAGAAATGCAGTGCTGAACCGAACCTGAGTGCCCAACGCCTCCTGAAAAGACTGTTAGAACCGAGCTATGAACTGAGTGCCCCGATTTGAGAAGATCATAATAGGGACACCATGATAAGCGACGATTCGATCCAAAAACAACCTCGAATATTGTCAGCTGAGAAGGTAGTCCTGACTGGTATGAAATGTGTCGTCTTGGTTAAGCGATCCACCACCACCTAGATGGAATCATGGCCCTTCCCCGACCTCGGCAATTCTGTCACAAAATCCATGGTTATATTTTCCTATTTCCATTCTAGTACCTCTAAGTTCTGGAGCAATCCTACTGGCTTTAGATGTTCGGCTTTAACCTGCTGACACACCAGGCACTTAGACATGAACTCGATCATCTCTCTCTTCATGCATTTCTACCAATAATTCTACCTTAGATCACGGTACATTTCTGTGGCTCCCGGATGCATGGTGTATATAGATCGATGAGCCATCTCTAGCACCTGTCTGCAAACCTCAGCCATGTTTGGAACCACTATCTTGTTCTTAAACCATATAACACCCTCCGAGTCAATACCAAAACCATTATTGGCATCGCGTCTCCTGGCCAGATCCTTAGTGAGTGCACAAAAAGCATCCTCTTCCTACGCTGCCCACAGCATGTCTACCTACGAGGACTACACCCTCAGGTGAGCTGCCAACGCGCCAAATGCTGATACTGATAGTACTGCCCCGTCATCCAAACACATGGCCAAATCCTGAGCCAACGACCTCCTCCTGATTGCCAAATGCGCTAGACTACCCATAGACTTCAAGCTCAAAACATCTGCCACTACATTAGCCTTCCCCGGATCGTACATGATCGTGCAATCATAGGCCTTCAAAAGTTTAAGCCATCATCTCTGCCTCAGGTTCAACTCCTTATGGGTGAGCAAATACTAGAGGCTCTTATGATTAGTGTATATCTCACAAGCCTCGCCATAAAGGTAGTGGCGTCACAGCTTCAATGTGAACACTACTGCTGCTAACTCAAGATCATGAGTCGGGTAATTCTTCTCGTGGACCTTCAACTGCCGGGAGGCATAAGCTATCACCCTGCCATTCTGCATTAACACACAACCCAAGCCGACTCGGAAGGCATCACAATAAACCAC
The DNA here is from genome assembly GCA_034359265.1 of Canna indica. Classification (NCBI taxonomy): domain Eukaryota; kingdom Viridiplantae; phylum Streptophyta; class Magnoliopsida; order Zingiberales; family Cannaceae; genus Canna; species Canna indica. Next base: position 66,182,146 of record CP136891.1, on the reverse strand, counting down.
AAACCCTCCCAAGCCCGAGGGTACTGCTAGAACTGGTGTCGACGTCAAACGGTCCTTGAGCTTCTGAAAGCTCTCCTCACACTTACTGTCCCAGTCGAACTTGACCTTCTTATGAGTCAGGCGGGTCAATGGCGCTGCAATCCTGGAGAAATTCTCCATATATTTTCTGTAATAACCTGCCAACCCTAGGAAACTGCGAATCTCAGAGACATTAGTCGGCCTCTTCCAATTCTGAACTACTTCTATCTTCGCGGGGTCCACCTTTACCCCTTCCCTAGACACCACATGGCCAAGCAACCCTACACTCTCCAGCCAGAACTCGCACTTGGAGAATATGGCATATAACCTGTGCTCCCTGAGAGTCTCCAGAACTACCCTCAAGTGCTCAGTATGCTCCTCCCTGCTCCTAGAATATATCAAGATGTCATCAATAAATACTTTCACAAATTTATCCAAGTATTCCCTGAACACTCGATTCATCAGATCCATAAATGCTGCAGGTGCATTAGTCAGCCCGAATGACAAAACCAGGAACTCATAGTGACCATACCTCGACCTGAAAGCCGTCTTCGGAATGTCACTATCCCAAATTCTCAATTGGTGGTACCCTGACCACAGGTCAATCTTGGAAAACCATTGAGCCCCTGAAGCTGATCAAATAAATCGTCGATCCTGGGCAGCAGATAACGATTTTTCATTGTCACATTGTTAAGTTGCTGATAATCTATGCACATCTGCATTGACTCATCCTTCTTTTTCACAAAGAGCACTAGAGCACCCCAAGGTAAAACACTTGGGCAAATGAAACCCAACTCAAGCAACTCTTGCAACTGGGACTTCAACTCCCTCAACTCAGCTGGTGTCATCTGATACGGCTTCACCCCAGGATGCAAATCAATGCAAAATCCAATCTCCCTCTCTAAAGGCAACCCTGGCAACTCCTCCGGGAGCACATCAGGGAATCCACACACCACGGGCGTCCCCCCAATGTCCCTAACCGCATCTCTACCTTCCTCTGCCACAGACACAAAGGCCAAGAAAGACTGGAAACCATCCAAAAGTAGCTATCGAGCCCAAAGAGCTGAGATCACCATCAACGGCTCTCCCCTTCCCTCACCCTGGAAGGTAAACTAGGGCAATCCGAGCTTACTGAAGGTCACAGTCTTAGCCCTGCAATCCACTGAAGCGAAATGGTCCGCCAACCATTCCATGCCCAAAATCACATCAAGTTCCAGCATCAACAGGAGTGTCAATTCGGCCATCAGTACGTGCCCACAAATGATCACCTCGCAGCCATGAAAGATTGTCTCCGTCAGCATAGAAATGCACGTAGGCGTAGACCCCACAAGAGGCAAATAAAGTATAGAGGGTTTCCCCAACAACTTTGCAGCAAATAATGCAGATACAAAAGAATGCGTAGCACCTAGATCAAACAAAACAAATGCAATAGCGGAACCAATAATAAGGTTACCTGACACTACTGCCCTGGACGCCTAGGCGCCCTCTTGGTTCAAAGCAAACACCCATGCATCGGGCCTCTCTAAACCACCAGCTCGTTGGCCTCTTCCTTGAGTTTGAACCCTCTGAGCTACAGAACCTACTGACATCGGTGCCTTCCCTCTGGTCTCATTAGGTTGCTGGCTACCTCTGCCAGGATAATCCTTCCTGAAGTGCCCAACCTGTCAGCACCCAAAATATGCCTCAGAGCAAAACCGCTCTAGGTCCTGCTCAACTATGGTCGCATATAATCATGGCCCTTAAGCCTAAGGTCACTCTACACCCCTGAAATCTAGGGGAAAGATCCTCCAATCAATCCAAGATTATGACTATAAGGAAAATTTACCATCAGCCAATCCCTACACATCCCTTCTACAGAACTCTATCAACCAGCCCCCAGGATCCCTAGGGTCGTCCTAACCAAACTGCACCATAGATATTTAAACTATATGACTAGAACCAATGAATCATTCAAGACACTAAGCAAATATTGCAAGGATCTCTTAATCCAAGCACCCATACAAGGGTAGTCCCCAAAAATTGTGCACTCTCTAGCACAGGGCCATTCACGGCCTCAAGTTGTGCTACCCTGGATTGTCTCAGTTCCTCCTCAACTGGTCATCTATTTTTATGACCCCGGCCCCGCAGTCAGCCTCCGCTCTGGCCTCGGCCTTGGCCCTGCGTGGATTTACTGCCACTGCCAATCTATACGGCACTAAAAGCCTCCATCATACTGGAGCCACCAGAAACAAAACATCATCAATAAATGAAACGATTCACCCTTGAATCTTAAATAAACTAACCACATGCCGCGCTGAGGTGCAAACTTAGCTTATTGACCTCATAACAGAACCCTACCGTATACTGACACGCTAGCAATGCCCTATACGGTAACAACTCCAAGTCGTAGTCAAACTAAACCACATGCTCTGATACCATATTGTCATGCCCCAACTAAGGGTCACGTTACTAGTCAGGGTATACAAGCCAATACCCCGTAGCCTAACTCATGCACATGCCAACTCATAACTATAAAACATAGCAGAAAGAATTAAACAAGTTTTATTTTAAATGAAAAATCAAACCAGATTTCATTAGAAGTAAGTTTAGCAAAATAGTAAAGTGCGGAAATAATAAATAAAACTTCAACGGTTCATTTACAAATGAAATCTGAAGTAAAGACATGAATGTCTCCAAGGGACTACAACTCCAAAATACTAAAACATAGGTGCATGATAAACTACCAAAAAACTCGACTACGACCCCTAACTAGGACTGCTATGAGATCAATGTGGCTCCTCTACCCTCCAGCCGCGCCAAGTGCTCCAGCCCACCTCACCGATTAGGCTCTACAAAAAAAACAAAAACGACAAAGGGTGAGTTCAAAGAACTTAGTGAGCGATTCTACCAACCCCCACAAGAAACCAAACACAGATATAACATGATAAAATACCTGTCTCAAATAGGAATAAAGTCACAAGAGTGTAACTAGCTATCAGGCCACCTGGCCACCACATGCTCGAAGGCATCCATCACTCTAGTAGTGAAGTACAACAGGCCTCAGCCTACCATGCCCTGAGGCAACAAATCATACTCAAGGGTTACGAGGATAATCTAGATTGGCCCATCCGAGCTTATCCTAAAAGAGAACCCTTAGATCAAGCGCAGAAATAATCGGGATTCGCCTATCCGAACTTATTCCTTAATAAAGACACTCAAAAGCAATCGGGATTTGCCCGTCCGAACTTGCTCCATGAGAAACGTAGGAATAATAGGGATTCGCACATCCGAACTTGTCCCTTAAATGTATCGTAGGAATAATCGAGATTTGCCCGTCCGAACTTATTCCTTTAATGAAACTCGAGAACAATCGAGATTTGCCCGTCCGAACTTATTCCACGAGAAAACACAGGAACAATCGAGATTTGCCCATCCGAACTTGTTCCAAAAAGATAACGTAGGAATAATCAAGATTCGTCTATCCGAACTTATTTCTTTAAACACGGGTTGGGAATTAACCATCCAACCTTCTGGGCCAAGCCTGCAATCCGGCTCCTATCCGAGCCTCTTCGCCATTCATAAAGATATGGTGTAAATAAAAGCTAAGTCAAATGTCTCCTACGGTGTCTTAGGGGTGTCTTTACTGGGAAGCGCAACAACACTCTATGCCTGATCCCAACATCTAGACCCGTAATCCATCAACCCATGAGGTTTTATTTAATGCACAAAATTTATTTGTTGGTTCATAACAGATTATGCTGCCCCTTGAATTTTAATTATGCAATTAAAATTTCCATTTGCCAAAATTAGGATTTTATTTTAGGGTTTTATTTTTAGTTTAATGTTGAGCCCAAAACTGGTGCACCCAAGTCGAATCTGACTTCTAAAGTATGACCCCTGGATTCAAACTATATTTTCTGGTCGAAATGATAGGTTACATGACTATGTTCAGGAAACTATACACACCACAACAAGGACTTCAAAATCAGCCCTAAATCAACTATTCAACATGACGTTTTCAGCACAATTGAGTTTTCAGCATATCAAGGTAATTAATTCGAATTTTACAGAAAATAAATCCTTAATTACCATCACAACAGAATTATAACATTGAGACAAAACTCACAATAATAAAATCATGTTTGTTTAACCAAGATTAGCAAGCATCAAGATAATCTTTAAACAAGAATCAAACTATATGATCAAGAACTCATATCAAGAACACACATGGCATCAAGATCAAATCCTTATCCTTTTAAAGCATAATTAATACCCAAAAATCACAGATTTAATCACAAAATATGCATTGACATTATAGGAACCTAAATTGGTAAGCAATCTGAGGCATAAATCACAAAATAAACAAGAATCCTCTTTTAGACATTTCATCAAACACCTCGAGGGCACCCCTACATCCACCTTGGCCAAGCACCCCTACCGTAGTCATAGGGCTACCGATCCACAAAGGGTAAACCTCAGGTTCCCTCCCAAACGTCGACACAAGAATTCGGTAATTAAAATGCAAGAATCAATGAGAAACAACAAGAACGTCACAACACCCAAATCGGCTCACGAACACGAGAGAAAACCCGAGAAAATGAGGAGTAAAACCACCCACCCAATTAGGAAGAAAGATTAGAGGAGAATTCTCCGATCGGTGGCTCCAAAGCTTCAAGAAGGCGGCGGCTTCAACCAAACCGACGGCTTGGCCTCCAAGGGAAGGGAAAGAAGAGAGGTAATAAGAAGAGGGGGATCGGCGGCGGCTCCAAGAGAGGGGGAGAGGGGCGGCTCGGCTCCTCTCTCCAAGAAAACTTGTGTGGCTCCAAAAGGGAGCCGCCAAGCCAATGAAGGGGGGGGGGGGGGGGGTCGGGTTTATACTCCCCTCCTCAAACCCTTAATCCACTAAATCAAGCAAATAAAAAAATATATAATCCATGATTTACTTACCCGAGCTATAATATCCTAGATATTTTATTTTTATTTTTCCTCTTATGTTGTGTTTGCCAGCCTAACGGACTAGTTCGAGATCGAGCCGAGTCGACTCATGGTCCGGTGCGAGCTTGCAAGCTCGGGTAAGTAGGATATGAAATATGTGAATTAGGCTTGAGTAGTTAATTTTATTCAATTTGATGTTGTGTATGCCTAATTGTTTAATTATGAGTTATGTAGATTTTTGCTTGCATATATGAATTTATTTAATTTTGTGTTGTGTATGCATGATGTGTGTGCATGTGTTGGGTGGTTATGTGGAGAGTAGGATTAATTAAGTAATTAAATTAGCGGGTTCGGGTTCAGCTTGAGGCGGATGCAGGTTGGATAAAGGGAGTAGAGGGTTAGGGTTGAGGAGGCAATATAAAACCCCATCCTCATGGCTTGTGGCTCTCTATTTGGAGCCACCCAAGCAATTGAAGAAAGGGGCAGCCGCAAGCCACCACGCCCAGCCACCAGTCATCTCTCTCTCTTCTTCCTCTCCCTTGGAGCCGCCGCCCTTGAGCCAGCCGACGAGCCCCTCTTCTTCCCCTCTCTTCCTCTCTCTCTTTTACCCTCTCCTTGGAGCCAAGCCGACAGCTTGGGTGGAGCCGCCGCCCTTCTTGTAGAGGAGCCACCACCTCTTGTTGAGCCAAGCCGCCCCCTTTGAGGCCGGATTCGGAGGCCGTTGATTTAGAGTTCCTCGTATTCCTTTTTCCTAGATCAAGATGAGTGGTTTTACACCTCCTTCTCGGGTTTACTTCGAGTTCTTGAAGCCATTCTTGAAGGCTTGGATGATTTGATATGTTTCCCGATGAACTCTCGATTTATCGTTGATCTTTTGTGTGCCGTGTTTTGAGGAGACCCAAACCCCTCCCCTATAGGGCTCAACAGCCCTTGGAGAATCCTAGGGTTGCTCGGCCAAGGTGAGAAAAGGGGGTGCCCTCCAAGTGTTCGTTGAATTGCCAATGTGAAGGGTGTAAATTCTCTTGCCTTCTATGATTCAAATTATTCATGGATCTTGGTGCTTATAATTTAGATGCATGCTAGATAATAAATCTGTGATTTTTTGGAAATTTACCATGTAATTCAAAGATGGATTTTATTTTGAGGGTTGAGGGTTCTTGATTTAAATTCTTGAAAGCAAGGGTTGGATCTTGGTTAAAGAAGTTTGTGATGCTTGATATTCTTGTTTTTTAAGCATGGTTTATGTAATAATTTTCTTGATAGTTTTAATTCTGATGTAATGGTAATTAGGAGGTTGTATTCTGTGAATTTTCGGATTTAAATCTTAATTATGCTGAAATTTAATGCTGCTGAAATTTCATGCTGAGATGATGATTCTGTGATGTTTTAAAATTATTTACTGTGATGTATGTATTTCTCTGAACATAATCGTGTAACCTATCGTTTCAACTAGAAAATATAGTTTGGAAATATAGGACACACTCTGGAGATCAGGTTAGGATTAGAGACATTGGTTTTGGGCAGAACAGTAAGCTAAAATAAAATTCTAAAACAAAATCCTAAAACAAAACCCTAATCTTGGTGATTTAAATTTTAATTGCATAATTAAAATTGAGTTAAGGGTCAACATAATCTGTAATGAACCAACACATAAAGTTTGCATGAAATAAAACCACACGGGTTCATGACATTACGGGTCTAGGAGTTGGGGTCGGGTTTTGGAGTGTTGAGACACTTTCCAATGTGATCACCCCTAAGACACCGTAGGAGATTAATGACTTAGGTCATGGTGCGTCATATCTTTATGAATGGCAGAGAGACTCGTAGAGAAGTCGGATTGTGGGCTAAGCTTGGGAGGTTGGATGGCTAATTCCCAACTTGCAGAACAAGTTCCGAGGGCCTTTCCCAATTGTTCTGGTTTGGCCTAGTGGGATAAGTTCGGAGGGTCTACCTGATTCTCCCCGAAGTGGTTTTAAGGAATAAGTTCGGAGGGCCTTTTTCGATTATTCCTATGATATCTTTTAAGAGTAAGCTCAGAGGGCCTAACCGATTACTCTATGATATCTTAAAGGGGCAAGTTCGGATGGGCGAATCCTAATTGCCCCTACGCGTCTCGTGGAGCAAGTTCGGATGGCCTTTCCCGATTGCTCCTGAGTTTAATTATATTAGGATAAGTTCGGAGGGCCTTCCCAATTATCCTAGTATGTGATGTTTGCCTTAGGGCATAGTAGGCTTAGGCCTGTTCTTCTTCACCGTCAGGGTATTGGCTGCCTTCGGGCAGGAGGTAGCTAGATGGCCTGATAGCTAGTCACACCTTCATGACTTTATCCCTGTAGAGATAGATGTTATGCTATTGCTTATCTCTGTGCTGTTTTATTGTGGGGATCAGTAGAATCGCTCACAGAGTTCTTTGAACTCACCTGTTGTCATTGTTTTGTTTTGCAGAGCCTGACCGGTGAGGTGTGCTGGAGCACTTGGCGCAACTGGAGGGCAGAAGTGCTGCATGATCTTATAGTAGTCCTAGATAGGGTCGTAGTCGAGTCCTTTGGTAGTATGTCATGCACTTTTGTTGGTCTTTGAGTTCTAGCCCTTGAGGGCATTTATATCATTTTACTCAGATTTTATTGTATTTGGTCTGTTGGACTTGATGTATTATTTTCGCATTTTATTCGTTGTTAAATCTAATTTAAGATGAACTCTATTTTTATTAATAAAAACTTGTTGATTTCTTTCCGCTATTATTTATTCTTATGATGTTGGCATGTGCATGAGTTAGGCCGCGGGGTATAGGCACGTATACCCTGGCTGGTCATGTGACCCTGAGTTTGGGGTGTGACAATGTGGTATGAGAGCATGTGGTTCGGTCTGACTACGACCTAGAGTTGTTACCGTATAGGGCATTGCTAGCATCTCAGTATACGGTAGGGTTATGTTATGAGATCATTGGGCTAAGTCTGCACCTTAGCGCGACTCGTGGTTAAGTTTGCAAAATATTAGGGTGAATTTAATTGCCTGATTATGATTTGTTCTCTTTTTTATGATTCCAGATCGATGGAGGCCTTTTAGTGCCACATAGGAATGGCAGTGGCAGTAACTCCACAGAGCGTCGAGGCCGAGGCCGGGGCCGGGGTCGGGGTCGTGGAAGACTGCCGCAGGCCCGGGAGGAACTGGAACAGTCCTAGGGTAGCGGAGCTTGAGGCCGTGAATGGCCTTGTGCCAGAGAGTGCACCATTTTTGGGGGGCTACCCTTGTATGGGTGCCTGGGTTAGAGATCCTTGCAATATTTGCTTAGTATCTTGAATGATTCATTGGGTCTCGTCATATAGTTAAATATTTATGGTGCAGTTTGGTTAGGGTGGCCCTAGGGATCCTAGGGGGCGGTTGATAGAGATCTATATAAGGGATCTATAGGGGTTGGCTGATGCTAAATTTCCCCTATAGTTGAAATTTTGGATTGATTAGAGGATCTTTCCCCTAGATTTCAGGAAATATGAATTATGGGTGTAGAGCGACCTTATGCTTAAGGTCTATAATTATGTGTGCTCAGAGTTGAGCAGGACCCAGAGCAGTTTCATTCTGAGGCATGCTTTGGGTGCGGACAGGTTGGGCACTTCAGAAAGGATTGTCCTGCCAAGGGCGATCAGCAGCCTGATCAGACCAAAGGAAAGGCACCGATGTTAGTAGATTCTGTAGCTCTGAGTGGTCAGACTCAGGGTGGAGGCCAGCGAGGTAGTGGTTCAGAGAGGCCCGCTACACGGGTGTTTACTATGAACCAAGAGGGCGCTAAGGCGTCGAGGGCAGTAGTGTCAGTTAACCTTGTTGTTGGTAGTGCCATTGCATATGTCTTGTTTGATCCGGGTGCTAAGCACTCTTTTGTATATGTTTTGTTCACTGCTAAGTTCTCAAGGATATCTTCTGTGCTTGAATTTCCTCGTGTAGTGTCTACACCTACGAGCGTTTCTGTGATGGTAGAGACAATCTTTCGGGGCTGTAAGGTTGTCATTTGCGGGCATGTGTTGATAGTCGACTTGACACTCCTACCGATGCTGGAGCTTGATGTAATTTTGGGCATGGACTGGTTGGCGGACCATTTCGCCTTAGTGGATTGCATGGCTAAGACTATGACCTTCAGTAAGCCTGAATTGCCCCAGTTTACTTTCCAGTGTGAGGGAAGGGGAGAGCCGTTGATGGTGATGTCAACTCTTTGGGCTCGTAAGCTACTTCTGGGTGGTTGTCAGTCTTTCTTGGCCTTTGTGTCTGTGGCAGAGGAAGGCGGAGGTGCGGCTAGGGACATTGGGGGGACGCCCGTGGTGTGTGGGTTGCCTGATGTGTTCCCGAATGAGTTGTTAGGGTTGCCTCCAGAGAGGGAGATTGGGTTTTGCATTGATTTGCAGCCGTGGGTGAAGAACGATCTCCATTCCGCCGTATCGGATGGCACCAACTGAGTTAAGGGAGTTGAAGTCCCAGTTGTAGGAGCTGCTTGAGTTGGGTTTCATTCACCCAAGTGTTTCTCCTTGGGGTGCTCCAGTGCTCTTTGTGAAACAGAAAGATGGGTCTATGCGAATGTGCATTGATTATCGGCAGCTTAATAAGGTAACGGTGAAGAACGGTACCCGTTGCCCAGGATTGATGACTTATTTGATCAGCTTCAGGGAGCTTAGTGGTTTTCTAAGATTGACCTGCGGTCAGTGTATCATCAGTTGAGGATCTGGGATAGTGACGTCCCTAAGACTGCTTTCAGGTCGAGGTATGGGCACTTTGAGTTCCTGGTGATGTCCTTCGAGCAGCATTTATGGACCTGATGAACCGGGTGTTTAGGGAATTCTTGGATAAATTTGTAATTGTGTTTATTGATGATATCTTGATTTATTCCAGGAGCAGGGGGAGCTTGCTGAGCAATTGAGGGTAGTTCTAAAACTCTCAGTTAGCATCAGTTGTATGCTAAGTTCTCTACGTCCGAGTTCTGGCTGGAGAGTGTGGGGTTTCTTGGCCATGTGAAGTCCAAAGAAGGGGTAAAGGTGGACACCGCAAACATAGAAGCAGTTCAGAATTGGAAGAGGTCGACTACTGTCATTGAGATCCGCAATTTCCTGGGTTTGGCAGGTTATTACAGAAAGTTTGTCGAGAACTTCTCCAGGATAGCAACGCCATTGACCCACCTGACTCAAAAGAATGTCAACTTCGAATGAGATAGTAAGTGCGAGGAGAGCTTTCTGAAGCTCAAGGACCGTTTGACGTCGGCGCCAGTTCTAGTAGTACCCTCGGGCTCGGGAGGATTTATTATTTATTGTGATGCCTCCCGGGTCAGCTTGGGTTGTGTGTTGATGCAAAATGGCAGGGTGATAGCTTATGCCTCTAGGTCGTTGAAGGTTCATGAGAAGAATTACCCGTCTCATGATCTTGAGCTGGCAGCGGTGGTGTTCGCATTGAAGCTGTGGCATCACTACCTTTATGGCGAGGCTTGTGAGATATACACTGATCATAAGAGCCTCCAGTATTTGCTCACCCAGAAGGAGTTGAACCTGAGGCAGAGAAGATGGCTTGAGCTATTGAAGGATTATGACTGCACGATCATGTACCATCCAGGGAAGGCTAACGTGGTAGCCGAAGCTTTGAACAGGAAGTCTATGGACAGTTTGATGCATTTGGCGGTCAGGAGGAGGCCGTTGGCTCAGGATTTGGCCTATGTTTGGATGGCGGGGCAGTCTTGTCAGTATCAGCTTCTGGTGTGTTGGTGGCTCACTTGAGAGTGCAGTCCACGTTGATTGACATATTGCGGGCAGCGCAAGAGGGGGATGCTTTTTGCGCACTCGCTAAGGATCTGGCTAGGAGGGGAGATGTAGGCAATGGGTTCAGTGTTGACTCGGAGGGCATTTTGAGGTTTAAAGAACCAGATAGTGGTGCCAGATATGGCCAAGGTTCGCAGGCAGGTGCTAGAGATGGTTCATCGGTCCACATACACTATGCATCCGAGAGCCACGAAGATGTACCGGGATCTAAGGCATGAAAAGAGAAGTGGCCGAGTTTGTCTCTAAGTGCCTGGTGTGTCAGCAGGTGAAGGCTGAGCATTTGAAGCCGGCAGGGTGGCTCCAGAATCTAGAAGTACCAGAGTGGAAATGGGAGAAGATAACCATGGATTTTGTGACAGGGTTGCCAAAGTCTGCGAAAGGTAATGATTCTATCTGGGTAGTGGTGGATCGCCTAACCAAGACTTCTTATTTTAAACCAGTCAGGACGATCTTTTCAGCCGACCAGTATGCGATGCTGTTCTTGGATCGGATCATTTCATATCATGGTGTTCCGGTCATGATCATCTCAGATTGGGGTACTTAGTTCATAGCTCGATTCTGGCATTCCTTCCAGGGGGCATTGGGGACTCAGGTTCGATTCAGTACTGCATTTCACCCTCAGACAGATGGTCAGTCAGAGTGGACTATTCAGACGGTGGAGGATATGCTGAGAACATGTGTCCTGGATTTGGAGGGCAGTTGGGAGAGGCACTTACCTCTAATTGAGTTTATATATAATAACAGTTATCACAACAACATCGGGATGACCCCATTTAAGGCATTGTATGGGCGGAGGTGCAGGTCACCTGTAGGTTGGTTTGAGTCAGGAGATTCCCTTATGATGGGACCTGACCTATTGGAGGAGGCAGTAGAAAAGGTGAAGCTAATCAGGGAGAGGCTATTAGCAGCTCAGAGTCGCCAGAAGATGTATGATGATGAAAAGGCCAGGGAGGTAGAGTTTGCTATGGGGGACATGGTGTTCCTCAAGGTATCCCCTATGAAAGGGGTAGTGAGGTTAGGTAAGAAAGGAAAGCTAAGCCCTAGGTTCATTATGTCGTTTCCTATTCTCAGGCGCAGGGGAGCTGTGGCCTATGAGTTGGCCTTACCTCCTAGTATGGACCGAGTACATCCAAGTACATCCAGTGTTCCATGTCACTATGCTAAAGAAGTATATTCGGGATGAGTCCTGTATGATTGAGCCTACCGCAGTGGAGATGGATTCAGCAGTCTCCTATGAGTAGCGGCCAGTTAAGGTGCTAGACCGTCAGATCAAAAAATTGAGGTCCAAGGAGATCCCCTTGGTTAAGGTCAGGTGGTAGCACCATTCCGGGCAGGAGGCTACCTAGGAGGTGGAGTAGGATATGAGGGAGTGTTATCCTTCATTGTGTGATGATTTGGTGAGTCCTTAATTTTGTTTACTGAAATTCGAGGACGAGTTTTCTTTAAGGAGGGAGGATTGTAATATCCTAGATTTTTTAATTTTTTTTCCTCTTATGTTGTGTTTGCCAGCCTAACGGACTAGTTCGAGGTCGAGCTAAGTCGACTCATGGTCCGGTGCGAGCTTGCGAGCTCGGGTAAGTAGGATATGAAATATGTGAATTAGGCTTGAGTAGTTAATTTTATTCAATTTGATGTTGTGTATGCATAATTGTTTAATTATGATTTATGTAGATTTTTGCTTGCATAGATAAATTTATTTAATTTTGTGTTGTGTATACATGATGTGTGTCCATGTGTTGGGTGGTTATGTGGTGAGTAGGATCAATTAAGTAATTAAATTAGCGAGTTCGGATTCGGCTTGAAGCGGGTGCGGATTGGATAAAGGGGTTAGAGGGGTTAGGGTTGATGAGGAAATATAAAATCCCCTCCCCTTGGCTTGTGGCTCCCTATTTGGAGCCACCCAAGTAATTGAAGAAAGGGGCAATCGCCAGCTGCCAAGCCCAGTCGCCAGCCGCCTCTCTCTCTCCTTCTTCTCACTTAGAGCCGCCGCCCTTGAGCCAGCCGTCGAGCCCCTCTTCTTCCCCTCTCTTCCTCTCTCTCTTCCCCTCTCCTTGGAGCCAAGCCGGCGGCTTAGGTGGAGCCGCCGCCCTTCTTGTAGAGGAGCCGCCGCCTCTTGTTGAGCCAAGCCGCCCCCTTTGAGGCTGGATTTGGAGGCCGTCGATTTAGAGTTCCTCGTATTCCTTCTTCCTAGATCAAGGTGAGTGGTTTTACCCCTCCTTCTCAGTTTTCTTTGGGTTCTTGAAGCCGTTCTTGAAGGCTTGGATGATTTGATTTATTTTTCGATGAACTCTTAATTTATCGTTGATCTTTTGTGTGTCGTGTTTTGAGGAGACCCAAACCCCTCCCCTATGGGGCTCGACAGCCCTAGGAGAATCCTAGGGGTGCTCAGCCAAGCTGAGGAAAGGGGGTGCCCTTCAAGTGTTTGATGAATTGCCGATGTGAAGGGTGTAAATTCTCTTGCCTTATATGATTCAAATTGTTCATGGATCTTGATTCTTATAATTTAGATGCATGCTAGATAATAAATCAGTGATTTTTTGGAAATTTACCAAGTAATTCAAAGATGAATTTTATTTTGAGGGTTGAGGGTTCTTGATTTAAATTCTTGAAAGCAAGGGTTGGATCTTGGTTAAAGAAGTTTGTGATGCTTGATATTCTTGTTTGTTAAGCATGGTTTATGTAAGAATTATCTTGATAATTTTAATTCTGATGTAATGGTAATTAGGAGGTTGTATTATGTGAATTATCGAATTTAAATCTTAATTATGCTGAAACTTAATGCTGCTGAAATTTCATGCTGAGATGATGATTCTGTGTTGTTTTTATATTGCTTACTTTGATGTGTGTATTTCTCTGAACATAGTCATGTAATCTATTGTTTCGATTAGAAAATATAGTTTGGAAACATAGGACACACTCTGGAGATCATATTCGGATGAGATACGTTAGTTTTTGGCAGAACAGTAAGCTAAAATAAAATCCTAATCTTGGTGATTTAAATTTTAATTGCATAATTAAAATTGGGTTAAGGGTCAACATAATTTGTTATGAACCAACACATAAAGTTTACATCAAATAAAACCACACGGGTTCATGACATTACGGGTCTAGGAGTTGGGGTCGGGTTTTGGAGTGTTGAGACACATTCCAATAGGATCACCCCTAAGACACCGTAGGAGAGTCATGACTTAGGTCATGGTGCACCATATCATTATGAATGACAGAAAGGCTCGTAGAGGAGCCGGATTGCGGGCTAAGCCTGGGAGGTTGGATGGCTCATTCCCAACCTGCAGAACAAGTTCGGAGGGTCTTTCCCGATTGTTTTGGTTTGGCCTCGTAGGATAAGTTCGGAGGGCCTACCCGATTATCCCCGAGGTGGTTTTAAGGAATAAGTTCAAAGAGCCTTTCCTAATTATTCCTTTGATATCTTTTAAGAGTAAGCTCGGAGGGCCTACCCGATTAGTCTATGATATCTTAAAGGGGCAAGTTCGGATGGACGAATCCCGATTGTCCCCACGCGTCTTGTGGAGCAAGTTCGGAGGGCCTTTCCCGATTGCTCCTGAGTTTATTTATATTAGGATAAGTTCGGAGGTCCTTCTCGATTATCCTAGTATGTGTTGTTTGCCTTAGGGCATAGAAGGCTTAGGCATGTTGTTCTTCACCGTCAGAGTGTTGGCTGCCTTCGGACAGGAGGTGGCCAGATGGCCTGATAGCTAATCACACCTTCGTGACTTTATCCCTGTAGAGATAGATGTTATGCTATTGCTTGTCTTTGTGCTGTTTTATTGTGGGGGTCGATAGAATCGCTCATTGAGTTCTTTGAACTCACCCGTTATCGTTGTTTTGTTTTACAGAGCCTGACCGGTGAGGTGGGCTGGAGCACTTGGCGCAGCTAGAGGGCAGAGGAGTCGCATGATCTCATAGCTGTCCTAGATAGTATCGTAGTCGAGTCCTTTGGTAGTGTGTCATGCACTTTTATTGGTCTTTGAGTTCTAGCCCTTGAGGGCATTTATGTCATGTTACTCAGATTTTATTATATTTGGTCTGTTGGACTTGATGTATTATTTCAGCATTTTTTTTGTTGTTAAATCTGGTTTAAGATGAACTCTATTTTTATTAATAAAAACTTGTTGATTTCTTTTTGCTATTGTTTATTCTTATGATGTTGGCATGTGCATGAGTTAGGCTGTGGGATATAGGCTGAGTTTGGGGCATGACACGAGCTCTCAAGCTCACACCGGACCATGTGTCGACTCGGCTCGACCTCGAACTAGCCCACTTGGCTTGCAACACAAAACAACTAACAAAAAATCAAAATAATATCTAGGATATTATACTGCCGATGAACGTTTGTTTGAGAATTATTCTAAATACACTAGGTTTTCGGCAATAACGCAACTCCTGAACATCAAGGCCGATTATAATATCAGTGAGGTTGTGTTTGATCGGATTGCGGGATTGATTAATGGAATGTTTCCTACAGATAACAAGTTTGAGCCAACGTTTTATAAGACTAAAAAGTTGATGAGAAAATTAGGGCTTGGGTATGAAAAAATACACGCGTGCCAAAATAACTGCATTTTATATTATAAAGAAAATGCGCCGTTGGATAAATGCCCTGTATGTGAACATCCTCGCTATAAGGAGAAGAAATCGATTCGACAAAAAAATATCCCGTTTAAGGTGCTTCGGTGTTTTCCACTAACACCGAGGCTTCAAATATTATTCATATCAGAAAAGACAGCCCTCTACGTGAGTTGGCATGCAAGAAGTCGTGACGATACAGTAATGACTCATCTATCCGATAGTGAAGCATTGAAACATTTGGATAGATGTCATCCTTCATTTTCTAGGGATACTATAAATATCATATTGGGATTATGGACGGATGATTTTAATCTGTTTGGTCATTCTGCAACTCCTTATTTAGTTTGGCCAATGTTGCAAACAAATCAAACAAAAAAATCATAATTAGAAAAATATGAAACAAAAAAACAAACTCAAGTAGGAGACCAACACTCAGACGGTGATGCAGCGTGAGGGCACCCTCGATGACTTCGACGCATGAGCGTGGGTCGAGGCTGCAAGTGGCTAGGACCACGGCCGCGTATATGGCTTTGCAGACAGTGGTCATGCGTGAGCCGTGCTCGGGTCACTTGGGGTACCAACCCCTCCGGTCGCTAGTGAGCAGCCGTCCACCTCCAAGACTAATTATGATCAAAGCAGCATGATAAGGACACTACATGAGATAGTCGCACGTTAGAGTGAGATGATGGAGCGTTAGAGTCAGATGATGACGGAGATAAGGACACTACACTACGCAACATCTCAGCTCATAACAGAGTAGGCATCCCTTCGGCATCATCAGATCCTTCATCCTCGAGCCAGTCCATGCCGGTGTACACCCAAGGACTCCAGACCCCGCTATATTATGATCCAAATCTTCCTCCACCGTCGTCGTGAGGTTTATTATTTTGTTTGGATATTAATTTTGTTATTTGGATACTACTTGATTGACTTATTTTGTTTGGATATTGATGCGATAGTTTTGAATTTGAATAGGTTTTATATGATTGTGGATAATTATAAATATAAGTATAATTATTTTGATGTATATCTTGGTGTATCTGTGATGTGTATTTGAATGGATGTGTGTATGGGTGTGTGAGTTATGTTTCAAGTTAAATGTGTCAATGTATTAATGGAAATTAAAAATTTTAAAACTTTTCAGTTACAGATTAACATCATCAGCAACGGCTTTCCCACGGCTTTCCGTGGGAAAGCCGTTACTGAAAGTGTATCATATTTTATGGGTCGTAACCTCAAAGTTGTTGCTGATGATCTACAACAACGGCTCAGCAACGGGCTTTCAGTAACGGCCTTGCGACGGCAACCTGGTCGTTGCTGATGTATATATCTACAATGGCCCTACAGCCGTGGCAGAACCGTTGCTGAAACCAATATCAGCAACAGTTGTGCGTCATTATAGAGCCGTTGTTGATAAGCATAGCAACAACGGCTCTGACCCATAGCATAACAGTTGGTGATAATGTCATTAGCAACGGCCGCTCCGGCCATTGCTGATCTGTGGCTAAGTTATCAGCAACATAATTTTCTGCCACAACTGTGTTGCAACAAGCCAGGCTGTTGCACGCCGTTGCTGATGGCTTTCAGCAATGGCTCGGCAATGGTTGGAGCCGTTGCTGATGCTTGTTATTCTAGTAGTGTTATGGGTAGGTCAGGGATGTCTCGAGCGATGATGTCTCCTAAAATCTCGCGGGGATATGCCAGGAATGGGCCGAAGTTTATCCCAGAGATGGTGGGCTCATTACTGCCAAATCTCTGGTAATTAACAAAGGACATCAATATCCTTATTTGGCCAGGTGGAGCCCCCGGGCTAAGTTGTAACTGGCTCAATCTGAGTGTGGCTCATGAGTGTGAGCGCAGTAGCATCTGATTCGGTCGGACCTAATAGAGCTAGTCCAGCCCTCGAGCTTGGTCAGAGTCCGAGGACTTCGTGTCAAGTTCTAGTAGTGTGCCGACTTCTATTTGTTTGTCGAGCTTTCTGCATGTTTCGAGTGTCTAACCTCGATCAAACTTCGGTAAGTGAGCATGTGTTGAGTTCTGCCCTTGAATTGCTGAGGTAGGTGAGATCAGCGTATCTTGGTCTCGTTGTTTTGCGACTTTTCAGTTTGTGCGCCCAGTGTGGTGGCTACGTGAAACGGGAATGCTCCTTTCCACATGTCGGCCTTCCGTTGTTGCCTTCTATTTTTGGCATTTAATTCTGGCAGGGGGGTAATCATGGTGTAGAGATCGGCATGTCCATTCTTTGAGGAGTTTAAGTATCCACCGCTGATGGGACGACCGGTTGAGATTCATTTTGCTGCTGCTAGAGCACGGCTATTAGTCGTCCGATGAGGAGGTTGTCGTTTCCTGGTCTTTAAAGCTCTCTCCTCTATCTCATTTTGAGTTTTTCTTGCAACCCACATTTTTGCCCGTTCCTTGTTCGTGTTCTTGAGGTCTTCGTCGGCGATGATGCGGGCTCCATTCATCGCCTTGTCTGTTGTCATTCATTTTCGGTAAGTCTTCTTGACTCGGCCTTTTATATCTTCCTTGTCAGGGTCGGCCTTAGGTTGGTAGGTTGTACTGACTTGTCCCTCGTTCATTAGGGTTTTCAATCTTCACTGGGTTGATGGCGAAGAAGGATGTTAGCCTTGAGTTGGTAGTAGGTACATCAGGCGAGGCCGCGGACCCTTACTCGTTGGTTCATGACGAGATAAGGTAGCAGAGTTAGGTGATGACTAGCTCCAATGGTATTGAGGCCCTCCGCAAAGGCGTATTGCTTTGTCGTTCCAACGACGAGGATGCCTTCGTTAGCCTTCCTTATTCTTCAAAGGATATGATTTTTCATTCTAGGGAGTCATGAGTTCTTCTTTGTGTATCGGACCATGTTTGAGGATCTCGGCATCCGGCTGCCTTTTACCAATTTTGAGTTCGGGGTACTAACTCAAGCGAACGTCTCCCCGATGTAGCTTCACCGGTACAATTGGGCATTTGTCCGCTATTTCAAAATTCTAATGGAGTTCCTCGGTGTTGAACCGAGTCTCAATGTATTTTTTCTTTCTTCCAAGCTAAGGGAATGTAGAAGAGCCTGTGGGTGTTCTTTAGTAGCACCCCCGAGAAGGAAACTTTTCGGCCTGTTCAGGAGTTCTTACAAGAACTTCAAGAGGCATTTCTTCAAAGTGAGGTCGAGGCCAAGTGATATTGGCAATTCTTCTTGGATAGGGTGTCGACCATGGAGAAATTTTTGTTGTTCTGGAGGCGGAATCCAATCACCATTTTGGCCCTAGAGGAGGAGGCCTTACCGCTCGAGGATAGGCTCGTGATTAGGTTTCTAAACCAGAATGGGCCTTCTGCTCCTTTTTCCTATGGAGAGTTGTCAAAGTGGGATTGGGACAAGTCCTCGGTCGCAAGATATATAAGTAAGTATGAGATCATAGGGTAGCTATTTCGTTACCTTAGCCATTTTGACTGTGCTAATTCAGGACTCTTCTTTGCAGACGAGATGGTCTCGAGGTTAAACTAGATACCCCTTCGTTCCATATTGGAGGAATTGAAAGGGAAGGCCCCTGCATGTTGACCCAAGGGTTCCACCTAGAACTCACTCTCTATTTTGATGATAACAAACATGTATCTAACTCATTTGTTGAATTTTGAGTTCATGTTAATAGAATGATATGCCTACGAAGTTCCTCCAGAAAATTGCAAAGAATCGAGTAAAAATGGCTCCGATGGGTATCATGTCTTAACTTAGGTTTAGGATTAGATATGAACGTAATATGCCCCTAGGATATCAACCAAACCTATTTTTGCTATGTCCCAAGTCAAAATCCGAAGACTAGACCCGAAAACAAAAATCAAGTGTAAAAATTATCAAACTGGGCTAAATTCAGTGTATCAATCGCTTGGTCGATCGACCGACAAAAGGGTCAAAACGGGCAGAAGAGCTTCAGTCGATGACCGATCACTCGATTGATCGACCGACCAATCGATCGGGTGATCGATTGGCTATTCTTAGAGTTGATTTACAAGCCTTAGTAATCAAGCACAACACTTCTCTTAAGGCATTCTTCACAGTTCAACTCTCGCAACAAATTTCTCCATTCATCTTGAGGAGTTGAAGAAGCCTTCAAGAGTTGATTTCCAAGCCCTAGTTCTCAAGCACAACACTTCTCTTAAGGCATTCTTCATAGTTCAACTCCCGCAACAAATTTCTCCATTCATCTTGAGGAGTTGAAGTGATTGAAGGATAAGAAAGGAGCTCACAAGTTTGACTTAATATTCTTGCTCCTTTAAACTTGTTTTCTTAAGTTGTTTGATTGTGATCGATTTTAATATTAGCTTGTAGGGTGTGCTAGTGAAACACCTTAGGTAGATTATAGAATTGTGTTTTACTAGAAGAATAGTTGTTGAAGCTTTCCCAAATGGTTGAGATTTGAGTCCTCATTGTATTCTTAGAGAAACACTATTTCCATAAAGCGTTTGATTTTGGAAATCCTTGCCTCCTTGGTGAGGAGCCAAGGTAGTAGAGTATGCGGGTTGGCCGAACCATACGAATTGTACGTGCATTGCTTGTTCACATGCCTTGTTAATTGTTCTTATATACTTGTCAAAGCATCCATGCCAAGAGAATTCAAAATCGCTTGTTAGAAGATTAAAATTGAAAAGAGCTAATTCAACTTAAGAATTAGCTAACACACTATTCAACCGCCTCCCCCCCCCCTTCTATTGTGGTTATTTGAATAACATTTGGTATAATTAGAGCTTGGTATTAGGTCAAGACTTAACACTCTACCCTACACTCTAGAATGACTACCGAAAACCACCTAGCTCAGGGACCCTCTACTCATGCTCCTCCACTCTTTGATGGCAATAACTATGCCTATTGGAAGATTAGAATGGATATTTTCCAATTCAATCTCAAGGAATGGATGTTCGGAGATTGATTCAAGTAGAGTACAAACAACCAACTAAAATTATGGATGAATGGAACTTAGAAGTCAAACTTTTCAATGCTAATGCCAAGACCATGAATGTTTTGCATTGTGGTCTTTCCATAAATGAGTTTAATAGGATTTCCACTTGTAAGTCGGCCTTCAAATTTTGGAAAGTTTTAGAGACTACACATGAAGGCACCTCACAAGTTAAGGAATCTAAGATAAATCTACTCATGCATGACTATGAAATGTTTAAAATGCATTTACATGAAACTATTGATGAGATGTATGCTAAATTTCAAAATATTACTAATGATTTATGTAATCTTGGAAATGACATGATAGAAGAGGAGAAGGTAAGGAAGCTCCTCCGATTTCTTCCCAAAGCTTGAGAGCCAAAAGTGATTGCAATCATGGAAGCCAAGGATTTGGCAACCATAAAATCACCGAACTCATTGGATCTCTAATGACTCATGAGATCCACATGTAGGGCACACGAGGAAGATGCCCTCAAAAGCAAGAGCATTGCTTTAAAGGCATCACATCGAGTTGAAGAACCCTCATCATCCAAAGAAGATTTTGATGATCAAGAGGAGATGACGATGATGCCAAGAAGGTTCATGAGATTCATGAGGGGTGGCATGAGGAGAGGCAAGGGAGGCTACACATGCTACAATTGCAACAAGATGGGGCACGTAAGCAAGGATTGCCCTCAACTCAAGATGGCCTCTACCTCCGCTCCATACAAGAAGGACAAAACCAAGAAGAAGAAGAAAGCAATGATGGCTTCATGGGATGAAAGTGAATCATCATCAAGCGAGGAAGACACCAAGAGAGAGAAGACAAATCTTTGCCTCATGGCAAATGACAATGAGGTAAAATTTACTTTTAGTGATATTACAGGAGCATTTAAAACCTTTGCCCCATCCTTAAGATCAAGGAGTTTCGATACAGCCGAGCTAGCACTCAAAAGCCGCCCAAGTCATCGTGTTCGCTCGTGTGCTAACCTTAGAGGGTGTTCGTCGCTGGCAGCACCTTGGATCCGAAGCAAGATCGTGATCTTGGACTTGGGGAGCAAAAGATGAAGTTCAACCTTCAAGTGTATATTCCTAAACCTAGTATTGATTTAACCGAGATGCATGAATCTGTTTGGGTTAAGGATCGGTTTATTCTTTCGTTGTGTGTAAAATTTATGTTGCCTTCCTGTTCCTCGACTAACACAACAATGGTATGAGACCTCTTCCTTTCTAGGTTAAATTGATCTTTGTGTGATTTATTTACTGCATATTGTTTATATTATGTAACGGTTTGCATAGATATATTTGCACGTGGATAAATCAATTTGTACATAGATGATATTTATGTTATTGGGATGTGTATAATGCGATTATATATACATGAACCGATTTCATTGTAAAATAATTTGATTAAATCACAATGATATGAGATCTGTTATTCGGCATAGCCCGGGCCCTTGTTTAAGGCAAAGAGCATTGTGAGGCCTGTTCGATGATGCATCAGCACTCTGTTGAGGACCCCTATGTGCTGTGCCGAGATTACTGGGATCATGCAACTATATTTAATTTGATTTATGAAATCATTTTTTGTTCTAGGGTCGCTACCCCCTTGACCTAACCCGCTAACCAACTAGCAGGACCACCGTAAGACGTTTGGGCTTCGCTCGGACATTATTCGTTGAACCCCAAAGGAGTTTGGATTTGTTAGATCATCTTGCATAATATGATTGTGTTGTATGCTATTTTGTGAAAATTTGCATGGTGCATAGCATGGGCCCCTAGACCTCTGTGATTGACATGTTGCATTTTTGTACGACCTGCGAGTTGCTTATAAAAATGTAATTTGATTATGACCTGCGTGTCATTCCTTCATTGTTGTAATTTTCTAATTTTAATTTAGAGTTATACGATTAGATTAGTTGCTACTTTAATGGAGGATGAGGATGCGGTCACAGGATGCCATCGGGCGAGCTCATGGAGATGAAGACTCCCTTAGATTGACCTTGATCTCCATATTGGCTCATGGAGATCAGTTATGTTTTGGGGCTATGCTATGTCACGTTTATGTTATGCATTTTATTTATATGTATGTGATGTCACATATTTGAGAATGCATGAGCATTAGATGCATGTTTAAAACTATTTTAATACCCTCATATAATAGCAAGTCATTAAAATGTCTCCCATAATTCAAACACCTGTCAAGACTTCGATTGTCCTAATATATGTTCTGTCAAAGCAGGGTGTATTAGACCATCTTAGCAAGGCCGGAGTTGGATAATGGTGATATCCAAGAGTTTGATATGGTTGGACTTAACTAGTCCATCAAAATGGTTTTGGGACTTGGGCATTATATAAGATTTGGATTTCCAGAACATGAGATGCCAATGCCATGGATATCCAAGAGTCACATAGGGATGTGATTGGAAAGCAGTTTCCTACCTAAATAACTTGGCTCTAAGTGATAAGGCAAAGCTTACTTAGGGTTTGAGTGAAATATGGATCTTGGCACACTAATAAATACAAAGTGTTGATATTTTCATATTAATTATTTGAGAGTCAATTTAGCTAGCGGGAGTTATTTGCTCATTACTTCGCATATTTATTTTGTGTAGATAATGGCAACAAACAACACACCTAATTTAAACTTGTGATCGGTCCTTGAAAGGGACAAACTTCTTTGATTGGTTCTAAAACTTGAGAATTGTTCTCAAACAATAAAGGAAGTTATTTATCCTGGAGGAACCTATTCCTGATGAACCTGCAAGCAATGCCCTAAAAGCAAAGAGGGGTGCTTATAGTAAGAATATGAATAACTCCGTTGATGTCACTTGCCTTATGTTTGGCACCATGGAATCTGAGCTTCAAAAGCAACTAGAAGAAATGGAGGCTTATGGCATGATTGTGCATCTCAAGGAAATGTTTCAAGAGCAAGCACGTCAAGAAAGGTTTGATACCACAAAGTTATTGAACTCTTATAAGATGACTCGTGACACTTCTATAAATTCTCATGTGCTAAAGATGAAAGGTTACATAGACCATCTTGAGAAGCTTGGCGCTCCTATTAACCAAGAGATGGCTACTGACCTAATTCTTGGTTCATTACCTGATACATTTAATCAGTTTGTGATGAACTATAACATGCACCACATGAAGAAATCTATTTCTAAATTGCATGGGATGCTAAAGAATGTTGAACATAACATTAAGATGGTTCCTAATGTTCTTATGGTTCAAAAGGGAAACAGTACTAAAAAGAGAGGTAAGGATAAATATAAGGGCGAGGCCCAGAAGAACTTACATCAAGGGATGAAAGGTTCAGACCTAGATGGTGGCTCTAAGCCTATACCAATCCTCAAAAGAAGGCTAAAACATCCAAAGAGGGAGTCTATTTTTTTTGCAATGAACTAGGTCATTTGAAGAGAAATTACAAACTCTACCGAGAAGATCTGAAAAAGAAGAAGAGTAGTGAGACTACTGCTTCAGATATTTTTGTTCTAGAAGTCAATCTATCTGCTTCTGTTTCTTGGGTATTAGATACTGGATGTGGATCTCACATTTGTGTAAATGTGTAGGGTCTAAAAGGGAGTAGATCATTGGCTAAAGGAGAGGTGGACCTAGGAGTTGGCAATGGAGCAAGACTTATTGCGCTAGCTGTAGGGACTTATGATTTACCTTTGCCTAGTGGACTTGTTTTGTCACTTAATAATTGTTATTATGTGTCTATTATAAGCAGAAACATTATTTCAAGTTCATGTTTAGATTTGGATGGCTTTCACTTTATTATTAAGAATAATATTTGCTTCATCTATAACGGTGACATGCATTATGGTAATGCTATTATGTCTAATGGTCTCTATACTCTAAACTTGGAACAAACTAATAAGTCCATTCATAACATTAATACAAAACGGTTTAAGTCCAATGACTTGAACCCAACCTATTTCTAGCATTGTCGATTGGGCCATATAAATGAAACGCACAATTCTATACTCCATCCGGATGGATTTTTAGATTCATTTGATTTTGAATCATTTGAAATATGCATATCATGTTTAGTTGGCAAGATAACTAAAACACCTTTCACAGGGCATGGTGAGAGGGCTAGTGACTTATTAGGCCTTGTACATAGTGATGTATGTGGACCATTAAGTGTACCAATTAGAGGAGGTTATTAGTACTTCATTACTTTCACTAATGACTTCAATAGATATGATTATGTGTACTTAATGAAGCATAAATCTGAAACTTTTGAAAAGTTCAAAATTTTCAAGAATGGAGTACAAAACCAACTTGGAAAGAATATTAAATCACTTCTATCAGATCGAGGTGCAGAATATTTAAGCCAAGAGTTTATTGACCATCTTAAGGATTGTGGGATTGTCTCACAACTTACTCCACCAGGAATGCCACAATGGAACGGTGTTTCTGAACGGAGAAATCGAACCTTGGATATTGTTCGATCCATGATGAGTCATACATATCTTCCAACATTCCTTTTGGGGATTTGCCTTGGAAATTGTTGCACTCCTATTAAATCGAGCTCTATCTAAAGCAGTTCAAAAGACTCCATATGAGATATGAACTGGGAAGCATCTATTTATGTCTTTCTTCAAAATTTGAGGTTGTGAGGCGTATGTGAGATGTTAGGCCTCTGAAAAATTAGTGCCCAAATTTGATAAATGTGTGTTTGTTAGGTATCCAAAGGAAATTAAAGGATACTACTTCGACGTTCCAATCAAGAACAAAGTGTTTGTTACTCAGAATGGTGTCTTCTTGAAAGGGAATTTGTTTCCAAAAGAACTGGTGTGAGTAATGTACATCTCGAAGAAGTTCGAGAACCACAAATTGCTACTAAACCAGATATGGATACTCAAACTAACTCACAAGCAGTTGATGAGTATGTGCCTATGACACAAGGACCATGAAGGTCTAGTTGATGAGATATGGATTTCTCGTCAGTCACGATCACAATGTGATGCTCGTTGATCAAAATGAGCCCACGTCCTACCAAGAGGCCATGGAATGGCTGGAAGCCATGAAATCTGAGATGCAGTCCATGTATGACAATCATGTATGGACCTTGATTGATCCACCAGAGAGTTTTAGAACCATCGGGTGCAAGTGGGTTTTCAAGAAGAAGACTGATATGGATGGCACTGTGCATACCTGTAAAGCACAGTTGGTAGCAAAGGGTTTCAGAAAAACTCATGGTGTGGACTATAATGAGACCTTTTTCATTCGGATTCTACTTGCCATAGTCCCGTATTATGACTACGAGATTTGGCAAATGGACATCAAAACAATGTTCTTTAATGGGAACTTACTCGAGGATATGTACATGACACAACCTGAGGGTTTTAAAAGTTCTAAGAATCTTGAAAAGGTTTGCAAGCTTCAATGACCCATTTATGGATTAAAGTAGGCATCTCAGAGTTGGAATCTTTTTTTTGATGAGACAGTCAAAGATTTTGGCTTTATCAAGAACGAAGATGAGCCTTGTGTTTATAAGAAAGTTAGTGGGAGCACAATTATTTTTCTAGTGCTTTACTTCGATGACATAATGACATATTGCTCATTCCTACATTGCAGTGTGTAAAACCTAGCTAGGGAAATGTTTTTTAATGAAGGACTTGGGCGAGACTGCCTATATTTTTGGCATTCGGATCTATAGAGATAGGTCTAGAAGACTAATTAGCTTAAGTCAGAGTGCATATATTAACAAGGTACTGAAGAGATTCAGTATACAAGATTCCAAGAGGGGGTTCTTGCCAATGTCTCGTGGCATTAAGCTTATCAAGTCTCAGAGTCCTGCTACGCAGGATGAACGAGAGCGCATGAGCAAGATCTCGTAAGCAACAACTATTGGATCTGTCATATATGCTATATTATGTACTCAACTAGATGTATCGTATGCTTTGAGCATGACTAGTAGGTACCAGTCAGATCCCGGTGAGTGTCACTAGATAGCAGACAAGAGCATTCTTAAGTACTTGAAAAAGACTAAGGATGTCTTCTTGGTTTATGGGATTGAAAGGTGAGCGCGTTGTAAGTGGTTACACCGATGCTAGCTTCTAGTCTGACATAGATAATTTTAGATCGCAATCAGGTTTTGTGTTTTGTTTGAATGGAGGTGAGTTGGAAAAGTTCAAAGTAAGACATCGTAGCCGATTCTACTACAGAGGTCGAGTACATAGCTGCATCGGATGCAGCTAAGGAGGTCGTTTGGATAAGGAAGTTCATCTCTGGACTAGGTGTTATTCCCAGCATCTCAAACCCAATGGATATCTATTTTGACAACAATGGAACCATTGCGCAGGCAGGCTAAGGAACCCAGATCACATCAGTGACCCAAACACATTCTCAGACGCTTCCATCTCATTCGAGAGATTATTGAGAGAGGAGATGAAGAATACAAAGTACATACCGATGACAATGCTGTTGATCCATTGACTAAACCACTCTTGTTGTCTAAGTATGATACTAGATCATTGGGTATGAGATACATGGATGATTGGGCCTAGTGTAAGTGGGATATTGTTAGTAGTGTGCCCTAGGCCAATGGAATAATATTCTTATTTTTGCTTTCATTTTGAATTAATGGAACACGTATTTTATATTGTCATTTATTGTGGGAAAAATTAACTTGATAATGGACTCCTTTAAATGGTTGATTTCGCCTAATGGTCATCAAGTACGAGACTTGATAGTAAACCCTAAGACAATTGGAATCATGTTCTAAGCAGTCCCTAGTCGGTAATTATCATTGGACGATAAAGACTGAAGACTGGTATGCAGTCTGACTGACGATGATCACGTTTTAAGATAGATCATAAACACATGTTGGAGAACATGGTGTTTGACAGACCCATCGTGAGAATACTATGTGCATTAATATCATTAGTATATCTCAAAGCGGTAGTGATCGATGTTAGTCGTCCGACTTGATGTCACCATGGATTCCTACATGAGTAAATTTACACGCAGCGGAAGAATAAATCGACCCTCAACCCAAATGGATCCATGAATCTCAATTAAATTAATACTAGGTTTCGGAATATACCCTTGAAGGTCGAACTCCATCTTCTGCTCCGCAAATCCAAGATCACGATCTAGCTTCATATCCAAGGTGCTGCTAGGGTGAACACCCTCTACGGTTAGTACACGAGCGAACGCGTCGAACTGAGCGGCTTTCGAGTGCTAGCTCGATTGTACCAGAACTCCTTCCAATCTGCTTGAGCACGGATCTCCTTCCGAGCTTTCCTCTCTCTCTATCTCTCTCTTGGGTGGAGGTCGACTGCTACAAAGGGAGCTCGACTTCCTTCAAAAGGAGGTCGACTTCCTTTCACAATAAGGTCGGCAACCTTCAAAAGTTGATCATCTACCCATCAAAACCATAGGTGGGTCTTTATAGATGTGTTAATCATATTAATTGAGTCATCTCAATCGTTGATCAATTCAAAGCCATATCTAAAATTTTAAAACGATTTTAATGCCCAAGAAAAAATATTGTTAATAATAATTACCAATGATGAATTTCCTAAATTTAAGATGTCGATTATAATATATCCTTTAATAACGATTATTAAAGATACGTTACATAAATTGTAATCGACATAATTTCAATTCTAAATCATATTAAAAATTCAGAATAATTAATTTTGATTCAAAAACTCGTTTTCAAATTCGAAATTAATTTCCAAAATTAACAAGAGAGATATAGTTGGTTAATGATCATACAGATCCAATCCGATGAGTCATAACCCTAAGCCCAATTCGGTTCGCCCTATGTGTGTTATATGTAGGTTCATTTAACGTTGATAGTAGGTCCAAAATTCATTTACAACCCACAAATTATAAACAGTCTCTAGCAAGACATTATGACTACCCAAGTCAAGTGAGGTCGACGATCCGAACAACCTAACTCACTGTATAATAGTTTATCCTTTTATCACGCGATATCTTGATCGAGCGCATAGTTAACTCAATTTAAAAACTGATTAAACATTAAAGCAATCTAGTGAAAAGTTAGTCGACTCCGATGAAATTTAGACATTTAATTTTTTTTAATATAATTTTCTAAACTATATTTATTTTGCGAATAAAATCGATCGCTTTATCGAAACAGCTTGCACATCTGTGTCTAGGTCTGGTTATAATTTAGAAAAATTACTGGCAACCATCTCAGAAATGGTATGCAAAATGATGCCAGACAATTCATCCCATTTATTACTGTGAAAGAATCAGTCGAGGGAGTTGTAGAGAAGCCAGGCAATTCCTCCCATTTAATTACTGTCCAAGAACCGAATTGAGTGAGTTATTGAGAAGCCAGGTAATTGCTCCTATTAACGCAACAATTAATAGATGTAATAGCAGGATATATAATATAGAGTGGGTGAGTTCTTGATTCATCCAACTTTTCCTCCAGCTCTTTGCTCATTTGAAGAAGAAGGAGGAGGAGGAGGAGGAGGTAACGACGATGGAGACTTCAAGGGATAATACAGGAATGCTGATCGCAGCGGCCGTGGACAGGGACAAGAGCAGCCAAAGCGCTTTTAAGTGGGCTCTAGAGAATCTCATCACAATGGGTCAAACCATCACGCTCATCCACGTCTCCAACAAGCCTCCGTGTAATTTATTTCTCTCAATCTTCAAGCAATCGGTCATAATTCCTAGCTCAGACCAAATAATTATCAACCAATTCTCCAGCAGTAGGCGGACATCAAGAAGACACAGCACCGCCAGCATCAAGGGAAGCAGTTCTCGGGCCCTTCAAGACTTTCTGCAGAAGGAAAAATGTGAGTCAAGTCTCCATTGATCGATATTTCACTCTTTCAGTAGTTTGTGGATGAAAGAATTGTTGTTCTCAACTCGACTGCAGGTTAATCACAAAAGCGTCATTCTGGATGGCACTGACGTTCCGAGGGCGATCGTCGATTTCGTTTCGACTGCTGCGATCGAGAAGCTTGTTGTTGGATCATCGAAAGGCGGATTTATGAGGTCTGATTAATTATCTCTCGTAACTTTCTAAATCACGCTCATTAACTCTTCTGCTGATTCCATATTGTATGATATGGATCAGATCATTGAGAAGCACAGACATCGGCAGCAGCATCTCCAAGAGCGCGCCGGATTTCTGCAGCGTTTACGTCATCTCCAAAACAGGGAAGCTCAACTCCGTGAGAAACGCCGTCCGTCCGGCACCGACTGTTTCGCCTTACCGCTCGCAGCTCCTAAGTGAAGCATGTCATCAACCTGCCCTCATCGAGCACCATCCCCGTTTTCTTGGCAATCGATCAGGTCTCCTCTATCTTTCTCCAGGCAATATAATTAATTAATTAATTTGGAGCACATTCTAAAATAAATAATTCATTTATTTTTTCAAAGGCGATGCTGCACTCGCCACTCGGAATCCGCGCAAACATACTGAATTAATAAGGTAAGATTAATTTCATAATGAAATCCATACTCTTCGATTAATCATTTTATTTTAATTGTTTTATGCCTTGAACAGTTCACAAAGCAGTTCACCGTTCAACGGGGGAACATCGACCACCACAAGATCTAACGGAAAACAGACGACGACGGGCGGCGGCGGCATCTCGTTGCAAAGCCGCGGCGGGACGAGCATCTTCAATGTACTGCCTCCGGGATTAGCCAAAGCGGCGGAGGGCCCTGATCATGTATCCGAGTCAACTCATTCATCGCTCATGTTCTCGGCTGCTTGTTCTAATTCGTTCGGCTCCTCTGAAAGCTCTTCATCTCAGACTCCGGTATATACGTCGACTATTTCTACTCAATTTATCTTCGAACAAACTTTAAAGTTTGAACCTAAGCAATCTAGCAATCTGTTTTAAAAGCAACTCATAATTTGCAGGATGAGTTGGAAGCAGAATTGAACAGGCTAAAACTGGAACTGAAACAAACAATGGATATGTACGGCACTGCATGCAGAGAAGCAAACACTGCTAATAACCAAAAGGTTCTTTTTCAAATTCAGACCGAGTATTAAACCGGATGAACCATCGACTTTTGGTCCAATTGTGAGAGACGAGCCGGACTTAATCCGAGATTAATTCCGGATCGAACCGACCCAAACTTAGCCGATTTTTATAGCATTGGTTTTCTTCTCTGCTCGTAGGCAATGGATTTCAAGCGATGGAAGATGGAGGACCAGCGAAAGCTGCAAGAAGCTCGAGCCGCAGAAGGAACCACCGCAGCTCATGCGCAGAAGGAGAAAGCGAAGGGCATGGCAGCATCTAAAGCACGAAAACGAATGGATGCCGAGTTGGAGTCAACCTACGAAAACGGCCAGGAGAAGCCGGCGGATCTAGATTCTTCTACCTTCTCTGGTCTGCGATATCGCAAGTACACGATCGAAGATATTGAGGCCGCCACGGAGCACTTCGCGGACCACCGGAAGATTGGAGAAGGTGGATATGGCCCTGTCTATAAGTGCTACTTAGATCACACTCCTGTGGCCGTCAAGGTCCTACGGCCGGGTGCGGCCCAAGGGGAGTTACAGTTTCATCAAGAGGTATGCATGAATTGAAGGTGAAGCAGCGTCGTGGATGACCATTCTTGAGCTCTTAATTATAGAGTTGGTAACGCCCTATATTTGTTTGATGAAATGCCTTGCAGATTGGGATATTGAGCTGCATTCGGCATCCGCACATGGTTCTCCTCCTCGGTGCTTGTCCAGAGTACGGTTGTATTGTGTACGAGCATCTGGCGAACGGCAGCTTGGATGACCGTCTGATGCGGCGTGGGGGAACGCCGCCGATTCCATGGCAGGACCGGTTCCGCATCGCCGCGGAAATCGGGTCCGGTCTCCTCTTCCTCCACCAGACCAAGCCGGAGCCGCTGGTGCACAGAGACCTCAAGCCCGCCAACATCCTGCTTGACCACAACAACGTGAGCAAGATCGGCGACGTCGGCCTTGCCCGCCTGCTCTCGTCATCGGAGGCGGAAGATGGCACTCACTACCGCATAACGTCAGCCGCCGGAACGCTCTGCTATATCGACCCGGAGTACCAGGTGACAGGGATGCTCGGCGTGCAGTCTGACGTCTACTCCTTCGGCGTGCTGCTGCTGCAGCTCATCACTGCGAAGCCGCCCATGGCGCTGGTCCACAACGTGGAGCGAAGTATTGCCAACGCGGCGTTTGCGGAAATGCTCGATCCAAATGTCCCAGATTGGCCGGTGGAGGAAGCTTTGT
The DNA here is from genome assembly GCA_034359265.1 of Canna indica. Classification (NCBI taxonomy): domain Eukaryota; kingdom Viridiplantae; phylum Streptophyta; class Magnoliopsida; order Zingiberales; family Cannaceae; genus Canna; species Canna indica. The sequence goes on along the minus strand of CP136891.1, from coordinate 66,150,693 downwards.
GCTTAGCACAGCTGGCGCTTAAGTGCACGGGGCAGAAGGGGAAGAACCGACCAGATCTGGGGAAGACCGTGTTGCCGGAGCTGCATCGATTGAGAGCCATTGGAGATGACAAAATGCCACAGTTTGCGCTCGGAACCTTCCCTCCTTCCATTAAACAGTCTCAAGTTTCTCTGCAAGTAAGCTTATCATTCCTCACCACAAAAGGATATTAATTTCACTCAAAAAAACAAGGAATCTTATTATATAACCTCGAAAATGACCTCGTTTTTCTTGTAAAATAGATTTAGGAATTCATAAAATTCAATTTGTCTAAGTTGAGCTTATTCCATGATATTTTATGCTCGTCCAGGATATGCAAAGTGGCCCTCTAAACTTTCATTCAGGGTATGAAAGCCCATGAAGTCAGTGAAGTTTGTCAACAACTGGAAGATGATTGAGCTCCTACTGAGAATCAATTGTTTATTCCTCTTGTATATATAATTCTTTGCCTGCATCCTCTTGTATATATAATTCTTTGCCTGCCTTCTTTGTTCTTTTCAATTTATTTTATCATTTGATGGTTTGTTCATATCTGTTCAAATTTAACGAGAAAGTAAGGTGCTGTTTGGTTAGCGAAAACTATTTTTTGATTTGATTTTAGTGAAATTAAAAATTTAATTTCGAAAACTTGATTTTAGTTTCTAGTTTTCAGTTTTCTGAAAACGCGTTTGGTTAATGAAAACAACATCAATTTTAGTTCGTTGAAACCAGTGAATATTTATTTGGTTATAAAAAATAATATTAATTTTTCTTGAACATTTTTACTAGTAATTAAATATTTAGTTAGTTTATAAAATTTAATGTTTGCTAATATTGCTATAAAATATTTACGTGATTAATAATTTAATATTTTTTGTTCAATTAGATATAAAAGTTAATTAATAATTATTATAAAATTTCAGAAAAAATAAGTCTAATGGTCTAAAATTAGTTTTGATTAAATTATAAATAGATTAACTTAAAGAAAATTGAGTTATTTAAAATTTGGATTTGAGTCAATTAGATATAAATTAGTTTAATTAATTTATAAATTTAAGATAATAGTTTGAGTTGAAAATGATGATTTTTGCTTTTATTTTTAAAAATTAGATATAGTTTGATTTATTTTTAAATTAATTAATTTTATAAAAAATATTTATAATTACAAAGTTGTCATTGCATTTTGATAACGAAACCGACAGTCTCGAAACCACAAAAAATAACATTTTGGTGTTTTCATTTTTATTAATAAAATTGGATTCGTTTTCATTCTGGTTTCGATTCAGTTTCATAAAAACGCTGAACCAAACGCATTTTTGTAAGTAGATTTGATTTCAGTGAAATTGAAATCATAAAAATAATTTTGGTTTTGTAACCAAACATGTCCTAAGAGACTGAGAAATCAACGTCTGAACATTAATTATTTTACTTAGGGATCTAATATCATTTCAAGATAATTTGTCTGGCTGAGAGAGTAGAAATTCTGGCCTGAGAGAGGATTTATCCATTAAAGAAGTATAAGAGTTGTATTTTTTTAAAAAAAAGGGTCATGGCAAATGTCGATTGTATCAATATTACATCCTTAGTTTTAATATCAAGTGTCGGTTGTATTTCTTTTCAGTTCTCTTAGAAACTTCCCAAAAAAATGCTAAAAATGCATTTAGCTCATGGTAAATGAATTGCAATGTCTCATCCATCTTCAATTATCTACTTCCGAATAATTAAAAAATACACTTAAAATGATTAATATGCTTCACTTATAATTAAATTAACTATAAATAATGGACTGAACCAGAACTTTGGGCTCTGTCGGATCATGCCCAGAAGCGCCGACACTCAAGAACCAAACTCAAGTCAAGCTAGACACCGCGTCCTCATTAATCATAAGGAATTCATCAATTACATTAATCATAAGGAACTCATCAATTATGAACTCGACATCTTCGAAATTATAGCATCTACCCATTATGAGCACATCCCCACGACATATAGGGAGTCTTTATCGCCCGAGACATCTCTATCATTCACTATATACAGACACGACGCATATCAGGTATACTCTTGATTTCAATTTTCCATACCCACACCTAGTATACTCTTGTCTGAAGTCGGGGTGATGTGGGCCTTCGCATCTCCTGGTTCGGCGCGACTCCGAGGGTGACCTACAAAGATACTCTGATGCTAAAGTAATCAAGAAGGAATCCAAGATGGTGGTTGGGTATAGAATTGGAATCAAGAGTACACTTGATGTGCATTGTGTCTATCTTATGGGCATGTCAGGAATGTCTCGGGCGATGATGTTTCTTAGAATCTCGCGGGGATATGCCGGGAATGGGCTGAAGTTTATCCCGGAGATGGTTGGCTCATTACTGCCGAATACCTGGTAATTAACAAAGGACATCAATATCCTTATTTGGCCAGTTGGAGGCCCCAGACTAAGTTGTAATTGGCTCGGTTTGAGTATGGCTCATGAGTGTGGGCGTACTAGGATCTGATCCGGTCGAGTTCTAGTAGTGTGCCAACTTTTATTTGTTTGTCGAGCTTTTTGCATGTTTCGAGCATTTTGCATGATAATAGACATATCTAACTCATTTGTTGAATTTTGAGTTAATGTTAAAATCGCAAAGAATCGAGTAAAATGGCTCCAATGGATATCGTGTCTTAACTTAGGTTTAGGATTATATATGAATGTAATATGCCCCTAGGATATCAACCAAATCTATTTCTGCTATATCCCAAATCAAAATCCGAAGACTAGACCCGAAAACGAAAATCAAGTGTAAAAATTAGCAAACTGAGTTGAATTCAGTGTATCAATCACTTGGTTAGTCGATGGGTCGATCGACCGACAAAGGGTCAAAACGGGCAGAAGAGCTCCAATCGATGACCGATCACTAGATTGGTCGACCGACCAATCGACTGGGTGATCGATTGGTTGTTCTTAGAGTTGATTTCCAGGCCTTAGTACATAAGCACAACACTTCGCTTAAGGCATTCTTCACAGTTCAACTCTTCTGGTATTCTTCAAAGTTCATCTTGAGAAGTTAAAGAAGCCTTCAAGAGTTGATTTCCAAGCCCTAGATCTCAAGCACAACACTTCAGGCATTCTTCATAGTTCAACTCTCGCAACGAATTTCTCCATTCATCTTGAGGAGTTGAATTAATTAAAGGCTAAGAAAGGAGCTCATAAGTTTGACTTAATATTCTTGCTCCTTTAAACTTGTTTTCTTAAGTTGTTTGATTGTGATTGATTTTCATGTTAGCTTGTAGGGTCTGCTAGTGAAACACCTTAGGTAGATTATAGAATTGTGTTTTGCTAGAAGAATAGTTGTTGAGGCTTTCTCAAATGGTTAAGATTTGAGTCCTCATTATATTCTTAGAGAAACACTATTTCTATAAAGCGTTTGATTTTGGAAATCCTTGCCTCCTTGGTGAGGAGCCAAGATAGTAGAGTAGGCGGGTTGGCTGAACCACTATACGAATTGTGCGTGCATTGCTTGTTCACATGCCTTGTTAATTGTTCTTATATACTTGTCAAAGCATCCATGCCAAGAGAATTCTAAATCGCTTATTAGAAGATTAAAATTGAAAAGAGCTAATTCAACTTAAGAATTAGCTAACACACTATTCAACCCCCTCCCCCCCCCCCTTCTATTGTGGTTATTTGAATAACATTTGGTATCAGAGCTTGGTATTAGGTCAAGACTTAACACTCTACCCTACACTCTAGAATGACTACCGAAAACCACCTAGCTCAAGGACTCTCTACTCATGCTCCTCCACTCTTTGATGGCAATAACTATGCCTATTGGAAGATTAGAATGGATATTTTCCAATTCAATCTCAAGGAATGGATGTTCGGAGATTGATTCAAGTAGAATACAAACAACCAACTAAAATTATGAATGAATGGAACTTAAAAGTCAAACTTTTCAATGCTAATGTCAAGACCATGAATGTTTTGCATTGTGGTCGAGGTTTATCCTAGAGATGTCGGACTCATTACTATCAAATCTCTGGTATTAATGAATGACATGGGTGTCCTTATATGGCCGAGTGGAGCCCCGAGCCAGGTGGTATTCGGCTTGACTTGAGTTTGGTTCACGAGTGTGGGCTTTGTCGGGCCTGATCTAGCTGGGCACAAAGTTGTAGTCCAATCCATTATTATTATTATTATTATTATTATTATTATTATTATTATTATTATTATTATTATTATTATTATTATTATTATTATTATTATTATTATTGGCAAATGAAATCGGTTAATCGCGGTTAACTGATTAACCAGACTCGCAAAATCTAGTTTCAGATAGTAAATTTGATGGTTTAGTTTCGGTTAGTAAAATAAAAAAACCGATTAAAATTGGTTTGGTTTCGGTTATCGGGTCGTGAATAACCGGTAGCCGAAATCGGTTATATGTTTCGATTTCGGTTATCGATTGTCCACAGTTAACTGGTAACCGAAACCGGTAATATTTATTATTGTGATATTTTTTATATATTTTAAAATTTATTTTACTAACTGGTTATCCGTTTACTACCGATTAACTGGTTAGTAAACGGGTAACCTGTTCTATTCAAACCCAACAAACTGATTTCAGTTATTCGACGGATAATCGAAACCGAGCTCGAGTCGGTTTCGATTGCGGATACTAATTTTTGAAATCGGTCGATTTCAATTTTGGTTAGTAGGATTTTAATCGGTTTTGGTTTCGGATAACCAGCGAAAATATGACTAACCGAAACGTTGGCATCCCTAATGTCACGCTCCATCTTAGGGTCACGTCACCGACCAGGATATACATGCCTATACCCCGCAGCCTATCCCATGCACATGCCAACTCAAAAGAAACATAGCGGAAATATGTAACGACAACAGATGAAACTGAAAATTCAAATAAGTTTTCATTTTAAGAAAAGAAGTCCAACAAGCCAAATAAAGTTTCAAAAATAAAGAAAAAATCATACTTTTGGTCCCTATAGTTTACTCAAATTTTGGTTTCAGTCTCCATATTTTCAAAATTTTAGTTTTAGTCCCCACACTTTATTTCCGTTTAGGATTTGGTCCCTACCATCACATGAGGCCTAAATGGAGCTGACGTGAATAACAAATGCTGACTGGATATTGCTGACGTGGACCTGCAGGGACCAACTTTGTAAACTATAGGGACTAAATCCAAAATTCAAGTAAACTATGGGGACCATAATTATTATTTTTCTTTAAAAAATATAAGAAATCAAAAGATATTTTTAATTTTATTTATAAATGTAATATCCTAGATATTTTCATTCTTTTCCTTATTGGTTGTGTTTGCAAGCCAAGCGAATAAGTTCGAAGTCGAGCCGAGTCGACTCATGGTCCGGTGCGAGTTTGCGAACTCGGGTAAGTAAGAATATGAGTTATGTAATTTTGCTTGTGTACATTAATTTATTTAAATTTTTTTATGTTGTGTATGCATGATTGTTTAATTATGTCGCATGTGGGTGTACATGTATTGGATGGTTATGTGGAGAATAGGATTAATTAAGTTAATTTAAGTTAGCAGGTTCGGGTTCGACTTGAGACGGATGCGGGTTAGATAAAAGGTTCAGAGGGATTAGGGTTAAGGAGGGAGTATAAAAACCCCTCCCCTTGGCTTGTGGCTCCCTATTGGAGACACAAGCCATTGAGGGAAGAGAGGAACCGCAGCCCCCCCCCCCCCTCCCCTCCCCTTCCTCTCTCTTGCATCCGTCGAGCCTTCCCCTCTTCTTCCTTTCATTTGGAGCCGAGCCAAGAGGAGTCGACTTGAAGCCGCCGGCCCCTTTCTCTTCCTCTCTCCCTCTCTCCCTCTCTTCAAGTCAGCGGCTTGGAGTGAGCCCCCCCCCCCCCCCCTCTTCTTTCTTTGAATCGAGCCGTCGATTCGAGGGCCGTTGTCTGGGGTTTCTCCTCTCATCATCCTTCCTATTCGAGTGAGTGGTTTTACTCTCCTTCTTTCCGAGTTTCTTCGGATTCTTGAAACCGAACTTGAAGGCTTGGATGTTCTTGAATTTTTTCCATTGATCTCGCAAGTTTTCACCGTTCTTTTTTATTGCCGTAATTGAGGAGACCCTAAAACCTTCCCTATGGGGTTCGGAAGCCCTAGGGGTGCTCGGCCAAGGATGGAGCAAGGGTGCCCTCAAGGTGTTCGATGAAATGCCCAAGTGAGAGATTTTGGTTATCTTGTGGTTTATGTCTTGAATTGTTTATTAAAATGAGTTCTTATATGTTCAAGCATGCTTAGTATTTAATCTGTGATTTTTGGAAAAATCATGTTTTTTTACAAAATATGGATCTTGATGTTGATGCCATGAAGGTTCTTGAAAGATAGGTTTTTGATCATGGTGTTTGTTCTTGTTTATGGTGTTATTGGTGCTTGTTAGCCTTATTTAAAGATTGTGAACTTTGGGAGATATATCTCAAGATTAGCATTATGTTTTGATGATAATTAAGGATATAATTTCTATAAATTTAGGATTTATTTTCATGCTATGATAAAAATTTAATGTTGTTGGAATTTCATGCTGAGAATGAAGAATCTGTGCTGTTTTTAAAATACTTGTTGTGGTGTATGTATTTATCTGAGCATAGTCATGAACCTATCGTTTTGACCAAAAAATATAGTTTGAAAATATGGTACACACTTTGGAGACCTATTTCGAATTAGACACATCAGTTTTGGGCACGACAGTAAGCTAAAACAAAACTCTAATTTTGGTGATATAAATTTTAATTGCATAATTAAAATTGGGCAAAGGGTCAGCATAATCTGTTATGAAATAACAAGTAAAGTTTATGCATGAAATAAAACCACACGGGTTATGACTTTATGGGTCTAGGAATTGGGGTCGATTATTGGAGTTTTGATACGCTTTCCAATAAGGACACCTCTAAGACACCGTATGAGAGACTTGACTTGCACTACTAGAAATTGAGTCTTCAGCAACGGCTATCAGCAACGGTCGCTCAAGCCGTTGCTATTTGCAACGGCATTCTTACGGCCGCTCAAGTCGTTGCAGATATGTTGTATCTGCAATGGCTTTCTAACGGACACGCACGCCGTTGCTAATGATTTTAATTATCAGCAACGACTTTCTAACGGACAAGTGAGCCGTTGCTGATGATAACTTATTAGCAACGGCTTTCTAACAGACGAGTGAGCCGTTGCTGATAAGTTTATATAGGTCGCAGATCGCGCCCGACCCTTCTTCCTCCCGCTGCTGCCGCCGCCGCCTCCTCCTCCCGCCTCTCGCCGACGCTGTCGTCCGTCCTCGACCGCCGATTTCAGGAAATCATCACCGTCCGACCTTCTCTCCCCGTTGCGGCCGGCCAGAAATCTGACCGAAATCCTATTTTTAGGGTTTCGGCCGGCGGTGTTCAGCCGATGGCCGCCGCCAGAGCTTTTACAGTGTTCGGACACTCTGTCCGGACACTGTACGCCGGCGCCGACCGGACTCCGGCGCCGGAAATTGCAGATTAATATTTTTTTAATTTCTTTATATATGTTAATTAATCATTTAGATTAATTGTTTAATTTGTTAGATTAATTGTTTAATTTGTTAGATTAATTATTAGGGTTTAGATTAATTTTTAGGATTTAGATTAATTTCGAAATCGTCCACTTCGGACGCGCGCCGGAATCGTCCACTTCGGACGCGCACCGGAATCATCCACTTCGGATGCGCGCCGGAATCGTCCACTTCGGACTCTTCCAATTATCGTCGAATTTGGACTCGTGTTGGAATTGTCCAATATGGACTCGAACTGTCTCGAAACATTTAGAAAATAATCATCCATCTGACGAGTTGATATGTTTCACGTACGCATCGACGAGTCGGATATGATTTAGCAAAACCTTAGATCCGTTCGGGGATTGTATGTTCGTGTAAAAGAAGTAAATGATCTTTTATACGACATACAATTCTTGAATTGTCCCTAATTGGATAATTTGGGAATATAGTTATTTGTACTGCACTTACGTTCTTATTTTAACTGTTAACTAATTATTCTAAATTTCGGCAACATCTCTCTTGTTCTCCGATACGCGCCCAGATGATATGCGTATTCGGAGAACTGTAGGGAGATGCTGTCGAAATTTAGAATGAAGTTAGCGGTTAAAATAAGTACTTAGTGCAATATAAATAACATAAATCCCGAATGGAATAGGATAATCTCACCAAAAGACATTAACCAAAGAAATTGTCATTGATTGACAGAATCATGTCGGCTGATCGAGAGTTGGATGTACCGACGTCTTCATCGTGGAGCTTTAACGAATGACTTTCGATTAGGCGTACCGTACTTCCTAAATTTCGCCTGTTCGGATTGGAATTTTGTTAGCATCGGTGATCAAATCCGATGTCTGTGCCGCATTTGTTCGAATGGACGATTTTTGGATCGGGAGACTGTCACTCTGCATCTATATACCAAAGGATTTGCACCAAGATATTTTCTATGGACTTGTCACGGGGAGTCACGCGAAGTCGGGACGTCGAGCAATCCTGTCGTTCAGACATATGGTGAATCTTCCTCTGCTGGTGCTTCTTCATCCAATCAATGTAATCCCTATAGAACTATAATACTTTATAGTCTTGGGGGTCAATTCCACCTGAATGATAATGTTGATCGGCCAGTTCTTCAGACATCAGTCCCACCAGATACTACAGCGGTTGATATCACAGAAGTACAAACTGCGGTAGAGATTGAATTACCGAATAAAGAAGCTGCAGAATTTTACGAGATGTTGAAAGCTGCCGATGAACCTTTGTATGAGAATTGTCCTAAATACACTAGGTTTTCAGCAATGACACAGCTCTTAAACATCAAGGCCGATTGTAATATCAGCGGAGTTGCGTATGATCGGATTGCTGGATTGATTAATGGAATGCTGCCTACCGATAACAAGTTTGAGCCAACTTTTTATAAGACTAAAAAGCTAATGAGAAAATTGGGGCTTGGGTACGAAAAAATACACGCGTGCCAAAATAACTGCATTTTATATTATAAAGAAAATGTGCAGTTGGATAAATGCCCTGTATGTCAACATCCTCGTTACAAGGAGAAGAAATCGGTCCGACAGAAAAATATCCCGTTTAAGGTGCTTCGGTATTTTCCACTAACACCGAGGTTTCAAAGATTATTCATGTCGGAAAAGACAGCCCCCTACATGAGTTGGCATGCAAGAAGTCGTGATGATACAGTAATGACTCATCCATCTGACAGTGAAGCATGGAAACATTTGGATACATGTTATCCTTCATTTGCTAGGGATACTAGAAATATCAGATTGGGATTGTGCACAGATGGTTTTAATCCGTTTGGACATTCTGCAACTCCTTATTCAGTTTGGCCAGTGCTGCTGACAGTTTATAATTTGCCACCGTCAATGTGCATGAAAGATGAATTTATTTATCTTTCGATGATTATTCCGGGTCCTAAGGGTCCGCGAAAAGAAATTGACATATTTCTCAGACCCTTGATAGATGAATTGAAAACATTATGGACTGAGGGAGCTGTCACTTATGATTGTCATCAGAAGCAAAACTTCAATTTAAAGGCCGCGGTCTTATGGACAATCAATGATTTCCCGGCGTACGGCATGTTGTCTGGTTGGAGCACTCACGGCCGACTCTCTTGTCCGTATTGTATGGAACACTCTAAATCAATCAGTCTTCAGAACAGACGAAAAATCTCATTCTTTGATTGTCATCGTCGATTCCTACCGGTTAAATTTACTAAGGGCAGAGTCGAAATAGATGGACCACCACCGATGTTGTCTGGTGAACAAATGTTAGCACGTGTTTCAGTATTTCCAGATATAGTATTTGGTCGCAATGAAAGAGTGTCAGGTTTTGGCCAAACACATAACTGGGTGAAAAAAAGTATCTTTTGGGAATTGCCCTATTGGAGTTCATTATTGATTCGACATAATTTAGATGTCATGCACATTGAAAAAAATGTGTTTGATAATATTTTCAACACTTTGATGGATATTTCCGAAAAAACTAAAGATAATGTCAAAGCCCGACATGATATGAAAATACTTTGTAAAAGACCAGAGTTGGAGTTACAAGAGGTCAACGGACGATATCTGAAACCGAAGGCCCTATATGTGTTAAATAAACAACAGATCAAAGATGTTTGTCAATGGGTAAAAGAACTCAGATTACCCGATGGATATGCTTCAAACTTATCTCGATGTGTGAACGTCGATGATTGAAAAATATCAGGGATGAAGAGCCATGATTGTCATGTATTCATGCAGAGATTACTTCTGATCGCATTTCGAGATCTTCTACCTGATAATATTTGGGGTCTGTTGACTGAATTAAGTATGTTTTTTAGAAACATCTGTGCAAATGTCCTTCGAGTCGAAGATATGTCAACACTTGAAAATAATATTGTTGAAATCATATGCAAGCTGGAGCAGTTTTTCCCTCCTGCATTTTTTGACTCGATGGAGCATCTACCGATACACTTGGCATACGAGGCACGAGTTGGTGGCCCCGTTCAATATCGGTGGATGTACTTATTTGAAAGATACATGAATCGTCTGAAGAAAAAAGTAAAGAACACCGCAGCTGCTGAAGGATCAATATCTGAATCGTATATCATCCAAGAAATTTCAACATTCTGCTCATTTTACTCTGAATCGACAGTACAGACAAGATTTGATCATCTTCCACGTAACGACGACGGGGGTGTTCGACATTCAGATGGACGTTTAAATATATTTTGTCACTCTGGTCGTGCTTTTGGTTCTCGTCCATCTCGACACTTAAGCGAGGAAGAGTATCATTTGACACACTTGTATGTATTACTCAATTGTCCAGAGATTGAACAATTCATTGAAATATTTGACATTGAGATGGTGCAAAAATACTCTATTCACAACGATGAAGAATTGGAGAGATTACGGAATCGTGATTTCCCTACTTGGATTCAGACTTACAGCAAAGATCACAGAGCTGAAATAGATGAAAGAATATTTTAGTTTGTTAGTGGACCGTCGCGACTTGTGTCGTGCTATAGCGGATATTTTGTTAATGGGTATAAATTTCACACGGTTGAATATTCATTTACAAAGAAGACGATGAATGTTGGGGTCTGTGTGAAAGAGACAACCTATGTTGAATGTGATATGGATTTTTATGGACTGGTGGAAGAAGTGATAGAGTTGCACTACTTCGGCTTGAAATCAGTTATTCTATTTAGATGTCATTGGTTCGATACAACAGAAATGGGCATGAAAGTTCATCCAAAATACAAACTTGTTGAGGTTAATTACAAATCTAAATTGGCAGCAAATAAGCCTTTTATATTGGCATCACAAGCCGAACAAGTATATTACGCGAAGTATCCAGCTCAAAATAAAGATAGAGCAGATTGGCGTGTAGTCTGTAAGACAAAAGGTAAAGGAAAAATTGATCCGATAGTATGAGAAAATGAGCTGATACCTGATATGACACATGGTTTCTATCAAGAAGATGATCCTCCTGCTGTAGATCGTATTATTCCAATACTCGAGGATGCAGACACAACGTCAATTCAATTAGAAGTTGAATATGCTGATGATGACTATCATGAAATTGAGGAAGCTGGAGATGAAGAAGATGAAGAAGAGGAAGAAGAGGAAGAATTCGAAGACTATTATTCAGATGATGAGGAATAATTGTAAAGTATATATTTTATTAAATATATCTCTACTATTTATACAATAATCTGATTATATGTCTATTAGGCAGATATGTCTGGTCGTGGTTATTATCGCAGGAGAGCTTCGGAGTCTCCGATCGGTGAGACTCCTACACTTACTCATGTTGTTGATCCTCCTATTGCTGATCCTCATGCCGATGATACTGCCGAGGCTAGTACATCCAAACGCAGGCGGCCACGCGGGCCGAACAGGTGGCAGCCTCCACCAGCCACAGAGTCACGTAGATTGATTAGCGTGATTGGGGAGCGGTAATATATCATGAATTATGAATCATTACAAATTCATTATATCATAATATAATATTAATTTATTTTTGTTGTGCAGGTTCGAGCAAGAAGAAGTGTCGGGGAGCATTTCTTCTACTATTCGACGATACATGCACGGGGCATGGCCTACATGGTCTCACGTGCCTAGCGAGCATGTCGACATGTTATGACACGAGTTTGAGGCACGTATTTTTATTTTTTTTACATGCATGATGATTAATATTGGTACTGATATTATTATTTTGCAGGCTCGCTATACATGGGCCGAGGACCAAAGGCCCTTCATTTACGCTGCCTGGGAGGCTATTTCCCGGGCAAGGTACAACGGCCAGCTGGGGCAGGCTCGGTCCCAGGCGATGGCCCGAGCTGGGACCATTAACATCGCGGAGACTCGGGGATACGGCCCCGATTGGATTACTCCGGATATATGGGACCAGCTCGTGGGAATATGGTCGACGGATCGATGGCGGGAGGTTTCTCGGAATGCGGCTAGAAATCGCATGTCGGGGGGAGCAGCGCGTCACACCGGCGGCTCTGTTGCATTTGCAGTCCACGCGAACCGTATGGTAAGTATATCTTTTAATTATATATTTTATTTGTTACTATGTGTACTAATTAATGTATTTGTTTTGTAAATGTAGACGACGGTGTCGGATGACGGGACTGTCCAGCGACCCTCCCCGATGGCGGTGTTTGAGCGGACTCACCGTCGAGCACATGGGACGGGGGAGTACATAGACAACCGCGCTGCATACATTATGGTAACTATATATTTGTTTAAATTATTCATTATATATTTATAATTTAAGTTTTATGATAAATATTAAACAAAAAATCAAACTCGAGTAGGAGACCTACAGCCAGACGGTGGTGCAACGCGGGGGTACCCCCGAGGACTTTGACGCAGCAACGTGGGTCGAGGCCGTAGGTGGCTGGGACCATGGCCGCGTATATAGCTTCGCAGATAGTGGTCATGCGCGAGCCGTACTCGGGCCACTTGGGGCACCGACCCCTCCGGTCGCTGGTGAGCGGCCGTCCACCTCTAGATCTAGTTATGATTATAGTAGCAGAATAAGGACTCTAGAGGACACGGTCGCGCGTCAGACTGAGATAATGGAGTGCCAGAGTCAGATGATGGCGGATATACAAGCTATGCTACGCAACATGTCAGGTCATCCCGAAGCAGGCATCTCTTCGGCATCATCTAATCCATCGTCCTTGAGTCAGTCCACGCCGGTGTACACTCAAGCACTCCAGACCCCGCCATATGATCCAGACCATCCTCCATCGTCATCGTGAGATTTTTTTTATATTGACTTTGTTACTGAGATATTGGACTTGTTTAATTTATTTTGTTTGGATATTGATACTTCAATTTTGCATTTGAATAGTTTTTATACTATTGTGGATAATTATCAATATAAATATAATTGTTTTGATGTATATCTTGGTGTATTTGTGATGTGTGAATGAATGTGTGTATGAGTGTATGGGTGTGTGAGTTATGTATCAGATAATGTATCAATGTATCAATGGAAATTTGAAATTTTAAATTTTTTCGTTGCCAGGTTCACATCATCAGCAACGGCTTTCCCACGGCCGTCCGTGGGAAAGCTGTTGCTAAAAGTGTATCGAAAGCCGTTGTTGATGACCTACAGCAATGGCTTAGTGACGAGATTTTACTAACGGCATTGCTACGGACTCAGCGGCCGTTGCTATTAATGTTATCCGCAACGGCTCCGGGTCCGTGGCAAAACCGTTGCTGATAATATTTTTAGCAATGGCCCGAGCGGCCGTTGCTGATCCGTTGCTAAGTTATCAGCAACGCGATTTTCTGCCACGGCTCCATTGCAACGGCTCGGCTGTTGCTGATGCTCTTCAGCAACGGCTTAGCAACGGCATCAGCCGTTGCCGATGCCCATTTTTCTGGTAGTGTTGGGTCAGATTGCGTCATATCTATGAATGACGAAGAGGCTCGTTGAGGAGCCGAATTGCGGGCTAGGCCCAGGAGATTGGATGGCTAATTCCCAATATGTGGAACATGTTCGGTTGAGCAAATCTCGACTGTTCTAATTAGCCTCGTGGGATAAGTTCGGAGGGCCTACCTGATTATCCCCGAGGTGGTTTTAAGGAATAAGTTCAGATGGCCTACCCGATTATTCCTGTGATATCTTAAAGGGGTAAGTTCGGAGGGCCTACCCGATTACTCCTGTGATATCTTAAAGGGGCAAGTTTAGATGGGTGAATCCCTATTGTCCCTACGCATCTCGTATAGCAAGTTCGGAGGGCCTTCCCGATTATCCAAGTACGTGTTGTTGCCTTATGGCTTGGTAGGCTTTGTCACGTTGATCTTCACCGTTTGGGTGTTGGATGCCTTCGGGTAGGTGGTGGTCAGATGGCCTGTTAGTTCGTCACTCCCTTGTGATCTTTTCCTGCTAGAGTCAGAAGTTTTGTTTTACGCATCTTATCTGTGTTATTTTTTTTCATGGGTGTTGGTAGAGCCGCTCACTGAGATCTTTTGAACTCATCCGTTGTCGTTGTTTTGTTTTGTAGAGCCTGATCGGTGAGGTGGGCTGGAGCACTTGGCGCAGCTGGAGGGCAAAGGAGCCACATGATCTCATAGCAGTCCTAGTTAGGGGTCGTAGTCGAGTTTGTAGTAGTTTGTCATGCACTTTTATTTTGGTATTTTGGAGGTATAGTCCCATGGGGACATTCATGTTTTTATTCAGATTTTTGTTTGAATTTTAGTACTGATACTCTTAGATTCATTTTATTCTGCACTCGAGCTTTTGACAAAAACTATATTGTTTAATGAAATCTATCTCTATTTCTTTTTAACATAAAACTGTTGTTTCTTTCTACTATCTTTTGTGAGTTTGCATGTGCATGAGTTAGGCTGCGGGGTATAGGCACGTATACCCTGGCCAGTGATTTGACCCTAATTTTGGGGCGTGACAATGTGGTATTTAAGCATGTGGTTCGGTCTGACTATAACCTAGAGTTGTCACCGTATAGGGCATTGCTAGCATGTCAGAATACGGTACGGATATGTTATGAGATCAATGGGCTAAGTTTGCACCTCAGCGCGACCCATGGTTAAGTTTGCAAAATGTTAGGGTGAATTCAATTGCCTAATTATGATTTGTTTTTTTTGTTTGGTGATTCCAGATTAATGGAGGCCTTTGATGCCGCCAGGAGCGGTAGTGACAGCAACTCTACTGAGCGTCGAGGCCGAGGCCGGGGCCGAGGTCGTGGGAGACCACCGCAGGCCTGGGAGGAGGTGGGACGGGATCCCATGGTTGTACAGTTGCAGGCCCGAGCGGCTGAGCTGACTGAGGGACTCCGTAAGGAGCAACAGTTGAGGCAATAGCCACAACCAGTACCGGCAGCACCCGCAATACCAGAGGTGGCCCAGCCAGTGGCACCGGTGGTCAGAGCCCCCAGAGCACATTCATATGCAAATTTTGTTGCATTCAGGCCACCGGAGTATACAGGGACAGATCAGCGAGTGGTGGTCACCAGTTTCCTAGGAGATTGCTATGAGTTGTGCATGGGGCTTGGTTGTTCTTCTGAGACGACCGCTCGATTGACCGGGCTATAGCTGAGAGGTCTAGCCAAGGATTGGCTTCACACCTGCAAGAACTGTAGAGCAGCTGATGCACCACCCCCTATTTAGGAGGAGTTTAAAGTTGCTATGGTGAGAAGTACCTACCGAATAGCGTCCGGAATAGGCGGGTGAAAGAGTTCGAACTACTGTGTCAGACGGGCAGTATGTCGGTGACAGATTATGAGATGGAGTTCACTCAGCTCTCGAAGTATCATCCCACCTTGATAGCCACAGAGACCGCCAGGATCAAGAGGTTTGTTGAGGGATTGAGGCAGCAAATCGCCAGACTGATCCTTTAAACAGAGGACACTTCCTTTGCTCAGGTTGTAGATGAGGCGCTCCAAAAGGAGACACTGGTATCAACAGATAGGCATGATGGTCCGTAGAAGAAAAAGTTTCGACCCCAGTATTCGGGGGGTCGGCCAGCTCACTCAGAGGGGATTTTGAGGTCAGTAGATCCACCGCAGGGCGGAGGTCATAATAGTTCCAGAGGCCACATGGATTCAGGACCAGAGGCATCATCTGGAGGTTCGCAGCGGAGATCTGGGGGCTTGCTGGGGACGTTCAGAGGTATGTTTCAGTTGAGGGCAGGTTGGGCATTACAAAAAGGATTGTCCTAGAAAGGGCAGTCAGCAGCCTGATCAGACCAAAGGAAAGGCACCGATGTCAGTGGGTTCCGTAGCTCAAAGGGGTCAGACTCAGGAAGGAGGCCAGCGAGCTGGTGGTTCAGAGAGGCCCGCTGCACAGGTGTTTGCTATGAACCAAGAAGGTGCTGAGACGTCCAGGGCAGTAGTATTAGGTAACCTGGTTGTTGGTTCTGCAGTTGCATATGTCTTGTTTGATCCGGGTGTTATGCACTCTATTGTGTCTGCATTCTTTACCGCTAAGTTGTCAGGGATACCTTCTGTGCTTGATTTACCCCTTGTGGTATCTATGCCTACGGGCATTTCTGTGATGGCAGAGACAGTCTTTCGGGGCTGCGAGATTGTCATTTGTGGGCATGTATTGATAGCTGAATTGACACTCCTGCCCATGTTGGAGCTTGATATAATTTTGGGCATGCACTGGTTGGTGGACTATTTCTCCTTAGTTGATTGCAGGGCTAAGACTATGACCTTCAGTAAGCCCAGATTGCCCGAGTTTACCTTCCAGAGTGAGGGAAGGGGAGAGCCATTGATGGCAATTTCAGCTCTCAAGGCTCGAAAGCTACTTCTGGGCGGTTGTCAGTCCTTCTTGGCCTTTGTGTTTGTGGCAGAAGAAGGCGGAGGTACGGCTAGGGACATCGGGGGGGCGCCCGTGGTATGCGAGTTCTCTGATGTGTTTTCGGAGGAGTTGCCAAGGTTGCCTCCAGAGAGGGAGATTGAGTTCTATATTGATTTGCAGCCTGGGGTGAAGCCGATCTCCATTCCACCGTATCGGATGGCACTAGCTGAATTGAGTGAGTTGAAGTCCCAATTGCAGGAGCTGCTCGAGTTGGGTATAATTCGCCCAAGTGTTTCTCCTTGGGGTGCTCCAGTGCTCTTTGTGAAAAAGAAGGATTAGTCCATGCAGATGTGCATTGATTACCGGCAGCTTAATAAGGTAAATGTGAATAATCGGTAACCGCTGCCCAAGATTGATGACCTATTTGATCAGCTTCAGGGAGCTCAGTGATTTTCTAAGATTGACCTGCGGTCAGGGTACCATCAATTGAGGATCCGGGACAGTGACGTCCCCAAGACTGCTTTCAGGTTGAGGTATGGGCACTTTGAGTTCCTGATGATGTCCTTTGGGCTGACTAATGCACCTGCAGCATTTATGGACCTGATGAACCGAGTGTTCAGGGAATATTTGGATAAATTTGTGATAGTGTTCGTTGATGATATCTTGATTTATTTCAGGAGCGGGGAGGAGCATGCTAAGCACTTGAGGGTAGTTCTGGAAACTCTCAGGGAGCACATATTGTATGCCAAATTCTCCAAGTACGAGTTCTGGTTGGAGAGTGTTGGGTTCCTTGGCCATGTGATGTCCAGGGAAGGAGTGAAGGTGAACCCTGCAAAGATAGAAGTCGTTCAAAACTGGAAGAGGCTGACTAATATCACTGAGATTCGCAGTTTTTTGGGTTTGGCAAGTTATTACAGAAAGTTTATGAAGAATTTCTCCAGGATTGCAGTGCCATTGACCTGCCTGACTTAGAATGGTAGAGTTGTGTATTGATGCAGAATGGCAGGGTGATAGCTTATGCCTCCAGACAGTTGAAGGTTCACGAGAAGAATTACCCGACTCATGACCTTGAGTTAGCAGCGGTGGTTTTCACATTGAAGCTGTGGCATCACTACCTTTATGGCGAGGCTTGTGAAATATACACCGATCATAAGAGCCTCTAGTATTTGTTCGCCCAAAAGGAGTTGAACCTGAGGCGGAGAAGATGGCTTAAGCTTTTGAAGGATTATGACTGCACTATCATGTACCACCCGGGGAAGGCCAATGTGGTGGCCGATGCTTTGAGCAGGAAGTCTTTGGGCAGTCAGGCGCATTTGGCAGTTAGGAGGAGGCCGTTGGCTCAGGAATTGGCCATGTGTTTGGATGGCGAGACAGTCTTGTCAGTTTTAGCTTCTAGTGCACTGGTGGCTCACTTGAGGGTGCAGTCCACGTTGGTTGATATGTTGCGAGCAGCATGGGAGGAGGATGCTTTTTGTGCTCTCACTAAGGATCTAGCAAGGAGAGGCGATACCGATAATGGTTTCAGTGTTGACTCGAAGGATGTTCTGAGGTTTAAGAACCGGATAGTGGTGCCAAATATGGCTGAGGTCCGCAAGCAGGTGCTAGAGATGGCTCATGGTTCACATACACCATGCATCCAGGAGCCACGAAGATGTACCGTGATCTAAGGCAAAAATATTGGTTGAAAGGCATGAAAAGAGAGGTGGCCGAGTTCGTATCTAAGTGCCTAGTGTGTCAGCAGGTTAAGGATGAGCATTTGAAGCCAACAAGGTTGCTCTAGAACCTAATGGAAATGGGAGAAGATAACCATGAATTTTGTGACGGGGTTGCCAAAGTCTGGTAAGGGCAATGACTCTATCTGAGTAGTGGTAGATCGCCTAACCAAGACATCGCATTTCATACCAATCAGGATGACCTTTTCAGCCAAGCAGTATGCGAGGTTGTTCTTGGATCGGATCATCGCATATCATGGTGTTCCTGTTATGATCATCTCAGATCGGGGTACTCAGTTCACGGCTTGATTTTGGCAATCTTTCCAGAAGGCATTGGGCACTCAGGTTTGGTTCAATACTGCATTTCACCCCCAGACAGATGGTCAGTCAGAGCAGACTATTCAAATGCTAGAGGATATGCAGAGAGCATGTGTCCTAGATTTGAAGGGCAGTTGGGAGAGGCACTTACCCCTGATTGAGTTTGCCTACAATAACAGCTACCACAGCAGCATCGGGATGGCTCCATTTGAAGCATTGTATAGGTGGAGATGCAGGTCACCTGTGGGTTGGTTTGAGGCAAGGGATTCCCTTATGATGGGACCTGACCTGGCAGAGGAGGCTGTGGAAAAAGTGAAGCAAATCAGAGAGAGACTGTTGGCAGCTCAGAGTCGCCAGAAGATGTATGCTGATGAAAAGGACAGGGAGGTAGAGTTTGTTGAAGGGGACATGGTGTTCCTCAAGGTATCCCCTATGAAAGAGGTGGTGAGATTTGGTAATAAAGGAAAGCTAAGCCCTAGGTTCATTGGGTCGTTTCCTATTCTCAAGCGCAGGGGAGTTGTTGCCTATGAGTTGGCCTTACCTCCTAGTATGGATCGAGTGCATCCTGTGTTCCATGTGTTTATGCTGAAGAAGTACATTCAGGATGAGTCCCATGTGATTGAGCCTATCGCGGTGGAGGTGGATTCAGCAGTCTCCTATGAGGAGCGGCCAGTTGAGGTGCTACACCATCAGATCAGAAGATTGAGGTCCAAGGAGATCCCCTCGGTTAAAGTCAGGTGGGAGCATCATTCCGGGCAGGAGGCCACCGAGGTGGAGCAGGATATGAGGGAGCGTTATCCTTCATTGTTTGATGATTTGGTGAGTCTTTAATTATTTTTTTTGAAATTCGAAGACGAATTTTCTTTAAGGAGGGAGGATTGTAATATCCTAGATATTTTAATTCATTTCTTTATTGGTTGTGTTTGCTAGTCTAGCGGATTAATTCGAAGTCGAGCCGAGTCGACTCATGGTTCGGTGCGAGTTTGCGAACTCGGGTAAGTAAGAATATGAGTTATGTAATTTTGCTTGTGTAGATTAATTTATTTAATTTTTTTTTATGCTGTGTATGCATGATTGTTTAATTATGTCGCATGTGGGTGTGAATGTATTGGATGGTTATGTGGAGAATTAGGATTAATTAAGTTAATTTAAGTTAGCGGGTTCGGGTTCGGGTTCGGCTTGAGGCGGATGCGGGTTGGATAAAGGGTTAGGCTTGAGGAGGGAGTATAAAACCCCCTCCCCTTGGCTTGTGGCTCCCTATAGCCGCACAAGCCATTGAGGGAAGAGGGAGCCGACTTGAAGCCGATGGCTTGGAGTGAGCCCCCCCCCCCCTTCTTTTTTCTTTGAATCGAGCCAATATATTCTTGAAGCAAATTCGAGGGCCGTTGTCTAGGGTTTCTCCTCTCATCATCCTTCCTATTCGAGTGAGTGGTTTTACCCTCCTTTCCGGGTTTCTCCTCTCATCATCCTTCCTATTCGAGTGAATGCTTGGATGTTCTTGAATGTTTTCCGTTGATCTCGCAAGTTATTGCCATTCTTTTTCATTGCCGTGTTTGAGGAGACCCTAAACCCTTCCCTATGGGGTTCGGCAGCCCTAGGACGACCCTAGGGGTGCTCGCCCAAGGGTGGGAGCAAGGGTGCCCTCAAGGTGTTCGATGTAATACCCAAGTGAGGGATTTTCGTTATCTTGTGGTTTATGTCTTGAATTGTTTATTAAAATGAGTTCTTATATGTTCAAGCATGCTTAGTATTTAATCTGTGATTTTTGGAAAAATCATATTTTTCTACAAAATATGGATCTTGGTGTTGATGCCATGAAGGTTCTTGAAAGATGGGTTCTTGATCATGGTGTTTGTTCTTGTTTATGGTGTTGTTGGTGCTTGTTAGCCTTATTTAAATCTTGTGATATTAGGTAGATTTATCTCAAGATTAGTATTCTTTTTTTATGATAATTAAGGATATAATTTCTATAAATTTCGGATTTATGTTCATGCTATGATGAAAATTTAATGTTGCTGGAATTTCATGCTGAGAATGATGAATCTGTGCTGCTTTTAAAATACCTGTTGTGGTGTATGTATTTATCTGAGTATAGTCGTGTAACCTATCGTTTTGACCAAAAAACATAGTTTGGAAACATGAGACACACTTTGGAGACCTATTTTGGATTATATACATCAGTTTTGGGCACGACAATAAGCTAAAAAAAAACTCTAATTTTGGTGATATAAATTTTAATTGCATAATTAAAATTGGGCAAAAGCTCAGTATAATCTGTTATGAACCAACAAGTAAAGTTTATGCATGAAATAAAACTACACGGGTTATGACATTACGGGTCTAGGAGTTGGGGTCGGGTATTGGAGTGTTGAGACGCTTTTCAATAAGGACACCCCTAAGACACCGTAGGAGAGACTTGACTTGGGTCATGTTGCGTCATATCTTTATGAATGGCAGAGAGACTCGTTGAGGAGCCGAATTATGGGCTAGGCTCGGGAGACTAGATGGCTAGTTCACATTCCGTGGAACAGGTTTGGTTGAGCAAATCTCGACTGTTCTGGTTGGCCTCGTGGGATAAGTTCGGATGGCCTACCCGATTATCCCTGAGGTGATTTTAAGGAATAAGTTCAGAGGGCCTACCCGATTATTCCGGTGATATCTTAAAGGGGTAAGTTCGGAGGGCCTACCCGATTACTCCTGTGATATCTTAAAGGGGCAAGTTCGGATGGGCGAATCCCGATTGTCCCTACGCGTCTCGTGGAGCAAGTTCGGAGGGCCTTCCCGATTACTCCCGAGTTTCTTTATACTAGGATAAGTTCGGAGGGCTTTCTCGATTATCCCAGTATGTGTTGTTGTCTTAGGGCATGGTAGGCTTTGGCCTGTTGATCTTCACCATTTGGGTGTTGGATGCCTTCGGGCAGGTGGTGGTCAGATGGCCTGTTAGCTGGTTACTCCCTTGTAACCTTTTTCTGCTTGAGTCAGAAGTTTTGCTTTACGCATCTTATCTATGTTGTTTTTTTTCATGGGGGTGGGTAGAACCTCTCACTGAGTTCTTTTGAACTCACCCGTTGTCATTATTTTGTTTTATAGAGCCTGACCGGTGAGGTGGGCTGGAGCACTTGGCGCAGTTGGATGGCAGATGAGTCACATGATCTCATAACAGTCCTAGTTAGGGGTCGTAGTCGAGTCTGTAGTAGTTCGTCATGCACTTTTGTTTTGGTATTTTGGAGTTGTAGGCCCGTGGGGACATTCATGTTTTTATTCAGATTTTGTTTAAATATCAGTATTGATACTCTTTGATTCATTTTATTCAGAACTCGAGCTTTTGACAAAAACTATATTGTTTAATGAAATTTGTCTCTGTTTCTCTTTATACATAAAATTGTTGTGTCTTTCCGCTATCTTTTGTGAGTTGGCATGTGCATGAGTTAGGCTGCGGGGTATAGGCACCTATACCCTGGCCGGTCATGTGACCCTAAGTTTGGAGCGTGACAATAAATAATTATAATATTTAAAAATATTAAAATTATGCACACTACGGTAATTTACATTAATTTGGATGGATTTAAACTGACACTGTCATTAGGCGTGAATTCTGCAGTGGTTGTAGAATTCGAAAACCTGCTCTCTTGATCTGCTCATCTCTTCACTGATCACCTCGTTACCTCCATTTTGATCCTAAGTTTAGCGCATTTAAAGTTGTTTAAATTAAATTTCGAACGTCAAAAAGTATTGATTTCCACTCTAATCAATGTCGGTTTTCCATGAATGCCCACGAAATCGTAGCAATAACATTGTATTACGGTATTGCCAGTACAGCAAATGCATAGAAAATTGACATTTATTAGGGTGAAAATTAACATTTTTTGACGTTCAAAATCTAATTTAAACCGCTTTGAATGCGCCAAATTTAGGATCAAAATAGATGTGAGGAGGTGATTAGTGAAGAGATGAGCAGATCGGGAGAGCAGGTTTTCGAATTCTACAACCACTATGAAATTCATGCTAAATTAGGATAATTAACGGATAAAAACCGACGCCTAATGGTGGTGTCGATTTAAGTCCACCCAAATTAACGTAAATTATTATAGTGTGCTCAATTTTAATATTTTTAAATATTATAATTATTTATAAATAAACTTAAAAATATATTGTACTTTTTTATATTTTTTATAAGAAATATAATAATTTTGGTCCCTATAGTTTACTTGAATATTAATTTTAGTCACCATAGTTTACAAAATTTTGATTTTAGTCCCCATAGTTTACAAAGTTGATCCATGTAGGTCCACGTCAGCATCTGTTATCCATGTCAGCTCTGTTTAGGCCTCATGTGACGGTAGGGACCAAATCCTAAACGAAAATAAAGTGTGGAAACTAAAACCAAAATTTTGAAATTATGGGGACTAAAATCAAAATTCGAGCAAACTATAGGGACCAAAAGTATGATTTTTCCCATAAATAAATAACTAAAAAATTTATAGTTTTTCATATAAAAAACTTAATCTCAAACGAATGCAATAGAATGTCCCCAAATGACTACAACTCCATAATACTAAACACCAACTGCATAATCTACCACTAACAAGACTCGACTACGACCCCTAAACTTGGACTGCTATGAGATCAATGGTAGTCCTCTGCCCTCCAGCTGCGCCAAGAGCTCTAGCCTACCTCACTGGTCAAGCTCTGCAAAAAAAAACAGAAAGGAAACAAGGTTGAGCCCAAAGGAACTCAGTGAGCGGTTCTACCAACCCCCACCACAAAAACCAACCACAGAATAAGGTATATATGTATTTGTCTCATACAGGAAAATGCAAGACTGGTGATATGGCTAACTAATCGGTCACTTGGCCATCTCATGCCCCAAAGGCAACCTATTCACATAATCGTGAATATACAACAAGCCTATCTGCCTACCTATGTCATAAGGCATACAAGTCACCCACAAGGGTTATGAGGATAATCGAATTTTACCCCCTTGTTGAGGGGTTTTGTTTTTAGCCTACTGTTTGAGCCCAGTTCGGGTGTATCAAAGCCAAATTTGGTTTCTACAGTGTGTCCTATGATTCCAGACTAAGTTTTCTGGTTAAAATGATAGGTTACACTGCTATGTTCAGTAATCGTCACGCATCACAATAGCAATTTCAAATCTCAGCATCATTAATGATAATCCAGCATGAAATTTCAACATGTTTTAGATTTCAGCATGTCTAATTAATTAACACGAAAATCACAGCAATAATTATTCCTAAATATTGTCAAATCAAATTACTTTCATCACAAATAACAATTAAAAAGTCTATATTCTAAACATAATTTAGCATGCATCAAATCTTTACATCAACATCAAGATTCATGCTTTCATAATTTAAAGAACCATCAAGAACATAAAATTATGCCATCAAGATCAAATATTTTCATATGAAATCATAAATTTAACACTCTGAGATTCATGATTTTGACATTAAACATGATTTAAAATCATAAGAAAATAACAAGATTCATCATCAAGGAATCTAAGCCTCATTAAACATCACATGTTATCTTAGGCAATTTCACAAACACCTTGGGGGTGTCCCATTACCCACCTTGGCCGAGCACCCCTAGGACAATCCTAGGGCTGCCGCACCACAAAGGGGAGGGGAGGGGTCCTCGGGCCTCCTCTTTCATGGCAATACGAGAAAACGATGAGAAATCACAATTTCAACGAAAAAATGACAAGATTTCTCAATATTCAAGAAAACGGCTCAAGAACACAAGAACAAGAAAGAGCGATAGGAAGGAAGAAACACTCACTTGATTAAGAAGAAGAAGGGAGAAAGCAACTCCCGAAGACGGCCTCCGAAATCCGGCACACGAGAGGCAGCGGCGGCGGCTTGGCTCCTAAGGGGGGCGGCTCGGCTCCCCTCTTCTCCAATTGGCTTGTGTGGCTCCACAAGGGAGCCGCCTGGCCCTAGGGGGATTTTATACCCCCTCCCAAATCTCCATCTACACCCTACCCCTTTAGCTAACCTGCATTCGCCTCAAACCCAGATCCAAAATCCGCTAACCACGAGCATCAATAATACATGCTCAAACATATGCAATACAAATTTAATTAACAAGTAAAAAAAACACACAAGTTATGTTTCTACTTACTCGGGCTCTCAAGCTCGTACTGGACCATGAGTCGACTCAGCTCGATCTTGAATTAGCCCGCTAGACTGGCAAAGCAAAATGAATAATAGAAATTAGTCATAATATCTTGGATATTATAATCCTCCCCCCTTAAGGAAAATTCGTCCTCGATTTTTGTTTACAAAGCTTAAGGACTTAAAAAATTCTCAAATAGCGAAGGATATCGCTCCTTCATATCATGCTCCACCTCCCAGGTGGCCTCCTACCCGGAATGGTGCTCCCACCTGACCTTTACCAGAGCAATCTCCTTGGATCTCAATTTTCTGATCTGACGGTCTAGCACCTCAATTGATCTCTCCTCGTAAGAGAGTGTCGAATCCACCTCTACCGCGCTAGGCTCAATCACATGGGACTCATCCCGGACATACTTCTTTAGCATGGATACATGCAACACTGGATGCACTCGGTCCATACTGGGAGGTAAGGCCAACTCATATACCACTACTTCTCTATGTTTGAGAATAGGGAACGACCCGATAAACCTAGGGCTTAGATTCCCTCTCTTCCCAAGCCTTACCACCCCTTTCATAAGAGATACCTTGAGAAAAATCATGTCTCCCTCAGCAAACTCTACCTCCTTGGCCTTTCCATCAGCATATATTTTCTAGCGACTCTGAACTGTCAATAACCTTTCCCTAATTAGCTTCACCTTTTCTACCGCCTCCTCAACTAGGTCGGGTCCCATCATAAGGGAATCTCCCACCTCAAACCATCCTACAAGTGATCTGCATCGCCGCCCATACAATGCCTCAAAAGGGATCATCTCGATGTTGCTACGATAGCTGTTATTGTAGGCAAACTCAATCAGGGGCAAGTGCCTCTCCCAACTACCCTCCAAATCCAGGACACATGCTCTCAGCATATCTTCCAAAGTCTGAATGGTTCGCTCCAACTGACCATCTATCTGAGGGTAAAATGCTAAACGTTCAAGCATTTGATCAATGAATGGAAGGGGAAGATCCTTCCTAGTCGCTGCATTTAATTTTCTATAATCTATGCAAATTCTCCACCCATTTTGAACTCGAGTACGTATTAACTCACCGTCAAGATTTTTGACCACAGTTATACTTGTTTTCTTGGGAACAACCTGTACTGGACTTACCCATTTGCTATCTGATATTGGATAAATCACACCAGCATCTAAAAGTTTCAGTATTTCTTTTTTCACCACCTCCATCATTGGCGAATTCAAATGTCGCTGAGCTTCTCTACAAGGTTTGTTGTCTTCTTCCAATAGTATCTTGTGCATGCATGTGGAAGAGCTTAATCCCTTGATGACGGCTATGGTCCAGCCAATAGCTTCTTTATGTTCCTTAAGTACTTGGTTCAATTTTTGTTACTCTTGAGCGCCAAGTTTGTTGGAGATTATTACTGGAAGGGTTTCTCCTTCTCCCAAGAAAGTGTATTTCAAGTGGTCAAGCAATGGCTTTAACTCCACTTGGGGTGCCTGCACAATAGAAGGTAGAAGTTTAGTGTGAGAATTAGATGATTTTAGGCAAGGAGCATTTTTTTTCTGTGGTTTCAATCGCCTGCAGTTCATCCTGTAATTTATTTTTAGCATTAAATTCAAATCTGTCCAGATTTAGATTCATATCCATAATGCTCAAATTGAAGGTTTCTTGAATTAAGAAGTCTATAAAATCAATACTGTTAACACCAAGTTCTTCGCTAGGAAATTTCATGGCATCATAAATATTGAATTTGATGACTTCCCCATTAAATTCTATAGTGAGTGTATCATCATGTACATCTATTTTTGTCCTAGCTGTGCTAAGAAAGGATCTCCCAGGTAAAATTTCAGATGAGTTGGAGGAAGTATCTTCCTCCATGTTAAGCACAAAGAAATCTACAGGAAAGACTAAATTTTTCGCTTGAACTAAGACATCCTCCAACACCCCTTCAGGGTAAATGGTCGACCTGTCAGCTAATTGAATGACCACATATGTCTTTTTCAATGGACCAATATTTAAATATGAATAAATAGACAATGGTATAACATTTATAAATGCTCCTAAATCACACATAGCCATTTTTTATACCAACGTTGCCTATGTTGCAGGAAATAGCGAACATACCTTGATCCTTGCATTTGGGAGGTAATTTCCTTTGATGTACAGTGGAAATATTTCCTCCCACCCTTACCTTTTTATTACTAGTCAGCTTTTTCTTGTTGGTGCACAACTATTTAAGGAATTTGGCATATCGCGGTATTTTCTTAATGGCATCAAGTAAGGAAATATTTATTTCAACCTTGCGAAAAGTTTCAAGAATCTGTTTTCCTTCATTTTCCTTCTTAGATTTGGCCAGTCTTCTTGGAAAGGGAGGCTTGATCATCAATGTTCACGGCTTTTCTGGTTCATTTTATTTCTGGTTAGCAGTAATTTCAGTTTCTATTTCTGTCTCTAAGGCATGCCCACGTCTTAGCAGACTGGGTTCTATTTCTAAGGTGTGCCCACGTCTTGGCAAACTAGGTTCTGTTAACTCATTTCCACTTTTCAGAGTTATTGCGCTAGCATTCTGTTTTGGGTTGATGACAGTTTGTGAGGGTAGCTTGCCTTGTGATTCCAGCTTGCTTAGAGATGACGCCAATTTTGGATGCTTGCCTTTGTTTCCTGTTAAAATTGTTGTGTATTAATTGCAAGTGATTTAACAATTTCTTCAAGAGATGTACTTGAGTTTGAAGGGATTTGTTGTGGTGGGACAGGTGGTTTGTGCTGGAATTGCTGAAAAAAAATTTGTTGAAAATTTTGTTATCTTGTCTCGTAACTTAAGTCTGGATGATTCCTCCAACCTGGATTGTAGGTGTTTGAATAGGGATCAGGTTTCCTTTGTGGAGGACCTGGGAATCCTCCAATGACATTAGCTTGTTCTTGTGTGTCCTCTTGAAGGGTAGGGCACATGTCAGTGAGATGACCAGCAACGGCACAAATCCCACATACTTTAACATGTGATGTGTTTTCTACAACCAAATTATAAATCATAGTAGTTAGATGAGTAATTTTAGATTCAAGAGAGGACACATTTACCTCATTTACTCCTCTTGAAGGTTCTTGTCGAAGTCCAAATTGTTGTGAATTGGCAACCATGATGGAGATTAATTCTCTACGGCTTGAGGAGTTTTTTTCACTATAGCCCCACCACTTGGTGCATCCATCCCTCCTTTCAATGGGTAGCAAACCTTCATAAAAAATATTGGATTAGTAATTGTTCAGAAATACCTTGTTGAGGACAACTTGCACATAATCGTTTGAATCTTTTCAAATATTCATGTAGAGTCTTCGTGTTTTTTTGTTTAACTCCGCGGATTTCCCTCCTAATTCCAACGTCTCGTGAAACTGGAAAGAATTTGTTCAAGAATAGCCTTAGTAGATCTGTCCATGTGTTGATTGATCTAGGAGGAATGTAGAACAACCACTCCTTGGCTGCATCTGCTAAGGAAAAAGGGAAGCCTCGCAGTTTGATTTGCTCATCGAATATCCCGTGTGGTTTCATTGTTAAGCATACAACATGGAATTCCTTCAAGTGCTTGTGAGGGTCTTCATTTTCAACTCCTCGAAAAATATGCAAGAGATGTATTAGTCCAGATTTTAATTCAAAGTTTACCTCTAATTCTGGGTAAGTGATGCATAATAATGGTTGGTTAAAAGGTGCAATAGCCAGTTTGCGCAAAGTCAAATTGTTTTCAGTCATTTATGCTTCCATTTCAAAGTTAAGGCGTGCCCACGTCTCATCTGCTGTTGAAGATGAGGGTGCTGAAACTTGTTTGCCTCGTTGTTGTGTCGCCTTTTTAAGACTTCTAGCAGTCTTTTCAATCTCGGAATCGTATATGAGTTCTCCTGTGCGATTAGATCTAACCATCAGTGGTAACACGCTGAGATTCATGATTTTGACATTAAACATTATTTAACATTATAAGAACATAACAAGATTCATCATCAAGGAATCTAAACCTCATTAAATATCACATGCTCTCTTAGGCAATTTCATAAACACCTTGAGGGCGAGTCCTATTACCCACCTTAGCCGAGCACCCCTAGGACAATCCTAGGGCTGCCGCACCATAAAGGGGGGTCCTCGGGCCTTCTCTTTCATGGAAACACGAGAAAACGATGAGAAATCATAATTTTAACAGAAAAATGACAAGATTTCTCAATACTCAAGAAAACGGCTCAAGAACACAAGAACAAGAAAGAGCGATAGGAAGGAAGAACCACTCACTTGATTAGAAAGAAAAAGGGAGAAAGAAACTCTCGAAGATGGCCTCCGAAATTCGGCACACGAGAGGCGGCGACGGCGGCTTGGCTCCTAAGGGGGGGGGGGCTCCAAGAGAGGGGGAGGAGGCTCGGCTCCCCTCTTCTCCAATCGGCTTGTGCGGCTCCAAGGGAGCCACCCACCCTTAGGGGGATTTTATAATCCCCTCCCAAACCCCTATCTACACCCTACCCGTTTAGCTAGCCTGCATTCGCCTCAAACCCGGATCCAAAACCCGCTAATCACAAGCATCAACAATACATGCTCAAACATATGCGATACAATTTAATTAACAAGTAAAGAAAACACACAACTTATGTTTCTACTTATCCGAGCTCTCAAGCTCGCACCGGACCATGAGTCGACTCAGCTCGACCTCGAATCAACTCGCTAGATTAGCAACACAAATGAATAATAAAAATTAGCCATAATATCTCGGATATTACACCTAACTATTACTATGGAGTTTGAATTGATTTTTGTGAAAAGAAAATGAATTATATATTTTTTATTATAAAATTAATATTTTTTAATTAATTCAAAATTAAATTATGTTGGTTATATTTTCAAATTTATATTCTATTGATGAGTGTCGAATCCACCAAAAATAATACCTACTTCCTTGAGATTTTGTAGTCGTGACAAGTATGGTCGAATTCACAAAGACTGGTTAGTTTCAAAAATTTTCAAAACCAGAAATTAAAAGAAAGGAAAGAAAGAGGGAGTTTGATTAGATGCAAGAAGACTTAGATGCAAGAAGACGTAAATAAAAATATTTATTAAAAATAGTAATTAAAATTGAGGAGAAAACAATGAGAGGAAGGTCTAGCTAAAGGTACGTTCTCAATTTCGGTTCGTAGGGTTGATCATGGATGCGAGGATGAGTCCCTTAATTTCTAGCAAATCGGTTTGGTCGTAGATAAGCGCTAAAAGCTATGATCTTCTTTAAATCTATGGTTAACCCAAACAAGCGTTGTGATTATACCCTTATTGATTAGTATTTCAAGAGACACTTTATGGAACTATCAATAGCTAAAGTTCTTGGGATCACCAATTTTAATCGACTAATATAAATTGAACAGCAATATCATATGTCGAATTAATTCATAGATTTTCTTAGTATGGATTGAACAACAATCTCAACTAATTTGCCTCTAAATTCGGTATAAAACAGCCATACCGAAAGGCTAACAATTGTCTTAATAACCTGGTAACAGACCAATAATTAAAAAGGAACAATAGATAAATTTCTGCAAGAAATAAACGAATACTAGAAAGCAAAAGAGATTAAGCATAAAGAGATCTCACGATCCGTAGAACCGAAACATCGAATTGTCGTTTAGCTAGAAAGAAGTAAATTAGCCACACATCGCAAACACAAACATCTTCATTCTCCAAAAATCACTGTTGAATTCAAACTTAATTCTAAACTGAAAATAAAAGAGCAAAACAAAAGCCTCCTATTTATTTACAACTTTTCTCCTCTCATAGAAGAATTTCAAACCTAACTAAAATAGAAACGAAAATCAAATCAACCCTACATAGTAATAAACTAATAACCAAATATTTTGGTTTAATATTTTAGACACAAAAGGATAGTCCAAATTCGCATGAAAACTTGGAAACAAAATTTCAGCCTTTAACATGATAAATTCTAGATCTGTCACATGCATCTTTACTAAGGTGTGGGCACGTCCAAAGCATGGCAACCTGGTCCAGCTTTTTTTTCCAATTTCCAGCTTCCAAAAAATGTGCAAGGAGATTTTTTTTATTTCTTTCCATCCTTTGTTGCCTAAAAATTAAACAAAACAATAAAACATTTTAGCAAGTATTTAATCCGAATTTGGCATGAAAATAAGCAACAAAATATGAAAAATAAACATTTCATCATCTATTTTAAAAAGGGTTAATTACACTGTATATCCCGAACTTTAAAGATTTTCTCAATTTTGACCTGAACTTTTATTTGTATCAATAGTATGCTCATATTTTCAATTTGTATCAATAATATTCTCTCGTCAAGTAATCGTGAGTTTTGTCGTTTGACTGATGATATGGCACTGCATACGTGTACCAATATTAAAGTCAACATATAAAATTTGAATAAAAAATAGCCAATGCTAAGTCATTCACGCCATGTCAATAGCAAAAATTAACCTGAATTAAAAATTCAAAAAATTATAGGTCATCAAATTCAACTTAAAATATTAGATATTAACCGCTTAACCTTAAAATTATAGATCACCGACATCGAGTGGTTCTTCCTCGTGTCAATGATCCAGACATTCACCCTCGGCGTCGGAGGAAGTGTCGGATAATATGATTTAAGGTGAGGCCTTTGCGCGTGTTTAGTATTTTATTTTATTTTTATGTTCTGGATTATTAGTTGAGTAAAGTCTGACGACTCGATCGAAACCCAATTCGGACGAGTGTGGGTCGAGTTAGGTAGAAACCAAGGTTGGGTTAAGTGAGGGGTATAGAATCGTAAAAAAAAAAGGTTTATTGGATGGTGCAGTTGCTACAGCGGCACACATCCAAGAAGAAGAAAAAAAAAGGAAGGAAAACAGCGACACTTGAGAGGGCGACGGCGGAGGCGACGGAAGAGGGATTTGCCGCCGGACCGATTGCTGACTCTGACGATCATCGGTGCGAGAGTCATTAAGGTCGTCTTCCCTTTGGTCGATCTTTCCTTGCCGGTGAGTGGTTTAATCTTCTTCTCCCTTGCTTTTTACCCAAGCCGTCCCTCCCCTGTTCAACCGAGATTAGGAGAAGAATTCCCTAGTTTTGATTAATCTTGGTTGTAAATCTATCATGGAATTATTCTTGTTGATGTATGAGTTTATATGTGATGGTGGATTTGTTAATGTTTAAGCCTATGAGGAGATCTTTGTGCTGCCCCATGTTAAAAAAAAACTCTGTTCTGCCGTGAGTGAAGAGCCCTTGAATTGGAAGACTTGGGATGGTTCCCAGGATACCATTCCCACTTCAATCAAGATGCATTTTAATTGAAGAAATAAACTGTTGTAATTGTATGCAATTGATATACAATCTATGGTTTCCCTCCTAGACTACTACCGGTTCTTATTCTAATGGTTATGCGGCTGCTACAAGAGGAATCAAATTCCTCATTTCATTGCTACAGTGGCCTGCTGCCACAGATGAGGAGTTGTTGTAATAGGTGCAATTGAAACACATGCTATGGCTTCTCACTTGATTTCTATAAATTCTTATTCATGTGGGCTGCTACAAGAGAAATCAAGCTCCTCCTCTTCGTTGCTGCAGTGGGCGACTGCCACAAGGAATTCAATTTTCCATTTTATTTTCTTGTCATTTGCTTGCTTTTAGGTGATTGTTCCCTGCACTTACTAATTGGTATCTTATAGTAATATTTCTTGAATATTACCTTGATAGTATCATGATGTTCATATATGCTCATCTTGAATTGATGTTTATGCAATCTACCTAGGTTCACTAGAGGCTTCATTTAAATTAGAATAACAATAAGGTAAGGTAGAAAGATCCTACTCATAGACTCAACCAAAAATCCTTAAAACAGTGAACATAGTTGGCAAAACAGTGAACATAATTGGCAAAATGATGAACACAATTGCACCTAGGGATGAGGCCAGTCCTATGAGAAAGAGGGCATGAGAATAATTGATTAGCTACATGCATGAACTTATTAAGTCCTTAATGCATTCTTTTTATTTATCATTATATATATATATATATATATATATATATCAAAAATGTAAAGTATGTCAGTTGTCTCTTATGGTAAACGCATGGTTGAATATTGGACTTTATATTACTTGGAATGGAAATTGTGATATGTGACGATGCTTGGGCCGGTGTATGGCTATGGAATGGCTATGCGCATGCGAGCTATGTGCATATTGAGGACCCTAGGAGTCCCAAGGCATTTTTGGGATTCATGAAATGTTATGTTATTTATTGTGAATTTATTATTGCTTGTTATATGGACATTGGTTGTGCTTGTGCTTGTGGTCGTGATGGAGATTAGTTTGGACTGATCAGCGGAGGAGGGGTGGACCGGGAAGCTCATCAGCGAGCCACACTAACGACCGACCCGGAGTGGCACTGGTTGGAGGGTTTTCCCAACCAATTGGGGTTACTAAGGCTAGATGGCCTACCTAGCTCAGGAACCGTGGGCGGGAAGCTCACTGGGCATGTCCTAATGATCGACTCGTATTGTTTGGAAATATGCTTGTGTGAATATGTGATTTATTTTCTGTATGGATTATATATAGACTGCTTTGGATTTACACAGATAAAGGATTTATTTCTGAACTTAAGAAATTATTCATTGTATTATGAAATTATCTATTATGCAGTCATTATGCTTTCAATATAACTATTAACCGTGGACTGTGGTAGGCTCAGGACCGAGTCACTCACTAAGTCCAATGTGGACTTACCTTTTTATTTTGTTGTTTTTTTGTAGCGGTCAGAACCAGTAGTAACACTAGAGTATCTGAGTAGCGCAGCAGAGAGCAGCAGGTTCAGGGCAGACTCGTGACAAGTCGAAGTTAGAGTTAGGATAGTGGTCAGGTTTAAAGAGAGTCCTCTAGTGAGACTTATTGTTTCTTTGTTTCATTTATTGTTTCAAAACATTCTTTAAAGTTTGTTTCGGTTGAACATTCATGTTTTCGCGCTTTCTTTAACAAAGGATGGAATTGTTTTGTTTATAACCTTTTGTTAGTTGTTAGAGTTTGAAATAAAAAAAGTTTGGTTTGTCTCTGTGGTTTGTTATTTGAGTTAGGCTTCGGAGTATGCTTGTATACCCTGGCCGATCACACTATTATGGAATTAGGGTATGATAGTACGATTGCCTGCATCCCCCTGGCGAGCGGCGGAGTCGTCGAGCTCGGCTCCACCATGAGATCTTCCAGAGCTCAGAGATCTTGACCAAGGTCAGGTTTTTCTTCAGCCACGGTTTAAGCGGACGTGTCGCTGATTAGCGCGGAGCCTGAGCAAGTCTGGTTGGCTCCATCGCCTGCGGTGGTGGCGTTTGCGGTACTGCAGCCACCTAGCTGATAAATAGCATCGAGTTCACTGAAAATCTTGTAGTTGTTGCCGCCTATGACGGCGGGAACATTGTCGGACTCGGTTACCTCTTTGCTCTTCTTGGAGAACTTGCCACTGGCGCCATTGGAGCTCTCGGGCTCCTTGTCCTTGCACCTCTTATTGTTCCTATTGATGTAGTCGATATCCAAATCCAATGGTCTCCTGCAGCGGTTCAAAAATAGACATCTATTTAATTTTTTGCTTCTTCTTCTTGGAAGAACTGCTGCAAGATGGGGATGGAGTGAAAATGGGAGAAGGGTGGGGGAAGCGCCGCCGGCTGCTGCCGTTGCGGGTGGTGGGCGTGGCATTAAACAGTTTTCTTTTGAACATTAAACAGGGTAGTGGCAGAATATCTCTCAAAGGGAGTAAGTCATGACATTAGGGAGGGGATGTGTATCTCACGGTAGGTGGCACACAAGCCATTCAAAAGAACCTTTGTTACTGATGGCAAGGCCTTGGAGTAAAGTTCTTCTTTCATTGTCTTTCTCAGCTTTAGCTGGTAATGACCTTCACTGTTGACAACAGGTCTTGGAATTAAATCTTTACTATTGATAGCTAGTTCTTGGCTCTTGGGATCTAATCCATCTTTCACCACTTTACTATATATTTACTGGTTCAATGAAGTCCTAAAGTGCTTACCTTGGCAGATCGTTGAAACTGCACGAGACTTAAACATCCCTGTGATCGCTAACGAGGTCTATGGACATTTGGTCTTTCGTGGAAGCAAATTTGTTTCGCTGGCCTCTTACGCTCATTTAGCACCAGTTGTCACCATTGGAGCCTTGTCGAAGCGCTGGATGCTTCCAGGCTAGCGTATGAGATCAAAAACACTATACTTCACTCGAGAGATTTGCTTACAGATTTTGCTTATTCTATTGTGATAGGTAAAGATCGCAACTGAGATGCTCATGAATGTTACCTCTCCTCAGATACAGATTAGAAAAAAACCTTTCCCCATGCTGATCCATTGAGCCAGCGACGAGCAGACTTCCAAACGACCTTCTCCTCGGCAACAAAGCATTCAAATCGGAGGAGGAGATGCCATCGACGGTGAGAAGTGATGGAGCGAACGAGGGCAGCGTCACGGGCGAAGCGCGGGAGAAGGGCTCGAGGGTCAGGGCTACATAGTCGCGTGCCGCTGAGTGTCATAGCCGTCGGCGGAAGAAAAAAATCGCCGGAGAAGAGGAAGAGTGTCATAGCAAAGGAGGAAGTGGAGGAGGGGCTACGGAGGAGGCGATCGGAGGGGCTATGAATATTCTATATCGTTAAGAAAGATATTTTAATTATTTTTTCATTTATTCTTTTTATTTCACTACTAATCAAATAAGGTAATATAATTTTTTATTTAATTCATTCCTTATCAATTCCTTCTTCTTCTTCTTTTTTGACAACCAAATACCATCTAAGTATTATTAATTATGTATTTTCAATTACACTAATCATCTGCTTATGTATACTAAAAAATAATTGGTTTTTGTTTTTGATAAAATCACTCTAAATAATTTTTTTATGAATTTAATTATTCAAAATATTTGTTATTTATAAATTCTATTCTAAATAAATGCATAATATTATTAATATTATAACACAATTACAAAGATATATATATATATATTAACAAACATAATTATATATATGCCAAAATTAAATTTAGCTTCTCATGAAAATTATCGACTTATTAAGATATAAATGAATTATTTTAAGAGAACAATATTATCAAATTATTTTCATATTGCCAAATGCAATATAGTAAAAATTAAAGATAAATTTTAAAAAATCATTAAAAAACTTTATGGTTTACTGTTAAAATCATCATAAATACTTTATAGTATTTGTCAAAACTATTACTTTTTTTATAATATACTGAAATAACCTTTTTCAATTCTATTCATTCACTTAATTATAATTATATTGATAGTTATTGTGTATGCATTTTATTGCATAGAAATTTTTAAATTTGACATGCTTAATAGTATGTTAATCCCAATTCACATTAATATTGATTGTTAGGGATTTTGGTGGAAAATCTCTAACCATTTGTATGTATTAGGGACTTCGGTGAAAAATTCCTAATCATTTGTATGTATATTTTATTTACATAGAAAACTTTAAATTTTATATATTTATGGTCTTAATTACATTTATATTGACAATTAGAGAATTTCACCAAAGTCCCCAACGATCAATATAACTACAATTAGCATCTCATTTTAGGTCATTAGGTTTACTAATTTCATAAGCATGTTAAATCTAAAATTTTCTATGTAATTAAATGATCAAAGTCCATAATTGCCAATATAATTATAATTCGGATTAATTATAAAATATATTCCCACTTTTGATATTTTTCTAAATTATCCAAACTTTTAATTTTTCTCAATAATATACTTCACCTTTCGATTTCTTTCAATTATATCTCACCATCAATAAAGTGTTAACTTTGCCACTTGGATGCTGACATGACATTGCTGACGTGGATCAATATTGTCACGTCAGCATCACTAAATGAATAAAAAATTTAAAAATTATCACGTCATTATTTTTAAAAAAAAATTAAAAAGGTCTCGTACTTTTAATTTCTTTCAATTATATCATACTATCAAACTATTATCAATTTTACCATTAAAATATTGAGTAGCACTGCCAATATGGATCAATAATCCATCCAATATTCCTAAATATATTTAAAAATAATAGGGTAAATAGCAAAAACCCCTCGTGAACTTTGAAATTAGATAAAAAAAAAACTAGACTTTATGAAACTAACAAAAACACCCCTCTATTAAATCAGTGTTATTTATTTAACATAATCTTTTTTTTTTGAAATGACACGTGGTAACTTTTCATTGATCCAAATATTAAAAGATAAATAAAAAATTAATTAAAAATAATTAATAAATTAGAAATTATGAAATACTAATTGCTAAGATAGTTAATTAGGAAATAAATTTGTAATTAATATTTTCTAAATTCTAATTATTAATTTTCCAATTAACTTATTTATTTATTTTTAATATTTAGACAAATTACAAAGAATTAACATAGGGGATATTTTTGTTAGTTTTATAAAGCTTAATCTATTTTTTGTCTAATTTTAAAATTCATGAGGGTAAATGCAAATGGGCCATAGTTCATATGAGTTTTTTTTTCCTATTTACCTAAAATAATAAAATCATTAATGATAGGAAATATTTCGCCAAACCTTTTAAAAAATTATCTTCTTAATTTTTTTAAAAAAAATATGAAAAAATATGTCCCCTTACATTCTCAATACTCACTCAATCTCTTTGCATCGTTGTAGCCTCGAGGTAGAACCGTGATCAATCTCACCGACAATTGACTATATTATTTTTAATCGCATCATTTCTTAGATCTTGGTTGCATCATTCAAGGACCCCAAAGATTTAGTGTCACGACATATTATTATTTTTTCATGTATTTACGGATGCTTACTAAAATTATGATCCAGATGACAATGCAACTCAGAAGCCTAATGATCATTGAAACAACCTATCCCAACTCAAATAATTTGATGATAAGATATAATTGAAACAAATCGAAAGTACCTGATCCATTTTGGTTGTAAATAAAAAGTTAGAGTAGATTTGAGAAAATCCTTAAAAATCGAGATATATTAGATACACTATAAAAAAATATGGTATCACCAACGGACAAAATCTGTTGGTAATACTCAAAAATCCGTTGGTAATACATTACCAACGGATTATCGGTTGGTAAATACGTCGGTGATGACCATGTTAGGTATTACCAACGGATATTATTATATCCGTTGGTAACACCAACGGTAATTAAGGTCTATTGGTAACACCAACGAAAAATATTATCCGTTGGTAACACCAACAGAAATATACTCTGTTGGTGATACCAACGGATCACTATTCATTGGTGTCACCAACGGATCATAGTATGTTGGTATTACCAACGGAGATAATATCCGTTGGGAATACCAACAGATATCATCCTTGTTTACGCTGACATATTCAACAAAGGTATCCGTTGGTATTACCAACTGACATCCGTTGGTATTACCAACAGAAATATTTGTTGCTAATACATTTTAATTAAAATGCTCATACCCATATGAATTTTCATTTTCCTGTATACAATCTATAATCACACATCAAATTTTTTATTTACCCAATCACAAATATATATACAAGTCAAGAAAAAAAAATTCATATTTCATAACCAAAACCAAACATTTACAATCGAGTATATTATCAAACAAATACAAACATTACTAAGTCAAATTTTCCCTAACATTAACCGAATTGTGTAGTGCAAAATCATAACCAAATACAAATCTTAACCAACATCATAACCCAGATGGAGGTGGAGGTGGAGGTGGAGGTGGAGTGGAAGCTGAAGGTGAATCTGTTGATTGCAAAGAGTTGATTGGAAAGCCGAGTTGTGTTAACATCAACCGAACTTGAGCTTCCACTTGTGCTTGTACTTGCGACTGCACTTGTGATTGTTGTGATTGCATTGATGCTTCCAATTCAGTAATATACTGTCGCATGGATGTCATCTCAGTTTGAATTGCATTCCACTCATTCATTCGACCATGGCCCGATGTACTAGATTCTGCTGAGCTAGAACTCCCCATAATGGATTTAACATTCTCTCGACATCCAAAACCGTAAACTCGATTATGAGATGGATGTCCAGAGGCATTAATCCATTCTTCTGGATCTAAAATGGGTTGTGATGCTACATCTGTACCATACTTTTCTATGATCGATACCTCATAAGCCTCCTGCACAATGTTTTATAAAAATAGTTAATTACGATATTTTAAAAAGAAGCAACAAATAAAATAAATACATACTGCAACACTCTGCGATTTGTTGTCGATATAGTCACCCTCACCACTATTACGCTTATGAGTATGCTTAAACAACTCAAGATGGGTTGGGGGTCGGTTCAACTTTTCTTCCTACAAAAAATGACAAATAATATTTAATTAATAATATTTTAAAAAACATATAGGATAACAAATTCTATTAATATCATACCAATTTTCTTCGATGAGCCACAAATGAAATAGATCCACCTGTATGTCGTGTGACGTCACTATCTACCTCTTTCTTACGATTTTGACGAGCAACTTCGGATTTTCTCCTCCACTTCTCCGTGACCCAATGCTCACTAATTAGTTGATTCCACACATCTGGAGATATCCATGGAGGGCCAAATCCATTAGTTCGACTAATATCATCAGTATTGGCCTTTCTTTTCGCATAATTCCTTGCATCAGACATATTGTCAGAAAAGCGTCGACATGCTGTTCTATCCAATATTTCATGAACCTCGCTTGTCCTAGATGGATCCCAACGATAGACTGTCTGAAAAAAGACAAATATGTTAATGAAATGATAGTTGACAATATTCTAAAAAAGTACCAATTTGATGCAATTATATGATCACACAATCAATCATGGCATATGCAGGTTTGATGCAGCCAACCTTCTTTACTTCAGCTAAATCTTTTGTGTACCAATAACATGATGAGTATGGGTTTGATGCAATTATATCATCTATTACTTCAGCTAAATCTTCTATTACTTCAGCTAAATCTTATATTACTTCAGCCAACCTTCTATTACTTCCTTGTGCAAGCAATGGATAACAATAGATTGTTTATAATAAACAAAGGTATTAGAACAGGCCATGGTATTAGAACAGCTTATGGGCAGTAGAACATTATTTCTTGGTCTAATGACTTTGTGCCAAAGAGAAAACATCTAGATAAGTAAAGCTAAAAAACACCACATACTAGTATCCTGATACTGATATTGACTGATATACTGAAAAAGGAAAAGAAGCTGCATTTGCAGTGCAGTGAAGTGCGTTGAAGTACAGTGAAGATGGTAGGTGTTTTAACTACCCATTTGCATTAAAGAAATGCAATGATGATATATCTATATATTTTTTTCTGAGTTACTTGACAATATGCATTTATGCCTGCTTCCCTAAGGCTGGCTTGTCTAATGAGTTGTTACCTTCCTGTGATATTATTATTTGGAGATGGAACTGCAACAGTTAGCAGCTATTGAAGAGAGGTTCCACAAGGCTCTATCAGTTTGATCTACCATGGGATGGGGGCCAAAGTTCTTGATGCCTCTGTTTTCCCATCTGCAGAGGACAGTGAGGAAGGGGCCTGGGTGTTCTTAACTGAAAAGGCAGGATTTTTGGCAATACCAAAAAGGCTACTTGGTGGGGTGGAACCACCGGAGCGGAGTTTGTCTAGGAAGGGGAGCTCAAACAATAGGGTAAGTCTGTTATGGATACTTTAGCTAAATACTGGGCAATAACCAGAGGAGCTAAATTTGTGGCTTCACCTATAGTGTCATCGTTGCTCTTGGATAAGCAGCAGAAGCATGTAAACAATTCCTATGGAACTTGGTGAGAAACTTTCTAGTATCAGTCAATATCAGTATCCTATATCAGTATGTAAACAATTCCTATGTGAGCTTTCAGTATCAGTCAATATCAGTATCCTATATCAGTATGTAAACAATTCCTATGTGAGCTTTCAGTATCAGTCAATATCAGTATCCTATATCAGTATGTAAACAATTCCTATGTGAGCTTTCAGTATCAGTCAATATCAGTATCCTATATCAGTATGTAAACTAAGCCGTATGTAAACTATATTAGTATGTAAACTTTCTAGTATCAGTATGTAAACTTTCTAGTATCAGTCAATATCAGTATCCTATGTGAGCTTCTTCAATTCCTATTCAGTATCCTGATACTGATATCCACATGAGCAGCATACTTAGCATACCTATTCAGTATCCTATATCAGTCATGTAAACAAACTGGATACCTATTCAGTATCCTATATCAGTATACTTAGCATACCTATTCAGTATCCTATATCAGTCAGTATCCTATACCTATTCAGTATCCTATATCAGTATCCTATATCAATATACTTAGCATACCTATTCAGTATCCTATATCAGTCATGTAAACAAACTGGATACCTATTCAGTATCCTATATCAGTATCCTATATCAGTATCCTATATCAGTATCCTATATCAGTATACTTAGCATACCTATTCAGTATCCTATATCAGTCAGTATCCTATACCTATTCAGTATCCTATATCAGTATCCTATATCAGTATACTTAGCATACCTATTTAGTATCCTATATCAGTCAGTATCCTATACCTATTCAGTATCCTATATCAGCATACTTAGCATACTTAGTAGTTTTGTCCATGTAGATGTGGATTCTCATGTAAACAATTTGTATGAAAGTAATAAAATGGTCAATACTCATGGGCATGATGCAACAACAAACTGGATATGGAAATAACTGTATATTAAAATTTGACTTGTTTTATAGGAAAATACCTTAAATTTGTCCCAAATGAATTCCTTCACATGTGATGGTACTTGAGACCAACATGGCCATGCACCCGTGAAATTTGCCTTAATTATTGATGAAATATCTCGTACTACTTCTGTCTCGAGGAAGCTGCAAAAAAGAATGTTAACAAATATCTTGTATTTACAAATGATGGTGTTTGAATATCTGACTACATATATACCTTTTCTTATCAATAATTAGTAGGCGCCTATCATCTGGTGTCTCTGGCGGCTGTGAAGGCTGATTTGGTCCTCTTCCTCGACTTTGATGTGAAGTACCATCACTTTGTGTAGGAATAGATGTGTCATGTATAGACGTAGATGGTATAATAGGAACTGATGACGTCAAAGGCAAATTCACTGAAGGTTGTGAGGGTAACGATGCTGCCGATGTCGACGGTGTAGGAATACTAGGAATATTAGGTGTTTCTATGGGAACAGTAATAGGTACAGGTACAGATATAGGTATCGTGGGTGCTAAAGAGTCAATCACAGGTACAGGTTCAACTATCATGGGTGCAGAAGAAATGATCACAGGTGGTACAGGTGTATCTTCAGATGATGAATGTATAGAAGTGGTAGAAGGGTATTTACTCAAAGGAGGACGCCCTCGTCCTCGTCCTCGACCTTGACCTCGACTTCGTGTATTCACCATTACTTAATAAAATAAATGAAGCATATATAAATAATTAACGATGTATAAACATATAGTGTCATCCAAATTATGATAAAATACCCTATTTTGTTAAATTCCTATGCAACTGGAGACTATAGACTTGAATATGTATCAAGCTACCTCATGTCAAAACAGTGGGTGTCTGTCACTAGAAATCCTTATCCTTAACTACATTAACTGTGTGCTCTCTTTGATTTTAATGAGCTCACCCCAGGTTGCCATCATAGGAAGAAGTCTCCGGCAACAACCAGTGCCACCAATCTCATTGCTGGAGATCTCATTTCAGCCATCTTCCTTGAGATGCAGCGACCCATGATGAGATCTCAAAGCCAAGTCCAACATAGAAATCCTTAATTGCTTACTAATGGAGTTAACTGTCACTAGAAATCCTTAATTGCTTACTAATGGAGTTAACTGTCACTAGAAATCCTTAATTGCTTACTAATGGAGTTAACTGTCACTAGAAATCCTTATCCTTAACTGCAACTCAAAGTGGTTACATGAAATTTCTACATAGCTTCTTAATAATCTTAAGGTTGGGCCAGTTTAATATTAATTATCATTACTGAACACTACATGAGCTACTTTGGTTTCATTGGGTTAGAGTGAAATAATTATCCATGTGTAAGTTATGTACCTACTGATTATATCATGCTCTAGTCAACAATAATCTCATCACTCTACTTCAACATCCTCTATTTCCAGTACTCTCAGCAAGAAGTATCAAAACTCCGTCAGCAATAATTACAAAGCATAAATAGGTATATATCAGTTATTAATTAATTATTACATGCAAGCATAATCATTGTGTGATCATATATAATCAGTAGGTACATAACTTACACATGGATGCTTGGTACATGTGTAATTGATAACATATAAAGCAGCCTGTGCCTGATTGATTTCCCATTCGACATATATAATCATTGTGTGATAACAATGGATAACATATAAAGCAGCCTGTGCCTCTAAAAAACTTAGTTTACCAAGAACTTGATGGGTGAGTCTCTTGACTCCATGAGCCTAAGGGACCTTAAGTAGCTTGAGAGTAGATTGGAGAAAGGCATCAACAAAACCTAGTTACTAATTCACTATTACTGGATGCTTCAGAAGT
This sequence comes from Canna indica, assembly GCA_034359265.1. NCBI lineage: Eukaryota > Viridiplantae > Streptophyta > Magnoliopsida > Zingiberales > Cannaceae > Canna > Canna indica. Next base: position 66,107,119 of record CP136891.1, on the reverse strand, counting down.
GCAATAAATTTACTTAGTTGAAGAGCAAAATAAACATTTGATGACTAACATATTCACATAAAAAACAGGAAAAAGAAAATACCTCCTCTAGACTTAAAGACATAGTTCATTCAGTCAATGACTTAAAAAAATGATATTGTGCATGATACCTTGGTTCCCTGAGTTCTTGATACAGTTAATTCAAAGTGTTGGCAAATCCTTCAGAAGAATCTGTTTAATAGAAGAATGGTTGCAGTAATTAACAGATAATTATATTATGGATCTGTTTTATATTACTTTTAGTCAATGAAGTTTAAAGTGAATGAAATGATCCCATGGGCATATTTCTAAGTGAATGAAATGATCCCCCAGCCACATTCTCTTTAGGAAAATTATAGAACACTACTATATTAATTTGATGATTGTTTTTGGACAAGATGCAAACCTTAATTAACTTGGAATTTCTCCACTTCAGCAAGACCAATTGGCAGCAACTTCCACTTCTTGTAGCTCTGCAAGGATTAATTTTAAGCAATTACAACCCAATAACACCACCTAAACTATGTACCTTTAGAGAAAGGGGAAATTATGAAGGAACTCAAACATCAAGCATAAAAATAATTCAAACATATTAGATAGTCAGTCATGTCTGCATTAGAAATAAATTACAAATAGTGACTCCTCAACTATAAGGCCTCGGGGCCCACTAAACACATATATTAGATAATTTGAGAAAAGTATAATAGAAGTTTAAAAAATTTCAATCATCATTCTCCTCATTTGACAAACACTCATCAACTTCAACATCTTCAGTATCTTCATCTTCAATGTCAACAGCATTTGCTTCTTCTTCATCAACTTCAACATCTTCAGTATCTTCATCTTCAGTATCTTCATCTTCAATGTCAACAACATTTGCTTCTTCTTCATCCTCCTCAACGACATGTGTTTGAGTTCTCAAGAAAAATTCTTCATATTGATCTACCTCATCAACTACTCCAACATTAACTAATGCATTGGATGCATCTAACTTTGTTGTAGGCATAATAGGTTGTACTGCTTCAACCTCATCCTCTTGAAAAAAATCATCGATATGTGGAGGGATATTATCATCTATTTCTTCAATGTCTTCATATCTATTTCTTGCTTTAATTTTGCATGCAACCCACCAATCACTCCTTCCTTTTTTCTTTGAGGGGTAACTCGTGTAATAAACTTGTTGAGCTTGCTCAGCTAACACAAAAGGAGCATCAATATAAAGTTTTAACTTGTGATTGATTTCAACAAGTCCATGACGAGGATGTATCCTAACTCCTTTTTCGGTATCAAACCACTCACATTTAAATAACACCACCTGATTTCCTTCACCAAAGTATTCTACTTGTACAATATCAATCAGGATGCCATAGTAATCACGATCATAATTATTGTAACAACTGCCCTTAACACAAACACCACTGTTTATTATTTTCTTTCCATGTGAATATTCCTTGGTGTGAAACTTATATCCATTAACAAAATAACCCTTCATAGATCGAACAAATCTTTGTGGGCCTTGTGCAATGGCAAGAATTCGACTATCAATCGTGTCAATATTATGATTAACCTATCACAAAAAGAAGAAAAAGAATAATTTATAATATAGTCATGATTATTCATATTGAGACAAAAATTATTATATTATTCAACTTACATAGTCTCTCAACCATTTTGGAAATTCTCTATCTCGTAACTTCTCAAGCTCTGCGTCAGTCAAATGTAGTTCTCTTTGCATAACGATATTAAACTCACTAACAAACAATAAAGTTTACATTAATATAAAGTAAATATACAAAATAATTAACACTACTATACGTACTCAATGAAAGGAGAGATCTCTTCACAATTCATAAGTACGTAAAGCTCAATTGCTTTATACTCATTTTCGTCGACCCTCCTATAACGCCCAACAGCCCCACAAGGTCGACCAGGATAGGTAAAGATAGATAGACGTCCCATGGTAGTTGGAACTCCATCATCATCATTTCGAGGTACTTGATTGAACCTTGTGTGTACCTTTTGGTCCAGGAATAAAATGAACAAGAAATTAATATTTCTTATATAATACATATATATATATATATGTGTGTGTGTGTGTGTGTTTTTCACAAATCAATTCAACCTTGTGTGTACCTTTGGTTCGAAGTAAAAAGAACAAAAATTAGAAATTTCCTCAATGATATATGCTTCACAAATTGATCCTTCGACATATGCTCGATTTTTCACTTTTTTCTTCAATTGAAGCATATACCTGAAAATATTCTTAGAAATTAAGACGTAATTTTTTTCAAAAATTTCAATCAAGAATAAAAAGGAAGATGTGTTACCTTTCAAATCTATACATCCATTTATATTGTACCGGACCACCAATTTTAGCCTCATAAGCTAAGTGAACAGGGAGATGCTCCATAGAGTCAAAAAAACTTGGTGGAAATATTTTCTCAAGCTTGCATAGTATCTCGACAATGTTTAACTCAAGTCGTTCTACATTCTCAATTCGCAACACACTTGAACACAAGTCCCGAAAAAATAAACTCAGCTCAGTTAATGCATCCCATATTGGATCAGGTAATAAATCACGAAATGCAATAGGAATAAGCCTTTGCATGAAAACATGACAATCGTGACTTTTCATTCCATAGAATTTGCAGTCATCTATATTTACACACCGACTTATGTTTGAAGCATAACCATCGGGAAATTTTAATTCTTTAACCCATTGACATACTGCTTTGATTTGTTCTTTGTTCAACACAAATGAGGCTCTCGGCTTCAACATTTTCCCATTAACATGCTCTAATTCTAATTCGGGGCGCTTGCAATACTTAGGCAAATCAGCTCTAGCCTTGACATTGTCTTTTGTTTTCCCCTTGATGTCCATCACTGTATTGAATATATTTTCAAATACATTACGTTCAATATGCATCACATCTAAGTTATGCCGAATTAAATTTGTATGCCAATACGGTAAACTCCAAAAGATACTTTTTTAAACCCAATTATGTTGTTGGCCAAATCCAGAAATTCTAGCATTAATACATTGATTTCCAAATTGAATATCAGGCAATTTATTGACACGTGCCTTTATATCATCGCCCGATAATCATAGAGGTGGAATATCTCTTTCAATTCGGCCTTTCATAAATTTATCTCTTTGTCGTCGATATGGATGATCAAGAGGGAGAAATTGACGATGACAATCGAAAAATGATATCTTTCTCCCATTTTTGAGAACAAAAGCTTTGCTACGCTCTAAACAATAGGGACAAGCTAATCTTCCGTGTGTGCTCCATCCTGATAGCATAGCATATGCAGGGAAGTCGCTGATAGTCCACATAAGTGCTGCTCTCATTTGAAAATTTTGTTTTCTAAAGACATCATATGTCAAAATTCCATCAGACCATAACATGTTCAGTTCATCTATCAATGGCCTCAAAAATATGTCAAGTTCTTTACGTGGGCTCTTTGGTCCAGGAATTATCAAACTTAAGAACATAAACTGATCCTTCAAACACATAGATGGCGGCAAATTGTATACAGTAATGAGAACGGGCCAAACTGAATAGGGAATAGAAGAATGCCCGAATGGGTTGAAACCATCGGTGCACAATCCTAATCTGACATTCCTTGGGTCAGAAGCAAATGAAGGATGGTGAGCATCAAATTGTATCCATGCCTCACTATGTGCAGGATGTGCAACAACGTCGGAAGTAGGATTCTTAGCATGCCAAATCATATGCTTTGCAGTTTTTTCAGACATAAAAAGCCTTTGAAGTCTTGGTGCTATAGGGAGATACCGTAAGACCTTATACGGTATATTTTTTCGTCTACCATCATTTAATAGTCTTGGCTTATATCGAGCATGTCCACACACTGAGCACTGCGTTAAATTTGTTGTTTCTTTATAAAACAACATGCAATTATTCTGACATGCATCTATCTTCTCGTACCCAAGTCCTAATTTCTTCATCATCTTCTTTGTTTTGTAAAAATTTTCTTCCAACTTTGCATCTTCTGGTAGCATATCTTTAATTATTAACATCAGCCGATCATAGCAAGCTTCACTCATGTTAAACTCATATTTGCAATTAAGCAACTGTGACATGGCTGATAGCCTACTTTGACTCTTACAACCACTCCACAATGGCTCATCTGCATAATTCAGTAATTCAAAAAACTTGGCAGCTTCATCATTTGGTCTTTCTTCTCCAATACCTTCAATACCGATTGCATCCACCACCATAGTTCTATACGGATTTTGAGGAGCATCAAAGCTTTCTGATTGAGGAATGCTTGAGGATTCATCAACTTCTTCACTTGTCAACTCCCCATGTGCAATCCATTGTGTGTAGCCAGATATAAATCCCTTCGAACATAAGTGATATTCCACCTCATCTCGACAATGAAATTGAAGATTATTACATCGTCGACATGGGCACCTAATTTTATCACTAGAAACATATTGAGTTTTGGATTATGCAAAATCAAGAAATCCCTTGACTCCTTCCATAAATTCATTAGTCAATGCTCCTCCAATTATCCGACGTTTCATCCAACTACGATCGATATACATTTTGATTAACTCTTTTCAACCTAGCAACAATATTAAGCACATTAATTATTACATGCACAACATACAAAGGGAACCTTCGGTTTAAAGCAGCAGTTGAAAATGAGGTTGATGCAAAAGTGAAAGTGCTAAGAACTGATAGGGGAGAATTCACCTCTAAACCTTTTGTGGTCGTGATGAACATGGAATAAAACGCTTACTACCATCCCCTCAAGCATCATAGGCTGATATAGACAGGAACCTCACACAATTGAATGCTCTTTTTAAAAAATGCAAAAATTAACCTTGCAACTATAATAATGTTAAGCATATCTATACTGATCAGTCTGATCCTCCCTCCATAGGCTCCAATTTGATTTGGATCCTTAAGCATTCACCAGCCAGGATTAGAGATCTATTTACATGTTAACAATTCACGTCCACAAGGTAATTTACAAGTTAAAACTAGTTTTATATATTTACTTATGCATAGGAAGTACAAACGGAACCACAGTAGCTATGATAGGGGCAAGTCATTCATGTTCTTCACTCCTAAGCTTTCATTGCAGATCACCAATTGATCCAGCAACCAATTACTTAATTACTTCATCTAAATGTTTGATTATTATATCTTGTAATGTTGAATGAAATCAGAATTCAGCATGCTGCTGAGAATTCATCAGCATGCTGAGTGTTCAGCATGCTAAGTGTATGAGAACACTCAGCATGCTGATGAATTCTCAGCAGCATGCTGAATTCCCCATTCTTCCCTTCATGCTTAATTCTGTTTATGTTCTTCCATAGAAACTAAAAGGAATTTGCAATGAAAGCTTTCGGTTTATTTTCAGAGTCCTTCTCATACTCTTCTCCCTCTTTCAGCCAATCTCCATTAATCCACCCATCTTTAAACCTAAATTTTAGGTCTAACTGGTTCTCAACATGTACCCAATAAATGAGTGCAGAATATAATTGCAAAACAGGAATTTGGGTTCTCAACATGTACTCATCGTGTAAGCATCTCATCTTTATATGAGATCTTGTGATTAGTAAAAAATGTGGGTAGATGGTGAGAGTGGAGACGAGCATTAACAAAAATTTGACCTTCATTAACTAAATTTAAAAGCATCTCTAATATTTGACTAAAATCGCAACTAAAATCATTTGAACATCATGAAATCGCAACTAAAATCAAACCTCCACAATCGAATGGGAAATCGAGTGCTCGAAACCCGTAGAAGGGAAGGAATTCACTCGTCGGTCGGCTGTCTGTGACTACTTGCGCTTCCTCTGAGCGCTTCCTGCGCTTCGCCACAAAGTAACAGAGGATTAGGGCACGAGGAAGGGAAGAAACCTGTAGAAGGGGAGGGAAGAAATAAAAACTTGAATCAACTGCGGGGGAATTAGAAGGAACCTGCGCGCGCTATCTGTGATGACTAGCTCGAACCGATAATTTTGTCGACTGCGGGGAAGAAAACTGTGCGGAAGGAGTCTGCAGGGAGGGAACCGGCGGGGAAGGAAACTGTGGGGAAGGAAGAAATGGCTTTGTCGGTGCGGCCTGGGAAGAAGGATGACGAGTGGGAGAGGGGGAAGAAAGACGATGCTTTGTCGGCGTCAAAGAGGCGCGAGAAATTATTTTGACGAGTGGGAGAGGGGGAAACTAAAGTGGTCGGCCGAAATGAGAGGGGGAAAAAAATTTGGTCGGCTGAAACGAAAAAAAATGCTAATTTACCAACGGATTATGTATCCGTTGGTAATTTTGTTGGTAATACCAACAAATTATATCCGTTGGTAAAAATTCTGTTGCTGAAGCTATGTTTTCTTGTAGTGATATAATCATTTAAACCTTATTAAAAAAATTGATGACATGGCGATTTTTTTTTAATATTTTATTAATTTAACAATGCTGATGTGGCAATATTGATCCACGCCAACGATGCCATGTCGACATCTAAACAACAAATGTAACACTTTATTGATGGTGGAATATAATTGAAAGAAATTGAAATGTGAAGTATATTATCGGGAAAAATTAAAAGTTAAGATAAATTTGAGAAAATCATCAAAGCGGGAATATTTTTATAATTAACCCTTATAATTATGTAAATGATAGAATTGTGGGTAATTTAGGTATATTATAAAAAACTAATGGTTTTGACAAATATCATAATTATATATGATTTTGGCAATAAACAAAATTTTTATGATTTTTTTTAAATTTGTCAAATTTAAATTTAGAAATACATGAAAAAAATATTTTTTAGGTATATATACAAATACAAAATTTAAAGGGATAAATACACAAATTAATACGTTGAAGAGATATTCACAAAAAAAATCTATTTATTTTCTAATAAATCAGCGTGTGTTTTCTCATTAATGTGGAAAGAAATAAGTATCATTATTTATTAAATATAAAATAGGAATATAGCATCATGATGCAATGAACGGGTGCAGTTTCAGATAATATTTTCACATTATTTTAATCCAATATTGATTAATTTCACATTTAATTATTTTTTTTAAAAAAAGATCAATGGGAGTAATTTGGTGAAGTATTGATGATAATAAGCAAAATAGGAATGCCTTCACGCCAAAAACAGCAAATTAAGCGCTTTTTCATGTAAATGCCCTTCCCCTTTTATACATTGCAGGCATTTCTTATTACCCCGCGCATCTTTTGCACCTCTCTCTCTCTCTCTCTCTCTCTCCGAGGTCTGCTCTAAATGAGTTAATGGCATGGGGAGAAGTGCAGGTATAAATATAGAAGGGAACGTCCTTTGTATGTCTCACATTTATACTCCCCAAAATGCTTCGTGAGGAGTACAGTTGAGAGTATATAGTAATCGAATCCATCTCAGGGCCCAATGTATCCAGCTATGTCGCCTTCCGCCGACCAGAAGAGGAGAAGCTCCTTGGCGAAGCTCGCTCATTTCTTCGGCTTCGGCGACTCCTCCTCCGCCCCACCGACGACCCCCTCGCCCGCCCAACGGAGCTTCCCTTCCGACGGCACCGTCGGCCTCGGAATCGTCGCCGCCATGAGCGCCGCGGACGCCCCGGCGCTGGTTGCCCCCAAGGCCGAGAAGCGGCGCGTCCCGCCGGCGGAGGAGATGGTAATGTGCGAGAGCAATACGTCCTTGATTTCGAACTTGGGAGGGCGCCGCGCGAGGAAGAGGGTGTACTATGGGGACTGCGATGACGGCATTGCGAGCGAGCCCTCCGGGGGCAAGGGCGTGCTCTTCGAGTTGCCGCCGCCTCCGTCAGTGGAGCTGGCGCCGTCGCCTCTCCATCCGACGGCGTTCCTTTGGCTGTGCTTCCATTGCAAGAGGGAACTGGATGGGCTGGACATCTACATCTACAGGTACATGCCGTTCATTTCGCTTCCATTTCTCAATCACTCATCCCTTAATCTTGAATCCCTTAATCTTGAATCCCTTTAATCTTGAATCTTGAATCCTTGAATCTTGTTGATGCATTTGAATGCTTTAATCTTGAATCCCTTTGGGTTTCCTTCAATTAATGCTTGAGAGAGGGATTTCAATTCCATCCATCTTAATAAATGGATTTTTTTTTTAGGGGAAAGAGATCCTAATAAATAGATATTTTGTGCTTAATATATCACTATATATTGAGTCTTTCACATTTCTAATGGTGGTGCAAAGGAGTAGGAGGCATACTAACAATCCAGGTGTAAATTTTACACATTAAGTTAGATATATCTTGTAACAAGTTATATAGATGACATCTATTATACATTCAGGGATTGGTTGGCATCTTTTCCAATGACCAAATATGAAACTAGAGGCCTGTTTGAACTTTTTTCTGCTCAGATTTTTGCTGATTACTCCTTTGAATTATAGTTTTTTATGGGGCTTTAAACACATGGATGTGCATAGCATTTTTTGTTTGATGAATTATATCCTTGCTGAAATCTTCTCCTTGATGTTGTCCTGATTCAGTAACTTCAGTAGTGTCTGTCCACAGTTAATGCAGAGATGATTAAATTTTTTCTATTTTCTATAGATTACTTTGTGGCCTAGCTAAATTGTTCATAAAGAAATTATGGAGATAAATTAAACAAGCAGATGTTTGATCCCTGGCCTCAAGTACAGGGACAATAGAGAAAAAGCTAGGGTAAAAGAATCAGTCAATAATAAAAGAGAAGTGAAGCTATCTTTATCCACAATTAAGATCATGAAGCATATTCAGCTCATCTGGTTCCCTAAATTTGTTTAATTACTGGTATGTTGTCTCTTTGGCACGAATGCACGATTGTTATCCTAAGTACTAGATCATGGCATAAATGGCCTAGGACGGACGAAATACTTGCGTTCTTTTCATGGGTTGCTTTCAATTGGATTCAGATAGATTTGTGCTTTAAGGAATTAGGATGCCCAATAATGATAAGGAAGGACTGTTCGTTTCATATTCTTGTGCTCTTAGTATCTCATGACACTGAATTAGAGTTCATATTCACATAATCTAAATTTTCAAAGGAAGATAAAATCTCCTCTAATTTTTACTGCTAATCTGTTCTAAATGTTCATTTCACATTATGAAGTCTGGAACTCTAACCTTTGCTAATCCAAATGTTGTTCAAGAACTTGAGGTGGGACTCACTACAGATTTGCCTCATTAGGATTTCTAACCTTGCTAGTTATTCAATGTTATTGCTTTATTCTTGGAAGAATGAATTTGGTCAATGAAAAAGCGAAATGAATTCATCTTGGATATGCTGGTTTGGTTGTTGCGATGAAAACTATTGTGCTTCTGGAAGTTCTTAATCTAAGAATGTTTGCTTTGTCAAGTTTGCTATGGTAGATTGTTTCCTTCATACAAAATTAATTACATTTAAACCATCATACTATGAACCATGCGTATAAAGACACTAAACAAGGGATCAAACCCTTGATGAAGGGTTATATGCGTGAGTGTCCTAACCATCAAGATAAAGGATAGATTGCAGTTCTTAGTGGCTCTGAATCCTAAGCTTCTCCACTCAACCCTGAATTTAAGATGTAACGTATGTTGCCTTGTCCAGCTGTCTTTTAATTAGAATTAGGCTGCTTATATTGCTGCTTTTTCGATTGTGCTAGTTGTCTCATTTGATAATTTATTGACAGACCACCAAAAAGCAATCACTTTTTTTTTGAGAAATAAAGAACAATCACTTTTGAATTTTGTTTTCTTCATTAACTTAACAATCCCTTTGGGGGTAGAATTATATAGATTTAGCTGCAAATTATAGCATAAGTCTTATACTTTGGATAACTCAGGTAGTCAAGTCGGAGTTCATTATCTTTTTTTTGGACTTAATATGCAGTTCTCCAATATATAGAATCTGCTTTGTCTTTAACTGCCATTTTCAAGTGTTAGGAAACAAGTCAATGTCATAGAGTAAAACAAGTAAAACCACTTTCTCTTTTTCTTAACACTACTTGCTTCCGTTTAGTAGCAGGGTTGGTAAACAATCATGCATACCTTTATATATGATGCATTTTAGTGGAAACAAATCCTTTTAAGTTCTTAGTCATGCTGCTTTAATTCTTAGATATGCTGCCTTTTTTTACTTTTCTCAATTGTAATCAACTCCAATTACCTGCTATTTATGTGCTAGGAATTTGCCTTTTGGTGACTGTGATGTGCATGATACAACATGAAAAATTGCAAAGAGTACAAAGAAAGCATAATGAAAACACATTCATTTGCTAAACAAGTAAAAATCTTCCAGTGCTTAAAGAGGCATGCAGCATCTGTTGTGGATTCCAATTCAGTGATGTTTCACAAACTAGGCACTTTTAACTGGCGATGAATAGCACATAATTGCTCTGTACTCTGCAGTCTGAAGCTATCAATCCAAATTTCAAGTTCTTATTTTAGTTGGTTCTTTTCCTTCATTGTCTGATGTCTTCGTTTTTTGAAATATTTTGGTTATAGCGTTGCATTTTCACCATGTTTCCTTCTAAAATGAGGAACCATTAGTCCATTAGAAATCCAGTTATTTCCTTCTTTGCTACTGTGATGCATGCTTTTCCCTGCTTCAGAAGGCCTCATTGTTGTGGTGACTTACCAAGCCTTCTCTCTACAGGGGAGACAAAGCCTTTTGCAGCGTCGAATGCCGATCCCGGCATATGGTAATCGATGAGCTAAGCGAGAAGTTTAGGAACGGAGGAAAAAGAAAGCATGACTGCTCCATGTCTCCCTCTCCTGCACCTTCACTCACTGCAGCTGAAGTCACAAAGGCTTAACTATGCAGATTGGTCATACTATAGCTGAAAACCATATTATACAAGAGCATGAAAGATCAGAGAGTGTATACAGAGAAAAGGAGCTAATTTTTTTTTTGCATCCTAAAAAATATTTTTTTTAATGAAAGGAAAAGAAAGACTTGTTTTGCTAGCATCCTGTTGATATCATCTTATACAGGTCTAAAACCTGAAGAGAGGGGTGTGTAGCAAGCTTGGAGTTTATTAAGTTCCAAGTCACAAGAACATCATCAAAGGTTTTTGGTCCTTCATTGTACTGTCTTTTATTGGGTATGTTGTGGACATTCTAGTATAATTTATATTAGTAGATAGATTTGTATGCTAATGTATTGCATTATTATTAAAGAAGGGGCAAACTTGGCATACTCTCTAAGGGCAGGTTTAATTCGAGGGTAATATTTTAAATATGAAATTTTTAAGGGTAATATTTCATAGAGTCGATTAATCATATTATTGATTGAAGGGATAAATTTTAGTTCATTAAATAGAGGTGGCAATGGGTCCACCCATGGGCAGCACGGACTCGGCCCGACAAAAGGCCATGCTTGACCCGACTCGCATGCACAACACGTCTTTGCCCAAGGGACTGCTTGTCCCTTGAGCACGTGAGCTAAGCACGTCATGCAGGCCAGGCTAGGTCTGTCCCTGCCGGCTTGTCATGAAACAAGCATAATACCCACTATCCTTGATGTGTTTAACTCTCTCCTAATACTACTTCGTTTTACCATCAATTCATTTTACTCTGCACTATTCCTTAGCTCAACAACTAATCAATGGCGTCTTAATTATGCCACCAATTCATTTTACCATCTCATTGACACTTGAGGACTATAGATAGGGGAAAGATAACACCTTGGATTGACACTACTAGTCTCTCTAGCAAGACCATCAGTTAGGCATGTTGGCCTATTAATTCACTCGCCTAATCGAGCCAAGACCGGTGGATCTACAGGCCGTTGATAGCCTAATTAGCTAGCATGAATTGACCCTCGATAGCTCGATCGGGGCAAAGGAGCGACAATTCAATAAAGTGACCGGACCACCCACGCATCTAAAATGATGTGACTACCTCTCCTCAACACTTTAAAAGGTAAACACCCACCCAATGATGAGGAATCTCTTCTTCCACTTCTCTATTCTTTTACTGCGTGCACTATTACCTTAAGATGGACTCATCATTCGCGTTTTCCATAACTTACTGACTTTATTGTCCGAGGATGCTCCCAAAGGCTCAACCCCAAGGGAGCACTTATGCTAATGTCAATCAGGTTATATGCTAACTCAACTAGGCCCGACCTACAACCCTTAAGCAATCTAGTGACCCGTCCACGCGTCACAGAAACGAACCTTATCAAAGATGGTATAACTATTCTAATTTTATGAGCTACTAAGACTTGATATCCTTCTTTTAACTTAAACAATTATTTTTTCCATTCATTTTGATTTACATGGTTGAAATTCAAATTGAATAAAATATTTTGATTTATAATCAAACCATATCATTTTCTAAAACTATACAAACCAAACTAGACCACATTGAATAATTCATTTTGGCTCGTCTCTTTGTTTTAAGCTTATTTTGGACCACCCTAATGCATGGAAAGTACTAATAATGTATATAACAACATTTTTTCATCATTTTTAAATTATGGGATTGACAGCGTAGACTTTTTGAGCTCATGAAAGTTTTAATTCAAACAAATATGGTTGTTTAGTTAACTTTAATCTATATTTTAAAGGTAAATTTTATACATAGCCCCTGTGTAATTTATCTTAATTCAATAATCTCTTCTCTAAATTTTAAAGTTAGTGGAATTTTATTAAGCCAATATTTCTTAATGCTATTGACATATCAAAACAACAATATAGAATGAGTTATATCGATTATTACCTTCATTTATTATATTTCTCAATTATACTCAAAAGTCAAAATAATGCAGTACAAATATAGGATGAGATAATATCTTTCTCGGGCCTTTTGGCTAAGATCAAATGTAGTACATGTTCTTATCAAACCCTTTAATATTTGATACGTATTAAATTAGAAAAAAAAAATAGGATGAGATAAGTCAGAGCTCCCTCTAAATATTGAATTCAAATAATAAATTAATATTATCATATAACAAAATTCATGCATGTTCTTTATATTATCAGCTTTTGAAATATAATAATCATCCTAATTACTGTTTTGGTGTAAATTGCCATGCCATGAGTCATGACGATTGACGATGATACTTCCTGTTTGTGATCCCATGGCACGTCAGATATCAATTCTGACGATCCAAAACTCAACACGTCAGCACGCATCACATCAAGCAAAAGAGGGAAAAACAGCCGATCTCAGTACATCCGACGTGGATCGACGTAGCCGAAGCCGGCAAAGTAAAAGCCGTAGCTTCTTTAAAAGTACGCCTTCCCGACCAGTTTGAGTCACTTATTTCAGATACCAGAACTCATCAGTGGAGAAACCATCGGGGCGCATAACAATATCCTTCTCTGTGTCATATGGTCATATCCAATCATAGAGAGGGTAACAATTGAGTAATCCGTAGAATGTACGTGTCTAAGCTTTTCTCTTTTCGTAGAAGTATTACGCGTCCGAACGCAACACTGAAGCCCACGCTTTTGATCATTTGGGCGGTGCGGATCCAGATCGGCCTCCATTAACTGGAGGACCAAATTCCTAAAATACCCTATTATTATAAATTATTTATTACTTTGCCATCCATGATAACCTACACAGCTTAGAGCGTCCCCTGTGAGAGGGGTGTTTTAGTTATTTACACCCCAACAGAGGGTAAAAATAGTCAAATATGTCCTTTAACTTATGTCATCTTTGGCCTTTTGTGTTAAGCCTTTTTTTTTTCTAAAGAAATTGAGATACTTTTTATGGGACTCTTTTATTCCGACGACGTTGCGTCGAACTGTCGAAGCGTATCGGAGAGGAGGAAGAGTGATGAAGAAGAGCGCGTCGGAGCTGATACTGGAGGCGTTCTTCCGCCAGGAGGGCGACGGCGGAGAGGAGTGGAGCCCCTCGACGCCGCTGCTGTCTCTGGAGGATGTCCTCCTTCCCGGCGCCCTGGGCTTGGGATTTGCCGATCGGGTGAGTTACGATCCCCCTTTTCTAGTTACCTCTTGCGGTTTCTTTTCACTTGAGCTCCTTTGAACTCTATCGTGTTGGTTCTTTTCCGGTGGCAGGAAACGAAGCAGGAAGGAATTAGCAGCCATTTTGCTGGTGGCGAGGCTTGGCCTAATAACCCGACGACGCCCAACCAGTACTCCAACATTTCCGCCACCATTGAGTCCTATTCCTCCATCTGTGGTATGCATAAAACACGAACTTTTCTTTCTTTGCTTATGGCGATATATCTTCATCTGTTTATTAACTAGATCGATCAGCTTGAGAAACCATAGCTGACTAATATCTTTTTCAACTCATGCCTGATGGAAGAAATCCTTTTACTTCTAGAAATCATATATATGAGTAGAACATAGAATATTACTTGATTCTTTTATTTCGGATCGGATTACTTATCATAAACTGGATTTTGTTGTTGATATCCGAAAAACCAAAAATAGTTGTTGATAAATCGCATATTCTTTCGCAATTTTTAAAAAATATTTTTTATTTAGATCTAATATCCTGATAGTATACTTATAATGTTAAGCTCAAATATAATTAATTAAGTTGGATTTCTTTTGATGAACTGAAACTTTGGGAATTTTAATTATTTGCACTTTTCCATTTGAATTTATATAGATACAGTAAATATTAAGGATATAAGTGATAACAATGGATAGTCCAGTCCGGTTTTAACAACACTTTGGATTTGGCTAGCTAGTCACATTGACCAATTGAGCAGGTTTGAGTCACAGACAAGTTTAAATGGTACTCCTTATAGAAGTATTCCTGGCAGGATTAGTCGTACTCGATGTTTAATTAAGTTATTTCGGTGGAAAGATTATGGTATAATAAATGTACAAATATCAAAGATTTTTACCCGTTAGTAAGATTTACCTTAAATATCTATTAATGAGGGTAGAGTTATCATTCTGAAGACTAATTTTGATGCTTTAATCGCCTATGGTTGGGTCAGCCCACGATCAAGAGGAAAAATTGTCCGGTTTGAAAAAAAAAGATAACACCCTTGCCATGTGGTTGGGTCAACCCTACGCATCCTTTCGGTTGTGATTGGGCTAGGCTCGAGTGACATGGTGGCTTATGATTAGTTGTAAGGTGTTACGGCATGCTTGATAAGATAACTAACTCATAAATTTTATATGTCAATCTATTAGCTTAATTAAAATGCTCAAGCTGAAGTTGATGGTAGCACATGCATCAAGCATTATAAGCCAACACCACATCTAATATACTCCCGATGTGAGATTAAATTAGGGTATTACAATCTCTCCCATCTCCTTTAGGTTAGTGGGCGGTGGAAATAACACACATACCTTGTTCGAATTTGCATCTTCCCTCTTCGGTAGATCATATGGTGCAAGAATTTGTCGAATTAGATCCTAAAAAGTACTTTTCAAGATTCAACCACATGCTCTTTACCTAGAAGATGGCAAATTTCTCCTCCTAGCCCAGTAGCTCTAGAGGTGGTCATTTGGTCAGTGGCTTTGCACCAGCATGTCATCAATGTATGTCTCAATGTTCCGGCCGATTTGGTTGGTGAAGACTCGGGCTACCATTCGTTTGTAAATTGTCTTCACATTCTTGGGGCTGAACAACATGATATTGCAGCAGTAGGAATCAAACTCGGCTCGAAAATAGTACTTTTCTAATCGTCTAGTGTCTTTCGGATCTATTTATAACTAGAGAAGGTTCCGAGGAAGGATAAGGATATAAACCCAATCCTTGTGTTGATCATTTGATCTATCTAGGGAAGTGGAAAGCAATTCTTCAAGCGGGTCTTTCTGATGTCGGTGTAGCTAATGCACATCCTCTACTACTTGTTGGCCTTCTGCATCAAGACCATGTTGTCCAACCACTCATGGAAGACGATTGTCGAATGAAATCAACGTCAAGCAGCTTCCTAACCTTACCTCAATGGTCCCCAACTTGCCATTTGCAAATCTTTTTCGTGGTTGGATCCACGGTAAAATTTCTATTTTGATGCAGAGGCAATATGCAACTACAATCAAGTCAATTCGTGGCAAGTTCCTTAGCGATCAAATCAAAATGTGACCGTTTATCTAGAGTAGTGCCACCATCCAATCCTTCATCATTGGGGACAAGTTTGAGTTGATGCAGATGATTTTGGTCAAGCCAGTTGGTCTTAATTAGTTGGACTGCGCACTTGGATTGACTCGGTAGAAGACTCCACCATATTGTCTTTGCTCACATCCTCCCTTACCTTCCTAGTGGTGTTGCAAACCAACTGATAGTAGTCTCTTGATTGGTCAGGTCACTTTTTACCATGCCTACTCCACCTTCAATTGGGAACTTTAGGGCTATATATATAGTAGGTTGAGATGACGACTCACAAATCCATTCAACCCTGGTCTTCTAAGAATGATATTATGTGTCATGGGGAGGTTGACCACCAAGAACTTGATCTTGGTGGTCTTGTGCCGAAGATACTCTCCAAACATCATGTAGAGGCTAATCATTGTCATTAGCTTGAAGACGTCCCTGATTAATTTGGCTATGGCAATCCTGGTCGACTATAAATTTTCCTTATAGCCCATACCCCCCCCCCCCCTATATGATATTGATTGAGCTTCTTGTGTCAACCAAGATTTATTTAACGCTCAAGTGATGGACTTTGACTGAGCTTCTTGTGTCAACCAAGATCCATTTAACGTTCAAGTGATGGACTTTGATTGTGACCACTAAGTCGTCATCGTGGTTAGGTCCAGTTCGATCGCATCCACTAATCCAAACATTAGCACCTCCGAACTTTACTGTTGGATCCACTTTAGGATGTTGATAAGCTTGGTGGCTCTGACCGAGTGGCTCTCTAGTTTGTCATCATTGATGATCATTTCAATAACTTTCGCCTTTAACAAATTGATCTACGCCACCTTTTTGGTTGCTCTTGATATATTTTGACACATGGCCCATCTTGATCAACTTCCACATTTGGTCCCGACGATCATAGCAGTCCTCCGTGTTATTGCTATTGGGATTCAAGCAAGAAAACATCGGAAGCAATAGAAAGTAAATTTCAAAAAAAATTTCTACAATCCTTAAAACCAGCAATCCACTTGAGGTGTGTTAGAACTCAACAATAGCAAGAGGATGGTAGAATTATACCTTTAACCACGAGGTTATGGGTGAAGCTTTTCGATCCCCAAGCAAGACGCACATGCGCATGCCCTCTAACAGTGATCCACACCAAGGTTCTCGTAACTCTATGAAAAATCCTTTTCTCATTTAGCTCGTTGTGGCTCTATGGAACTCCGGCTTTCTCCAAAGCATAAGAAGAAGGGGGCCAGCCCTTCAAGCAAGGTGCGACCCCATGAAAACAAGGAAAACGACTATGAAAGATAATAGAAAAGCAAAACTCTTATACCTTTAGAATTCGGGTGTCCAAGGTGAAGATAACTACTTGGTTCAGCAGCCCTCGCACCTTGATCTGGGTCTTCTCATTGGTGGTATGCGGCTGGTTCTTCTAGAGTTCTAAAGGAAGTAGGCTGCTGCAAATCCTCACCAAGGTAAGGGGTTTTAGCTCTCTTTGAGGTGGGAGAATGGGCTATTAATTCTCTCTAGGGTGGGCGGCACTAAAGATGACACTCTCTTCCTGTGCACCATGTGTGCCACCCCTCCTCATATTAAAGAGGAGTACAAGATGGAAATAGCCCCTAGTCGACCACCCCTTAGTCAACTTCCATAAATGAGCCCATCCCTAAAATTTTGGAGATCTTAAAATATTTGGCCCCCTTATTTTCTAGGAGCTGGACGAATCCTTCCAATGTTGGCTCCTTAATTTTAGGGAATGGAGATCTCATCCCTAAAATGTAGCCTCATTTGAATTTTGGAACCTTTCCTTAATGCAATCTTCGTTTCTTGTAGATATTTGTATTCAAGGAAGCTTTCCTTAATTCAAAATTCCTTTCTTATAAATATTTGAATTCGAGGAACCTTTTCTTAACTCAAAATATTTTTATAGACGAGCATTTTCGACATATCCATGCTAGTAGATATATTTGCCAAGTACAAAATCTATCCCGGTAAATTTCGTTACAAGAATTACTTATATGTGTGTGATTTAATTGGGCCCTACACTAAGTTGACAGTGGGTCAGTATATTTAATTTGATAAACGCCTTCTATTCGAATTTATTCGATCCTTATTAAACTATTTAATGAGATCGTCCAATAAACCCTTTGATCGACTTTTGACCCACAAGTCAAGATTAACGTCTAGCAACGTGTTATGACTACCCAAATAGTGTGGAGTTCAATCAGATAGAATTAAACGCCCTTCGATGATTATTTCCTGTGTAATTCAATACTTTTGTTACACAATATCACGAATCAAGCTAGGGTATGGAAGAAACCCTAATACTTGTTCATAAATAATCAATTTCCTGAGTCATCGTCTCAAATGATCGACATATTAGAAACTCCTTTCTAATTTTCATATTCACTCTGACTTGAGATTTCCCAAGATGATACTCGATCACTAGAAAACATGAGACATTCTCTTCTCTTATTAGGAGTAACCGATCCCTTATTGATTACTCGCACACTTTCATGACAGACTCATTATGTTCAGAATACACAAGACATGTCTCAAAGAGCCATGACTCATGATACGGGATAAACCAAAACACAAATCACCAGCCACAAAGTGCTATGGTAATCTCGGGCCAATGATTACTTACACTATCACCTGAGTAATCTCCAATTGACTTTAACGTTTCCATTTGGCATTCCTCGAGTAGATTATTTCAGTGAACTAATTCTCCAATGAACACATACACTATTACATTAATGACCCCTCATAAGTAACTGTGAGATCAGTTACCCTCTACCATAGAGCATGTAACCAGTGTACTAGTATTACCAGTGTCACTGATCCCCTACTTAGTGAATCTATGACTAGAAATATTTTAAATCGGGGTTTATTAGGTTCTGGGTCTCATTGACTTGATCTCATCATGGCCCTAATTTATGGAGTTCATCATAATCTATTTATCATCAATAGATACAACATATGACAAAATCAATGCCTCGTGATTTCATTACCATGGAATAGTTCTCGTTACATCAACATGTGATTGGCTTGAGTGCACTATTCCTTTCAGTTGCCATGATCCCTATGCTATTTGTAGTACTTTTTCCAATTCCTATGATTGCCCTTTTAAGTTGTTTAGGGTCAACAACCAGTCTCATATTTAGTACAAGATCTCTTTCTAGCTGGCGTTGAAAGGGGTAAGTCATCTCGTCACTTCTTGTGTTGTCCTCTCGGCTTGATTGATAGATCGTGAGCACGAAGGAAAGGAGGGTCCTCCCGAGGGCACTTCCTTCTTACGAGGCACTACTCGACCTTATAGTTGCCTTCTTACGAGACCAACATGCTGGCTTCCACTCTGAGAACTATTAGACAAGTAGTTCATTGCATAAGTCGTTTGTAAAAGCGACTACCCAATATTGACTAGGGAGGTCCTCAATAATTTTCTCTTGAATGATGAATCTTGAGAAATATCTCAACTGACTAGGACTCCCTTTATAGAATAGTTGAGCAGGTTATCTAGTGACTTTATTGCCTATTATTGCTCACAAAACCTTGTGATAAGCCCCTGAGCCAACTAATCAAAGTTGCTAATGGACCTTTCCTACGTGTCGAAATACCATTTCAATGTTGGGCCTATCAAGGTGGGTGAAAAAGTCTAACACATCACTGCATATGAGATGTCGTGCATCTCCATTTGACAACAATAAACTTTAATATAGTCGATTAGGTTGGCCGAATGATCATATGTTATCTTCAAAAGTCGAAAAGGCATTAAAATAACCTTGCTCTTGATATCATAGGTGAATGGGGATAGATGTTGTCATTTCTCTCTTTCCTTCTCAGTGGGTGTAGCATTCGAACCATGCAAAGTCATGAGCCTCACCTATTGATGAAGCTCTAGTCAATTAGATAAATGACTTGTCTATTTTCAAGTGTCGTGGGTCTCTAGTTCGCTCAAAAGTTGGGCCTTCGATTAATCACAACCACCAATGGCGAACTTACGCTAGGGCACTTTTCGATAACTCTGATAGCCAACATTAGCACATTTTCCCAATCAACAAGCTTTCACACTGGTGAAGGGGGGAACCAATTGATGTTAGCATAACAAGCTTGACCGGTGGCATAGTAGCATTGATCTACTCGACCATGAGGCTTTTTATCATTCGGCCATGTGCTAGACTTGATCAAGCAAATAACTCTAGGCCTCCCGAGTAACATTAAA
Organism: Canna indica; assembly: GCA_034359265.1. Lineage (NCBI taxonomy): Eukaryota > Viridiplantae > Streptophyta > Magnoliopsida > Zingiberales > Cannaceae > Canna > Canna indica. The sequence continues at coordinate 66,086,876 of CP136891.1, read as the reverse complement.
CTCGTCGTCAAAAGATATGTTAGGAAATTAAGAGAATTTCCTGCAAGATCGACAAAATCTGAACCGACGAGAGAAACGTAAAATCAAATTCGATAACAATAATGAGAAAAAGAAGAGACACATGGGGTTAACGTGGTTCAGACTCGGTAGGGTACTGGTCCTACGTCCATGAGGAGAAGAGGAGATTGATTTATTAATTTCAGAAAATAACTACAAGAAGAGTGACAATAAATCTAAATTCCTTCAGAATACATCAAACTATCTCAAATAAATTGAACCTGAAACTGATATGAAGTAAGGGGACTGTCTCTGTAATATCTGCTTTGAAACTGAACTCCGCTGTTGTATGTTGAAACGTGAGAAGAGGCACTAGTTGGAAATGATGATAGCGACACTCCTAATTTTTTAAATATCTAAATCTCTTATAATATTTTCTCTTGAATTTTCTCCAGAATACTCTACTTGAAATTAGAATTTTGGGATGCTTGAAACCTTATAGTCAATCTTTTTCATAGGGAAAAGAAGCCGACTTACTGTCCGAATATGGTGCGAGAGTTTCTGCCAAAATCCAAGCGTTCTGTGATTTCGTGGCGGTGCTATAATTGGATGGCTTTTTCAATTTTGACGAAAAATTATGACATTTGACCGAAGAAATAGGAAATTGAAGCAGCACATGCACTTTGATTTCTTCAATTTTGATCGGTCAAGGCTTTTTGAAATATTCAAATTGGAGGCTCGAATTGAGTGCAACATCATTTAAAGCAGTGCCGGGATTTAAAACATCACCTCTCAATTTTGACCACAAGTCAAAATTGAGATGAATTGTGTAAGTATTGGGCTGATTGGATCAAACCTTTGCTCAATTGAAAATGATTCGGCATATATTCATCAAATTAACTTCGATTTGGATTCGGTCGAACTCGTTGGATTTGATTCGAACCCAAGTTGAGTCAATACTTAACGAGATGGTCTGGCTAAGGAGGTTCTAACGTCATATTAATGCTTGTCTTCCTTAGAACGATTGTACTATTGCGGCACTATAATATTCTCTTTGAAAAAAAAGATTTATATTCCCCTCTTTCTACTATCTCACCAACTACTTATCCTTTCCGAATAAATTTGTATGGATTCAACACATTGTTTAAAATACCGGTATCGGTACCGATCTCGGTCATTGGTTGATATTAATATGTATCGATATTGTACCGTACCGATACACGGTACGGGCCGCTATATAAAACTCATACCGAGTGAAAAAAAAATATTTTATTATTTTATTTTTTGTTGTGATGTTTTGACTGTCCTGTCAAGGCTCACGGTGCCGTCAAAGCTGTCAAAACAGTGATGTGTATTGTTTTGACAGCACACTGCAGTCGAAATAGTGTTGTGCTGTCATTTTTTTGATAGCACATTTTTTTCACAACTGCACTGTTAAAAAAAGCTCTCGTACAAGCTAGGCGGTATATATAGATACACCCGATATGATATTTTAAATCATGATTCAAAATACATAATTTAGTTGAACTGAATTAGTGACCAATCAATAGTTTGGAAGAACATCTAGACACAAAGCAAGTTCCTTTTGCTTCTCTTATGAGTTGTGGGTAGACGAAGTGGACTTACAAGTTTTAGCCAACACCGTTTCGTGATAGCTACGTATGAATAAATTGCTGAAACTATAGGTTTCTACTTTCCAGGATAACTAATATGTTTTCTTCTCTTTTATAATACTATTGTAGCTGGGACACCTACTTCATCTCATAAGCCTACTGTACAAGTCAACGAAGCTCTTGGAGGAACAAGTGGGTCGGATCAGTCTGATGAGGAATCCCAAGAAATAGAGGGCGGGCCGTGTGGGCAACATGGAAATGCTATGGACGTCAAGCGCATCCGCAGGTAAGTCATGTTGTATGATTTCTTCTGATGAGAAGCTCTTGATGTTTGAGTTCTTTGTGAAAGAATTCACCAGAGCATCATTATCCAATTAACTCACTTTCTAGCAAAAAGAATTAGATGGACAGTTCGTCAAGCTGACTGATATCCAAAATGCTTTATATTGAACAAGAGTTTTGGCAGGCCAATAACCAATTGAACTTTACAATGCAAACAAAGTGCATCCTTGCAGGATGCCTGATATACGAAGAGCAAGAATCAACTTATTCTTCACTCCTGTTATTCTTTACTTCATGTCTTCATGATGCATGAAACCATATGCTTATTACTTACCATGTAGAATATATAGGATGGAATAATATATTGCGGAAGCTGTTCATAATTTCTCTTTTGGTTCTTAAGGATGGTGTCTAATCGGGAATCTGCTAGGCGATCAAGAAAGAGAAAGCAAGCACATTTAGCTGATCTTGAGTTGCAGGTAAAATCATGTACCACCCAGATGAGACTAAATTTATAGCCTTATGCTCCATATATTTGAACCAACATGCTCCACATGCATATCAGTCTCCGCTTTTACTTTCAGTATGGCTTGGTAACAGTGTTTTGCATGTTCAATTTAAATATTTCCCTTCAGTTCAAACTGGTCTTGGCTTCCACATTTCACTATGATGCAATGAGAGTTGCACAAAGGCAAAACAAACCAGATTTCCCAGAAATTGTACACGTAAATACAGTCCGAAGCTAGCTTCTTAGACCTTTCATGGAAATAGCCCTGAAAAAGTGCATAGAAAGTATTTCCTTTATGAAAAAAGAAAGAAGAAAAAGAATCTTTTAGGAAATGGAGAAGATCAGTAATTCTACTATTCACAAACTTTATGACCAGGGTACTTATGGTAGGAGGTTAAAGTTTTGATGTGAAAATTTACAAGAATAATATTTCAAGGAAATAAATCTTATCCTTGTAAATTTTACCAATTTTCTCTTTGCCAGGTTTGCTAATTCAAACCTTCAAATTTTCTCTTCTCCAGGTTGATCAACTTCGAGGGGAAAGTTCATCTCTATTTAAGCAGCTAAGAGATGCTGGTCAGGAATTTTCTGAAGGAGTCACCAATAATCGCATTCTGAAGTCAAATGTGGAAGCACTCAGAATCAAGGTCGCTTTGTTTTCCTTCTTATTGGCCCTTACACAAGAAAAGATCCGTTGTTATTATTGAATGTAAATTATCTAAAAGCCTAAAACTACAAGCACTAAATTATTGCTTTATCGAAACCATTGCAGGTGAAAATGGCAGAAGACTTAGCAAGAGGTACTTTAGCTTGTACTGGTATTGACCATCTCCTCCAAAGCAATGTTGGGTCACCACAGTTTCTAAGCCCTCAACAGCCATGCCAATCATCTCCAGATTTCCTCCCAGTTATGGAATTTCAAGAAGATGATCCTTGCTTCATAGGTGCACCATCTGCTCAGCCTTTTCTGAACACTAGGGTGGAAAATGGTGATGCAAAGAATGCAGACATCAGCTCCAGGTTGAACCAGAGGCCACCATTGTAGAGCATTGCAAGCGTAGAAAACCTGCACAACTGGATTCCAGACAGTGTAGCAAGCTGTGGCAGTAATATTTGGGGTGCGCCAATCGCCAATCTGCACAGTGCCCAAGTAATGTTTTAGGTTTGGAATATTTGGTTTGTATAATTGATATGCTGTATTTGGATACATATGAGATGATAATTTCTTCAGAATTCATCGTTTATTAGCAAATATAAAATATTAAATCTCTCTCTTTTTAAAGTTGACTTAGCGTATATATACTTAAAAGCGAAGAGGGTGAGCAATTGCCTCCCTAAATTAAATTAAGATAGTTATTCCTCCCCTTCCTTTATTTTAACACCGTGAGAACCAAAAGCAAAAGTTTAAGATAATAAGGACTAATTATAAGAGCGTAAATTATTATTATTATTATATAAGATGCGATTAGTTTAATTAAGAATTTTTAAGAAATTGAAATGAATCAAATTTCAAATAACATATTGAGTGAACTGAACTAGTACTTTTGAGTACAGCCAGATTAGGCTCAGAAACATCCACACTCAAGAATCAAACTCAAGTCAAGTCAGACGACTAGGCTCAAGGGCTCCACCGGGCCATACAAGGACACTCACGTCCTCATTAATTATAAAAGATTATACGATCGCGAGCCCAACATCTCCAAGGACAGACGCCATACAAGGACACCGGGCCTGGATCCATTTTGCGCAACATCCCTACAAGATTTTCGGGCGGCATTATCGCCAATCAACCCTTATCTTGCATTATATACAAACGCCACGCGCCTCGGGTAAAGGAAGATTCCAAATTCCATTATACCCATCTTGAACACATTCTTACATGGGTGTTAGAGTGTCTTTTGCAGGTCCTCGGGATATCAATACCCGAGGAGCTCGAACACTTCCTCACTAGTCCCGCCAGTATTGGACAAACCACAGTAGGGAGAAACACTCTTCCTCTACCTCACAATCACATAGAACGCCCTTAGCTCGGTGTTGGTCCGAGAACAGGGAAAAATTCAGAAACCGGTCTAATTCCTCAGCAAGGTCCTCCAAGGGCCCGAAACTAGATACTAGAAGCTAGAGAAGCTTGCTTTCGCCCTGGTCATACTCGGCCAGAAGGTTAAGATCGTATTTCCAAAGTCACCACATCCAGGTACACATAGAACATCCAATTAGCCAAGTGTTGGCCAAGCCCGAGGTCGCTGGGCGAATGATATCTTGGTCAGTGGAACTCTCAAAGTTCAGCGTCGAGTGCCAGCCTAGATGTCCCATCAAGGCCCAGATACTATCAAACTTCATTACCTAATTCACCGACCAAGAAGGCACTCCCAACCAAGTCAAAACTTGGACGTTGTTCGTAGACGGCACCTCCAATGAAAAAAGAAGTGGAGAAAGTATCATTCTGGAGAATGACCAGGGAATCACCTTAGAGCAATTCCTTCAGTTCCAATTCAAAGCCAGCAACAATCAGGTAGAGTACGAAGCTCTGATCGTCGGGTTGAAGCTTGCCCAACACATGCCAAGCAAGGGACCCCTCCCTTGAAAAGTACCTCTCACTAGTACATTATTTAATCACTAACTTTGACAGTTGTGTGAATCATTACATACCTCAGGAGGAGAATACCTGAGCCAACATGCCATCCAAGCTCGCTAGCACCAGGAAACTTCAAAACAACAAGTCAGTCATCTAACAAATCCTCGAAAAATCGAGCATCTAGCCGGTCGAGACCTCGGCCGAGGTCCGAACTGGCCGAGGTCCGAACAATCGAACAAGACACAGACTGGAGGGCCCCATACATAATCTACCTCAAGTGAGGGGAAATTTTGGAGCATACCTCCAACCCAAGCAAATTTAAGAGGATAGCGAGTTACTACACCCTCTTCGATGATCAATTATAGAAGAGAGGATATTCTCGGCCGCTACTCAAATGTATCAGCCAACCTCAAACAAATACTATAATGGTCGAAGTCCATGATGGCATGCGACAATCACATCGAAGGAAGATCCTTGATCGCCAAGATCCTCCGGGCCGGGTACTTCTTGCCAACCATGAAGACAGGTTGCAGCCTTTATGTCAAAAGGTGTGATAAATACTAGAGATTATCCGAAGTCTCATAACACATCCCGAGCCACTGGATAGCTCGATAGTCAGTTGGTCGTTCCATAAGTGGGGCATCAACCTCCTCGGCCCATTCCCTCAAGCACCAGCACAGATCATGTATTTGATAGTAGTGACCAACTACTTCACCAAATAGATAGAGGTTGAACCCCTATCCTCAATTACGGCCAAAAAGGTTCGAAAGTTCATATGGAAGAACATCATTTGTAGGTACGACATACCTCGCGAACTCGTCAGCAACAACGGGACACAATTCACAAACTGACAGTTTCGAGAATTCTGCTCGGACCTCGATATTCGACAACTCTTCTCATTAGTAGAGCATCCACAAATAAATGATTAAAAGGAATAGTGCCATTGAGCCAATCACATGTCGAAGTGTTTATGGACTATTCAAGGGTAATAAATATAATTAGACATATTTTCATTATATGCTACATATTTTCATCATTTGTCGGTCGACACGCGGTACGAGATGGCACAGGAGAAGGTGGAGACGATCGTGTTGGGATCCGTGGATGAGATATTTCGGTCGACGGGGTTGGCGGCGACGGAGGTGACGATGGTGGTGGCCAACTACAGCACCTAGACCACGAATGTGTCCTTCACCTACTCTCATAAATGAAAAATATGTGAAGAGTTGTGGTTCATCTTTTCATTGTAATCTTAACTGTTTATTTGGACTTGTTTATTTGATTTGAGTCGATCTGTAGAAGACCTTATGTTAGGTCTTGTTGTGTGGAAATGATATCCTTGGTGTAGAAGGAGTAAAGCCACTTGTGTAAACTTAGTTTTATTAGGATTAAGTGAGTTGTCCTTTAGGGTTGAGGTGGAAGAGTGCTCTCGGTAAGAATACAGAGACTTCCGGGTGTGGAAGTGCCTTAGGTCGAGAGTGCGACTCTTCGAGTCAAAGTCCTATGTGTAAGGGAAACCGAATTAATCTAGTAAACCTAGTTTGAAAATCCTAACCGGGGTGCTTAGGTAGTGGAGTAGGCATTGGGGCCGAACCACTATAAATTCTCGTGTTTGCATTGTTATATTTGGTTGTGCTTAATTATTTTATTATTACTTCTGCATCCAATCGTAAAATTGTAATTCACCTAAGTAATCTAAGTAAACGATCAAAATTGAATTTAGGCTAATCAATTTAGTAAATACACTATTCACCCCCCTTCTAGTGTTGCCATTTCAACTACAATTGGTATCAGAGCGGGTTCGTAGCTTGAGATTTCACCATCTCTTCTACACCTCATCTCGATCTTGAAATGTCTCTAGAGTGGTAGCGTCTATACCCCCTAGGTTCGATGAGTCAAGCTTTGGTCTTTGGAAAGGAAGAATCACTACTAGAAACATGATCTTCAGCAACGGCTATCAGCAACGGCCGCTCAAGCCGTTGCTATTTGCAACGACATTCTTACGGCCGCCCGAGCCGTTGCAGATATCTGTATCTGCAACGGCGTTCTAACGGAAAACTGAGCCATTGCGGATTATTTTAATTATCAGCAACGGCTTTCTGACGAAAAGGCGAGCCGTTGCTGATATTTTAATCTTTAGCAACGGCTTGCTAACGAATAAGTGAGCCGTTGCTGATGATAACTTATTAGCAACGGCTTTTTAACGGGCGAGTGAGCCGTTGCTGATAAGTTTATATAGGGCACGCTCTCGCACCCGACCCTTCTTCCTCCCGCTGCTGCCGCCGCCGCTCCTGCCGACGCTTCTCGCCGCTGCTGCCGCTGCTGCCGACACCGACGCCTCTCGCCGACGCCTCTCGCCGCCGCTGCCGCTGCTGCCGGTATGTTGATCGGCCGGAGTATTGGTTAAAATCCGACCGAAACCCTATTTCTAGGGTTTCGGCCGGCGGCGATCGGCCTATGGCCGCCGCTGGACCTTCTATAGTGGCCGGACAGTGTGTCCGGCCACTGTACGCCGGCGCCGGAGGGTGGACTCCGGCGCCGGAATTTATATATATATATATATATATATATATTATTGTTTTGAAATTGTTAATTAATTAATTTATAATTGTTAATTAATTGTTTAGATTAATTGTTTAATTTGTTAGATTAATTATTAGTGTTTAGATTAATTTCGGACGCGCGCCGGAATCGTCCAATTCGGACTCGCGCCGGAATCGTTCACTTCGGACTCGCGCCGGAATCGTCCACTTCGGACGCGCACCGAAATCGTCCAATATGGACTCGAACTGTCTCAAAACATTTAGAAAATAATCATCCATCCGACGAGTTGATATGTTTCACGTACGCATCGACGAATCGGATATGATTTAGCAAAACCTTAGATCCGTTCGGGAATTGTATATTCGTGTAAAAGAAGTAGATGATCTTTTATACGACGTACAATTCTTGAATTGTCCCTGATTGGACAATTTGGGAATATAGTTATTTGTACTGCACTTACGTTTTTATTTTAACTGTTAACTAATTATTCTAAAATTCGGCAACATCTCTCTTATTCTCCGATACGCGCCCAGATGATATGCGTATTCGGAGAACTGTAGGGAGATGCTGTCGAAATTTAGAATAATTAGTTAACAGTTAAAATAAAAACGTAAGTGCAGTACGAATAACATAAATCCCGAATGGAATAGGACAATCTCACCTAAAGACATTAACCAAAGAAATTGTCATTGATTGACAGAATCATGTCGGCTGATCGAAGTTGGATGTACCGACGTCTTGATCGTGGAGCTTTAACGAATGAGTTTCGATTAGGCGTAACGTACTTCCTAAATTTCGCCTATTCGAATCGGAATTTCGTTAGCATGGGTGATCAAATCCGATGTCCGTGCCGCATTTGTTCAAATGGACGATTTTTGGATCGGGAGACTGTCACTCTGCATCTATATAGCAAAGGATTTGCACCAAGATATTTTCTATGGACTTGTCACGGGGAGTCACGCGAAGTCGGGACGTCGAGCAATCCTGTTGTTCAGACATATGGTGAATCTTCCTCTGCTGGTGCTTCTTCATCCGGTCAATGTAATCCCTATAGAACTATGATACTTGATAGTCTTGGGGGTCAATTCCGCCTGAATGATAATGTTGATCGGCCAGATCTTCAGACATCAGTCCCACCAGATACTACAGTGGTTGATATCACAAAAGTACAAACTGCGGTAGAGATTGAATTACCGAATAAAGAAGTTGAAAAATTTTACGAGATGTTGAAAGCTGCCGATGAACCTTTGTATGAGAATTGTCCTAAATACACTAGGTTTTCAGCAATGACACAGCTCTTAAACATCAAGGCCGATTGTAATATCAGCGGAGTTGCGTATGATCGGATTGCTGGATTGATTAATGGAATGCTGCCTACTGATAACAAGTTTGAGCCAACTTTTTATAAGACTAAAAAGCTAATGAGAAAATTGGGGCTTGGGTACGAAAAAATACACGCGTGCCAAAATAACTGCATTTTATATTATAAAGAAAATGTGCAGTTGGATAAATGCCCTGTATGTCAACACCCTCGTTACAAGGAGAAGAAATCGGTCCGACAGAAAAATATCCCGTTTAAGGTGCTTCGGTATTTTCCACTAACACCGAGGCTTCAAAGATTATTCATGTCGGAAAAGACAGCCCCCTACATGAGTTGGCATGCAAGAAGTCGTGATGATACAGTAATGACTCATCCATCTGACAGTGAAGCATGGAAACATTTGGATACATGTTATCCTTCATTTGCTATGGATACTAGAAATATCAGATTGGGATTGTGCACAGATGGTTTTAATGCGTTTGGACATTCTGCAACTCCTTATTCAGTTTGGTCAGTGCTGCTGACAGTTTATAATTTGCCACCGTCAATGTGCATGAAAGATGAATTTATTTATCTTTCGATGATTATTCCGGGTCCTAAGGGTCCACGAAAAGAAATTGACATATTTCTCAGACCCTTGATAGATGAATTGAAAACATTGTGGACTGAGGGAGCTGTCACTTATGATTGTCATCGGAAGCAAAACTTCAATTTAAAGGCTGCGGTCTTGTGGACAATCAATGATTTCCCCGCGTACGGCATGTTGTCGGGTTGGAGCACTCACGGCCGACTCTCTTGCCCGTATTGTATGGAACACTCTAAATCAATCAGTCTTCAGAACGGACGAAAAATCTCATTCTTTGATTGTCATCGTCGATTCCTACCGGTTAATCACCAGTATCGAAGGAATCGTAATAAATTTACTAAGGGCAGAGTCGAAAGAGATGGGTCACCACCGATGTTGTCTGGTGAACAAATGTTAGCACGTGTTTCAGCACTTCCAAATATAGTATTTGGTCGCAATGAAAGAGTGTCAGGTTTTGGCCAAACACACAACTGGGTGAAAAAAAGTATCTTTTGGGAATTGCCCTATTCGAGTTCATTATTGATTCGACATAATTTAGATGTCATGCACATTGAAAAAAATGTGTTTGATAATATTTTCAACACTGTGATGGATATTTTTGGAAAAACTAAAGATAATGTCAAAGCCCGACATGATCTGAAAATACTTTGTAAAAGACCAGAGTTGGAGTTACAAGAGGTCAACGGATGATATCTGAAACCGAAGGCCCTATATGTGTTAAATAAACAACAGAAGAAGAATTCGAAGACTATTATTCAGATGATGAAGAATAATTGTAAAGTATATATTTTATTAAATATATCTCTACTATTTATACAATAATCTGATTATATGTCTGTTCGACAGATATGTCTGGTCGTGGTTATCGACGCAGGAGAGTTTCGGAGTCTCCGATCGGTGAGACTCCAGCACTTACTCATGCTGCTGATCCTCCTGTTGCTGATCCTCATTCCGATGATACTGCCAAGGCTAGTACATCCAGACATAGGCGGCCACGCGGGCCGAACAGGTGGCAGCCTCCACCAGCCACAGAGTCACGTAGATTGATTAGCGTGATTGAGGAGCGGTAATATATCATGAATTATGAATCATTACAAATTTATTATATCATAATATAATATTAAAATTTATTTTTGTTGTGCAGGTTCGAGCAAGAAGAAGTGCCGAGGAGCATTTCTTCTACTATTCGACGATACATGCACGGGGCATGGCCTACGTGGTCTCACGTGCCTAGCGAGCACGTCGACATGTTATGGCGCGAGTTTGAGGCACGTATTATTATTATTATTTACATGCATGATGATATATTAATATTGGTACTGATATTATTATTTTGTAGGCTCGCTATACATGGGCCGAGGACCAGAGGCCCTTCATTTACGCTGCCTGGGAGGCTATTTCCCGGGCAAGGTACAACGGGCAGCTGGGGCAGGCTCGGTCCCAAGCGATGGCCCGAGCTGGGACCACTAACGTCGCGGAGACTTGGGGATACGGCCCCGGTTGGATTACTCCGGATATATGGGACCAGCTCGTGGGGATATGGTCGACGGATCGATGGCAGGAGGTTTCTCGGAATGCGGCTAGAAATCGCATGTCGGGAGGAGCAGCGCGTCACACCGGCGGCTCTGTTGCATTTGCAGTGCACGCAAACCGTATGGTAAGTATATCTTTTAATTATATATTTTATTTGTTATTATGTGTACTAATTAATGTATTTGTTTTGTAAATGTAGACGACGGTGTCGGATGACGGGACTGTCCAGCGACCCTCCCCGATGGCGGTGTTTGAGCGGACTCACCGTCGAGCACATGGGACGGGGGAGTACATCGACAACCGCGCTGCATACATTATGGTAATTATATATTTGTTTAAATTATTCATTATATATTTATAATTTAAGTTTTATGATAAATATTAAATAAAAAATCAAACTCGAGTAGGAGACCTACAGCCAGACGGTGGTGCAGCGCGGGGGTACCCCCGAGGACTTTGACGCAACATCGTGGGTCGAGGCCGCAGGTGGCTGGGACCATGGCCGCGTATATGGCTTCGCAGATAGTGGTCATGCGCGAGCCGTACTAGGGCCACTTGGGGCACCGACCCCTTCGGTCGCTGGTGAGCGGCCGTCCACCTCTAGATCCAGTTATGATCATAGTAATAGGATAAGGACACTAGAGGAGACGGTCGCGCGTCAGACTGAGATGATGGAGCGTCAGAGTCAGACGATGGCGAATATAGAAGCTATGCTACGCAACTTGTCAGGTCATCCCAAAGCAGTCATCTCTTCGGCATCATCTAATCCATCGTCCTCGAGTCAGTCCACGCCGGTGTACACTCAAGCGCTCCAGACCCCGCCATATAATCCAGACCATCCTCCATCGTGATCGTGAGATTTTTTGTTTGGATATTGAACTTGTTTAACTTATTTTGTTTGGATATTGATACTTCAATTTTGCATTTAAATTGTTTTTATACTATCGTGGATAATTATCAATATAAATATAATTGTTTTGATGTATATATGTTGGTGTGTTTATGATGTGTGAATGAATGTGTATGAGGTGTTTGTGATGTATGAATGAATGTGTGTATGAGGGTATGGGTGTGTGAGTTATGTATCAGATAAATGTATCAATGTATCAATGGAAATTTGAAATTTTCAAATTTTCTGGTTGTAGGTATACGTCATCAGCAACGGCTTTCCCACGGGCGTCCGTGGGAAAGCCGTTGCTAAAAGTGTATCGAAAGCCGTTGCTGATGACCTACAGCAACGGCTTAGCGACGGAGTTTTACTAACGGCGTTGCTACGGACTAAGCGGCCGTTGCTATTAATGTTATCAGCAACGGCTCCGGGTCTGTGGCAAAACCGTTGCTGATAATAGTTTTAGCGACGACCCGAGCGGCCGTTGCTGATAATGTTTTGAGCGACGACCCGAGCGGCCGTTGCTGATCCGTTGCTAAGTCATCAGCAACGCGACTTTCTGTCACGGCTCTATTGCAACGGCTCGGCCGTTGCTGATTCTCTTCAGCAACGGCTCAGCAACGGCATCAGCCGTTGCTGATGACCATTTTTCTAGTAGTGAATGTATACATTCTTAAAGACTCAAGGTTTAGGTGTTTTTAATATGGTAAAATCAAAATACATAGAACCTAAGGAAAAAATGGATTCATGGACTCAAGAACAAATTAATAGGTTTGAACTAAATGCTAAGGCAACAAATTGCTTGTATTGTTCCTTAGAAAATAACATCTTTGAAAAAGTCATGCATTGTTCTTCCGCATTTGATATCTGGGCAACATTAAACATGCTATATGATTTTGCAAAAACTGAAGAGATGATTACTTTTGATGAAGGTGGTGATGACAATGGTCACTCACCTACTACTAATCTCAATTTTGATGCTCATAGTGCTTCGAGTCAAAGAAGCAATTCTAAAAGCCGGAAGAGAAAGGTAATTTGCCACTTGTGCAAAGAAAAAGGGCATGTGAGAAAAAATTACCCTTCAATGAAAAATAAGGCAAAGAAGAGGTCAAACGCTTCCACATCATCATCTTACTCAAGTGAAGCATCCTCTTACCATGACGATGAAGCCATCTCAAAAGAATACCTCATGAATGATAACAATGAGGTACACTCCTCTCCTTCTAGTCATATTAATAATAATGATAGTATTAACTCATCTAGTTCTCATGATTTTGATGAATTGATGGATGAGTACAAAATCATGTATGTCTTGATGATTAAACAGGATAAAGAAAAAAAAAGTTAAAGAAAGAAAACTTAAGGCTTAGTTCTCATGTGCATGAACTAGAGAATGAAAAATTGAATACCAGTACAAATGTATCTTGCCATGATGATTTTAAGCTTGAAATTGAGAATTTAAAAAGTAAGGTAAAAGACTTGAAAAATGAAAATGAATGTTTGAAATAAAAAATGAAACTTAGGAGTAATGATTTGAAAAATGATTTCAAACTTGAAAATGAAAATTTGAAAGTGAAAATAACATGTTGAAATCTCAAGTGCATGCATTGCACAAATCCATAAATGATATGAAAAATTAGATGTTGACTTTGAGTAGGAAAGTAAATACTTCCTCTTGTAATTCTAAGAATCAAAATGTCTCTTTTAGGAAACCTCAAAAGAAAAATATTTTCTTTAAGAATGCTCTTACTCATCATGCTTTACATGACAAACATTCTAATGATAGATTTAATGTCCATAGCAGAAATAAAAAGAAAAAAGTTTCATGAACATTGCTTTTGTTGTGGTGTTTATGGCCATGCTATCCATGAGTGTGCTTTTAAAAGAAATCCAAGTGTTGCTAGAACACTTTGGATTCCTAGGCCAACTCACCCCAAGGACACAAAGCTATTTGGGTACCAAAAGTATCTTGTTCTTTTGTAGGGGGAGCCATCACACAAGAGAAATGGGAATTGAAGAGTTGAAGTTGACCAAGAAATTGAAGGAATGATTATTGCATGGTTGCAACTTCAAAGTCTTCACCTAGACTAGATGCCTATGGTAAAGTTGGCATCAAATACTTTGGTATCATCTCCTATACTTACTTGATTAAATTAGAGTTGGAGTTTTGATACATGCTTAATATTAGTAGATTTTCCGCTCATGATATGCTTTTATAAAATGATTTTTGATTTTGATTTCCCGATCTCCTCGAAGACCTATGTAGCCTGTAATGGCCTCATGCGACCTTGCGGTTTTAAATCGTAGGCTAATTGTGGCTTTCAGTTTTCAACCAATAAGAAGGGTTGGAGATCATGTTTTCATTAATATTATATATTTTTGTGATCTCTCAAAATTCGTTTTGGTATAACTTGACTTTATCTAAAACGGATTTCAAATCATTTAGCAAAGTGAACTATTTGATAATGATACTTGATGCTTCTCTTTGATTTTTGGTTGAGTTAGCTTGCTAAGTAGCTATATTTTCTCTAAAAATATTAGTGTAGCTTACTTGCAAGTTATAAGTATTTTATGAAGGCTAATAACTAGGAAGAAAAAGATTAATTTGGTAAATTATCATGAATAAGGTATAACCTTGATAAATTCAAAATCTTAAGGTTATACCTCAATGCTTAAGCTTAAAAAATGTCTCAATACTCATGATTAGAATTGCATGTTAAAATCCTTGAATTTTAATGAGTAGGTAAAATCTTAGTACTTAGACAAATTTCATTGAATGAAACTTGCTCTAGGTTGATACTTACTATTAGAGACATTCTTTTAAGTCCAAACTAGTTAAACATGATTAGGGACCTTATTCCTCAAATGTTTCACATCTTAAGATCCATTAGATTTATTTTGATATCATGTTAACCTCCTTAAAATGAATCTCTACTATCTAACTAGGTTAAGGTTTTTATTTGAAACTTTGTATTGAACCTTTGCTATTTAGTATGTTAGCTTGCTAGTAGACATATTATTTCATTATGCTACTAATGAAGTCTACTTGCAAGTTGTGAATGTTAATGAAAGGCTATGCTATCTAAAAGAAAAAGAAAAATAAATGACAAGTTTGACAAATTTCTAAATACTAAGGTATGTATTTAATTTTGCAAAAATCTTAGTTTAATAATTGAATATCCATGATTAATAATGTCTCTATACTCATGATTAATTTTGCATGAAAAATATTTGAATTTTCACGAGTAGGCAATTTCATGATAACTAGGCAAATTTCATGATATTAATATTGAATGAAATTGGGCTAGTTTGAAATGTCTTATTAGAGACCTCATTTTGAGTAAACACCAAATGAACATATTTAGATACACATATCACATGAGTCTAGATATTTAAAACTTAAAAATTCATGTCTAGATGATCAAATACAATTGGTGTCTCACTTTAGAGGACTTAAGCTTGAAAACTTGGACTCAAGTCAATAAATCGACTTGGGCATTTCATTTTAAGTTCAACTTCATAAACATGTTCAAGAATAGGTATGACATATTTTCAAGCACTTAGAGTGAAAAATTCATATGGATATGGATAAAATGACATAGAGGTTAATTCATGCTTACCTATTTTGAACCAAGTTGACATAAGTCAACCAATTGACTTAGTGGTCTCATTTTCAATTCGTATTTGAGAAACATGTTTAGATTTACTCATGAGAGGTATGCATAGGTTTAAGTTTGAAAAATCATGAGTAAATGTTAAGATTGAAACTTAGCGAGTTTCATAAAAACTAGTTAGTTTTGAATGAAACCATGCTAGGTTGATATCTTAACCTTAAGGATTTAATTTTCTTTTCAAACTTGACATATACTCTTTACATGACCATTATGCGGTGTCATGAAAGTTTGAATAAAAATTGAACAAGTTTTAAAAATAAATGAAAATTACAAAAATACATGTTCGACCTACAATCAATATCAATTTCAGTTATTTCTAGATAAATATAGAAAAATCCTTTTTAAATGATTCTTGAAACTGCACATTCACTGAAAAATCTAGTTTCTTCAAAAAAAATTTTCAAAAAGTTTCATCAAGAATCAAATTTAAAGTGAATTTTTGAAGTTGGATTTCGAAAATATGATGAAGTAGGTTGACCTAAGTCAACAACATAACTTAAAAATTTCATCTTAATCTCAAACTTGATTCATAGACTTACATTATCTCATATTTGATGACTAGATGCCTAAGTTTGAGAAAACATGAGTAGTTAGTAAAAACTTGATACTTAGTAGTTTCATATTTTCATGCTTAATTCAAAATGAAACCATGCTAAGTTAAAAATTTGATTAAATGACATTAGTTTCACTTCAAACTTGATATACATAATTTAAATGACCATATCTTGATATTTTGAAAGTTTGAATGAAATCTAAAAATGTCATGAAAAAGATATGAGTACATTCATAATTGAGTACATACATGATTTTGTTTTGAATTCAAATATTTAGTTTTGAACATATCATGTATGATTTAAGTTTCATATCAAATATTTGTTTTTCCATCCCTTTGGTTGAGATTTTCATGTTTCATGAAAAATATCCTTTAGAGTCTCAACTTCATAAAAAAATATATATTTATTTTTCATCCCTTTGTCTAGATTGACCTTTCTTGCCCTTTTTGATTGATGTCAAAAGGGGGAGAAGAGTATAGGTATAAAGGGGAAGAAAAATATAAGAAAATTGGGGAGAAAATTATAGATAAAGTGGAGGAAAATATAGAAAATCCATGCATATAGATAGGGGGAGTTTATTTTCATAGATATGCATGTTGATAGGGGGAGAAATCCCTTAGTTGATATCCTATATGCTTTAATAAATATATTTTCTTAAGGATGTTTGTCATCATCAAAAAGGGGGAGATTTTTGGCTTTAGGTTTTCAACATTGGTCTTAATCTCTTAATATCGGTTTTGATGATAACAAACATGGAACTAATATTTCATCGAGAAATCTTTCAGGTTCCATATCAATTAGTGTTCGATGTCCTCGATCGGATAAATCAGAAGAAATCAAAAAATCGGAAGGACATTGATCGTCGCGCTCGGGTTCGTCACGAGAATTTCTCGAAGCTCGACGAGTGCACCAAAGTCGCATTGGATGAGTCCAAAGATCAAATGAAAAACTCTCTAAATTGATGCTCGTTGAAAGCCGAAATTCGGAAACCAAGTGCGAAAGAAAAAGGCTGAAGAAACCAAATTCAGACTAGGTTCAGTCGACCGCTCGATTGACCGAATAGGGTAAGGAAATTAGCAGTAGCCAATTTGGTTGACCGGTCAGTCGATTGAACACTGCCAAAAATTGGCAGTGGCTACTTTAGTTGACAGGTCGGTCGACCAACAGATTCCAAAAATAGGCAGTAGCCTTGTCGGTCGACCAATTGGTCGACTGAACTAAGGACAACCGAAGACGCAACTTGTGTCGGTCGACCGAATGGCAGATCAAGTGTTTTTCATCTGGCGATCGACCCGTCGATCGACCGCATATAGAGAGGAAGGCAGCGGTCGTTCGAGCGGTCGATCGGTCGGTCGACCGACCAATCGACTAGGCATCTGAAATGGCTAGATTTTAGCCCGTTGAGCTACCGTTTCTTTGTGAGGGTATAAATATACCTCACCTATCTCATTTAACCTCTCTCTTTGATTTTTTTACAGATTTTATTGAGTAATATTAAGAGAGATTTGAGCCTTCAAAGGATCGATCAACAACGCTATGTTCTTCCGCGAATATTCTCGCAAGCGCCCAGTTTTATTCCTCAACTCAGGATTTAATTCGAGCTCATCCCCTTGACGAGTTGAAGGCGTCGAAGGCTTGAAAAAGAGATGTGGTTCATCTTTTCATTCTTAGCTCTTTTCATTATAATCTTAACTATTTATTTGAACTTGTTTATTTGATTTGAGTCCGTAGAAGACCTTGTGTTAGGTCTTGTTGTGTGGAAGTGGTATCCTTGGTGTAGAAGGAGTAAAACCACTTGTGTAAACTTAGTTTTACTAGAATTAAGTGAGTTGTCCCTTGGGGTTGAGGTGGAAGAGTGCTCTCGGTAAGAAGGCGGAGACTTTCGGGTGTGGAAGTGCCTTAGGTCGAGAGTGCGACTCTTCGAGTCAAAGTCCTCTGTGTAAGGGAAACCGAATTAATCTAGTAAACCTAGTTTGGAAATCCTATGCGGGGTGCTTAGGTAGTGGTGTAGGCACTGGGGCCGAACCACTATAAATTCTCGTATTTGCATTGTTATATTTGGTTGTGCTTAATTGTTTTATTATTGCTTCCGCATCCAATCGTGAAATTGTAATTCGCCTAAGTAATCTAAGTAAACGATCAAAATTGAATTTAGGCTAATCAATTTAGTAAACACACTATTCACCCCCCTCTAGTGTTGCCATTTCGACTACAACTTTGACCTTCTGATCAGGGATGCATCGCACAAGTCGACTCACAACTTGAAATAATCATGCTAGAACACATTGTTAAATGTGGTTTGTTATCATCAAAATAATTTTGGAGAAGACTTGAGTGTGAGGGTGAAACCTTGGCCAACAACTGAGTCCACCATGCAGATTAATGGTGACATGGCTTAACCCTTTCGTCATTGTCGGGGTGTGCAATAGGATAACCCATCTCCCCCTATCTTTTTAACCTCTCCATTGACTACCTATCCTTGCTCATTGATATGGCAATTTTCAACAACCTCTTGGAGGGTGTTTTGAGTCAGAGAGTTTATGGTGGAGTCACACGCATCCTATTTGCAGATGATCTTGTTCTCTTTAGTGCAAATGACTCCACAAATTTATATAACCTTCACTCAGCTTGGCTATCGAACTTAAGCCAACCCCAATAAGACTTATTTGAAACATCTACAGGGTAACTTGTCCTTGGCCCAAGAGATGGCTGCTCTCTTGGGTTGCTCTGTTGGGTCTTTTCCTATCAACTACCTTGGCCTTCCTTTACAGATAGGCAATCTTATTAAAGAAGATTGGTTCTCTCTTGTGAACCGCATTGATAAAAGGTTGTGTAGCTAGAAGGGTCGTTGGCTTTCTTGTGCTGGTCGCTTAACTCTCATCAACAACACTATCACTAGTAGGGCTGAGCATCGGGCGGGTCAGGTCAATACCCGACCTGACCCGATCGGGTATTAACCCAAAAATTTCAAAAAAATTATACTTGACCCGACCCGATTTTTTAATCGGGGCCCGATCCGAATAACCCCAAAAAATCGGGCCCTGACCCGATTAACCCGATTTCGGTTTAGAAAAATATATATATATTGAAAATGGTGATACAAAAGGTGAACAACAATTGTATCAAAATTATAACTCAAATAGAACTTGAACTCAAGACCTCTTAAATTTTATCTTCAACCTTCTAACCATAAAGCCAACACCTTATTTTATCAATATATATAGCATAAATGTGTATTTAGCTTAAAATCAGGTCGGGTCGGGTTAAACAAGGTTTTCACTCGAACTTGACCCGACCCAAAATAGTAAATGAAAATTTTAAAAATGTAATCCAACCCGACCCGATATACCCGAATAACCCGACCCGAAATGAATTTTCGGGTCAATTTTTTTTAGATTTTTTGGGTCGGATCGGGTTTGCTCAGCCCTAATCACTAGTAACCCGAGCTATATACTTTCTTTATTCAAAGCTTCGGCTTGAGTAATCAAGAAAATTGACTACTGGCGTCGTAAATTCTTTTGAATTGGTGTTGATTCAGCCCCTTTACCAAGGAAAATGCCTCATTCGTTGGGAACAACTCACTTGCCTGTGAGTGGATGGTGGTCTTGACATCCTTAACCTTAAAGAACACAATCAAGCTCGTCTTGGCATGTGGCTATGGAAATACATCATGCGTTATTGATCTGCTCTGGGTTGACATCACATGTGGTACCTTGATCGGAATAGTTGCCTGGTATGATTCTTGGCAGCATCGGCACACCTCACCAATATGGTGAGCCATTCTTAAGTTGAAAGGGGTGTTCTCGAGCAGCATCTCCTATGTGGTTGGCACAGGTTCTTCCATACATTTTTGGTGTGAACCGTGGTGTGGTAGTCTTCCTCTCCCGAAGAAGTTCCCTCACTTGCTCAAATTAGTAGTTCATCCGTTTATGTCCATTGCTGATGTGAAAGCTATTGACAGTTTTAGAATTTCCTAGGCTGGAACCTCTCCTTCACCACATATATTAATAATACACACCTCCAGGCTATGGCTCGAGAGCTGGCGATTGTGTAGACCTCTTCGGAAGAGGATACCATCCAATCAAAGTGGACAACTGACAAGACCTTCACTACAAAATCGCTTTACCGTTTGCGGGTCTTTCAAGGCATTAGGGATGTCATCCACCATTTTTTTTCGCAACGCAAGATTCCCCCTAATATTTTCGTCTTCGAGATATGGATAAGAAAGCGATTGCTGACATGAGACAAATTGGTGAATTGAGGGATTATTGAGGACTCCTCATGTCTCCTCCATGCTTGTGAGGATGAATCCCATGATCATCTTTTTCACAACTACATTTACTCTATAATAGTTTGGCATATGTTCCTCGTCCATCTCAGAGAGCCGTTCTTCCCAATCTGGTTTCACATAGGGCTATTCATTGGGTCGACCCGACCCAATGAACTCGAGAACCCGAACCGACCTATTTGGGTTGGGTCAGGTCGGGTAATCGGGTCGGGTCAGGTACAATTCGACCAAACTCGATTATAATCGGGTCAGGTCTCGAGTTTTAGAATTTGAAGCCCGATGACCCAAGACCCGATCATTTACATTTTTTTAATTATTTTCAAATTTTTTATATTAAAAAATATTTATTTTTAATTATTTTTTAAGAAAATTTAAAAAATATTGTTAAAACCTCATTTTTTACCTAAACGGGTAAACCCGACTACTCGACCCGACCCGAACTAGGTCAGGTTGGGTTGGGTCGGGTTTGAGAGGTGAAAAATTTTCAACCCGACTCGACCCAATCCGATTACACTTGGTCGGGTCAGATCGATTTTTTTTCTAAACCTGACCCGACCCGTGAACACCCCTAATTTCACATGGAGATTCTTTTGGTGCAAGCAAATGATCCCAATTTAAAGAAGGCATGTATTACTTTAGCTTGGAGCATGTTCATATGGTACGAGAGAAACCAAAGATATTTTGAAGAGGAGTCGAACGCCATACCGCCTCTTGTTGCGTCCCTACTAAGTTTCATCTCTACTACTCTTGTGTTGTAATTGTTTGGGGCTCTGTGTCTTTGGTGTATTGAATTTTTTTAGGGTTGCTATTATTTTTTTCATTGTTTTTTATTGGCTTAATTATATTTTTGTTCCAAATATCATTTTTTTTTTTCGTTTGGTCTCTCATTTTTAAAAACTCTCCATTTAGTCCATCAAAATTATTTTCGTTTCCGTTTGATCAATCCGTTAACTTTTCGTTAACTTTTGATGTTAAGTGCCAATATAAAATGCTGACATAGACTAAAGAGAGACCAACCGAAAAAATAATATATTTTAAGAAATTAGATAGAAAAAATATATATTTTAATAACATAAAATATAACAATATATATTTTAATAACCTAAAATATAATAATATATAATTATGTTTTAGATTATTAAAATATATTTTATTTTCATCTAGTTTCTTAAAATATCTTATTTCTTTCGTTTAGTTTCTCTTTAGTCCATGTCAGCATTTCATATTAGAACTTAACATCAAAAGTTAACGGAGGGATCAAACGAAAACAAAAATAATTTTTGAGAAGCTAAATAGAAATTTTTTAAAATGAGAAATCAAATAATTTTTTTTTGATATTTAGGATCAAAAACATAATTAAACCTAATTTGTATTGTATTCACCCTTTCTTAATTGAAAATTGTGGTCTCTATCTATAATTTAAATTTTTCTCGCACTAAATTTGAAAATTGTGGTATCTTTTGAGAAGCACTACTTATACCTTGGATTACACATTTACACATTCACGAGGGCCGAGTTTCAATTGCATTTCAGACGCAATGTATACATTTTAAATAAATAAATAAATCCACGGCTTTTCCCTTCGTCTCATTGTCGCCTCGAGTCCAAATTCTTCACCAACTCCTCGTATCCCTTCGCCGAGTTCGAGGCCAGCTCCGCCACCGCTCCCACTGCCACCGCCAGTCCCGCGCACACCACCTTCGCGCCTAACTCCGCTGCCCGCTCCGCCGCCTCCCATCCCTCCACCGGGGCCCCCTCCTTACTCTGCCCGGCCGCCACCGACGCCACCCCCGCCGCGAACATCTCCACCCCCTCGATCGCCGCCGCCTCGCTCACCGAATCCATCATTCGGGACCACCGGACGCAGACGGTGTATACCGGGGGCGCCCCGCCGCCGCCCGCGGTGCGGCTGGGAGTGGGGGCCGTGGTGTCGATAATGGGCGGGGAGCACCGGCGGATCCATCCGGCGAGGGAACGGGCGTAGCACCGCTGGGCCTGGATCCAGTCCGCCAGACAAGAGGCCCAGTTCCGGAGCTCCGCCTCGAGGGAGGTAGCGGAGGGGGAGGGTCCGGGCATTACCCTGGCGGAGACGGGCGCGGCGGCGGAGGAAGAGAAGAGGAGGAGCTTGGCCTCGTCTATCGTGCGCTTTTGTATCCGGTGGCATTCCGCCATGGTCCTCCACATGCGTGCTAACCTGCGCCCAGGTGAAGAGTCTCACTGATCATTTTTTTATCATCCATGAAACTGTAACTATTGGATATATGAGCAAACATGTTTCATCTACAATGGATTAAGCTGTGTTTTAGTGATATAATGTTTTCAATTCAGAAAGAAGTTAAAAATAGAAAGTTTACCCTTGGATCAACTTCAGGACTTGCCCATGCAATTCCAGGTCCCTTAAAGCCTCAATTCTTTTCGAAATGTACTCGACGGAACTTATGGAGACTCTAAGTCGAGTTTGGAGATCTCTTATGGCTGCTCTAGTTTGGTCAACGACAACATGCTCTTCCCCATTGATGTCATGACTCTTCAGTTGTCTGTATCTCTTTTCGTATTCAATTCGTGCTCGTTCTCCACACTGCCCAGCAAAAAATCATGTTGCTGAAAACAATAATTAAACAGATTTCACTTGGATTAGAAAAGTAGGTGTCTTCCTAATAATTGAAGTACCTTTACTTCCTCATATAGCTTCTTCTCCCATGCATATAGTCTGTCTAATGTTGACTTGTGGCTTCCAGGTACTATGCAGGATTCCTCCAAGTCATTGGTACTACTTTCATACCCATCATTTGTCGAACAGGAAGAGCCTTGAGCAAACCGAAAAGATGATGAGCGCGATGAGGCCGATCGAAGCAAAGCAGCTGGGTTCAACATCCTAAAAGCTGTTTCATAAGACAGCTTGGTAAGTATGACACATTTGCATATTTTAGAAGTTTTTTGTTGAAGATAAGATAAACAGAGGGCAATGCTCACTGAGTTAAAATATGCTCACTGCATAGTTTAGAAGTTTGAGAAAGAAAGAAAGTAAAGGAGCAGACTTCTTACACTCTAGCGGGGAAGAAGATGGCTGAGCTCTGCTGGCTTCCAGAAGTACAGAGAGCTCACTACCAAAATCACAAATTCTGATGAATTGAGTCTCAACATCCTTCATTACCTCTCCAATGCTTATGGGCGTTCTGTTTACGTACACAGTAAAACCAGGAGTTTCTTGTGGACCAATTCCATTTCCAATATTTCCCTGATTATTGTTAACCTCCAGTTCTACTGCATTTGTAGTTTCTGATACTTCACTACTCTGCACCCCTCGCGATCTAAATTCCTTTATTTCATTCATTTTGTCGATCTTCCTGCTGGCTTCAGTTGTTTGTTCATTAGCAACTGGCATTGGAGTGGGTTTTGAATAGATCTTAGAAGCCTCTGCCTTCACTGGTACTTTGCGAATCCCTGCTTCATCATTATCCTCATCATCCTCTTCTTCCAGTTCAGGTATCCCCTCTTCTTGCCGAACCTTCCTTAACCTATCGGTATCATAATCAAACAGAACCTCTTCAGGACCGCTCCCATAGGGGTAGGTATTCAGAGATGAGAAAGGATTCCAGAAGAAATCAAGCTGTGAAGCCTGAGGTGATGCTGGTGGGTGTCTGGGTCTTGTATAAGGGGAGGAGAAAAATGATGAGTCCATAGTTTGAGCATCTCCATTATAGCCATCAACACCATAATTACTTGTAGGATAATAGTATTCAGATCTCACAGTTTCGTGTGACTCGGGCCATTCCTCAACAGAAATCGAAGGATTCCATCCTGCTTTCATGTAATTGACTGTAGCTTTGGTGCTTCTCTCAAGTTGATTTTGTATTGGTGCAAATGATTTCTTCGAGATCATGGTAATCTCCTCTGGGCCTACTCCTCGAACAGACTGCGATGGCAATGTTTTGCAGGAAGCTAAGAAGAAATGAAGCTCATCATGATCAACATAATTACATAGAGCAAGTGAGACTCCTTTGAGAGATCGCATATATACTATGTGACCATATGCAAGCCGGTTTCTCTGCTCCATAGCTTGCTTGATAAAGTTCTTCCTGTCACGACAGAGACGAACGGCATCCTCATCATCCAGCTTCGAGGAAGAACATCCCATCTTTTCCAAACTCTCCTAAGAATTTTTTAGGCTTGAATCGAAGCCAGATTCAATGTAGAAAAGCCATTTATGTTTCACTAAAGCTATACGATTTAGAACCACCTCCTGATACATCTGAACAAGACAATTTTTTTGCAAATTAATGCAAGGAAAGCATATTTCAAAGAAGAAGAAACAGGAACATTCTCCACAGAAGCTACCAGCTTTGCAGATTTGGGAAAAGAAACAGAAACAAGTCAACAGATTCCATGATTCGTCAAGAAGTTAGCCGAGCAACTTACAAGAAGATAACTTATTCTACAATGAGAATGAAGGGAAATCCCCCTCAGAATTCTACTTGATGACATTCTCCAATAACAAGGGCATGTGGAAGATCGAGATACTTGTGCTTCTCTCATTTACGACTTGTATGATAAACATAACTCAGTTATCACTAACCAAATCATTGTTCGCTGTCGCTCAGTCAATGAATTTGCTAAAGAAAAGAAAAATTGTTCCTTCTACAGAAAACAAGGGAATTGAAGCAGCAAGAAGCACCAACTTATCTGATGGAGTAAACATTTTGCAGTTTTTGTGTGATTATATAAGATATCATTTCAGAGAATATAAACCTTTTTTCGGGTCATTTGTGTTGCTGCAAAATCAGATAAAAAAGCATACCTGGAGAGGAGTTCTCGTAGAGAAGGGAAGGCCTGTGGATTTAGGAAATTCTAAATCCAACACAAAGAGAGGAAGCTGTTCGTAAAAGAGGAAATCGCACAACTGAGCCGGAAACAATACTCTTTATGCAACAAAAGGAACTTCTAGAGAAAGAAAAAGAAGCATTCTTGTCCTCAGAACTGAACGGATGAAGCTTCACATGCAAGGCCTCTGTAGCGATCAAGCTCTTCTCCATCTGATTCGATGGTCCGGAAGGAACTACTGGTGTCGTCCATTAAGTGTGAAGCTGAACTTTCTGAACAGGGAGGATCGTGGAACAGTTCATCATCACTGCTCGCAGTTCTTTCCTAAACCACTGCAACAAAGAAAACAATAATCCCCTGTTAAGCTAAGATTTGATTGGCTTTAAGGTAATCCTCGAGAGATTACAGCCACTGAATTGGGGTTGAGATGCTTAAGAGTCGACAGACACGCTGAAGAATTTTGGAAAGATAAAAAGGTGAGTTTTTGGTCATGCACAGAAAGCAAAAGCGAGGAAAGATTCGGCACCGTCCTTAAATTCTTAAAATTAAAGTTCTCTTCCTTGATGCTCCAAATGTTTGATTCCCTCATAATGCCCTGCCCTCGCTACAAGCATTGGTTACGATTTAGCCCGTCATGTTCCTTCCTAGAAAAAGTCAAAACCCAGGTTTTTTTTTCATATGAGAAATTTGTATTGGCTGTAATGCTGTCCACATTCTTGGACATAATACATTTAGGAAACTCTACTTGCGAAATTGGCATGTTTTACCTGAATAAGTTAGAATCATACACCAGTTTATGCAGGGGAAACCTCAATAAAAAAGGGTACAGATTTGAATAATTTGATAGTTGAATGTCAATCCAAGAAAACCTTATTTATACAGGGGAAACACTCAAGCAAGACTTTTGTGACGCCTTCGGTAGTAAATAAACAGGCAAACAGCAACTAGATGCGGTCATGCACATACGATAAAGAAGTAGTAAAGAAATTTGATGATAGAACAAAGTAAAATAACAAAAATGCTGTCGTTGTAAAGGGCCTGACATAGCAATTAAATCAATGTGACTCACTTTTCTGTGCAGCTGACCCATCCTACAGATAAGGTCTCCTTTCTCCCTCTTTAGGATTTAGGCTGGTGGTCAGGGCATCTCGTCGTCCAGGGCCACAATATAATCTGCTGCCCTCCAATAAGTCAAAATAAGATAAGTTACAATATGTTTCAGAAAGCAAGAAGACTTCAGTAGTTGCGGGGAATATTTAGCTGACGCGTAAATCAAGACTCAGTAACTTGATTGGCGAAATGAACTACCATCCATCGAAGTCCACTATAATCATGAACTGAACTTAGATGCTCAATCTCTGTGAGACAGAAAGAGCCATCTCAAGAAGAGCACTAGCAGTCAGACACATCGTAGAATTGCTGGAAATTAATCCTCGCATTTTACTGGATAAGAGCAGAAAAAGAAGGAAAGAGGTAAAGTGGCAGGATTATAAAAAGAGAATTAGTCCAGTGGAAGTTAAAGAGACATATCTCATTCTGAGATTTCTGGCCCCATCCTTTATAGAATCTGATTCCTTGAGAAGAAATAAAAGGGGTACCAAACAGCAAAAACCTTTTATAACTATAATTGTTCTTCTTAAAAAAAAGTTCTAATACAATTGCAGAATGAGTGATTAGCAGTCAAGTTCTTAATTACAGGAAGGATCTGACAGCAATTGCATGTTTAAGAAGTTGTCTAAATGGCAAGAAAGGAAAACAACCAACTCTGAAAATAAAAACTAATCCATGGATAAAAATCAGGAGAAGCAGCTGTAGTGATCATGGAAGCAATGAATTTTGACAAAGTCAAGAAAAAGTGCATGTTGTTATTTCCTTAAAGTGATCATGAGCAAGGCATGAGCCTTCCATATCTCAGTGTGGCCTCCACCCGCGATTCTATTCCCACAATAGCCTACTAAGCATCATAGAGAGAAACTGCCCACAGTAGATAGAGTTCCACCCACCTCCATCTGAGATGGACCATCTCCACAGCTTTTAAATAATGAAATTGATTCACTTGTCTCTTTTTAGACTTCCACATATACCAGAATTGGAATTTTCCAATTAACAGAGCGTATGACATGTATACTTTTTGGAATTCCTGGAGGATAAAGAAGATCAGACATTCCATGAATTACAATTAATACACTGGTCGCCCCTATATATACCAACTCTTTCTGTCCATAATACAGCACAGAAAAATATGAAAGATGGTGTTGAGGTAATGTTTGGATACCTGCTCAAGGGAATTTAGGAAGTAAGCATGCTTGTTGAGAGCTTGGCATGAAGAAGCAGAGAGTGGAACGCAGCCAAGGATGACTTGCCGGCATTTCAGTCAAGCAAAGAGTACCTCGAACGTTTGCAGTTGCCGGCAAGTTTGTCCTTGGCTACATTTGGCCCTCTTCTTTTCATGTCATGATCTTGCATGATGCAGGCCATGCACATCCACCACTCACTGATGCTATTAATGCTGGAGCCTGGATCTCAAGGAAGCAACTAGGGTTATCTGCTTACAAACGACACTGTAAGTATGTTGAAGTAAAGAGTTTGATATGAAAACAAGACATTGCGTGCTTATCATCTTCACTTTGCAAGGAGTCATTGCAACTATAAGAAGAGACTAGCAAGACAATAAGAAAGCGAATTGTAACCAAGACATGTGAAACAGTAGGTGAGGGCATGGCAGTTGCAAGGTGTGTGCTATTTGACAGAGATATAGAGAATAAGGCTCATAAAGCTTTTTCTTTGAGGAACCAACTTAACCAGAGAAAATAGCACTAGTCAATTTCCATTTGGGAAATTTAATTTGACAAGCATCTACAGAACTGAGTGAGTCAAGAAAGAAGATAGTCTTCAATTCACTAATCCAGTTCCTCCGAAATATTCAATGTTAATTATTAGCATACTAATATAGCAATGAACTCAATACAAGTAGGAAATGTAAACCCGATAGATCACAAATCACAAGTAGGCATTTTTTGTTTGTGCATATAGTTTTCAAAACGTGTAAAAGCATGAGATTATCTTAAAGTTTCTGTCATTATATTGGTCACAGGATGACAATTATCACATGCAAATTCCATGAGCCTACCAAAGAAAAAAAGATAAATGAAGATACTAAATGTGATTATCAGTTTGATATTGGCAAACAAATATCTGGACATTAAATTTGATGTCAAGCCAAGAATAAAGCCATCTACAAAAGCAATATCCTACGACCTGAAGAAAAATGTGAAGATCTTCTCCTTTACAGAAGGAGAAATCTTCTCCTTTACAGAAAGGAGACATCTTCTCCATATTCGATGTTCAGATTGTAGAATTGGTGAGGCCCTCAGATTATTGGGCCCTAATATTGGGTGAATTTTAACTAGTCCCAAATTATCAGTAGGCATATTTTTTTATAGCAAGGAGAAAACAAATGCCTTTCAAGAGAAACATGTGCACATATACAAATAAAAAATAATGCTAAATCAGCATACTTTCTAAAAGAGACTGATATTTTCAGTTGGATAGCTGTGACAAACTTCAGGATAGTTTTTCGAGGGGGAAAAAGGAGTCTGTGCAAGTATGACTCCAAAACAGACAATCAACCAACATATTGATGAGAATCGTAAGATGGATTGATACGATACAAACAATGTTATTTTTATTACAAATAAAGAAGGGTGAAAATAAATAAATAACTAAAACAAATTTTCATGAATTTTAATGGTTTAATTGTTACGCTCTACCTAGGGATGGCGCAAACAACCAATCAACCAAATACACCAAAATTCTCATGAACAAATTCCAGTATTTAAATTAAGAGTTTCAAAACAGGAAAGTCAACTAGAACAACTAAGTAAATAAAAGGAAACAAGTAGCAGATGCGTCTCCTTCTCTAGAACTATAGCTACCCGATCACATTGCCAACAAACTTGGAAATTTGAGACAAAAACAAATAATGTCAGTAGAACGCCAAGTAAGAGTATCAATATGTCAACAATGAAGATAAATGAATATGATGCGATGATACTACTAGATGCAACAATATACGACTCTCCAATAAAATGCAACACGTCAACAACAAAGACACATATTCACCTATCATCTAATGCAACTCATACTAATCAAGAGCGTAGTGGACAAGTGGGTTTCCCCCGCACTCCTCGCACCTCGAGAGTGACACCTCAAGCCTGCTCAAGCAAGAGGTGCGACTATCTAAAGGATAGCCTGTCGACGTCTAACACCTTGACGCCGCACACACGCACCTCGTGTGATAATATTGTGATCACAGTGTCACTGCCCATACACCTCGGGTCAATAATATAAGTGTCCAGGGGCTTTTGCCTAATAAAAGATCAATAAATGCAACATGACAACTAGATCTCACCAACATACACATGACAAATTCTACAACATGCTAACAACAACTTATATGATGCCAACAATAATAATACCAAGCAACAATTACAACAACAATGCAACCAACCAAGAACTTGATTCTAGCATCATGAAATTCACTATCAACTATACATACTTCCTAATCATCATAATATCTATAATGAAATTCATGCAACATACCATGATATCAACATATCCATGAGCCAACAACAATATGCAACGGGAGTTCAATGACTTTTAGAAGCAAAATCAAGCAAATAGAAGCAAGGGGTAAAACCGTCATTTTATCTATTCAACATTCATCGGTTACAACAAGAGTCAACTCACATCCAACACAACTGTCTATACTCTAAATCACCACCTAATCTAATACATCACGATTCTACATTATTTAACTATTTATCAAATTGAATTAATCATTTTTAACTACTGAATAACACTAAAAATAGAAAAGACCTACCAAACAACCTTTGATTAGAAATCCAACACCACTATCGCGTTCAGAACGCGAAAACCTACAATTTTGGTATTCACCCCGACTCGACCCGACGACTCTATGATCAACTCCAAAAATACCAAAATAATCTAGAAATCAATCCATTTCGTATGATACAACTTTTTAATTAACTAATGTAATATTTGAGATATTATGGCTAATTGCTATTATTCATATTTTTTTATTTGTTTGCCAGTTTAGCAGGCTGATTTGAGGTCGAGTTGAGTCGACTCATGGTCCGGTGCGAGCTTGAGAGCTCGGGTAAGTAGAAATATAAGTTGTGTATTTTCTTTACTTGTTAATTAAATTTGTATTGCATATGTTTGAGCATGCATTATTGATGCTTGTGGTTAGCGGGTTTTGGATTCGGGTTTGTGAAAAATGCGGATTAGCTAAAGGGGGTAGGGGGTAAATGAGGATTTGGAAGGGGATTATAATTATCCCCCCTAGGGCTAGGCAGCTCCTTGTTGGAGCCGCACAAGTCATCAAGAGAGAGAGAGGATCCGCAAGCCTCCAAGCCGCCACCGATCTCCCCCTCTTGTGAAGCCAAGCCGCCGTCTCATACAAAAAAATAAAAAAAATAAACAACGGGTGAGTTCAAAAGAACTCAGTGAGTGGTTCTACCAACCACAAAGATATATGAATAGATGCACCTGTCTCATACAGGGATAATGCAACAAGTGATATGACTAGCTAACAGGCCATCGGGCCAGTACATGCCCAAAGACAAACCTATTCACTTAGCAGTGAAGTACAACAAGCCTCAGTCCACCTATGCCCTAAGGCAATAAATCACACTCAAAGGATATTAAGATAATCTGGATTGACCCATTCGAGCTTATCCTATAATCATACCCTTAAAGATAGCGCAAGAATAATCGAGATTCGCCCATCCGAAGTTATTCCTTAAAATAAAGTAACTTGGAAACAATCGGGATTCGCCCATCCGAACTTGTTCCACGGAACAATCGGGATTCGCCCATCCGAACTTGTTCCTTAAATAATCGCAGGAATAATCAGGATTGACCCATCCGAACTTATTCCTTAAACACAGGTTGGGGATTAACCATCCAACCTTCTTGGTCAAGCCTGCAATCCGGCTCCTATCCGAGCCTCTCCGCCACTCATAAAATTTGGCGCTAACAAGACCTAAGTCAAGTGTCTCTTACGGTGTCTTAGGGGTGCCTTTATTGGGAAACGCCGCAACACTCTATGCCCGATCCCGATGCCTAGACCTATAATATCATCAACCCATGAGGTTTTATTTCATGCAGATAAATTATTTTGTTGGCTCTTAACAGATTATGCTGCCCATTGAATTTTAATTCTCGATTAAAATTTTCATTTGCCGAAATTAGGATTTTATTTAAGGGGTTTTATTTTTAGTTTACTATTGAGCCCAAAACTGGTGCACCCAACTGAATCTGATTTTCAAAGTGCGTCCTATGGTTCCAGACTATCTTTTTTGGTTAAAATGATAGGTTACATGACTAGGTTCAGTAAACTATACACATCTCAATAGAGATTACAAAATCAGCATTGAATTAACAATTTCAGCATGAAATTCCAACAAGTTTGAGTTTTCAACATGTCAAGGTAATTAATCCAAAAATCACAGTAATTAAATCCTAAATTACCACCACAACAAATTTATAACATCAAGATAAATCATACAAAAATTAAATCATAATTCCTAATCAAGATTTAACATGCATCCACATCATCTTTAAATCAAGACTCAAGCTTCAAACCAAGAATCCCAAACATGAACATACATGACATCAAGATTTAATCTTTTCACATTTCAAAACATAGATTCATATGCTGAAATTTCATATTTAGATACAAATCATGCATTGACATCATAAGAACTTAATTAAAATAATTAATCTAAAGCCTAGATCTCCAAAAACATCAAGAACTTCTCTTAGACATTTTAACGAACACCTTGAGGACCACCCATCTCCCACCTTGGCCGAGCCTCCCTAGGGTAGTCCTAGGGCTGCTGCATCACAAAGGGTGGTCTTTAGGCTACTCTTTTAGGGGTAAACCCCAGGCTGCAAATCAATACAAAACTCGATCTCTCTCTCTAGGGGTAAACCTAGCAACTCCTATGGGAAAACATTAGAGAACTTGCATACCACTAATGTTCCCTCAATGCCTCTAGCCGCACCTTCGCTCTCCTATGCCACAGATACCGCTTAGAAGTAGCTTCCGAGACTTGAGAGCTGAAATGACCACCAACGAATCCCCCTTTCCCTCACACTAGAAGGTAAATTGGGGCAATCCGAGCTTACTAAAGGTCACAGTCTTAGCCCTGCAGTCCACTGAGGCGAAATGATCCATCAACTAGTCCATACTCAAAATCACATCAAGCTCCAACATCGGTAGGAGTGTCAATTCGGCCATCAGCACATGTCCACAAATGACCACCTCGTAGCCTCGAAAGTCTATCTCTGCCAGCACAAAATCGCCCATAGGTGTAGACACCACAAGAGGCAAATCAAGCATAGAGGGTTTCCTCGACAACTTAGCAGCAAACAATGCAGATACAAAAGAATGTGCATCACCTGGATCAAACAAAACATAAGCAATAGCAGAACCAACAACAAGGTTACATGACACTACTGCCCTGGATGCCTTAGCGCCATCTTGGTTCAAAGCAAACACCAGCGCAACGGGCCTCTCCGAACCAGCAGCTCGCTGACCTCCTCCCTGAATCTGACCCCTCTGAGCCACAAAACCTACTAACATCGGTGCCTTCCCTATGGTCTGATTACGCTGCTGACTGCCTTTGCCGGGACAATCCTTCTTGAAGTGTCCAGCTTGCCCACAGCTATAACTTACCTCTGAACGTCCCCAGCAAGCTCCCCGGTGCTTCCTGTGATATCGGTTACACGGTTGCGGCTCAGGCCTCCACTGCGAACGTCCTGATAATGCCCCCGGCCCTGAGCCCATGCGGCCTCTGGAACTGTTATGACCTTCGCCCCGCTGTGGATCTGCTGTCGTGTGAGTCCCCTCAGAGTGAGCTGGCCGACCCCCCGAGTGCTGGGGCCGAAACTTTTTCTTCTGGGGTCCATCATGCTTGTCAGTCGATACCAATGCCTCATTCCAGAGCGCCTTATCTATAACCTGAGCAAAAGAAGTGTCCTCCGTGTACTGGATAAGTTTGGCGATCTGCGGCCTCAACCCTTCAACAAACCTTTTGAACCTAGCGGTCTCTGTGGCTACCAAAGTGGGATGGTACTTCGAAAGTCGGGTGAGCTCAATCTCATAGTCCATTACTATCATACTGTCGGTCTGGCGCAATAGCTCGAATTCTTTCGCCCGCCTATCCCGGACGCTCAACAACAGGTACTTCTCCACCATAGTAGCTCTGAACTCCTCCCAAGTAGGGGGTGGTGCATCTGCTGCTCTGCGGTCCCTCCAGGTGTGAAGCCAATCCTTGGCTGGCCCTCTCAGCTGCAACCTGATCATCCGAGCGATCATCTCAGAAAAATAACCGAGCTCCATGCACAGCTCATAGCAATCCCCAAGGAAACTGGTGACCTCCACCTACTGATCTGTCATTGTAAACTCCGGTGGCCTGAATTTGACAAAATCTGCATATGTGGGTGCTCCGGGAACTCTAACCACTGGTTCTACTGGCTCGACCACCTCTGGTACTGCGGGTGTTGCCGGTACCGATTGCGGTTGTTGCCTCAATTCTTGCTACCTACAGAGTGCCTTAGTCAGCTCAGCCACTCGGGCTTGCAACTGCACAACCATATGATCCTGTCCCACATCTTCCCGGGTCTGCAGTGGTCTTCCACAACCTCGGCCCCGACCTCGGCGCTTTGTGGAGTTATTGCTGTTGTGTGAAACTCGACACTAGAAGAGGGGGTGAATAGTGTCTGTCCCCTTTTTTCTATATTTTTCTTTTTACTCAATTTTAACTTAACTTAAGTGCAAGTATTTCTTAACTGTAGACGTGATCAAATATTAATGACAATGATAGACAAACAAGAAAGCAATGCAAACAAGAATAATTATAGTGGTTCGGCCAACTGCCTACTGCACTACCTTGGCTCCTCACCAAGGATTTCTAACCACTACTTTATAGAGATTATATTTCCCTTTGAATACACTGAGGATACTCTACTCACCACTTTGAGAACATCTCAATCCTATTCACCTAGGCAAAACACAATTCTACAAAGTTTTCCCTAAGTATTTCCCTAGCACACCTAGCAGCTATTACAGATGGAAAGAACAAGTTTCAAATAAACTTCAAATACAATGGAAAGAGCTTAAGAATTTAAAGATGAACCAAAGCTCCTTTCCCAAGCCTTCAGGACTCCAACGTGCAGACAGATGACTCTTGGAGTTGCAGAAGAGTTGAGGAAAGCAGGCGCTTGCAAAGTGTTGTCGACGGAAGCAAAGGGCGCGCAGCAATTCAATCTTTATGAAGGCTCAAATCACTTCTTTAATGCTCAATGAAATCTCTAAGAAGGATTAAAGAAGTTAGGTGAGGGGTATTTTATAACCCCTCAGCCGAAAGGAACATTCAACGGGCAAAAAAATAGCCGTTGACGCAATTCGGTTGCTTGCCGGTCGATCGTCGATCGACCGCCAATGCGACCGCTAGCTTTATGTGAGTGTTCGGTTGACCGACTATCGCAACTCTATCGATCCCACATTTGGTCGACCGAATCGGTGGAGCCAAGGCCGCGCGACTTATGATCTCTAATCTGATCGACCGATGAGCATTATGCCAATTTTTGGCTTCGGTCGATCGATCGACGCAGCCCTCTGTGATTTCTTCACCAACTTCGGTCGACCGACAGGTTGACCGAATGGCTACTGCCATATTTTCATAACATTCGGTCGATCGATCGATCGATCGAATTGGCTACTGCCAAAGATACTGCCTTGTTTGGTCGATCGACCGGTTGACCGAACTCTGGCTGAGGCTGACTTCTACTTGATTTTGTTACATGCCTTTTTTATGAGTCTAGTTACCAAATTTCAACTTGGATAACTTTATATTTTGGCTTGGGATAAAATTATCCTAGGGGTATATTACATGATTTCTACTTGATTTAAGCCCGAGCCTTTCTTTGACGTTTTCTTCTTCCGTTTCTTTGACGATCTTTTCTTTCGTTTCGTTTGAGCGAACTTGGCATGTTTATCGCAACCTCAACCTGAACTTAAAACTTCACACATGGATTAAATACTTGTTTGTTATCTTCAAAATAAAGATCGAGGCTTAAGAGAGACCCTTAAGCCAACAATTGCCACTACCGCTCCATGCGGCATTAAAAGCCTCTATCAATCTAGAATTGCCAGAAAGAAAACAATAGATTAGATAACTTAATTCACCCTTAAATCTTTAAGTAAACTTAACCAGAAGTCGCGCTGAGTTGCAGACTTAGCCCATTGATCTCATAACACAATCCTACCGTATACTAAGACGCTAGCAATGCCCTATACGGTAAACAAACTCTAGGTCGTAGTCAGACCGAACCACATGCTCTGATACCACATTGTTACACCACAATTTAGGGTCACTTGACTGGCCGGGTATACGTGCCTATACCCCGCAACCTATCCCATGCACATGCCAACACATAATAAATTATAACGGAAAGAATAACAAATTATTATGAACGTGAAACCAAAATAGATTACATTTAAGAAGTAAATTTTTTAGCAAAATGTATAAAGTGCGGAAATATGTAAATCAAAATTCAATAGTTTTCTTTAACAAGTGAAATCTGAATGAAAGACATAAATGTCCCCAAGGGACTACAATTCCAAAATACAAAAACACAAGTACATAACAAATCTATCAAAGACTCGACTATGGCCACTAACTAGGATTGCTATGAGATCAATGTGGCTTCTCCGCCCTCCAACTGTGCCAAGTGCTCCAGCCCACCTCACTGGTCAGACTCTGTAAAGAAAACAAAAATAAACAACGGGTGAGTTCAAAAGAACTTAGTGAGCGGTTCTACCAACTCCCACTATAAAAACTAACCACAGAGATATATTAATAGATGCACCTGTCTCATACAGAGATAATACAACAAAGGCAAACCAATTCACTTAGCAGTGAAGTACAACAGGCCTCGGCCACCTGTGCCCTAAGGCAACAAATCACACTCAAGGGTTATGAGAATAATCAGGATTGACCCATACGAGCTTATATTGTAATCATACCCTTTAAGATAGCGCAGGAATAATCAAGATTCACCCATTCAAACTTTTTCCTTAAAATAAAGAAACTTGGAAACAATCGAGATTCGCCCATCCGAACTTGTTCCTTAAATAATCGGGATTCGCCCATCCAAACTTATTCCATAAACACAGGTTTGGGATTAACCATCCAACCTTTCGAGTCAAGCCCGCAATTCGGCTCTTATCCGACTCTCTCTGCCTTTCATAAAATATGGCGCTAACAAGACCTAAGTCAAGTGTCTCCTATGGTGTCTTAGGAGTGTCTTTATTGGGAAATGCCGCAACACCTAGACCCATAATATCATCAACCCATGAGATTTTATTTCATGCAGATAAATTATTTTGTTGGCTTTAACATATTATGCTGCCCCTTAAATATTAATTCTACAATTAAAATTTCCATTTGCCGAAATTAGGGTTTTGTTTTAGGGGTTTTATTTTTAGTTTACTATCGAGCCCAAAACTGGTTCACCCAAGCCGAATCTGTTTTTCAATGTGTGTCCTATTATTCCAAACTATATTTTCTGATTAAAATGATAGGTTACACGACTAGGTTCAGTAAACTATACGTATCTCAACAGAGATTACAAAATCAGCCTTGAATTAACAATTTCAACATGAAATTCCAACAAGTTTGAGTTTTCAACATGTCAAGATAATTAATTCGAAAATCACAGTAATTAAATCCTAAATTACCACCACAACAGATTTATAACATCAAGATAAATCATAGAAAAATTAAATCATAATTCCTAATCAAGATTTAACATGCATCCACATCATCTTTAAATTAAGAGTCAAGCTTCAAACCAAGAATCCCAAACATGAACATACATGACATCAAGATTTAATCTTTTCACATGCAAAACATAGATTCATATACTGAAATTTTATATCTAGATACAAATCATGCATTGGCATCATAGGAACTTAATTAAAATAATTAATCCAAAGCCCTAGATCTCCAAAAACATCAAGAACTTCTCTTAGGCATTTTAACGAACACCTTGAGGGCAACCCGTCTCCCTCCTTGGCCGAGCCTCCCTAGGGTAGTCCTAGGGCTGCCGCACCACAAAAGGGGTCTTCGGGCTCCTCTTTCATGGCAATACGTGAAAACGATAACAAAACTTCAAGAACCAATGGAAAATTCGACAAGAATTTCTCAATCTCCAACAACAACTCAAGAACACAAGAAAATTCAAGAAAAGGGGGAGGGAAGATCCACTTACATGATTGGGAAGAAGAAAAGAGAGAAAATTTCCCAATCGGTGGCTTTCGAATCCCGACCACATCGCACGGCGGCGGCTCGGCTCCACCAAGAGCCGGCGGCTCCTAGAGAGAGGAAGAGAGAGGAAGGTGACTCGGCTGCGACTTGGCTTCTTCAAGAGGGGGAGGTGGCGGCTTCAACAAGGGGGGCGGGGGCGGCTCCCCTTCTATTTCTCTTGGCTTATGCGGCTCAATTAGGAGCCACATAGCCTCATGAGAGGGGGGGGGGGGGGGGGTGGGGTGGGGTTATAATCCCCTCCCTACCCTAACCTAATGCTAAACCTGCATTCGCCTCAAGCTCGGGTCTAAACCCGCTAACCCCTCAACCCGAACATCATCATTATGCTCAAGTACATGCATTAAAACAATTAAATAAATTTATCTAAGAAAAAATGGAAAATGCATAATTCATATTTCTACTTACCCGAGCTTTCAAGCTCGCACCGGATCATGACTCGATTCAGCTCGACCTTGAATCAGCTCGCTAGACTAGCAAAGATAAATAATAAAAATTACCATACTATCTCGGATATTACATGAATATAGTCGTATAACCTATCATTTTAATCAGAAAGCATAGTCTGAAACCATAGGACACACTATGGAAACCAAATTCGGCTTGGGTACACCAAAATTGGGCTCAAATAGTAGGCTGAAAACAAAACCAAATTTCCTGAATTTAAATTTTAATTATAGTATTAAAATTTAAGGGGCAGAATAAACTGTTAAAGAGCCAACAAAAGAATTTAATTGCATGAAACAAAACCTCATGGGCTATTGATATTGCGGGTCTGGGGCGTCGGGGTCGAGCGTAGTGTGTAGCGGCATTTTCCCAGTAAGAACACCGTGGATGACACTTGACTTAGGTCTTCTCGGTGCCAAGTATTTCACAAATGGCGGGGAGGCTCGGGTAGGAGCCGGTTTGCAGGCTTGAGCTCGGAGGGTTGAATGGGTAAATCCTAACCTATGTTTAAAAAGAAATAAGTTCAGATGGGCGAATCCTGATTATTTTAGTCTCTATTTGGAATAAGTTCGGATGAGTGAATCCCGATTATTTCCGTCTCTACTTGAAATAAGTTCGGATGAGCGAATCCCAATTATTTCGTCTCTATTTGGAATAAGTTTCGATGGGAAGAGTCTCGATTATTCCCTTCTCTATTTAGAATAAGTTCGGATGGGTGAATCCCGATTATTCCTGTATTTATTCTTTAAGGGTATGTTATGAGACAAGTTCGGTCGGGTAAAACTCGATTATCCTCATAACCCTTGTGGGTGAGTTGCATGCCTTACAGCATGGGTAGGCAGTTAAGCCTGTTGTGTATTCACTGTCATGTGAATAGGTTTGCCTTTGAGCATGAGATGGCCAAGTGGCCTGTTAGTTAGCCATACCACCAGTTTGGCGATCTCCCTAAATGAGACAGGTGTATATATGCATATATGTTCATTACCTTGTGGTTGGTTTAGTGGTGGGGGTTGGTAGAACCGCTCACTGAGTTCCTTTGGACTCACCCTTGTTTATTTTCTACTTTTTTGCAGAGCTTGACCAGTGAGGTAGGCTGGGGCACATTTACCCTGGCCGATCAAGTGACCCTAGGACGGGGCGTGACAATGTGGTATCAGAGCATGTGATTCGGTCTAACTATGACCTAGAGTCTGTTTATCGTATAGGGCATTGCTAGTGTGTCAGTATACGACAGGATTGTGTTATGAGATCAATGGGCTAAGTCTGCACCTCAGCGTGACATGTGGTTAGTTTATTTTAAGATTAAAGGGTAAACTGAATTATCTAATTATGATATTTTCTTTTTGGTGATTCCAGAGTGATGTTGGCCTTTAATACCACATAGAGAGGTAGTGACAGTAACTCCACAAAGGGCCGAGGTCGGGGCCGGGGCCGTGGGAGACCGTAGGAGGCCCGGGATGATGTGGGACATGATCCCATGGTTGTGCAGTTTCTGGCCCGAGTGGCTGAGCTGATTGAGGCACTCCATAGGGAGCAAGAACTGAGGCAATAGCCGCAATCGGTGTCGGCAGCACCCGCGATACCAGAGGTGGTCGAGCCAGTGGCACTAGTGGTTAGAGTTCCCGTAGTACCCACGTATGCAGATTTTGTCAAATTCAGGCCACCAGAGTTTACAGGGACAGATCAGCAGGCGGAGGTCACCAGTTTCCTTGGGGATTGCTATGAGCTGTGTGTGGAGCTCGGTTGTTCTTCTCAGGCGATCGCTTGGATGATCAGGTTGTAGCTGAGAGGACCAACAAAGGATTGACTTACATCTGGAGGGACCGCAGGGCAGCAGGTGCACCACCCCCTACTTGGGAGGAGCTCAGAGCTGCTATGATGGAGCGGTACTTGCCGTTGAGCGTCCGGGATAAGTGGGTGCAAGAGTTTAAGCTTCTGCGCCAGACCGGTAGTGTGAGTAATGGACTACGAGATGGAGTTCACTCGACTCTCGAAGTACCATCCCACTTTGGTAGCCACAAAGACCGCCAGGGTCAAGAGGTTTGTTGAGGGGCTGAGGCTGCAGATCACTAGACTTATCCATTACACGGAGGACACTTATTTTGCTCGGGTTGTGGATGAGGCACTCCGGAAGGAGGCATTGGTACCGACTGACAGGCATGATGGACCCTAGAAGAAAAGGTTTCGGCACCAGCACTCGGGGGGTTGACCAGCTCACTTAGAGGAGACTCGTGCATCAGTGGATCCACAGCAGGGCAGAGGACAAGGTAGTGTCAGAAGCCGCATGGGTCTAGGACCGTGGGCGTCAACAAAAGGCTCGCAGTGAAGGCCTTGACCGCACCCGTGTAATCGATGTCACAGGAAGCACTGGGGAGATTGTTTTGGACGATCAGAGGCATGTTTTGGTTGTGGACAAGTTGGACACTACAGGAATGATTGTCCTGATAGAGGTAGTTAGTAGCCTGATCAGTTCAAAGGGAAGGCATCGATATCAGTGGGTTCTGTAGCTCACAGGGGTCAGACTCAGGGCGGAGGTCAGCGAGCCGGTGGTTCAGAGAGGCCTGCTGCACAAGTTTTTGCCTTGAACTGAGAGGGCACTGAGGCGTCCAAGGCAGTAGTGACAGGTAACCTTACTGTTGGTTCCGCTATAGCTTTTGTTTTGTTTGATCCATGTGCTACGCATTTCTTTGTTTCTGCATTATGTGCTACTAAATTATCAGGGAAACCCTTTATGCTTGATTTGCCTCTTGTGGTGTCTACGCCTATGAGCGATGCTGTGCTGGTAGAGATAGTCTTTCGGGGTTGCCAAGTGGTCGTTTGTGGGCATGTACTGATGGCCGAATTGACACTCCTACCGATGTTGGAACTTGATTAGGGATGGCAATATTATCCGTTTAGGCGGGTACCTGCGAGTATTTACCCATTTATGACGGGTTTGGGGGGTAGTTTCCTACCCGCGGTTATTTCACGGGTAATTTTTTCATACCCGTTTATTAAACGTGGCGGGTACGAATATCATAGTACCCGTACCCGTGGGAATTAGTAAATTACTATTTTACCCTTAATACATATACTATTTTACCCAGTACCTACATGCCGCGCCGCACACCTCTCGATCTCCTCTCTCGTCGCTCGTCAGCCCGATCGCTCTCGCCTATTGCTGCGCTCACCTCTCCTCACTCGTCTCTCGTCAGCCGGTCAGCCCGATCACTCATTCGCCCGATCGCTCATCACTGCCTCTTTGCAGTCCCTCCTCACTCGATCACTCCTCACTGCCTCTCTGCAGTCCCTCCTCAATCGATCGCTCGTCCGCCCATTGCTGCGCCCGCCTCTCCTCATTCGATCGCTCGTCCCTCGTCAACCTACACCTCCGGCCGAGCAGCCTCCAAGTCATCTTCAAGCCCGAGTAGTCTTGAAGGTATTTATTATTTTTTTCCTCTTCAACTTTCTTGTTGCAGGAATATATATTCTAAAATCACTTCTAGAATACTTCACTCCACCTTACATGTTATTTTATCCTGTCAAGTTTGGCATCTAAGTGTGATGGTTTGTTTACGTTTCATATCACATCTTGCACTGAAGCTGATTGCTTACTGATATTTGAGTTTTTCGTAACTGATGTAGTTTTTATATTATTCATTGGTTTTGTTACTTTGCCCTTGTTCTATCTCATGCTCTTTATGTTGCAATATATGTCTCATTATGTTTCATTTCACCTCATGCTCTTAAAATGATTCTTCGCTGATCCATCAACAATTGTTAGAACTGTAATCTCATGTGTTCAATTTTTTTGTTTTCATCCATTGTTGGTTACTTTATTTTTCATATTGCATGATGAACTCAGGTCACTTTTTTACTTCTATCCGCTACTGATGTAATTTTGAATTCCTTTTAATTTTCCTCAGTTTCTTTCCTTCCTATTCTTATACAAATTTTTAGATGTCCATTATCACCTCATTGCTAAATATTTTTACTAGCTTTGGTTCTATTAAACCTCTTCATAAATTCTTTGCCTTTTTGTTATACTTGCCAAATATTATAAAATGAATCAAATTAGTGTATATCGTTTTATGAGCCTACCAAGCCACGTTAGCTGATGCTATGGGCCTACTGCCATGTCATCTGTCGCATCAGCATGATTCAACAATTGCTAATTTCTTTGCTGCCGAGTTAATATACGTGGAAGGAGGGAAAGGTTTCACCTTTTACTTCCAGGTTTATTCCACATTTTAAATTATTCCTGTTAATGCATCATGTTAATGCTTAAACTTATGAAATTTAATATTATTATGTGCTAATTAACTATAGAATGAAATAACATGCTAATTGTATTTTTTACATGTAGAATATCTAATGAGCAAATTTCCACTCCCTTGGCCATAAATGTCAATGAAAATTCAACACCAATGGTAGATGAATCACTGGTAATAGGTGAATCACCTAATCCGACAGGTGCAAGTCAAGCTCCAAGCTTAGATGAAGGTGATTCGTCTAAAAGAAAATTAACTTCACTGGTTTGGAATAATTTCAAGAGGCAACAAATAGATGGGAAGTGGAAAGCCATTTGCAATTATTGTAACAAAAAGCTTTTAGGTGAACTTAAGCAAGGTACTTCACATTTGTCGTCTCATTTCAAGACTTGTAAATATCAAAGAACTCGAGATATAAGACAATCGTTTCTCAAAACAAGTGCATCAGTTACGGGTGAAATAGTTGTGGTTGGCAATTATTCGTTTGATCAAGAAATAGTAAGGCAATCTCTTGCTAAGATGATCATACTTCATGTGTATCCAATCTCCATAGTTGGACATATTGGTTTCAAATAGTTTTGCAATGCTATGCAACCCTTGTTTAAGGTGATTTCTCGCAATACAGTCAAGAGTGACATTTTGAAGATTTATGATGGTGAAAGATAAAAAATAATGAGGTTGTTATCAAAGAATCAAAGTCAGATTTCAATCACAACTGATATGTGGACTTCTAGCAACCAAAACAAAGGACACATGACCGTTACAACACATTATATTGATGATTCTTGGACTTTGCAAAGTCGACTTATGAGGTAACATTTATGTGTTTATTTATTAAACTTCTTTATTAATTGTAGTTGGTTTTTATTATTAAACTTTTTTATTATATATTTTAGGTTCATTTATATGCCTGCTCCCCATACTGCCGTTGTTATTTTTGAAGTTTTGATAGAATGATTAAGGATTTTAGAAAAGATTTAACTTAGATCATTTATTTTGAGTGACAAGTTCTTTCATATGTGATGTTGTGCTCATATACTAAACTTGATTGTGAAGGATGAGTTTGTGGGCGAAATGATGACACTAGAGGGAGGGTGAATAGTATCTGTACTAATATGATTAGCCTAAATCCAATTTTTAAATGTTTACTTAGTTCGTTTAGGCAATTTGCAATTTAACGATTGTATGCGGAAGTGATAAATGATTAAGCAATCGAAGCAATCAATCAATCAATGCAAACACAGTAATTTATAGTGGTTCGGCCCCAATGCCTACTCCACTGCCTAAGCACCCCGCTTAGGATTTCCAAACTAGTTTTACTAGATTAATTTGAGTTTCCCTTACAACGAGGACTTTTCCCCGGAAAGACTCCGGTCTCCAACCGAAGGCACTTCCACACCCGGAAGTATCCCGCCTTCCTACCGAGAGCTCTTTCCCACCTCTACCTAAGAGACAACTAAACTAATCCTAGTAAACACTACGTTTAATTACACGAGTGACTTTACTCCTTTTTCACCAAGGATACCACTTCACCCGACAAGACCAAATACCTGGTCTTACAAACTCAAATCCAAATAAAAACAGTTCAAATAAAGATATAAATTACAATCAAAAGAGCTACAATATAAGACAAGATTAAAAGCTTTTTTTAATCCTTCAAAAACCTCCAACTCGCCAAGTGGTAGAGCTTGAGTTGAAGCCCGAGTTGAGGAGCAGGCGTCGCTTGATGAAGAACTCAACAGAGCAACGGAGCGCGCTACGATTACTCCTTGGAAGGCTTTGATCTCTCTTTTGGATGCTCAATAATTTTTGTAAACGTCAGAGAGAGAGAGATTAAAAGATGTGTATGAGGTGTATTTATACCCCCAGCTGAAATGGGGCGTCAATGGGATTATTTTCGATCGTTACAGACGCCAGGTCGATGGTCCGGTCGAATCGGCGGTCGATCGGTCATTCATCCGCCGTAATTTTCTCTCTGGTCGGTCGATCGACGGGTCGACCGCCAGACGCA
Source organism: Canna indica (assembly GCA_034359265.1). Lineage (NCBI taxonomy): Eukaryota > Viridiplantae > Streptophyta > Magnoliopsida > Zingiberales > Cannaceae > Canna > Canna indica. The sequence continues at coordinate 66,042,564 of CP136891.1, read as the reverse complement.
AATCGTGCGATCCGCGATCTTCGATTGACCGACGCGATATGCGTCTTCGGCTATTCGCAGGTCGGTCAACCGACTGGTCGACCGCCAAGCCTACTACCCTTTTTGGGCTTCGATCGGTCGACCGGGTCGGTCGACCGATAGACGCAAGAAGCTTGCGATTTCTCTTTTGGTCGATCGATTGATCGACCGACTCAAGCTGCGTCTGCAGCTAGTCTCAGTCCGGTTGACCAATCGGTCGACCGCTAGGGCTACTGCCCATTTCTTACCCTATTCGGTCGATCGAATTTAGGCTGAGATTATTTTCTTCAGCTTTTTTCTTCCGCGTGTCATTTCCAGGTTCCAACTTTCAACGAGCATCATGACGGAGAGCTTTCCATGTGATCTTTGAGCTCGTCCGATGCGACTTTGGTGCACCTGTCGATCTTTGGGAAGTTTCGCGACGAACCCAAGCGCGACGATCAATGTACTTTCGATTTTGCGATTTCTCTAATTTATCCGATCGAGGACATCGAACGCTAGTTGATATGAAACCTGAAAGATATTATCAATGAAATCATTAGTTCCATGTTTGTTATCATCAAAACCATCAAAACCGAGATTAAGGCTAAGGTTGAAAACCTAAAGCCAACAATCTTCCCCTTTTTGATGATGACAAACATCCTTAAGAAAATATATATTTATTAAAGCTTTAAGGATATCAACTAAGAGATTTCTCCCCCTATCAATATGCATATGTATATAATTAAACTCCCCTTATCTATATGCATTTATATCCTATATTTTCCTCCCCATTTTAACTATACATTTCTCCTCCTTTTGACTATGCATTTCTCCCCTTTTTGACATATATTTTTTCTATAGACTTTTCCTAATTTTCTCCCCCTTTTGACATAAATAAAAAAAGGTAAGAAATGTCTATCTATTCAAAGGGATGAAACACAATTAATACATGAGGTTGAAACTCTAAAGAGTATTTTTCATAAAACATGAAAACCTAAACCAAAGGGATGGAAAAACAAATATATGATATGAAACAAGGTTGATACATGATATGTTAAAAAAACCAAGTATTTGAATTCAAAAATAAATCATGTATGTTATCAAAATGAATATTGTTTCTTTTTCTTGATATTTTTAGATTTCATTCAAACTTTCAACATAAAAAGATATTGACATTTAAAACATGTATATCAAGTTTAAAGTGAAACTAATATCATTTAATCCAATTATGAACTTAGCCTGTTTTCATTTGACATAAGCATGAAAACTATGAAAATGCTAAGTCTTAAGTTTTGCTATCTACTCATATATATATATATATATATATATATATATATATATATATATATATATATATTCAAACTTAGGCATTTAGACATCAAACAAGAGATAATGTAAGAGCATGAATCAAGTTGGGGCTTAAGATGAAATTTTTAATTCACTTTGTTGACTTAAGTCAACCTATATTTCTAGTTTTCAAAAAATCACCCTTTTAAGTTTATACAAAATCATATTTTTGTTGAAAATTTTGAAACCAATTTTTGGATGAAATTTTTTGATACCAAATATTGAATGAGTATTTGAAATGCATGTATCAAGTTTGAACTCAAAATGAGTTTAAAAATCAAAGTTCATTTTTCATCCTATATTGATTCTAATCAATTAATACCAAATATAGTTTCTAGCTATTATTCAAGAATTCAAAATCATTCCTAGAAATGATTTTACTCAATCAATGATGTGAATGATATTAGAAACATAATCAAAATGGTATACTCAAATTTTCATTTGAAGTTTTCGAAAAATCAAAGTATTAAAAAAATGATATTTCAAACAAATGATACTTTTCATTTTGAAAATCCAACTTCAAAATTTCACTAAAAATTAGATTCTTGATGAAACTTTTTGAAGTTTTTACTGATAAAACTAGATTTTTCAGTGAATGTGAAGTTTCAAGAATCATGTCAAAATTAATTTTCTTTATTTTTCTAGAAATAACTGAAAATGATATTAAATGTATGTTGAAATGATATTTTGGTAATTTTCAGTTATTCTTAAAACTTTTTAAATTTTCATTCAAACTTTCATGACACCACAATGTGATCATGTAAAGAGTATATGTCAAGTTTGAAATGAAAATTATGTCCTTAAGTCAAGATATCAACCTAGCATGGTTTCATTCAAAACTAAACTAGTTTTTATGAAACTTGCTAAGTTTCAATCTTAACATTTACTCATGATTTTTCAAATTTAAACATGTGGATACCTAACATGAGTAAATCTAAACATGTTCCATAAATATGGATTGAAAATGAGATTTTTAAGTCAACTTGTTGACTTGGGTCAACATGGTTCAAAAAAGGTTTGCATAAATTAACCTCAATTGTCACTTTATCCATATCCATAAGAATTTTAACTCTAAGAGCATGGAAACATGTCATACCTATTCCTAAACATGTTTATGAAGTTTTGGACTTAAAATCAAATGACCAAGTCAATTGATACCAATTGTGGTTTGTTGACTTGGGCCAAGCTTTTCAAGCTTAAGTCCCCTAAGGTGATCTAGTTATCACATTTTCATCTACACATGAATTTTCAAGATTGAACACCAAGAGTTATATCATGTGTGTCTAAACATGTTTGTCTGATGTTTACTTAAAATGAGGTCTCTAATATGAGTTTTAACCTAGAGCAAGTTTCATTCAATCAAGATATCATGAAATTGCCTAAGTTATCCAAATTTTTCTTACTCATGAAAATTCAAACATTTATCATGCAAAATCAATCATGAGTATATAGAGACATCATTAAGACATTAATATTCAATCATCATACTAAGATTTTTTTAAAGTTAAATTCATACCTTATTTTTAGAAATTTAATTTAATTTCAAATTTAACTTAACATGAAGTCTCTAAAGAAGAATTTTAACCTAGTTCGATTTCATAAGTATCAAGATATCATCAAATGAGCTAAGTTATCATAATTTTGCCTACTCATGAAACTTCAAGTGTTTATCATGCAACATCAATCATGAGCATAGAGAAATCATTTGAGAAATAAGATCTCTAATCATGTTAAACTAGTTTGGATTTTTAAAATAAGGTCTCTAATATCAACCTAGAGCAAGTTTCATTTGATGAAATTTGCCTAAGTGCTAATATTCTACCTACTCACGAGAATTCAAGAATTTTACATGAAATTCTAATCATGAGTATAGAGACAAACTTTAAGCTTAAGCATTGAGATATAACCCTAAGATTTTGGATTTATTGAAGTTATACCTTATACTTGAAAATTTAGCCAAACTAATCTTTTTCTTCCTAATTAGCCTTCCTTTTACCCTTAGATTTAACTTGCATGAAGAAATCATTAGTAAGGTAATGACATAATTATTTCAAGCAAGTTAATCCTTCTATATAGCAAAGTAACCATCAAATATTTCATTCAAAATCTAACTTTGCTAAATAGCTTCAAATTCGTTTCAAAAATGAAATCGAGTAATATCAAAATGAATTTTAAGAGATCACAAATAATAATTATGAAAATTGATCTCCAACCCTTCCTATTGGTTGAAAATCGAAAGGCCACAATGTGCCTACGATTTAGAACCACAAGGTCGCTTAGGCCCATTACAGGCCACCGGGGTCTCCGAAGAGACCGGAAAATCAGAAATCAAAAACAATTTTCAAAAGACTCTTTTAGCAAGAGCGGGGAAAACAACTCAAATTAAACATATATCAAACTCCAACTATAATGTAAACAAGAGGGTATAGGAGATGATACAAAAGACTTTTTGATGTCAACCTTACTAAGGCATCAAGATGACTTGAAGTTGCAACCAAGGGAGGATTCATCATTCAATTTCATGGTCAACTTCAACTCTTCACTTCTCTCTACCCTTGTGTGGTGGCTCCCCCTACAAGAGAAGAAATCTTTGGAACCCAAATGTCTTTGGGTCCTAGGGGGTTAGTGGGCATAGGTACCCAAATTGTTTTCACAACACTTGAGTTCATTTTAAAGGCACAATCATAGATGGCATGCCCATAAACACCACAACAAAATCAATGTTCATTAAATTTCTTTTTGTTTTTACTATGGACATGAGATTTATTTGTAGAATGCTTGTCATTTGAACTAAGATGAGCATGAGCATTCTTAGATGAAATATTTTTATTTTGAACATGAGGTTTAAAGGTAGAATGTCTAACATGAGATTTAACATTAGCATAAACATTCTTTTTACTAAAATTCTTAAATGAGGAAGTATTTTTCATTTCATTCACTTTCTCATTTAGGTTTAGAACCTCATTTTTCAAATCAATCATTGAGTTGCGTAAAGCATGCATTTGTGATTTCAACATATAATTTTCCATTTTGATTTTTGAGTTTTCATTTTTCAAAGACTCATTCTCAATTTTGAAATCATTCTTCAATTTTTCATTTTCATTTTTCAAATCCTTAGTGTCAATACTTAAAGTATCATTGCATGGATTGTTGACACTAATTCTTAGCTTCTCATTTTCTAATTTTGCATCATGTGATTGAGAGCTAAGATTTGAGTTTTCTTTCTTCTAATTTTTGTTTTCTTTATCTTTCTTAACAAGCAAGGCACACATAATTTTATACTCATCCATTAATTCATCAAAATCATGAGAGCTAGATGAGTTAATACTATTATTATTTTTAACATGACTAGAAGAGGTGGAGTGTACCTCATTGTCATCATTCATGAGGCATTCTTTTGAATTTACTTCATAGCCATGGGAAGAGGATGCTTCATTCGAATATGATGATGATGTGGAAGCATTTGACCTCCTCTTTGCATTGTTCTTCATGGTAGGATAATTCTTCCTTACATGTCCTTTCTCATGGCACACATGGCAAATCATCTTTCTCTTTCGGCTTTCAGTGCTCCTTTGACTGGAGACACTTTGGGCTTCAAAAACCATATTAGCATTGGAAGGATAACAATTGTCATCACTATCCTCATTAAAAGTTTCTAACTCCTTAGTTTTAGCATAATCATATAGCATATTTAACGAGGCCCATAAATCAAAAGCCGAAGAACAATGCATGACTTTTTCTAGTATGCCATTTGGTAATGTGCAAAGTATGCAATTCATGGCATCTCCATTATACTTAAACATTTTCTTGTCCATTTCACTCCATGCATGCATATCAACCTTAGGTTCAATAAATTCCCAATGTAACATGTTAAATACACCAAAACTTTTAGTCTTCAGAAATGTGTACATCCTAGATTTCCATAGACTAAAGTTTGATTCATCGAACCTAGGAGGTGAAGACGCTACATTCTCTAGAGCCATTTTTAGATCGAGACGAATTGTAGAAGGGATGGTGAAATCATAGTCTACGACCCGTTCTGATACTAAATGTGGGCGAAATGGCGACACTAGAGGGGGGGGGGGATGAATAGTGTCTTTACTAATACGATTAGCCTAAATCCAATTTTTAAATGTTTACTTAGTTCGTTTAGGCAATTTGCAATTTAACGATTGGATGCAGAAGCAATAAATGATTAAGCAATCGAAGTAATAAATCAATCAATGCAAACACAGTAATTTATAGTGGTTCGGCCCCAATGCCTACTCCACTGCCTAAGCACCCCGCTTAGGATTTCCAAACTAGTTTTACTAGATTAATTTGAGTTTCCCTTACAACGAGGACTTTTCCCCGGAAAGACTCCGGTCTCCAACCGAAGGCACTTCCACACCCGGAAGTATCCCGCCTTCCTACTGAGAGCTCTTTCCCACCTCAACCTAAGGGACAACAAAACTAATCCTAGTAAACACTACGTTTAATCACACGAGTGGCTTTACTCCTTTTTCACCAAGGATACCACTTCACCCGATAAGACCAAACACATGGTCTTACAAATTCAAATCCAAATAAACACTACTAGAAAAATGGGCATCAGCAACGGCTGATGCCGTTGCCGAGCCGTTGCTGAAGAGCATCAGCAAAATATCGCGTTGCTGATAACTTAGCAACGGATTCGCAACGGCCGCTCGGGCCGTTGCTAATAATATTATCAGCAACGGTTTTGCCACAGACCCGGAGCCGTTGCTGATAACATTAATAGCAACGGCCGCTGAGTCCTTAGCAACGCCGTTAGTAAAATCCCGTCCCTAAGCCGTTGCTGTAGGTCATCAGCAACGGCTTCCGATACACTTTTAGCAACGGCTTTCCCACGGACGGCCGTGGGAAAGCCGTTGCTGATGATGTGAACCTGGTAACGAAAAAATTTAAAATTTAAAATTTCCATTGATACATTGATACATTATCTGATACATAACTCACACACCCTTACACTCATACACACATTCATTCATACATCACAAATACACCAAGATATACATCAAAACAATTATATTTATATTGATAATTATCCACGATAGTATAAAAACTATTCAAATGCAAAATTGAAGTATCAATATCCAAACAAAATAAATTAAACAAGTCCAATATCTCAGTAACAAAGTCAATATAAAAAAAATCTCACGATGACGATGGAGGATGGCCTGGATCATATGGCGGGGTCTGGAGTGCTTGAGTGTACACCGGCGTGGACTGACTCGAGGACGATGGATTAGATGATGTCGAAGAGATGCCTGCTTCGGGATGACCTGACATGTTGCGTAGCATAGCTTGTATATCCGCCATCATCTGACTCTGGCGCTCCATTATCTCAGTCTGATGCGCGACCATGTCCTCTAGAGTCCTTATTCTGCTACTATGATCATAACTGGATCTAGAGGTGGACGGCCGCTCACCAGCGACCGGAGGGGTCGGTGCCCCAAGTGGCCTTAGTACGGCTCGCGCATGACCACTATCTGCGAAGCCATATACGCGGCCATGGTCCCAGCCACCTGCAGCCTCGACCCACGTTGCTACGTCAAAGTCCTCGGGGGTACCCCCGCGCTGCACCACCGTCTGACTGTAGGTCTCCTACTCGAGTTTGATTTTTTATTTAATATTTATCATAAAACTTAAATTATAAATATATAATGAATAATTTAAACAAATATATAGTTACCATAATGTATGCAGCGCGGTTGTCGATGTACTCCCCCATCCCATATGCTCGACGGTGAGTCCGCTCAAACACCGCCATCGGGGAGGGTCGCTGGACAGTCCCGTCATCCGACACCGTCGTCTACATTTACAAAACAAATACATTAATTAGTACACATAGTAATAAATAAAATATATAATTAAAAGATATACTTACCATACGGTTCGCGTGCACTGCAAATGCAACAGACCCGCCGGTGTGACGCGCTGCTCCCCCCGATATGCGATTTCTAGCTGCATTCCGAGAAACCTCCTGCCATCGATCCGTCGACCATATTCCCACGAGCTGGTCCCATATATCCGGAGTAATCCAATCGGGGCCGTATCCCCGAGTCTCCACGATGTTAGTGGTCCCAGCTCGGGCCATCGCCTGGGACCGAGCCTGCCCCAGCTAACAAACTCGCGATGGTCCACTAACAAACTCAAATATTCTTTCATCTATTTCAGCTCTGTGATCTTTGCTGTAAGTCTGAATCCAAGTAGGGAAATCACGATTCCGTAATCTCTCCAATTCTTCATCGTTGTGAATAGAGTATTTTTGCACCATCTCAATGTCAAATATTTCAATGAATTGTTCAATCTCTGGACAATTGAGTAATACATACAAGTGTGCCAAATGATACTCTTCATCGCTTAAGTGTCGAGATGGACGAGAACCAAAAGCACGACCAGAGTGACAAAATATATTTAAACGTCCATCTGAACGTCGAACACCCCCATCGTCGTTACGTGGAAGACGATCAAATCTTGTCTGTACTGTCGATTCAAAGTAAAATGAGCAGAATGTTGAAATTTCTTGAATGATATACGATTCAGATATTGATCCTTCAACAGCTGCGGTGTTCTTTACTTTTTTCTTCAGACGATTCATGTATCTTTCAAATAAATACATCCATCGATATTGAACGGGGCCACCAACTCGTGCCTCGTATGCCAAGTGTATCGGTAGATGCTCCATCGAGTCAAAAAATGCAGGAGGGAAAAACTGCTCCAGCTTGCATATGATTTCAACAATATTATTTTCAAGTGTTGACATATCTTCGACTCGAAGGACATTTGCACAGATGTTTCTAAAAAACATACTTAATTCAGTCAACGAACCCCAAATATTATCAGGTAGAAGATCTCGAAATGCGATCGGAAGTAATCTCTGCATGAATACATGACAATCATGGCTCTTCATCCCTGATATTTTGCAATCATCGACGTCCACACATCGAGATAAGTTTGAAGCATATCCATCGGGTAATCTGAGTTCTTTTACCCATTGACAAACATCTTTGATCTGTTGTTTATTTAACACATATAGGGCCTTCGGTTTCAGATATCGTCCGTTGACCTCTTGTAACTCCAACTCTGGTCTTTTACAAAGTATTTTCATATCATGTCGGGCTTTGAAATTATCTTTAGTTTTTCTGGAAATATCCATCAAAGTGTTGAAAATATTATCAAACATATTTTTTTCAATGTGCATGACATCTAAATTATGTCGAATCAATAATGAACTCCAATAGGGCAATTCCCAAAAGATACTTTTTTTCACCCAGTTGTGTGTTTGGCCAAAACCTGACACTCTTTCATTGCGACCAAATACTATATCTGGAAGTGCTGAAACACGTGCTAACATTTGTTCACCAGACAACATCGGTGGTGGCCCATGCATCTCTTTCGACTCTGCCCTTAGTAAATTTATTATGATTCCTTTGATACTGATGATTAACCGGTAGGAATCGACGATGACAATCAAAGAATGCGATTTTTCATCCGTTCTGAAGACTGATTGATTTAGAGTGTTCCATACAATACGGACAAGAGAGTTGGCCGTGAGTGCTCCAACCCGACAACATGTCGTACGCCGGGAAATCATTGATTGTCCACAAGATCGCGGCCTTTAAATTGAAGTTTTGCTTCCGATGACAATCATAAGTGACAGCTCCCTCAGTCCACAATGTTTTCAATTCATCTATCAAGGGTTTGAGAAATATGTCAATTTCTTTTCGCGGACCCTTAGGACCCGAAATAATCATCGAAAGATAAATAAATTCATCTTTCATGCACATTGACGGTGGCAAATTATAAACTGTCAGCAGCACTGGCCAAACTGAATAAGGAGTTGCAGAATGTCCAAACGGATTAAAATCATCTGTGCACAATCCCAATCTGATATTTCTAGTATCCCTAGCAAATGAAGGATAACATGTATCCAAATGTTTCCATGCTTCACTGTCAGATGGATGAGTCATTACTGTATCATCACGACTTCTTGCATGCCAACTCATGTAGGGGGCTGTTTTTTCCGACATGAATAATCTTTGAAGTCTCTGTATTAGTGGAAAATATCGAAGCACCTTAAACGGGATATTTTTCTGTCGGACCGATTTCTTCTCCTTGTAACGAGAATGTTGACATACAGGGCATTTATCCAACTGCACATTTTCTTTATAATATAAAATGCAATTATTTTGGCACGCGTGTATTTTTTCGTACCCAAGCCCCAATTTTCTCATTAGCTTTTTAGTCTTATAAAAAGTTGGCTCAAACTTGTTATCAGTAGGCAGCATTCCATTAATCAATCCAGCAATCCGATCATACACAACTCCGCTGATATTACAATCGGCCTTGATGTTTAAGAGCTGTGTCATTGCTGAAAACCTAGTGTATTTAGGACAATTCTCATACAAAGGTTCATCGGCAGCTTTCAACATCTCGTAAAATTCTGCAGCTTCTTTATTCGATAATTCAATCTCTACCGCAGTTTGTACTTTTGTGATATCAACCACTGTAGTATCTGGTGGGACTGATGTCTGAAGAACTGGCCGATCAACATTATCATTCAGGTGGAATTGACCCCCAAGACTATAAAGTATTATAGTTCTATAGGGATTACATTGATTGGATGAAGAAGCACCAGCAGAGGAAGATTCACCATATGTCTGAACGACAGGATTGCTCGACGTCCCGACTTCGCGTGACTACCCGTGACAAGTCCATAGAAAATATCTTGGTGCAAATCCTTTGCTATATAGATGCAGTGTGACAGTCTCCCGATCCAAAAATCGTCCATTCGAACAAATGCGGCACGGACATCGGATTTGATCACCGATGCTAACGAAATTCCGATTCGAATAGGCGAAATTTAGGAAGTACGTTACACCTAATCGAAACTCATTCGTTAAAGCTCCACGATCAAGACGTCGGTACATCCAACTTCGATCAGCCGACATGATTCTGTCAATCAATGACAATTTCTTTGGTTAATGTCTTTAGGTGAGATTGTCCTATTCCATTCGGGATTTATGTTATTTATATTGTACTAAGTACTTATTTTAACCGTTAACTTCATTCTAAATTTCGGCAGCATCTCCCTACAGTTCTCCGAATACACATATCATCTGGGCGTGTATCGGAGAACAAGAGAGATGTTGCCGAAATTTAGAATAATTAGTTAACAGTTAAAATAAAAACGTAAGTGCAGTACAAATAACTATATTCCCAAATTGTCCAATCAGGGACAATTCAAGAATTGTACGTCGTATAAAAGATCATCTACTTCTTTTACACGAACATACAATCCCCGAACGGATCTAAGGTTTTGCTAAATCATATCCGACTCGTCGATGCGTACGTGAAACATATCAACTCGTCGGATGGATGATTATTTTCTAAATGTTTCGAGATAGTTCGAGTCCATATTGGACGATTCCAGCGCGCGGCCGAAGTGGACGATTCCGGCGCGCGTCCGAAGTGGACGATTCCGGCGCGCGTCCGAAGTGAACGATTCCGGCGCGCGTCCGAAGTGAACGATTCCGGCGCGCGTCCGAAGTGGACAATTCCGAAATTAATCTAAACCCTAATAATTAATCTAACAAATTAAACAATTAATCTAAATAATTAATTAAATAATTAATTAACAATTAAAAAATAATTAAAAAATATATATTAATCTATAAATTCCGACGCCGGAGTCAGGTGGACTCCGGCGCCGGCGTACAGTGGCCGGACACACTGGCCGGCCACTGTACAAGGTCCGGCGGCGGCCATCGGCCGACCGCCGCCGGCCGAAACCTTATTTTTAGGGTTTCGGTAGGATTTCCCGCCGGCCGCAACGGGAAGAGACGGCCGGCCGACGAGGTATACTTGACAATGTCGGCAGCAGTGTGAGGAGGAAGAGGCGTCGTCGGCGTCGGCAGCGGCGGCGAGAGGTGGGAGCAGGAGGCGGCGGCGGCAGCAGCGGGAGGAAGAAGGGTCGGGCGCGATCGCGTGCCCTATATAAACTTATCAGCAACGGCTCATTCGCCCGTTAGAAAGCCGTTGCTAATAAGTTATCATCAGCAACGGCTCACTTGTCCGTTAGAAAGCCGTTGCTAATAAGTTATCATCAACAACGGCTCACTTGTCCTTTAGAATGCCGTTGCAGATACAACATATCTGCAACGGCTCGGGTGGCCGTAAGAATGCTATTGCAAATAGCAACGGCTTGAGCGGCCGTTGCTGAAGACTCAATTTCTAGTAGTGAAAAATAGTTCAAATAAAGATATAAAATACAATCAAAAGAGCTACAATATAAGACAAGATTAAAAGCTCTTTTAATCCTTAAAAAATCTCCAACTTGCCAAGTGGTAGAGTTTGAGTTGAAGCCCGAGTTGAGGAGCAAGCGTCGCTTGATGAAGAACTCAACAGAGGAACGGAGCGCGCTGCGATTACTCCTTGGAAGGCTTTGATCTCTCTTTTGGATGCTCAATAATTTCTATAAACGTCAGAGAGAGATTAAAAGATGTGTATGAGGTGTATTTTTACCCCCAGCTGAAACGGGGTGTCAATAGGATTATTTTCGACCATTACAAACGCCAGGTCAATGGTCCGATCGAATCGTCGATCGACCGGTCATTCGACCGCCACAATTTTCTCTCTGGTCGATCGATCGATAGGTCGACCGCCAGACGCAAATCGCGCGATCCACGATCTTCGATCGACTCATCGGTCGATCGACGCGATCTGCATCTTCGGCTATTCATAGGCCGGTCGACTGACCAGCCTACTGCCCTTTTTGGGCTTCGATCGATCGATCGACAGACACAAGAAGCTTGCGATTTCTCTTTCGGTCGATTGATCGATCGACCGACGCAAGCTGCGTCTGCAGCTAGCCTCAGTCTAGTCGACCGATCGGTCGATTGCTAGGGCTATTGCCCATTTCTTACCCTATTCGGTCGACCGAATTTTGGCTGAGATTGTTTTCTTCAGCTTTTTTCTTCCGCGCTTCATTTCCGAGTTTCGGCTTTCAACGAGCATCATGACAGAGAGCTTTTCATGTGATCTTTGAGCTTGTCCGATGCGACTTTGGTGCACCCGTCGATCTTCAGGAAGTTTTGCGACGAACCCGAGCGCGACGATCAATGTCCTTCCAATTTTGCTATTTCTCCGATTTATCCGATCGAGGACATCGAATGCTAGTTGATATGGAACCTGAAAGATATTCTCAATGAAATCATTAGTTCCATATTTGTTATCATCAAAACCATCAAAACCGAGATTAAGGCTAAGGTTGAAAACCTAAAGCCAACAGAGTTATCTATAATATCAGATGCCATTGAAAAAGTTAGAGAGAGTGTTCATTATTGGACAACAACACCTAAAAGAGAGGAAAAATTCATGGAGACATGTGGTCAATTGAACATTTCTTATGATAAAAAACTTGTTCTTTATTGCAAAACTAGGTGGAATTCAACTTTCTTGATGCTTGATGTTGCCATATTATATAAAGGTGTTTTTGGACGCCTAGTGCAACATGAACCTTAGTATAAGTCTTTGCCTAGTGAATATGATTGGGAGATGGCAAAAGAAATTTGTCATAGGTTGGAACTGTTTTATGGAGTAACTGAATTATTTTTTGGTACTTTGTATCCAACTTCAAATGTGTATTTTCCAAAGATTTATGAAGTTAGAATAGCTTTGAGAGAATGGAGAAGTGATCCAAATGTCATTATTCAACAAATGGCTACTACCGTGATTGCTAAATTTGATAAGTATTGGGGTGTGATCAACGGAGTGATGATTGTGGGAACTATTTTAGATCCCGGATATAAAATGTTCCTACTCAAATATTTTTTCCCCAAATATATGGAGACGATGCTTAGTATGAAATAAAGAAGGTCAAAAATATGTGTTGGAATTTGGTTAATGAGTATGAGAACCAGAGCAAAGAAAGAGGGGCTGGATCTTCAAAATTAGATGTCACAAATACTATTGGAAGGAAGTATAATTGGAGGTGACTTTGCATTGTTTTGTTGGCCTAAGGTTTTCTACCTTAGTCTTAATCTCGGTTTTGATGATAACAAACATGAAACTAATGTTTTGTGTAGAATTACGTTCAGGTTCCATATTGATTAGCACTCGATGTCCTCGATCGAAAATATCGAAGAAATAAAAAAATCGAAAGGACATTGATCGATGCGTTTGGGTTCATCGCAGAAATCTCTAGAAGTTGGACGTGTGCACCAAAGATGTCTTGGATGAGTCTAAAGAACAGATGGAAAGCTCTTCAAGTTGACGCACGTTGAAGGCCGAAATTCGAAAACGAAGCGCGCAAGAAGAAGGATAAAAAAATCAAGCTCAGCCCAGGTTCGGTTGACCGATCGGTTGACCGAATGTGGTGAAGAATTGGTAGTAGCCAATTCGGTTGACTAAATGTGGCGAAAAATTGGCAGTAGCCAATTTGGTCGATCGGTCGGTCGATCGAAGTGCGCCCAGAAGCGACAGAATGCCACGGTCGCTTGGGCGGTCGATCCATCGGTTGACCGGCAAGCGATCAGGCGTCGACAACGGGCAAAAATACACCCATTGACGAGCCCTTTGGTTAGGGGGGGAGGTGGTTATAAATACCCACCCCACTCTCTCTCCCAAGTAGAGATTGATGCCAATAAACCTCAAAGAGTGATCTTTAGCATCCTCTAAGCTTCTCAATTGATCAAATCCTTCACACTTAGCTCTTGATCCCTCATCGTCAAGTGTTCTTCATTGAAGGGCTCATCAAGGGTGCTAGGTTCAAGAAGAAGAGGTGTTTTCGTTGTGATAAGTTCTCTTCACCTCCTTTTTGTAATAGATTTGTTTTTGATTTATTTTTACTTTAATTTACTTGAGTTTGTAAGAAGACCTGGTGTGTGGTCGTGTGTGTAAGTGGTTACCTTGGTGTATAAGGTGTAAAGCCACTTGTATAAACTAAGTTAGGAGTATGTCTTAGGAATTGAGGTGGGAAAGCTCACTCGGTAGGAAGACGGGATATTTTCGGGTGTGAAAGTACATTCGAGGTGAGTGTAGGGTCTTTTCGGTATAAAGTCCTCAATTGTAAGCTACTTATAATTTAGTGGATTTAGTTTGGAAATCCTAAGCGGGGTGCTTAGGTAGTGGAGTAGGGATTGAGGCCGAACGACTATAAATAATTATGTTAGCATTGTTTACCTTGAATTTCTTATTGCTTATCATTTATATCTTGCTTTCGCTTACTACTCGATTTGTGAATTGCCTAAGTAATCTAAGAAACAATTAAAATCGAATTTAGGCAAATAGATTTAGTTAATATACTATTCACCCCCCTGTAGTGTGACCATTTCACCAACATGTTTGTCAATGAAAAGTCTGCATATATGTGTACGAAGTCAGAGTTAGACAATTATTTAGAGGAGAAAGTGTTACCTCCTAATTCAGATGAGGAGTTTGACATCTTAGCTTGGTGGAAGTCAAATGGATTAAAATACCCACTCTGCAGAAGATTGCTAGAGATTTTTTGGCTATTCCTATCTCCACGGTTGCTTCTGAATCAGCTTTTAGTACCGGTGGTAGAGTTCTCACTCCACATCGTAGTAGGTTGCGTCCAAAAATAGTTGAGGCATTGATGTGTTCTCTAGATTGGCCATGGAATGATAATAGAGGTAATATAAAATATACTAATTTAATTCAATATGTTGTGTAAAATTACAGCTTTAAATAATTGTCTAATTGATGTTCTTCTTTATAGCTTCTTCGAAGATGAGATTGGGCATGGAGATTCCTTCAATACTTGAAGATAATGATGTTGATGTAAGTAAATATATATTATATTCTTTTTATTGTTAATAGGAGTAATTAAATGAGTACCCATTTTTGATACCCGCGGAAATAAACGGGTAGCGAGTACCCGTTTATTTTGCGGGCCGGGTAGTGGGTAGGCACCCCCCATACCCATCCCGCCCCGTTGACATCCCTAAACTTGATGTGATATTGGGCATGGACTGATTGGCGGACCATTTCGCCTCAGTGGACTGCAGGGCTAAAACTGTTACCTTTAGTAAGTCCGGATTACCCCAGTTTACCTTCCAGGGTGAGGGAAGGGGGGACTCGTTGGTGGCCATTTCAGCTCTCAAGGCCTGGAATCTACTACTAGGCGGACGTCAGTCCTTCTTGGCCTTTGTGTTTGTGGCAGAAGAAAGCGGAGGTGCAGCCAGGGATATTGAGGGGACGCTAGTGGTATGCGGGTTCTCCGATGTTTTCCCTGAAGAGTTGCTAGGTTTGCTCCCAGAGAGGGGGATCGAGTTCTGTATTGAGTTGCAGCATGAGGTGAAGCCGATCTCCATTCCACCTTATCGAATGACACTAGCTGAGTTGAGAGAGTTGAAGTCCTAGTCCCAGTTACAGGAACTTTTTGATTTGGGTTTCATACGTCTGAGTGTTTCGCCTTGGGGTGCTCTAGTGCTCTTCATGGAAAAGAAGGATGGGTCCTTGTGAATGTGCATTGATTACTGGCAGCTTAGCAAGGTGACAATGAAGAATCGTTACCCGCTGCCCAGGATTGATGACTTGTTTGACTAACTTCAGGGGGCTTAGTGGTTTTCTAAGATTGACTTGCGGTCAGGGTACCACCACTTGAGGATCCGGGATAGTGACATCCCTAAGACTATTTTCAGGTCGAGGTATGGCCATTTTGAGTTCCTGATTGTCTTTTGGGCTGACAAATGCACCAGCAGCATTTTTGGACCAAATGAATCGGGTGTTCAGAGAATACCTAGATAGATTTGTGATTGTATTCTTAGATGAAATTCTAGTATATTCCAGGAGCAGGGAGGAGCATACTGAGCATTTGAGGATGGTTCTGGAGACTCTTAGGGAGCACAAGTTATATGTCAAATTTTCTAAGTGCGAGTTTTGGCTGGAGAGTGTAGGGTTCCTTGGCCACGTGGTGTCAAGGGAAGGGGTAAAGGTGGACCCCGCGAAGATAAAGGCAGTCCAAAATTTAAAGCGGTCGACTAATGTCACAGAGATTTGCAACTTCCTGGGATTAGCAGGTTATTACTAGAAATTCGTGGAGAACTTCTCCAAGATTGCAGCGTCATTGACCCGCTTGACTCAAAAGAAAGTCAAGTTCGTCTGGGACAATAAGTGCGAAGATAGCTTTCAGAAGCTCAAGGACTGTTTGACATCAGCACCGGTTCTAGCTGTACTATTGGGCTCGGGAGGGTTTGTTGTTTATTGCGATGCCTCTCGAGTCGGCTTGGGTTGTGTTTTAATGCAGAATGGCATGGTGAAAGCTTATGCATCCCGTCAGTTGAAGGTTCACGAGAAGAATTATCCAACTCATGATCTGGAGCTGGCAACGGTGGTGTTCGCATTGAAGCTGTGGCGTCACTACCTTTATGGCGAGGCCTATGAGATATACACTGATCATTAGAGCCTCCAATATTTGCTCACCGAGAAGGAGTTGAACCTGAGGCAGAGAAGATGGGTCGAACTCTTGAAGGACTATGACTGCATGATCATGTACCATCCGGGAAAGCTAATGTAGTGGCAGATGCCTTGAGCAGGAAATCTATGGGCAGTCTAGCGCATTTGGCAGTTAGGAGGAGGCCGCTGGCCCAGGATTTGGCTATGTGTTTGGATGGCGGGGCAGTCTTGTCAGTGTCAGCCTCTGGTGCGTTGGTTGCTCACCTGAGGGTGCAGTCCACGTTGGTAAATATGCTGCGGACAACGTAGGAGGAGAGTGCTTTTTGTGCACTTACTAAGAATTTGGCTGGTAGGGGTGATGTTGATAATGGTTTTGGTATTGACTCGGAGGACGTTATGAGATTTAAGAACATGATAGTTGTGCCAGACATGGTCGAGGTCCGTAGGCAGGTGCTAGAGATGGCTCATCGGTCCACATATACCATGCATTCGGGATCCACGAAGATGTACCGTGATCTAAGGCAAAATTATTGGTGGAAATGCATGAAGAGAGAGGTGGTCGAGTTTATGTCTAAGTGCCTAGTATGTCAGCAGGTGAAGGTTGAACATTTAAAGCCGACAGGATTGCTCCAGAACTTAGAGGTACCAGAATGGAAATGGGAAAAAATAACCATAGATTTTGTGATAGGGTTGTCGAAGTCGGGGAAGGGCAATGATTTCATCTGGGTGGTGGTGGATCGCCTAACCAAGACGACACATTTTATAGCAGTCAGGATGACATTTTCAACTGAGCAGTATGCGAGGTTGTTTTTTGATCAGATCATCGCATATCATGATGTCCTTGTTTTGATCATATCAGATCAGGTTACTCAGTTCACAACTCAGTTCTGGCAGTCCTTTCAGGAGGCATTGGGCACTCAGGTCCAGTTCAACACTACATTTCACCCTCAAACAGGTGGTCAGTCGAAGCAGACCATTCAGATCTTAGAGGATATGCTGAGAGCGTGTGTCCTGGATTTGGAGGGCAGTTGGGAGAGGCATTTGCCCCTGATTGAGTTTGCCTATCATAACAACTATCATAACAGCATCAGGATGACCCATTTTGAGGCATTGTATGTGCTACAATGCTGGTCACTTATAGGCTGGTTTGAGGTGGGGGACTCTCTTATGATGGGACCCGACCTGGTGGAAGAGGCAGTATAAAAGGTGAAGCTAATCAGGGAAAGGTTGTTGGCAGCTCAAAGTCGCTAGAAAAAATATGCTGATGGAAAGGCCAGGGAGGTAGAGTTCGTTGAGGAGGACATGGTTTTCCTCAAGGTATCCCCTATGAAAGGGGTGGTGAGATTTGGGAAGAGAGGGAAGCTAAGCCCTAGGTTCATTGGGTCGTCCCCTATTCTCAAACGTAGGGGAGCAGTGACATATGAGTTGGCCTTACCTCCCAGTATGGACCGAGTGCATCCAGTGTTCCATGTATCCATGCTAAAGAAGTATGTGCGGAATGAGTCCTATGTGATTGAGCCTACCGCGGTGGAGGTGGATTCGGTAGTCTCTTATGAGGAGAGGTGTAATATCCTAGATATTTAAATTTATTAATTTTCCTCTTATGTGTATTTGCCAGCCTAGCAGACTAGTTTGTGGTCGAGCCGAGTCGACTCATGGTCCGGAGCAAGCTAGTAGGATATGAATTTATGAATTTTTGAATTTTAGTCTTGGGTAGTTGAAATTATTTAATTTGATGTTGTGTATGCATAATTGTTAATTATGTTCATGTGGGTGTATTTAGTTAATTGCTTGTGATTTATTAAAATAAGTTTAATTAAATTAATTAAGTCTATCGGGTTAGCGGGCTTGGTTTTGGCTTAAGATGGATGCGGGTTTCGGATTAATGTGTTTAAGGGGTTAGGGTTGAGGAGGGAGTATAAAACCCCCTCCTCATGGCTTGTGGCTCATATTTTGGAGCCACCTAAAGAATTGAGAAAGGGAGCCAACCGCCAAGCAAAGCCAAGCCGCCAAGCCGCCACCCCTTTCCCTCTTTCCCTTGGAGCCGCCGCCACCTCTGAGCCAAGCCGCTGCCTGAGCCAACCCTTCCCTTCCTCTCCTCTCTCTCTTCCTTCCCTTTGGCGCCGAGCCAAGAGGAGCCAACCGAGCCAGCCCCTCTCCTTCTCCTCTCTGTCCCTCTCTCCAAGCTAGCGGCTTGGAGTGAGCCGCCGCCCCTTGGAGCCTTTTCTTGGGTTGAGCCGCCGGCCTTTTGAAGCTGGATATGAGGGCCGTCATTCGGGATTTCTTCCTTAGTTCTTCTTCCAATTAAGGTGAGTGGTTTACCCTCTCTTCGGGATTTCAATCAGATTCTTGAAGCCATTTTTGACGGCTTGGTATTTGTGTTTCGTTTATTGATTGTTCTTCGCGTTCTTGCCATATTTTCTTGAGATTGTGCTTGAGGAGACCCAAATCTTCCCTCTATGGGTCTCGGCAGCCCTAGGGTAACCCTAGGGGTGCTCGGCCAAGGGGGAAACCCGGGCTGTCCTCAAGGTGTTTGATGAAAAACCCGAATGAGTTCTTGTTTCCTTTGATATGAAATCTTGATCTATTCTCCTAATTTGAGATTCTTGATTATGAGTATCTTGTTTAGAATTAAATATGTGATTTTGGGGTAAAAATCATGTGATAGGATTAAGATCTTGATAATGACTAATTAGGGGTTCTTAAGAATGAGGTTCTTGATCTTAATGCTTGGTTCTTGGTTTAAGTGTGTGGGTTCTTATTAATCTTGATGAAAAGCATAATTTCTATGAATTAATTCATGAGATTAGTATTATGTCCTAATGGTAATTTAGGGATTATTTTTTGTTAATTTTCGGATTTAATTCTATAAGTATGCTGAAATTGCATGTTGTTGGAATTGTGTGCTGAGATGATGAATCTGTGCTGATTTTAATTTGTTTGTTGTGATGTGTGTGTATATGTGTGAATTGTAATACCCAAAAATCTTAATAGTAATATTTTATTCTTGAGCGGGGAATCGTGGGCCCTAGTTAGTGCAGATTGGCGGAAAGCTTCAGGATTAGACCCGAGTAAGCATTTATTGTAGAAAAATTAAGGGAAATTTTTTTTATGTCTTATCTCTGTGATTTAGCATGCTAGGGTGATAGAGGGTCTCGAGGCAAATTTGGCGGTGCAATCGGATCTCGAATCGGAGTTAGATCGGATGAGTTATGAGCTGTTTAAGTCGGATAGCTTAGGTAAGGGTATTTTGGTCATTTGGACCAAATCGGTATCTATAAATTAGATGTCGGGGTGTGCAGCCAGGTGTTTTGAGCCACACGCCATCTGAGGCAAAGGAGAGAGGAGAGAGAGGGCGCCGTCTAGGAGGAGGAGCCGCCGGAGTCAGATTTTTGCGAGTTCGTCGATGTCAATCGGGGGAAGATCCTGCGCGTCTTTTCCTTCCGTTTTCTCTCTGTTTGGTGAGTGGATTTAGGCCTTCTTTTCTCTAATTCTTGATTCATGTTGCTATTTTTATGTTTCAGGGTTTTCGTCAATTTTTGACGCGTTTTCTCGTATCGGATCGGAAGTCGGATCGATCATTTCTTAATTGAATCATGTTGTTTACCCCTCTTTTGGAATAAAGTATTATTTTCTTTCTCTTGTTTTTCTTCTTCTTTTTTCTCTTCTCTACCCCCCTTCCTCTTCACTGCCGGCAAGCGCCAGCCGCACCGGGAGGCGGCGCCCGACGAGGCGCCGCGGGCGTCGGCGCCAGCGTCTCGGGCAGCCCAGTGGTGGCCGGAGAAGGGGCGGCGGCGGCTGGGTTGGGGAGGATGGGAGGAAAATGACCTAAGGGGGTGAGTTAAATGGAGGGTTGAGATTGATTTGGGTAAGATGAAGGGTTGGATTGAATTGGTTGAGATGAAGGGCTGGGATTTGATCTTGTGTAGATGTAAGGCTTAGATTGCATCATGTAGATGGAGGGATGAGATTGCATCAGGATATATGTAAGGCTGTGGATGCATCATGTTAGATGTAAGGCTGAGATTTCATTTGGTTAGATGGAAGGCTGAGATTGCATCAAGTTAGATGAAGGGCTGTGATTGCATTTGATTAGAGGAAGAGCTGTGATTGCATCTGGTTAGATGAAAGGCTGTGATTGTATCATGTAGATGGAGAGCTGTGATTGCATCTGGTTAGATGGAGGGCTGTGGTTGCATTTGATTAGATGTAAGGCTATGATTTCATCATGTAGATGGAGGGCGGAAATTGCATCTGGCTAGATGTAAGGCTGAGATTACATCATGTTAAATAGAGGGCTGTGATTGCATCAGATTAGATAGAAGGTTGTGATGTGATCTTGTTTAGATGAAGGGCTGAGATTTCATTGCTGATTTATTGACTGTAACACCGTTATATTCATTCATATCGGTGATTTATTAAATAAATTATGACATTTTTTTATTATTCTAAATAATTATTTGGAGATTTTAGAGTTAGCAAAAATATTCATGTTATATATGAATTTTCACCTAATCGACGTTCCGAATTCATTGGTGAGGTCTGTTTTGCCATCAAACCTTTGGATTTTGAAAATAGTAGGCAGATGTTGCCTCGTTTTGCGTGCCAAGCTGAAAAATCATATTTTATATATTCTTATGATTCGATTTGAGATGATTCATGAATATAGTAGTTAATGAGGTGAACTTTATCCTAGATCAGTGATTTTTATGACAAGTTATTTTATAATGTTTCAGTTCATTGATTTATAGTTGGAGTTTCTTTTTGCACTACTTTCATGATACACGTGCATCCTTTCTTACAGTGCTATAATTCTATTTTATAGTTGTTTATTTGTGCTGAGTACTCATGATTCATGAGCACTACTTCTACATATATATATCTGTATGTGATTGTGATGTATAGCAGGAGGAGGTGGAGGATGAGGTATGCACTTGATATACTCTTTATTACTTGTTGATAACACATCTTGTTTATACTTATATACTTGTGTGTGTGGTGTTGTGATGTGCTTGTTGCATTTCCCGGAAGCCTCGCTGGTGAGGGGAGGGTATGCCCCAAAGAGACAACGTTGGCCTTATTCCGGAAGTCCGGCTAGTGAGGGGAGATCATACCCCAAAGAGACAACACTGAGCTAGGTGATAGTTCGACGGCCACCCGTCTACCTACCCTATGTGGCTATGTGGGACCGACGGGTCCGGAGAGCATGCATATGATTGGGGTGTTGCATTGCATGTATATGATTGAGGTGTTGCATTCATCCTATTTTTTTATTGTGGATATGTTTATAACTATTGATGGATGCTTATACTTATTGTTGTGGATATTAGTAGGGTAGTGGATGTGTTATTGATGCTTCTTCATCATTTTTTTTAAAAAAAAGATATTTTATATTTGTTGACAGATGTTGATTTCATGCATAGAGCTATGAATATATTATTGCTGATTTCGCCTGACGTTGTTGTTACGTTATTAATATCGGCTATATTGTGTTTTTATGCATGATGATTGATTTGATGAATTGAGGACTGATCTACTCACTAAGTCCTAGTTGGACTTACCCCTCATTTACGTTATTTCTCAGTACCTGAGTTAGGTCAGAGAGGTACTGAGGTGTAGTAGCGCGGTTGGTGGCGGCGGGGCAGCGGGTCTCGTGACATGTCGTGATCAAGGAGGATACCTGAGTCATTTAGTGTCTCTTTGAGTTGTTGAGTCATGTTGACTCGGGACGTGGTTTCTGCATTTTATTTTTATTTGGGGAGTCTTGTTTATTTATTTGAACTCCTTTTTAATAAACTTGTTCAGTGTGTCCATGTTGAGTTTTGGTTTGGTTTGGTTCGTGATGTCATGTCCATTCTTTTCAAAAAAAAATAATCTTCCACTGTTCAGGTTATTGTTGTTTTATTTGAGTTGGGTTAGGCTTCGGGGTACATGGTGTATCTTGGCCGATCATACCGAGTTTGGGGTGTGACATGAATATAGTCATGTAACCTATCGTTTTGACTAGAAAACATAGTTTGGAAACATGGGACACACTTTGGAGACTAGATTCAGGTTAGACACAGCAGTTCTGGGCAGAACAGTAACCTAAAACAAAACCATACTTGAGATGATCTAAATTTTAATTATATAATTAAAATTGAGTTAAGGGTGAGCATAATCTGTTATGAACCAACTTATAAAGTATGCATGAAATAAAACCACACGGGTCCATGACATTACGGGTCTAAGGGATAGGAGTTGGGTTTGGAGTGTCAAGATGCTTCATAATGAGTTCACCCCTAGGACACCGTAGGAGAACCTTGACTTAGGGCTTGATGCGCTATATTCTTGAGAGTGGTGGAGCGGTTCAATTAGGAGCCGGATTTCGGGCTACGCCCGGGTGGTTGGACGTCAAATTCCCAACCTGCAGAATAAGTTCGGAGGGCCTTTCCCGATTGTTCTGATCTTGGCCTCGTGGGATAAGTTCAGAGGGCCTTTCCTGACTGCTCCCGAGGTTCCTTATACTAGGATAAGTTCAGAGGGCCTTTTCCGATTATCCTAGTATGTGCTATTATTTTTGGGCATGGTGGGCTTTGGCCCGATGAACTTCTTTAATATGTGTTGTTGCCTTTGGGTATGGTGGGCTTCGGCCTGATGCACTTCTTTAATATGTGTTGTTTCCTTCGGGCATGGTGGGCTTCGGCCTGATGCACTTCTTTAATATGTGCTGTTGCCTTCGGGCATGGTGGGCTTCAGCCTGATGCACTTCTTTGGATGGTTAGATGCCTTGGGACATGTGTGGCCTGTTGGCCTGTTAGCTAGTCACACCTTCATGACCTTGCATTCTGTAGAGATAGATTTCATTCATGTTATCTTTGTGATTTTATTTGTGAGGGTTGGTATAACCGCTCGCTGAGTTATTTGAACTCACCCATTTTTGTTTGATTTTTATTTTGCAGAGCCTGACTGATGAGGTGGGTCAGATGCACTTGGCGCCGTTGGAGGGCAGCGGAGTCGCATGATCTCATAGCTGTCCTAGTTAGGGTCGTAGTCGAGTCCTTTGGTAGTAGTCATGCACTTGTATTAGCTTGATTTGGAGTTGTAGCCCTGAGGGCATTTATGTCATTTATTTTAGGTTTTATTGTATATGAACTTTTGAACTGCTGAACTTAAAATGTTATTATGCACTTTTTGTTTCATTTGAGCTACTTGAATTAAACTTTATTTTGGTTCGCTTTTCATTAAAACAAAACTTGTTAT
Organism: Canna indica; assembly: GCA_034359265.1. Taxonomy (NCBI): domain Eukaryota; kingdom Viridiplantae; phylum Streptophyta; class Magnoliopsida; order Zingiberales; family Cannaceae; genus Canna; species Canna indica. Next base: position 66,018,534 of record CP136891.1, on the reverse strand, counting down.
TTCTTCCCGCTGTATTATTTGTTGAGTTGACATGTGCAAGGTTTAGGCTGCGGGGTATAGGCATGTATACCATGGGCGGTCACGTGACCCTGAGTTGGGGCGTGACATGATGACAGTTGAGGTGCTAGGCCGTCAGATCAGAAAATTGAGGTCTAAGGAGATTTCTTTGGTAAAGGTCAGGTGGGAGCACCATTCCGGGCAGGAGGCCACCTAGGAGGTGGAGCAGGATATGAGGGAACGATATCCTTCGCTAGTTGTTAAGTTCTTAAGCTTTGCTAAAACTTCGAGGAAGAATTTTTCCTAAGAAGTAAGGATTGTAATATCTTAGATATTATGGCTAATTACTATTATTCATTTTTTTTATTTGTTTGCCAGTCTAGCAGGCTGATTCGAGGTCGAGTTGAGTCGACTCATGGTCCGGTGCGAACTTGAGAGTTCGGGTAAGTAGAAATAAGTTGTGTATTTTCTTTACTTGTTAATTAAATTTGTATTGCATATGTTTGAGCATGCATTATTGATGCTTGTGGTTTGGCAATATTTAGGAATAATTGTTGTTGTGATTTTCGTGTTAATTAATTAGACATGCCGAAATTTAAAACATGCTGAAATTTCATGCTGGATTATCATTAATGATGTTGAGATTTGAAATTGCTGTTGTGATGCATGACGGTTATTGAATATAGTCGTGTAATCTATCATTTTAACCAGAAAGCGTAGCCTGGAACCATAGGATACACTTCGGAAACCAGATTCGTCTTGGGTACACCAGTATTGGGCTCAAACAGTAGGTTGAAAATAAAACCCCTAAAATAAAACCTAATTTCGGGAATTAAATTTTAATTATAGTATTAAAATTTAAGAGGCAAAATGAATTGTTAAAGAGCCAACAAAATAATTTAATAGTATGAAACAAAACCTCATGGGCTGATGATTTTGCGGGTCTGGGGCGTCTGGGTCGGGTATAGTGTGTAGCGGCATTTTTCTAGTAAGAACACTCTTAGGACATCGTGGATGACACTTGACTTAGGTCTTCTTGGCGCCATATCTTTCATGAATGCCGATTTGCGGGCTTGAGCCCGAAGGGTCGAATGGGTAAATCCTAACCTGTGTTTAAAAAGGAATAAGTTTGGATGGGCGAATCTCGATTATTCCTGTCTCTATTTGGAATAAGTTCGGATGGATGAATCTCGATTATTCCCGTCTTTATTTGGAATAAGTTCGGATGGGCGAATCTCGATTATTTTGTCTCTATCTAGAATAAGTTCGGATGGGCGAATCTCGATTATTCCCGTCTCTATTTGGAATAAGTTCGGATGGGTGAATCTTGATTATTCCCGTATTTATCCTTTAAGGGTATGTTATGGGATAAGTTCGGACAGGTAAAACTCGATTATCCTCGTAACCCTTGTGGGTGAGTTGCATGCCTTACGACATGGGTAGGCAGTTAAGCCTGTTGTGTATTCATTGCCATGTGAATAGGTTTTCCTTTGGGCATGAGATGACCAAGTGGCCTGTTAGTTAGCCATACCACCAGTTTGGCGATCTCCCTGAATGAGACATGTGTATATATGTATATATGTTCATTACTCTGTGGTTGGTTTAGTGGTGGGGGTTGGTAAAATCGCTCATTGAGTTCCTTTGGACTCAGCCTTATTTATTTTCTATTTTTTTTGCAGAGCCTAACCAATGAGGTAGGCTAGGGCACTTGGCACGACTAGAGGGCAGAGGAGCTACATTGATCTCATAGCAGTTCTAGTTAGGGGTCGTAGTCGAGTCTTGTTATTATTTGATCATGTACTTGGTATTTTACCATTGTTGGAGTTGTAGTCCTTTGAGACATTCATATGTTTTATTTCAAATTATGTTTTTTGAGAAAAATCGATAAACTTTTCATTAATTATTTTCGCACTCTATTTGGTTTGCTGAACTTTATTCCTTAAAATGAAAACTGATTTGGCTTCTTAGTTATAATAAAACTTGTCTCATATTTCCGCTATGTTTTATTTTGAGTTGGCATGTGCAGGGGATAGGCTGCTGGATATAGACACGTATATCCTGACCGGTCACGTGATCCTAGGACGAGGCGTGACAACTAATTTATAAAATCCTAAAATACATTTCTCCATCTCCGTGAGTTGCTCAAACCCACGCCCCTCTCCCTTCCTCTCCTCGGGTCGATGCTGGGCTCCCCCAGGCCGCCGCCGACCGATCGCTGGCCCGCTGCTCCCTCTCTTGGCCCTCTGGCGCCGGTGAGATGTCGGCTCGATCACGATCATGACTGCTACGGCTTACAACCACTGAGTATCCCATCGATGTGGGCTGCCACGGGGCTGCCACGCTTGGCAGTCGCCGAGCGGCCCGGTGATGTTAGCAGCTACGCGGCTACCACGCTAGCCGCCACACTCCGACAGGCTCCGCCCATCCTCCAGCTCTCTGATCCTATTGCCGATGAACGAAGACACGGGAAAACAATGGATCAACGAAGAGGATAAAGACTCCTACCTCAATACTCCAAATCTGCAGTTCTTCACCGGAGTCTTCACCGCGCGCTCCTTCATTGGGCACTTTTGTAAAAAGTCCTGTTTAAAAAATTTGTTTACAACTAGGCCATTTTCCTTTTTTAGGTTATAACATTAATATTTATTCTTCTTTTACCTAAATAAAAGCAACTTTATTAAATTAAGTAGAAAGAATATGGGACAATTCTGAATCTTAGACGTTATACCCAACCTAGGATTAATCCCGAATAAAGGATTATTACCTAGGAACCACATAACGAAGACATCAACCAAGCATACAATAGTAAAGCCAAAATAATTTACAAATGAACAACTACGAGAATTCTAATATATAAAATGAGTCAAAGTTGTAAGAATTTTTGTGTTCCTTGTTAATTCATTTGTTTATGGTTTAATAATTATAAAAATAGTTAAATCTTATTAGTTATATTACGAAGAGTTGTAACTTGCAAATACCCAAAATCATAACTTTCTCTTATCTTTTTCCCAAATCCATAACTTTCAATTAGATATTCCCAAAACCATAACTTAAAGTTGAATTTCCCGATTTTGCCCCTGGCTGTTGGTTTGGACGCTGGCCGACCGATTCAACAAAATTTGAACCGGTTCAACAAAATTTGAACCGATTCAATAGGGTTTAATGAAAAAAACCGGTTCATAGGATTTCCCGCTCATCTCTACTACTTTTTACCTTTTTACTGATCGATCTTACTTTTTACCTTTTTACCGATCACCCTTTCGTCTTCCTTTGTCGCCGCTTGAATTGTTGGAAGGAAACCGCCGTCCTTTGTTGTCTTCTTCGGCCGAATCCTTGGAAGAAAATCGCGACCCTGTGTTCTCGCGTCCTTTGTTGCCTCCCAAATCGCTCCAATCGCCGCATCATACCTCAGTGTTACCGCCCCATTCTTCGGACAAGTTCTTTAAAGCTCCTAACCCCGCAGGTAAGCTCCTCATTGTAACTTTGATGGTTTGCCCTAATTTTCCAAATCCAAGTGGTATAAATTCCAACTTTTATGAACTACTTCCTTAGTTTTTATTTATTACCTTTAATTGTTACACATTACATATTTTGTTGTTTTTTGTTTAAGAATAGATCATCTAATTTCAATGCAATTCCATACTTCTGCAAAAGTATGAAATACTATTTTATTGAATACTATTTGATTATATTTGAGTCCTTTATGAGCTTGTGCCCTAATTTCAAATTTTCAAGATTTATAAAAATTAAATAGTATGATTTTAATGTGATTCCATACTTTTGCAAAAGTATGGATTTGTCAATAATTAGGGTAATATTGCATTAATTAGCTTTATATAGACTTATATATGCATGTATATATTGATTTCATATTTTGAATGAAATCTAGTTTTTTTTGGGTTAGTTATAGACTTTTAAAGAAGTATGATATACTATTTTATTGAGTATATTTGGTTTTATTTGAGTCCAAGTACTATTTGATTTTATATGACCCTATTACAGACATATATGTTGATAAACTTATGAAATAGTATAATGTAAATGCAATTTCATACTTTTATGAAAGTATGAAATTGTCATAAATTAGGGTAATATTCATTAATTAGCTTAATGTTGACTTCTATATATCGTTTATTGGCAAATTTATTGAAATACTTTTGAAATATTATAAATTCAGTTCCTTTCCACACTAATGAAAAAGTATGGAATGGTCATATATGGGTCATAAAATAGTTCAATATTGAAACATTAAGGCTTATATAGACTTCTATATGTCATTGATCCAATGATTCATTTATTTTCAATGAAATATGGTGCTTAGTTTTTTTAGAATTACATTTGGAAAATGAGGACCCGACACAACACTCGCAAGGTTAGCTTTGCAGGTATTAACGATTAGATCTTATCTTATTTTTTAAACAACAAACTACTTATGTTGCAGACCCAATTGATGATAGAAGTCAGCAAGCTCCAAATCAACAAGATGAAGGTTGTGGAATAGAGTTAGCAGAACCCTTTTATGCACTAGCCTCAAGAGTGGTAAAAGGACATGGACATGTCCTTTAATGAACTTGCTATGTAGATAGATTCAGAAGGTTCCTCCGACTAGGTTCAGAGCACAATTGGGGCAACCTGCAAAGCATTCACATAAGTGCACAAGAGAAAGCTCTGATACAAACAACCCATTTTGAAATATTCCTGGACATAGGAGAATTCCCGATGTTTAGGAATTTGTTTCTCTTAATTATGAAGCAGTGGGTGAAAGACCTAGTTTTTAACTTCAAAGGAAAGGAGGTGACGTTTTCAGAATCTAACGTGGCTCTCCTCTTAGGCTTGCCTAATCATGGAGAAATAATTCCAACTCTAGAGGCAAGTGAAGCCACTTGCGAGGGCTATATGAAGGCCAAATTTTTTTCGGATGGAGCAGCACCTAGTAGGACACAAATTGAAGACATAATGATTCAAGTGCATGGCTCCAACAATCCTCAAGATATAGAGGATTTTTGTCGTTTGTACATTTTATATGTATTTTCCTGTATATTATTTTGTACTTTCGGATATCGTGTACCGGTTTATTTGTTGGGTTATGTAGATAACCTGAATGACATTAGTAAGTACAATTGGTCCAATTGTATATATTCATCCGTAGTCGGACAAATCCCCTCCATTGGGGAAAGAATCAGATTAGTAGTTGAACAACAACAAGCTAACCCAGCTGCCACCTACATGCGTGGTTGTGTTATTCTTTTGCTGGTCAGTATGATATTTTTTATGTCAATATTTTGTTTTCTATTGTTAATAACCTGTTTTATGGATTATATTTTTTTTGACAGGGTTGGTTTTTTGAACATATTCCCATTTTGGTTCCCAGAGCCATACCAAATAAGCACAGATTGTGGAAATGAGTTATTATAAATTGGCAAACAAGGACCTTCGAGTCCAAATGGGCGGCTGTGACCCATTTTGAAGTTGTTGAAAATCTTATTCCTTCAGCCGAAGAACAACTTTTATTCCGGCCACGCACTAGGGTATGAAGTTACATATTGAAGTTACATATCTATTCTAGTTCAATAATATTTTCTCTAATTCCATACTTTCACCAAACTATGAAATGACTTTTTATTATGTAATTTTTTTCAGACGACCGAAGAGTTGTCAAGAATACATAAATAGATATTTGTGATGGGAAATGAAGGAAAATATAAGGCAGAAGAAGAGATCTACTGTTGATGTATGCCCTCTCACCCCAGCATTGTATATAGGACTATTGTTAGGAGGGCATCAATTCAAAAGAATAAATATAATCTGAGGGAAAGGAGGGGAACCCCCCTGTGGCAGAAAATAAATGGCAAAAAAGCCAAAAAATTTCAGAAGAAGGTTGAAGAAATTGTTGTTGCAAGCCCGAAACCAACCATCATTACTGTTTCAAGCCTGGAGCCAAGGAAAAGAAAGAAAAAAACTGTTGCAAAGAGATACACTAAGAGGTCCAAACAAGAGACAAAAGATACCACATCAATTTTTCCATTGAATTTAAGTCTGGATGATGAAGATGAGGAGAAAAAAGATGAGAAAACTAAAGTTATTAAAAAGCATGCAACCGCAAAAGAAAAAATTCTTCGAAAGGTAAAAATTGAATTCTTCGAAGTGTATAAGGATGCAGCCAAATAACTGTAATGACAATAACTCTCTTCTTATTTTTGATGCAGATAAGAAATGAATTCAAAGATGCGGAGGAGGAGATTGCCAATTTACTTCTAACTTTGAATAAATTAGAGTGAGTGTTATTACAATTTAAATTATTATTGCGGGACAATAATTGTATTTATGAGTGAATACATTAGAAATTAGAGTGAGTATGTTGGAATGGTGTAGTAGATTGAATACTTATTAGTATTTTTTATTTGATTAGGTTGAGCCATGATTATATTTGGAGATGTGGGGACTACTTTTTAAACTTGGAATATTTATGGAATATACTAGACTTCGATGCGCTCATAGATGACGACACGATTGATGACTATGCATCAATCTTATTAAAGAATGCTTGTAACAGCCCAACTAATCATATATATTTGGGCATAATTTTTGAGGTAAATTTATCATTTATTTTGCTAAATTTTGAAATTCCAGAGTTTTCTCAAAGTATGGAATTATTACTTTTGCATTTCCAGAGTATGGAAGTTGGGTTTTTCTGTGTATTAATGACATTCTATAGTTTTGATAAAGTATGGAATTTGGTTAATGGTTTATTTCTTGGAATTCTAGAGTTTTCTCAAAGTATGGAATCATTACTTTTGCACTTCTAGAGTATGAAAGTTGGGTTTTTCTGTGTATTAATGGCATTCTATAGTTTTGATAAAGTGTGGAATCTGGTTAATATATAGTTTATTTCTTGGAATTCTAAAGTTTTGACCAAGTATGAAATCATTATTTTTGCACTTCGAGAGTATGGAAGTTGAGTTTTTCTGTGTATTAATGACATTCTATAGTTTTGATAAAGTGTGAAATTTGGTTAATGGATTATTTCTTAGAATTCTAGAATTTTTTCAAAGTATGGAATCATTACTTTTGCACTTCCAGAGTATGGAAGTTGTGTTTTTCTGTGTATTAAAGATATTCTATAGTTTTGATAAAGTGTGGAATTTGGTTAATGATTTATTTCTTGGAATTCTAGAGTTTTGACAAAGTATGGAATCATTACTTCTGCACTTTCAGAGTATGGAAGTTGGGTTTTTCTGTGTATTAATGACATTCTATAGTTTTGATAAAGTGTGAAATTTGGTTAATGAATTATTTCTTAGAATTCTAGAGTTTTCTCAAAGTATGGAATCATTACTTTTACACTTCCAGAGTATGGAAGTTATGTTTTTCTGAGTATTAATGACATTCTATAGTTTTGATAAAGTGTGTAATTTGGTTAATGGTTTATTTCTTAGAATTTTAGAGTTTTGACAAAGTATGAAATCATTACTTTTGCACTTTCAGAGTATGGAAGTTGGATTTTTCTGTGTATTAATGACATTCTATAGTTTGATAAAGTGTGGAATTTAGTTAATGGTTTATTTCTTGGAATTCTAGAGTTTTTGACAAAGTATGGAATCATTACTTTTGCACTTCTAGAATATGGAAGTTGGGTTTTTCTGTGTATTAATGGTATTATATAGTTTTGATAAAGTGTGTAGTTTGGTTAATGGATTATTTTTTAGAATTCTAGAGTTTTCTCAAAGTATGAAATCATTACTTTTGCACTTCCAGAGTATGGAAGTTGAGTTTTTCTGTGTATTAATGGCATTCTATAGTTTTGATAAAGTGTGGAATTTAGTTAATGGATTATTTCTTTGAATTCTAGAGTTTTTCCCAAAGTATGGAATCATTACTTTTGCACTTCTAGAGTATGGAAGTTGGGTTTTTCTGTGTATTAATGACATTATATTGTTTTGATAAAGTATTGATTCATTACTTTTGCACTTTTAGACTAAAAAAGTGAGTGGCAGTTCACGACAGAACGAAGCGTCACAACACCACCTCAGAGCACCCAAACCAAAGCCGTACAATGGGTCCCGGGATGCCAAAGCAGTGGAGAATTTCCTCTTCGACTTGTAGTAGTACTTCAAGGTCACGAGGATAGTTGATGATGATATGAAAGTGTCCATTGCAACCATGTATCTGTTGGAAGATGCAAAACTTTAGTGGTAGACCAAGTATGATGAAATTCAGAAGGGGCAAGCCATGATTGACACTTGGGATGAGCTCAAGCGCGAACTGAAAGCGCAATTCTTCCCCGAGAATGTAGAGTTCATTGCCCGACGGAAGTTACAACAACTCTGTTAAGATAATTCAGTTCGGGAGTATTTGAAGAAGTTCTCGACTATCATGTTGGATATTTCAAACATGGTCGTGACTGATCAGCTATTTACCTTCCTGGAAGGACTGCAGCCGTTGGCACAGCAGGAACTCTCCAGAAGGAACATTCAGAGTTTGTCTGAATCAAAGATCGCAGCAGAATGACTCATCGACTATAGCCCATAGGAGAATACGGCTAAGGTGGCACCAAACAAGCCGAGAATTTGGGGACCCAATAACTCCAATGGCTACAGCTCAGAGGTGAATACGAATAAAGCAACACCCTTCAAAGCGAGGTATTGGGGGCCTGACAACTCTCATGGCAAAGGATTCGTAGGCAATACAAGGTAGAGGAATCATACCCACAGACCATACATCCCGAGAGAACATCCTCAAAGGGGGTCCCCTCCGAGAGGGAACCATTCGACAATGTCGCTTACTTGTGCATTGTGTAAAGGGCCTCACTTAGCCCAAGGATGTCTAGAATGACAAGCATTAAGCGCCCTGATAGCAGAAACCGTGGTGGAGACAATGTCCAACGTCTCCGCGAAGAAAGATAAGGGCAAAGGAAAAGCAGTTGCCTCAGCGAGTCACGACGGGGGGTCATCGACCGACCACTCCAGCGAAGACGAGTACAAAGGGAGAACCAACATGGGAGCAGTATGACTGCTCAATGCTCTCAAGAATCAAGTGGGGGAGCAAAAACCCACGACAAAGCATCCAGAAGCGACGAATGAGCTAATGTTCATCGACATCAAGCGGAACAACAGAACAACTCGAGCGATGGTAGTCTCAGGAGCAACTCATAATTTTATTGCCAGAGAGGAGGCAAAGTGAATTGGACTCAAACTAGGAAAAAGTTTGAGTCATGTCAAAGCAGTGAATTCCAAAAAACAGAAGGTCGACGACATCGCAGGAGATGTTTCGTTGAAAGTTGGAGGATGGAAATGGCAGATCAACCTGATGGTCGTGCCCCTCGATGATTATCAAGTCATTCTAGGGATCGAGTTCCTCAAATCGACAAAGGAAGTACCCATGCCCTTCCTCAACACGATATGCTTGATGGGGGAGGACAACCCTAGTATCGTTCCAATAGTGCATTCAGCACCAAGAAGCCAGAACAAACACCTTTCTACCATACAAGTGAAGGAAGGAGTCCGACAAGTGCGCGCAGAGCAGATGACTCATAAGACGCAAGTGTGCGCAAGGCAGATGACCCCTAAGTCGCAATATTCGTGTGCAGAGCAGATGGCTCATAAGACGCAAGACTTGTGCGCAGGGCAGATGACCCCTAAGTCACAATATTTGTGTGCATAGCAGATGGCTCATAAGACACCCGTGCAGGGCAGATGGCTCATAAGACGTAGTGTGCAGTGCGAACCCACAACAGGGACCAGAGTTGGCGGACTTCGCAGTTCGAGGCATCCTCATGCAGGAAGGATATTCCACTGCTTACGAGAGTCGAAAGCCGAACGACATGGAGCGGCGGTACTCAGTCCACAAGATAAAGAAGCGGAAGATCAAGAGTCAAGGCCTCTCCAATATCGTCAAGAAATAAGTCGACGAGGGCATCGGCTTCGTAAGTGGGGGAGAATGTTAGGGACTTTCGGGGTTGTCAAGTCCTGTATGTGTCATGACGGTCCCTAACGGGCATTGTAAATATTGCACCATGAGCATCCATGTAAATATGCATTGTAAAACGCGCACTGCTCACCGCTCTTGCTCACGCCTAGGCAAACGACCTCATTTGCCTAGGCGTGGCATGGACGGTGAGGGTGTGCGAACATAGGAATTTTATCATGCTCATCGTGCTTTTGGTATCCTTGGGGGTGGAATTTGGGGGTTAGGCTCCATAAGTATAGTACCCTACAGGTATAGCCTGGGCACAGTCTAGTATTTCGTTCTAGCTTTCGTTCTAGCATTTTCATGCAATCGGCCATTTGGCCCAACAACGTTTTTGTGTCCAAACACACAGAGGCTTCGACCCACGCGAAGTGGGAGCTCGCGACTTTTCGACATTGGCAAAGTAGATTGGCTTAAGGCTAACCCCTTGCATGGGAAGCAAGGGTGTCGCACGGATTCTTTCGCACAAAACAATTGATACGTGACAATACGCTCGTTGACCTTGTCGACGTTGATTAGGAGTAGGTTTTGGAGCATTTGTTGTATATATTGTCTTTGACTGCATCTTAGGCCATATTATTGTTTACTATTGAGTTGACACCTTATACATGTTGTTAATCATATTGTGGTACTCCTACTCAGCATTCCGCTAATTCCTATTGTTATTGCTTCAGACTTGCGAGGGTGAGTCGTTGATATCTAGATCGAGGTGTAGATAGTGTATAGACAACATGTAGATCTGGAGCTTTGATATGGCGACTGTTTTTGTATTTTGTTCTATTTTGTCATCTTCACATACTTTGATTTTGATACTGATGATTTTGGAGTTTTGAAAATTATATAATTAAATTATTCGTTTAATATTGTATCTGAATGAATTATCTTTTGTGTATGTATCGTTAGGCTTTTTGATGTAATTATTTGTTTCATGAGATGCTCAACTATGATTTGTGATATGTATTGGTGGTTTTCCTTCCATTGCGTGGTTTCCGAGTCGCCTACTACCGCGTTTCAGAACGGGGCCGCCTCAGGACATGTGGGTGGATCCGAACCGGGGCGTGACAACCCGACTCAACCCGCATCTGAATCGAGCCCCGATAGAACCCGCGAACTCGGTTCTACCCCGACGTGGACCCAACATCCAATTTAATTTATAATAGCACAAAAGTTAGAGCCTTGCAATTTATTAAATACCCGGCCATACCTTCTAATCGCGGCGATCTCGTGACTCATCTCGGCGCGTCCCCGAATCGGCTCACTAAATCAAACAAAATTAAATATAGAAATTTTCGGGTATTACAATCTTCCCCCCTTAAGGAAAATTCATCCTCGAATTTTAGCATAGCATAAGGACTTACCATATCCTCAAATAAAGAGGGGTAATGCTCTTTCATGTCCTACTCCACATCTCAAGTAGCCTCCTATACAGTATGGTGCTCCCATATGACCTTCACCAAGGGAATCTCCTTGGATCTCAGTTTCCTGATCTGCCGGCCAAGCACCTCTATAGGTTTCTCCTCGTACGAGATTGTTGTATCCACCTCAATTGTGGTAGGCTCAATCACATGGGACTCATCTCAGACATAGCTTTTCAGCATAGACATATGGAAAACTGGATGAAATCTGTCCATGCTAGGAGGTAAGGCTAACTCATTTGCTACGGCGCCCCTCCGCTTGAGAATAGGGAATGGCCCGATGAACCTGGGGCTGAATTTCACCCTCTTCCCAAACCGGACCACCCCTTTCATAGGGGAAACCTTCAGGAACACCATGTCACCCTCAGTAAATTCTACCTCTCTGGCCTTTCCATTAATTCACATATATTTTTTGGTGACTCTGAGCTGCCAACAGACTTTCCTTGATCAGCTTCACTTTCTCGATCGCTTCTTCAACCAAGTCAGGATCCACCATGAGGGATTCCCCTGCCTCAAACCATCCCACAGCCCATATAGGGCCTCAAAAGGAGCCATACCAATACTACTCTGATAGTTGTTATTGTAAGCGAACTCAATCAGGGATAAATGCTTCTCCTAGCCATCATCTAGGTCCAACACACAGGCCCTCAACATATCCTCCAATATCTAGATAGTCCTCTCCAACTTACCATCGGTCTACGGATGAAACGCAGTGCTAAACCGCACCTAAGAACCTAGGGCCTCCTAGAAAGACTGCCAAAACCGAACTGTGAGCTAGGTACCCCGAACTGAGATGATCATAACAGGGATACCATGATATGTCACAATCCAGTCCAGAAACAATCTGGCAAACTGTTCAGTTGAAAAGGTCATCTTGACCGGTATGAAATGTGCAGTCTTAGTTAGCCGATCAACTACAACCCAAATAGAGTCATTGCCCTTTCTAGACCTTGGTAAACCGATCACAAAATCCATGATTATCTTCTCCCATTTCCACTCAGGTACCTCCAAGTTCTGAACCAACCCTGCCGACTTCAAGTGCTCGACCTTCACCTGCTAGCAGACCAAACACTTAGACACAAACTCGGCTACCTCTCTGTCCATCGCTCTCCACCAGTAATGTTGCCTTAGATCTTGGTACATCTTTGTGGCCTCCGGATGCATCGTGTATGTGGAACGGTGGCAGGTGTACCACCAAAACCCTAGAATATATCTGATACAGTCAGGACTGTCCTACCATCTAAACACATGGCCAAATCTTGAGCCAGTGGCCTCCTCTTGACCGCCATGTGTTCCAAACTACCCATGGATTCCTGCTCAAGGCATCTGCCACCACATTTACCTTCCCATGATGGTACACGATCGTGCAGTCATAATCCTTCAGGAGCTCGAGCCACCACCTCTGGCTAAGGTTCAACTCCTTTTGAGTAAGCAAGTACTAAGGCTCTTGTGATCAGTGTATATCTCTCAGGCCTCGCTATACAGGTAGTGACGCCACAGCTTCAGTGCAAAAACCACCGCTGCTAACTCTAAGTCATGCGTCAGATAATTTTTCTCATGATTTTTCAACTGGCGGGATGCATAAGCTATTACCCGGCCATACTACATCAAGACGCAACCCAAACTAATTCAAGAGGCATCACAGTATACTACAAACCCTCCTGAACCTGAGGGTACAGCTAACATTGGCACCGACGTCAAGTAGTCCTTGAGCTTCTGAAAGCTCTCCTCACACTTGTCGTCCCAAACAAACTTGACCTTCTTCTGGGTCAAACGAGTCAATGGTGCCGTAATCCTGGAGAAATTTTCCACAAACTTTTTGTACTAACCGGCCAACCCCAAGAAACTACGGATCTCTGTCACATTGGTTAGCTACCTCACCTTTGCGGGGTCTACTCTCACCCCCTCCCTCGACACCACATGGCCCAAAAATCCCACGCTCTCCAGTCAAAACTCGCATTTGGAGAACTTGACATACATCCTATGCTCCCTGAGGGTCTCCAGAATCATCCTCAAATGCTCAGTGTGCTCTTCCTTGCTCCTGGAGTAAACCAAGATGTCATCAATAAAGACAATCACAAATCTGTCCAGGTACCCCTTGAACACTCAGTTCATCAGGTCCATGAAAGCTGCTGGTGCATTTGTCAGCACAAAGGACATGACCAAGAACATAAAGTGGTCATTTCTCATCCTGAAAGTGGTCTTGGCACATCGCGATCCCGGATTCTCAACTGGTGATATCTGAATCTCAAATCAATCTTTGGAAACCACTGTGCCCCTTGGAACTGATCAAATAGGTCATCAATCCTAGACAGCGAATAATAATTTTTAACTGTCACCTTGTTAAGCTACCGATAATCAATGCACATACGCATAGACTCATCTTTGCTCTTCACGAAGAGCACCAGAGTGCTCCATGGAGAAACACTTGGGCGTATAAAGCCTAAATTTAGCAGCTCCTGCAACTGTGACTTCAACTCTCTCAGCTCAGTCGCTACCATCCGATAAGGTGGAATGAAAATTGGCTTCACCCCAGGCTGCAAGTCAATGCAAAATTCAATCTCTCTTTTTAGCGGCAAACCCGACAACTCCTCGGTAAATACGTCAGGGAACTCACGAACTACCTGTGTCCCCCTAACATCCCCAGTCGTACCCTTGTCCTCCTCTACCACAGACATAAAGGCCAGGAAGGACTGACAGCCACCAAGAAGTAACTTGCGAGCCTCCAGAGTTGATATAACCCCAATAGGGTCCCCCCTTCCGTCTCCTTGGAAGGTAAACTGTGGCAACCCGAGCTTACTGAAGGTAACAATTTTAACCCTACAATCTCCTGACGCGAAATGATTCGCCAGCCAATTCATTCCAAGTATCATATCCAGCTCCAGCATCAGCAGAAGTGTCAACTCCACCTTCAACACGTGTCCACAGATGAACACCTCGTAGTCCCAAAATACCATCTCAGCCAGAATAATATTGCCCATAGGCGTTGACACCACATAAGACACATCAAGCATGGAGGGTTTCCCCAATAGTTTAGAAGCAAAAAATAGCAAATACGAAGGAGTGCGTGGCACCCGGATCAAATAACACAAATGTAGCAAATGAACCAACAATAAGAATACCTGTCACCACTGCCCTTGACGCCTCAGCGCCATCACGGTTCATAGCATACACTCGCACAGAAGGCCTCTCAGAATGACTGGTCTGCTGTCCTCTGCCGTCTGCCTGACTCTTTTGACCCACAAAACCAACTGACATCAGTGCTTTCCCGCTAGACTACTAAGGTCTCTGGCCACCTCTGTCCAGACAGTCTTTCTTGAAGTGCCCAACCTGCCCACACCCGAAGCATGCATGTATGCGGCCATAGCAATATCCCCAGTGCCTCCTGCCACAACGACCACACTGTGGTATCTCAGTCTTTTGTGGTGCACTCCCTGACCCTGCCTGCCGAGATGCCCTCGGTCCTGAGCCTCCACGGCCCTTGGAACTACTGTGCCCTCTACTCGGTTGATGATCTGCCGCTGCAACGGTCCCCTCAGAATGTGAGGGCTGACCTCCAGATCCATGAGGTCGGAACTTCTTCTTTGGGGGCCCATCATGTTTCTCGAACGACACCAGTGCCTCCTTTCGAAGCGCCTCATCCACTACCTGAGCGAAAGTAGTATCCTCAATGTAATGGATGAGCCTGCTGATCTGTACTCTCAGTCCCTCGACAAATCTCTTGACCCTGGAGGTCTCAGTCGCCACTAAAGTAGGGTGGTACTTCGAGAGTCGAGTAAACTCTATCTCATAGTCAAGCACTGTTATGCCGCCAGTCTAATGCAGTAACTCGAACTCCTTCGCTTGCTTATCGCGAACGCTGCTCAGGATGTACCGCTCCATAATCGCGGCCTTGAACTCCTCCTGAGTAGGGGGTGGCGCATTTGTCCCCCTACGATCTCTCCAGATATGAAGCCAGTCCTTGGCCGGCCCAGATACGAGCAGTCGCCTCAGAGGAGCACCCGAGCTCTGCATAAAGCTCGTAGCAGTCACCAAGGAAATTGGTGACCTCCACCTACTGATCTATCCCAGTGAACTCCGAAGGCCTCAATCTGACGAAATCTGTATATGTGGCTGCCCCAGTAACTCTGCCCGTCAATACAACTGGCTCGGCCACCTCCGGTACCACATGTGCTACTGGTACCAGCTGCGGCTGCTGCTGCTGCCTCAACTCTTAATCCCTGTAGAGCGACTTAGTCAACTCGGCCGCTTGGGCCTACAGCTGTGCAACTATGGGATCCTGTCCCACATCCTCCTGTGCCTGCGGCTCTCTCCCACGGCCCCAGCCTCGACCTTGCCCCCGACCTTGGCCTCGACCCTGATGCTCCGTGGAATTACTACCACTGTCGCTCAGTGCAGCATTATGAGTCTCCATCACATTGGCATTTTAAGAAAAAGACATCATTAATATCAAATAACTTATTCATAAACTCTTAATTTACTAACCACATGACGCGCTAAGGTGCAAACTTGGCCGCGTGATCTCGTAACACAACCACACCGTATACCGATATGCTAGCTATGCCTCATACGATACTCAGACTCTAAGTTATAGTCAAGACCTAACCACATGCTCTGATACCACTTTGTCACACCCCAACTCAGGGTCATGTGACCAACCAGGATATGTGACTATACCCTGAAGCCTAACTTATGCAATCAACCCCGCAAATAAATGTATGACAATGAGACCAACAAGAAAAGTAAATAAATCCACTAAAATGAGATAAATACTTCTGATCAAAGGATTACATACTCCAAATGTCACTAACAACACGACTCAATGCATGAAAAGAAAATCTCAGTGCATAATCATGTATAACACCAAATAAATGCTCAGATAAATATTTTGGGATTTAACGCATCACCTGGCCAATCGGCCAACCAGAATAAGTGAATCATTCGGCCATACATGGCTTCGCACAACATATAAAACTCGGCCACTATTGGCCCTACAATACACAAGTATATCCCGGCCACAATCGTCCTTCATAGCATGACAACACTCGGCCATAACCGGCCTATCACAGTCATATGAATATATAATCCCAGTAAACACATTTCAATGTGTGTCACATAAAACGATCAAAATCTCTGAGTCCTTCAACTAGAATGGCTAACTAGTTTCGGGAAACCCACTGGGTTGGGGATGGCTCATCCCACCCAAATTCACTAGGGTCTAACATCAGCATGGCCCACTAACGCAATCTCAAGACCCTTGCCGCTCGGGTCTAATACCAGCGTGGCTCACTGGTGTAATCTCAAGACCCTACAATCATCCACTGAGTCGGGCAATAGCCATGCCGGCTAGAGACGCTCCTCAGCTCAGCCATCGCAAACACAATACGCAACACACAATGCACATCTCGTTCCACTAGTCATTAGACACCTCTCGTGCATACGCCCATACCCAGCCCTACCCCGGGCTTCGTCAGTTTAACATCTTAGTGTTACCCTTTCCTAGGGTGCAAAAGTATAATGGTCATGATTACGGTTAACCATCTAAACCACAGGTCATGGTTCCGTCCCTCTACTCATAATGTCTCTAGTGAGCTCAATTTCTATAGTCTCTATGTTCAAAATGTCGATATTTATTTTCTAACAATTTCCGTCATCCACTAGAGGAGTTCCATAGCAAACTTTTGTGTCCGTAGTGCAAAGCAATTTCCTCTAATATTCATCTACAGTGGTTCATGATAAATATAGCATCTACCCATCTATCTTTAGCACTACTCCAAGATAATTATTGCATTAAATATTTAAATCGCAGCATACTAAAAGTAAAGCAACTTAACAATAAAATCACAACAATTATCTATTTAATTTCAGCAATTAGATACTCAATTTCTGCATTTAAATATTTAATTACAGCACACTAAAATTAAATTCCAGCAAGAGCATAATAGTGTAGGAACCCAATAAGCATGTGTTCTATGCAAGAAAAATAGTTTACTGGCGAAATAAAATTCTATTCATTGATGTATATATCTCACCCCAAATGTCAATTACTTAGGAAACCTATTTCCTAATCTAAAATCTTCCCCTCCCCCACTTGGCCGAACCCTAGTTTTAGGGATTTCACCATGTGCCTTAGGGGTTAGGAAAATAATTTTCTTCCCATGTTCTATGTTTTTCTTGATCTCTATGGTGATTATACACATAATAAAATTAAGGGTAAATTGCACGGAATCCCCCTCGACTTTAGTCGATGTGCGCAAAGACTACCTAAACTACTAAGTGTGCACGGAATCCCCCTCGACTATAATTTTTATTCAAATAATCCCCCTCCGTTAGCTTGCCCGTTAGTAACTTAACGATAAAACTCTCACGTGCGCAGAACCCCCTACCTAGTGCCATGTGGTAGCAATCTCACTCTCCATCTCATTCGACGGTCATCATTTCTTCTTCTACCCATCCCTCACCTACCTACACTCCTCTGCTTGCCCTAGACTCCACCGCGGCCGTCACCGCCGGAGGAGGAGGAGGAGGAGGAGGGGGAGGAGGAGGAGGTCGCCTCATCCTCAAGAATCATCCTCCTCTAGAAGAAGAGGAGGAGGAGGAGGAGGAGGTCGCCGATGACCTCCTCCTCCTCCGGCGGTGGCGACGGATTCTAGGGCAAGGGGAGGAGTGTAGGTAGGTGAGGGATGGGTAGAAGAAGAAGTGATGTCACCGGGATTCTAGGCCACGTGTCACCGGGGATCGAGGGTTCTGCGCACGTGGGAGTTTTACCATTAAGTTACTAACGGGTGGGCTAACGGAGGGGGGTTATTTGAACAAAAAGTGTAGTCGAGGGGGATTTCGTTTACACTTAATAGTTTAGGTAGTCTTTGCACACATCGACTATAGTTGTGGGGTTTTCGTGCAATTTACGTGTTTTAAGCAATCGAGGAATTAAGGAAAATTTTGGCATGATCTCCCCTCTTTTTTGTCTATTCAGCGGTCCCCAATATTCAAGAAAAACACCGTGGAAAAACCTCAAGAAAATACATTGACAACATGAGGGAGCTGATTCAAGATCAAAACCACATGATTCGACGAAAAATCATCAAGAAAAATCAACACAACCATAAACCCAAGGGTTAGGCCAAGGGCCTCACCCAACACCAAGGTTCAACCACTCACCTTTGCTTTGAAGGGAAAAGGACGAGATGAAGATGATTCTGATCACCGACCATGACTCCTAGCTCCGGTGCAGCCCTTCCCTTTTTTCTCCCTCCTCTCGCCCACCTCGATCCGCGTGCAGCTCCTCTTGAGCCGTACGGCAGCTGGGGGTGAGGGTTTTATATTATTATTATTTTACAAAAATGTCCTCCTCACTTAAGTCCTCTACCCGACTTAACCCGCATCGAATCGAGCCCCGATTGAACCCGCGAACTCGGTTCTACCCCGACGTGAACCCAACATCCAATTAAATTTATAATAGCACAAAATTTAGAGCCTTGCAATTTATTAAATACCCGGCCATACCTTCTAATCGCGGCGATCTCGTGACTCATCTCGGCGTGTCCCCGAATCGGCTCACTGAATCAAACAAAATTAAATTTAGAAATTTTTGGGTATTACAAAATACCATACTTACATAAAAAAGAAAGTGATTTACAAAAAGAGTCACTCATGCATATCATCTTCACTACTAGGAAGTTGAGCTTCTTTTTCGTCCTCCTCCCCGTCTTTGTCCTTGTCCTTCTCCTCCTCATCAATATATAGAAACTCGATGAGCCCTATCAATAAGAATCTCTGGATCAGCAAGTTCGATGGTTGGTTCAACTAATACAGGTTTAGACATCTCATCTTCTTGATAATATCCTTCAACCAAAGGAATAATATACTCATCGACTATTTCAGCTAAAGGAATTTCAACTCTACTTCTAGCTCTAGTTTTACATGCAGCCCGCCAATCTCTCATGTCACTACTTTTCGAAGGATAACTCAAATAATACACTTGTTGAGCCTATTGAGCCAAGATAAATGACTCATTTGTAATAATCTAGATTTATGTCGAATTTCAACTAAGCCATGACGAGGATGCACTCTCAACCCTTTTTCTATATCGTACCAATCACATTTGAATAAAACAATAGTATTTCCATGATTAGAATGAAGGGAATAGTGCCCTTGAGCCAATCACATGTCGATGTGTTTAGGGACTATTCAAGGGTAATCAACTTAATAAGGCAACCTTTTCATCATATGTTGCATCTTTATTCATAAAGATTGTGATGAACCCCATGAACCCGGGCAAATGATTCCGAGGCCATGATGAGTTCATGCTAGTGAGACTTGGAATCTAGGTGCCCATGTTCTAAATGTTCCTAGTCGTAGAATCACCAATTAGGGGATCGGTGATTCCGGATAGACTAGTGGACTTGGTACATGTCCAATACGATAAGGGGTAGCTGATCTCACAGTTACCTATGAGCCATCATTAATGTTCAAGTACAGGTGCTCATTGGGGAATGAGTTCACTGAACGGACCTGCACGATGAACACAAAATGGAATCCTTACATAAGTGTCAATAGGATGTTCCTCGGATGATAGTAGATGCAAGCAGTCCTTGGACATGAGGTTTTCATGGTTACCTTGTGAGTGACGACCCATTGCTTTGGTTCTATCCCTATGTGGCCCTCAGCATCATGTGCCGGGTATTACTAAGCATGGGGGAGCATTCATGGAGGTAGGTGAGCGACCAACATGGAATCGATTACTCCTAGTGAGAGGAGATAATGTCCTATGTGTCCTACAAGTGTTGACTCGAAAATCTCAGGCCAGAGTATATATGAAAGTCAAAAAGATGTTTTTGATGTTTCATTATTGAGACAATATCTTGGCAGGTGGAATACATATGAATCAGTATTAGGGTTTAACACTTCTTTCGTACCCTAGTCGACTTCGGGATATTGTAACCGAGGGCATTCGATTCCTGTAGATTGAACCTCACACTATTTAGGTAGTCATGACATGTTGCTAGACGTCAATCTTGACCTGTGAGTGGAGTCTCTAACGACCACACTGAAGGGATTTAGTGGTAGCTCGTAAGATTCGAATAGAAGTCATTCTATTGGTTTCGACTCTCCGTTATGCACAACTCACTGCTGGCTTAGTGTGAGGCCCAATGGGTCATACACAATAGGCTAACCTCGTAACGGGTCTTATGAGATAAAGTTCGAATGCGGCACTATATGTCTACTAGCATGGACATGCTGCAATACGATCACGAATCTCGTTTACAAACATGATAGGAAAGATATTTTCCTATATGAACGAATACACGAGGAAGGATTTCCTCAGTAACCCTAATTTGTAGGGCAATCCTAAATAGTAGGGATTGGCACATGATAAATCCTAATCAATAACAATTTAATTTATAGAGATAAATTAAAGTTTATATTTAATTGGATTTAATTAATTTTGAATTAATTATAAATCCATTAAATATAAATTATTATTTTGGAAGGCAAACCCCAGAATTTTGAATTCCAAGGAAAGGATTTAAAAGGGGGGGGGGCGGTTCTACCATGGGTGGCCACCTACTCTCCTTGTAAATAGATGACCTAACCTCCTTCAATGGAGTTAAGAAAATTGGTTACTCATCTTGGAGAAGGTTAGGAATTGGATTCTTGAGAGGCTTCTTGAAGAGAAAGACTCTAAAGAGCTCCTCTTGATCTCCATGGGTGGCTGGCCATCAAGTTCCTCCTACCCCGGGTTTGTGAAGCTAAATTGAATGTCTCTTCCTCTTGAGTGTGTCATCTCCTTCATCTTTTTTAAGGAGTCCAAGAAGGACAACGAGGTATTCCTTCATCTTCCTTCTCATTCCATGGTTTTCTCATCCCCTCTTCCTTTCTTTTGGTGCTCGATTCATGGTGGAAGGATCGGCTTCACCTTGGTGCATTTCGGGGTTGAGATTGACTTTCCGTTGAGCCACAACGAGTCTTGGTGTTCACTGCCCCTTGGTTGCGAGGCACCTAGTGTGGACCTTCCTTGGAGGACGTGCGTGTGTGCGTCTTGAAATTGGGATAGGAGCAGTCTTACCATCCGCAGTTTAAGGTATATATTCTCCTTCTACTCGTAGATTGAATTTCTTAAAGATTGCTAAAGTTGATCGTTGTTTTCGGGATGGTTTGAATTTTCTAAATTGCTTTTTTCACTGCATTTTTTATTCCTATCCCAACAGTGGTATCAGAGCCAACTTTAGCAATTTTTCTAGAATTTTATTACGTGTTATTGTTGCTTTTACGAACCATTTGCTCCCTAAACGTCATGCTGCCCAATTTTTGTCTTCGGGGGTTCTGTAGTCGTTCTTTTGGCTCCACGGTAAATGCGATGAATTGGGATGGTAGCCTACTATCCAAACTTGTCTTGGACAGATTTCGAACTCAAGAACCCTAAGGGTTCATGGTTGAACAGCCCCGAAAATTGAAATTTTCAGCATGTGTTGTTTGGACTATTTTGGGTGGAAACGTAACCCAATTAGCGCATTTTCGGATCCTATTTTTTCCTTTCTTTTTCTTAATTTTTAAGATGCATGAAAGGATGATTATGGATGAGCCCTATGTGCTGTGACTGTGTGTAAAATGTGGTTGTGTTGATTGCTTGTAAATTTATGAAATTTCAGCATTGTAACTTTTGAATAGGGACTGCGTACCCCTGCCTTCCTCTTAAGAATTCTGATTGTAATCTTCTTCTCCATCTCCTTAAATATTTCCTCAAAGATTGTTTGGGGTCTTCTTCTTTTAGTTTTGTAAAATTAGAAGTTTAGGGGCAGATTCGCGACGAGCACGCTTGCTGCCCCGTTTTGGTGCGTGCGTGGAGAGGAGGTGTTCGGCACCATGATGATGACAACTTGAACCCCGGGAAGACACTGAAGGAACCGGCAACCTTCAAGATGTTTTTGAGCAGCGCCTTGGCGAGACGGAGCTCCCTAAAACCCTAGAATGATGGCCTTGGTTCACTCGGTAGCTTGGGTGGAACCCTTAGAACATCCATAATCATCCTTATTTACTTTATGATTTTATTTATTACTTTTGCTTCAATTGTTGATAGCTTAGATAATTATAATTGCATGAAGAAACCCTCTAATAATATTGAGTCCGAATGGCTAAGATATTAAGAATATCGGTCACGCCTTCCATCGTCAAGTGTGTCTATTGTCACAACGGGTTTGTTGTGCAAACACAAGGACTTTTGTGCTAAGACACGTTGCATCTCATATGGCACATACCCTTGTGTCTCTACTACTAGCTTGAACGTGACTTGTTGAGCAAACTCAAGGGTGGTTGTTTTCTCGCTATGGTATATGAACGATGGATTTGACTCAACTAGGGCTCCTTGGTTTGTTGTGGAAACACAAGGCCATGGTAACCCTAGAGGCAAAACTTGATGGAAGTCGCATAACAATATGATCCGTAAAGAGTTACCTACCCATGAACCTATTAGGGTTTATCATGTTAAATGCGAGACCCGGGTAGGAGAAGAGGGGTTTCATCTTCCCCTAAGGAAGTATACCAACGAGGGCTTCCCACTTCCCAACATAAGGGTCATTTGGGAACAGCAAAAATTAGTGGGAGCTATTATTAATCATAAGACCTTAATAATCATGATATAACATATCTGTTCATTTATGTCTTTCTTTTCATAACATGTCATCTTCACCATCGTTGTGTTGCATTCTTGATGCTAATAAATTAACTGGACAAAATTACATCGATTGGTTGCGAAATTTGAGGATTGTCCTCACCCAGAAAAGACTTTCCCATGTTCTTGATAACCGGCCTCTGGATGTCCCATCTCAAAGGGCTACCGAGGATGTGAGAGCCACTTACAAGAAGTGGCAAGATGATAGCACTACTGTTCAGTGCATTATACTCGCCTCTATGTCCGATGTGTTGCAGCGACAACATGAAAAGATGGACGCTAAGGCTATCCTCCCTCACCTGAAGGAGTTGTATAGTGAATAGAGCCGGGCTACTAGGTTTGAGCAGTCAAAGCAACTCATCGAAACCAAGATGACGACAGGGATCCCTGTTGAAACCCATATCCTCAAACTAATCAATTTGATCGAGAGGTTAGAGAAATTGAGCGTAAGCATAGCTAAGGGGCTAAGTTAGGACTTAGCATTCCAATCCCTCCCGGATTCGTTTTCACAATTTGATGATAACTTCCACATAAACATGCAGGATGACTCGCTTCTTGAAGACTACTGAGTCCTACCTTATGAAGGATAAGGACACAGTCCCATTAGTGGGAGATGCCTTTGAGACAAAATTGCACTCTGTTAAGAACAAAGTGAAAAATAAAGCTGTGAAACCATTGATTAATATCAAAAAGAAATGGAAAGTTGTTCCCAATGGCACCTACTACCATTATGGTAAACATGGCCATTGGAAGCACAACTACAAGTAGTATTTTGCAAAGATGAACCTGAAGATGGTTTTTAGAAACCGCCACTTAAGGTGTGTACGTTATAAGAATACTTCATCATTAACTCTACCGAGTATTTGATACCTATCATCATCTGCAAGGTGTTGTAGGATAAGAGAAAAAGTAGAAGACTAGACAAAAGGCAACTACAACCTTCGGGTAGGCAATGGCACAAGAGTTGCAACCTTAGCTGTAGGAACCTATTGTATAAGTCTTCTATTTGACAAGAACATTGATATTGATTTGTTCTAGTGTTAATAAAAGAACATCTTTTTCTTTTTTTTTCTGAACAAGGTTGTGAAAAGTTCTTAAATAGGCAATAGTTGTCACATGGACCATTCTGATGAGTTACATGCGACTGGACCAATTTAAATTGGTTTAATGATATTTGGAGTAAATGATAAATATTTTTGAACGAACGCACAAAGAGATAAAATTAACCTCACCTATTTCTGACTTTTATGACTTTGGGTGATTATGAATCACAGTCAGAACTTGAGAAGTGTTTCTCAAGGAGATTCTGATCGAGTTTTTGTTCACCAGACCTGGCGAAAGGCTTGCTGAGTTGATTAGAGTTGGCCTACATAGGTGTATACAGGCCGATAACAACTCAAGCTAGAAAAGGATACTCCTACGATATGATTAGGCATGGGTACATCCACCTATTTTTTTGGCAAAAACTCGATACCTTTGAATCATTTAAGGAGTATGAAAAGGTGAAGTTAAAGAAACATATTGGAAAAGATATTATAGGCCTTCAATTGGATCGAGGTAGAGAATACTTATCCACTAAGTTTGTGAATTATCTCGAAGATAATAAGATTATCTCTGTATGGACCCCTCCTAACACAATGGTGTGTCTGAAAGGAGGAATCACACCTTATTGGATATGATGTGATTTATACTTAGCTTCCAATCTCTTTTTAGAGGATAAGCTATTGTAGTGGCCATAATTTTATCCGTCCTCTGATGCACCATATAAGATATGAAATGATTAAAAAAAAAATTGAGTATGAGACATATCGTGATTTGAGGTTGCCTAGCGTATGACAAACTTGACCATGTGCAAAATTTTGAGGAATACCCTTAAAAGTGTTTTGGGTATCAAGTTCTCTCTACTGAACAAAAGGAGTTTTGTCACCACTTTCTTAGAAAAGGAGTTAGTTGAGAAAAGTGGGAGAGGAAGACATGTTGAACTTGGTGAAGTTCAACAACCACGAATAAATTCGCGATAACTAGTGGAAAGTTCACAGGTTAAACTAATCCATATAATTATTACTTTCCATCACTCTTCTAGAAGACTACGTAGACTGCCTGAGTGATGATATCTAGCCATAGGGTATGACCTAGATTCAGGCAATCCGCGATCTCTTAATGGTCAAATGTGTTGACACCATGCAGTGACATTATGCAAATCCAAACTGAACGCAAACCAAGTACGGACTTTGGTTGACCGACTCCAAAAGGATGACTCCTATAGGGTGCAAGTGGATCTTTAGGAAAGATCTGAGTAATTGGCAAGGTGCGGACCTATAAGACCAGACTGACTGTGAATGTGATCTAACCCAGACAATAGGTTGTCTGCAATAAGACATTCTCACCAGTTCCAATGCTCAAGTCAATCAGGATATTGCTAGCTATCAGTCCATACTATGAATACGAGATCTGGCTAGTGGATGTCTAGATTGCGATCTTCCATTATGACGAAGTCTATATAATATAGCCAGAGGAGTTGGTATCCTCGATTGGACCGAGTAAGGTATGCAAGCTGCGGAGGTCCATTTATGGACTACAACTAGCATCAAAGAGTTGAAACATTTGTTTTTTATGAGATAGTCAAAAAGGGTTTTAATTTGATCAAAACTATGGATGAGCCTTGTATAGACAAGGTGTTTAGTGGGAGTGTAGTCATATTGTATGACATACTTGTGGGAAAAGCGTTCTCACGCTCTAGTTATTTCCCATTCTGATTCTCTATGGTACATATGGGAAAGGCTTCCTGTATGCTTAACATTAGGATCTATATGGATAGGTCTGAAATGATGCCTGGTTTACCTCAACCCATGTATGTTGATACAGTGCTAAAAGAGTTTTAGCATCAAAGGCAGTAAAAGAGGTTACTTGCCTAAGAGTGATTCATCATTCTTTCTAAGATGATGTATGCTAAGACACATGAGGAGAGATAAAAGATGAGTGAGATCCATTATGCTTCGACAGTGGGATCCATCATGCAATGCTTTGCACTTAGCTTGATATTACTTATACCTTAGAGGTATCTAACAGATTTCAAGCAAAACCCTGGAGAATAACATTGAAAAGCAAATGGAGAACTCTCTCAAACACTTGAGAAGGGTGAGAGGCATTCTATACGATAATGAAACCATATGATGGTTTGAGGATACCTTTAATGGGGGTGCAGTAAACAAGAAAGTGTTCCTAGCTGGGTTCTATAACCAGTAAGGTGACTAACGCTTTGTGGATAGCTACTTACTGTGCCTCTTAGGATAGCACTAAAGGAGTTTATCATTCAGTGGGAGTTGTTCCTATGGTTGCAAGTTCAGCATCGATATTATATGACAATACAAGGACTGTTGCTCAAAGTAAAGGAACTAAGATCCCGTGAAGATCATTGCTTCTCTTAAAAGGCGGTATCACTCGTCGTTGGAAAAAGGTGATGACTGAACGACATTGATGTAGATTAAACTAATTAGCACAACAGCAGATTCGATCACCACTAAAATTTGGTATACATATACTAGGTTGATTGGCTAAAGTGCAACTGGGTAATTGAAGGGAATAGTGCCCTTGAGCCAATCGCATGTCGATGTGTTTAAGGACTATTCAAGGGTAATCAACTTAATAAGGCAACCTTTTCATCATATGCTGCATCTTTATTCATAAAGATTGTGATGAATCCCATGAGCCCGAGCAAATGATTCTAAGGCCATGATGAGTTCATGCTAGTGAGACTTGGAATTCAGATGTCCATGTTCTAAATATTCCTAGTCGTAGAATCACCAATTAGGGGATTAGTGATTCCGGATAGACTAGTGCACTTAGTGCATGCCCTATACGATAAGGGATAGCTGATCTCACAGTTACCTATGAGCCGTCATTAATGTACAAGTACAGGTGCTCATTAGGGAATGAGTTCACTGAACGGATTTGCATGAGGAACACAAAATGGAATCCTTACATGAGTGTCAATAGGATGTTCCTCGGGTGATAGTAGGTGCAAGTAGTCCTTGGACCTGAGGTTGTCATGGTTACCTTGTGAGTGACGACCCATTGCTTTGGTTCTATCCCTACGTGGCCCTAGCCTCAGCGTCATGTGCCGGGTATTACTGAGCATGGGCAAGCATTCATGGAGGTAGGTGAGCGACCAACATGGAATTGGTTACTCCTAGTTAGAGAAGATAATGTCCTATGTGTCCCTACAAGTGTCGACTCGGAAATCTCTGACCAGAGTACATATGAAAGTCAGGAAGATGTTTCTAATGTTTCATTATTGAGACGATATCTTGGCAAGTATAATACATATGAATCGGTATTAGGGTTTGACACTTCTTTCGTACCCTAGCCGACTTCGGGACATTGTAACCGAGGGATTAAGTTGCACGGTAACTAATCACCGAATGACGTTCGATCCCTGTAGATTGAACCTCACACTATCCGGGTAGTCATGACATGTTTCTAGACGTCAATCCTGACTTGTGAGTGGAGTCTCTCACGACCACACTGAAGGGGTTTAGTGGTGGCTCGTCAGATTTGAATAGATTTCGTTCTATCGGATCCGACTCTCCGTTATGCACAACTCATTACTAGCTTAGTGTGGGGCCCAATAGGTCACACACAACAGGCTATCTTGTAACGGGTCTTATGAGATAAAGTCTGAATGCGGCACTATATGTCTACTAGCATGGACATACTGCAACACGATCACGGATCTCGTTTATGGACATGATAGAAAAGATGTTTTCCTATAGGAACGAATACGTGAGGAATGAGTTCCTCGGTAACCCTAATCTGTAGGGCATTCCTAAATTGTAGGGATTGACACATGATAAATCCTAATCAATAAGAATTTAATTTATAAAGATAAATTAAATTTTATATTTAGTTGGATTTAATTAATTTCAAATTAATTATAAATTCATTAAATATAAATTATTATTTTGGAAGGCAAACCCCGAGATTTTGAATTCCAGAAAGAGGATTTAAAAGGGGGGGCGGGTCTACCATGGGTGGCCACCTACTCCCCTTATAAATAGATGGTCTAACCTCTTTCAAGTGGGTTAAACAAATTGGTTACTCATCATGGAGAAGATTAAGGATTGGATTCTTGAGCGGCTTCTTGAAGAGAAAGACTCCAAAGAGCTCCTCTTGATCTCCATGGGTGGCCGGCCATCAAGTTCCTCCTTCCCCGAGTTTGTGAAGTCGAATTGAATGTCTCTTCCTTTTGGGTGTGTCATCTCCTTCATCTTTTTGAAGGAGTCCAAGAAGGACAGAGAGGTATTCCTTCATCTTTTATAAGAAATCTGGGTTTTAGTGAGGATCGCGACCCTCACTAAAACCCCATATAACCCTCACTAAAGACTTTTAGTGAGGGTCACCCGGCCCTCACTCGTCATCAAGAAAAGTCTCGTCACTAAAAGTATAGGCGATGATTATGTCCCGACCCTCACTAAAAGGTAGCTTTCGTGAGGCAAAATTGATCATCACTAATTCTTATATTTAGTGAGGGTCGCTAGTGACCCTCACTAAAAGTTAGTTTTAGAATTGGTGAGGGTCGATTCTGCCTCACGAAAGCTATTTTTAGTGAGGGTCGGAACATAACCGTCACCTATACTTTTAGTGACAAGACTTTTTCTGATGACGTGTGAGGGCCGAGTGACCCTCACTAAAAGTCTTTAGTGGGATCATATGAGGTTTTAGTGAGGGTCGCGACCATCACTAATTTCTATGTTTTGTGAGGGTCGATGACCCTCACTAATTCTTACTAATGTGTTTATAACATTTGAAGAGATAGGGCATTCTAAACATTTAAACTAAAAGAAAACGTTAGAATTGCTTTTGACATCATATATCATCATGAGTTTTACATTTAAGCCTATTGAGAGTATCTGAATATATCTTACTTCAGCAAGAAAATTGCATATCTTAGCACCACTAATGAAATGTAATTGTAGCTATGAGTACCAGTAATCTCAATTTGATGTACACATGAAAAGAACAAATTTGTCTTTTGTTGTATTAAGAAAGACCAAATTGAGTTCTAGGAACACTATTTTGAAGCTCCATTTGAACGATGGTAGTATGATTGGCATAAAATATCTTAATATGTCACCTATGACATTTTCATGTACTAATTTTCTTTTTGCTATGAAAGTGCAGCATAACATAGATTAGCAAGCTAAAGTAAAAGAGTACATAGCATTGATACTTAACTTGAGAAGATATTTCTTGTTAGGAGCTAGGAAGGAACACCAGCTACGCAAAGAGACACTAGTCCAGCGAAGGTGAAGCAGGAAAGAGGGAAAGGGGTGATAAATCAACGGAGTTAGAGAAAAAAGGGAAAGTAACTGGTCATTTTAGGGAAAGAGGGAAAGCGATTGTATTAATATATTTAGGATATGTAATATAAAAGATTCCAAGAAAGCAATTTTACTTTAATGGAAAAGATCTTTTTTATTGCCTTAAGGTCTCAAGTTCAAATCCATGCATGGTCAAATAGTTTTTTCATTTAGTTTTTTATGTCGGATTTCTAATTCGATTACTGATCCATCACTATTATACGACAGCTCGGTGACATATTTATGATCAATATGAAGAAAAAATTTCAATGACGGATTAGTGTCGAAAAATTAGTGACGAAACAAAATCGGTTACTATTCTATCACTGAAGCTATTCATTAAAAATACTAGGCCAAGTTGATAAGAAATTCTATGACGGAACCGGCCTATGTCAGATTTTTCGTCATAAATCTATCACTATTTTCGAAACAAGATAGTTCATTCTGCACCGTCACTAATCCGTCACAAAGTCGACACAATTTGTGACAAAATTTAGTCGTCACAAATTTTCGATCACTGATGCTCATTTTTCTTGTAGTGCATCTCCTCCTCAATGACAATAGCCATCTAGCTACCTCAAGATTCTACATTAATAATTACCTGTGGATCTGAGGCAAAGACAACAAAAGTCAACTTGAAGGCTGAGTAGGATTTCTTGATATGTCAAAATTAGAGATAATCAATCATTATATCATGATGACATTCAACTACATGCACCTAGTACATCACAACTATTATCGCATGATCCTGTCAACTAATGTGACGACAAATATACATGAGACAAATATGCCCATACCGACCAGTATGTACATACATGGATGTATACCCAATTAAGAGTGTAATTAGATTATTTAAGTTTCTCCTCAATCTCGCACCTCGAGAGTAGCACATCAAGCACACTCTAGCAAGAGCTGCGACTACTCTAAAGTGTAACCCATCGGCATCGCACCTCGAGGACACACACTCGAACCCGAGTGTAAAATAATGATCACAACTCGTGCGTAACAGGCCCAAAAAGATAGTGTCTATTATAAGGGTCGAAGGCCATAATGCATCATATGTCATGATAATAAATTGTACACCTAAACGTCATAGATAGAATAATTAAACAACATGTGTAACAATGGCAACAATAGCAAGTAATAAGGCTAACAACAATAATAATCATATTCAGCATAACCAATAATCAAGTGCGACTCTGACGGTCTGGGGTGATGTTGTTCTTTCTTGAAGTCGAGGTGATGCGATCCGACGCGTCTCCTGGTTAGGTGCGACTCCATTGGTGGGGGACCTACAAAAGTGTAATGCCCAAAATTCTAATAATAATATTTTATCATTAAGCAAGGGACCGTGGGCTCGAGTTAGCGCGGATTGGCGTAGAGCTTCGGGATTGAACCCGGGTAAGCAATTTATGTAGAAAAAAATTAAGAAAATTTTATTTACTATGCTTCTATGATTTAGCATGCTAGGGTGATAGAGGGCCTCGAGCCGAATATAACGATTCAATCAGAACTCGAATCGAAGTTAGAACGGGTTAGATATGGGCTTTAGAAGTCGAGTCATTTAAGTGAGGGTATTTTGGTAATTTGAGCCAGTCATGGCCCATTAAAGGCTTTGAGGAGTGCACGACTACAGCTTTAGCCGCATGCCACCCGAGAGAGGAGAGAGAGAGGGTGACGCCGAGAAGGGAGGAGCCAATCTAGAGGCCAAAGTTCGTGAGTTCGTCGGTGTTCATCGTAGGACAGACCCTAGCTTCTTCTTCCTTTTCATTTTCTCCAAAAGGTGAGTGGGTTAAGCCATCTTTCCCTGATTTTCTCATTATGCCGCCACCCCCTATGAGAGGGGATTTTTTCAGATTTTTTTGCGGATTTCCTAGTGTCGAATTCGAGTGTTGAATTGATTGAGTTTCTGTTGTTGTCGCGAATCTTTTGATCCAAATTTTGGTCCTAGCCGAATGCTCCAACCCGAGTTTCTCGAGGAGCCCCCCCCCCCCCCCCCCCCCCCTCCTTTTTCTCTTAGAGCACTCGGGTAAGGGGGAAGGCCGGCCCTAGGTGATGCAATTAGGGTCATAAAACGGGATTGTGGTTCATTATAGATGCTCACTACATTTAATACCTTGTGTAGGGTTCTTTATTGATAGATATTTCTATAGCTTATGTGTTCTAGCACATTGGTACATATCTATGTCATTTACTTGTGATTACATGCGTGGTGTGACGTTCTTAAATTATTATGACATGATTTATGTGATGTACCATTATGATGTTATACTTAATCATGACCATGTGCATATTATGTTTATAATTTAAGTGGCATGAATATTACTCTTATAAATATGTGGGATGTGATTATGGCATGAGGCCATGGAGAGGCCGATGTATGTTCATAGCATACTTTTATTTATTATTATGTAGTTGGATCTTTTCCTTATATGCTATTATGTTTGTGTACTGTGCTTGGTGCATATTTCCGGAAGCCTCACCGGTGAGGGGAGGGTATGCCCCAAAAAGACAGTGTTGGCACTATTCCAAAAGTTTCGACTGATGAGGAGAGATCATACAACAAAGAGACGGTTCGGAATCCTGACCAGTGAGGGAAACATATGCCCCAGAGAGACGGATCAGAAGAGCCTGTGTCAGTGAGGGGAGGGCATGCCCCAAAGAGACGACATTGGCTATGTGGTAGATCGGAGGCCACTTCGACTACCTACCCTATGTGGATGTATGGATCGACGGGTCTAGGTGAGCATGTATATATTTTATACTTGGTGGCATATTTTCTACAGGTTGCTATATGATGTTCAGGAGGATTGATATGCTTATAAATAAATGCATCTGAATTATGCTTTGCCTTTCTATGCTTAAATATGTGTTTTATTTGATAATGCTGGATATGATGGATTGGGGACTTACTCACTAAGTCCTAGTTGGACTTACCCTCTTATGATGTTGTTTTTCAGCACCTGAGCAAGACCAGAGAGGTACTGAGGTGCAGTAGCGCATCTGATGGCGGCAGAACAATGGGTCTCGTGACATGTGGTCGAGGGGGATACCTGAGTCGAGTCATGCTTTCTTTTTTTTAGTCGTTTGAGTCATGTAGAATCGGGTTCTTATGTTTTCGCATTTTCTTATGTTGAGGTGTTATTTAATTAGTGACTTATATTTCCGAAATTAAATTGAACATTTGATCATTCATTTGAGTTGGTGATTTGGGATTATTGTAGAAGTCTATTTTTTTATTAAAAAATAATTTATAAATGTTCAAGTTTAGTGTATTTCTGTAAGTAGTTTGTCTAAGTTAGGCTTTGGGGTACGTGGCATATCCTGGCCAATCATACCGGGTTTGGGGTGTGACAAAAACAAACTCTGACGCTCAAGTAAGAATGAGTTTCAAGTGAGAGTAATAGAAATTGGAATCTAGATGTACATGGGAGCATCGTGTCTGTATATAGTGTAGGATGAGGGGTGTTTGACGATGATGTCGCCCGGTAATCTCAAAGGGATGTTGCTTAGAATGGGTCAAGGCTGATCCCGGAGATGTGGGGCTCATAATTATCGAATCACTTGTAATTAATAAGGACGTAAGTGTCCTTGTATGGTCGGGTGGAGCCCTCGAGCTGAGTCGTCTGGCTTAACTTGAGACTGGTTCATGTGTTGGCACTTTTGGGCCTAATCCAGCTAGGCCAAAAGTGCTAGTTGAGTCCACAGCCCCCGAACTTGGTCGGAGTCCGAGGACTTAGTGTCAAGCTCTAAAAAGCGCGTCTGCTTTTGATGTCAACTGGTAGAGAGATGTCGGCTGGGTTTTGAAAGCGTGTTGATCTATTGGGGGTGCTAAGTTTTGACCTTGGATGGATTGTGGAGGGTGTGCGCCTATTGCTTTTGATTTGCCAAGGTAGAACAAGTCGGCATATCTTCGCTGCGTCATTTTGCGACCCTTCGGTTTCTGTTCCTAGCGTGGTGGCTACGTAGTGGAGTGGTCTTTCCTCTTATGTGGAAATTTTCAATTGATGTCTACCCTTTTCAGCATTAACTCCAGTTTGAAGAGTAATCATGACAAAAAGAGTCGTATGTTCGTGCCCTATAGGTGCTGTTGTGAAATGGTTGGCTGAGATTCAATCATGGTGCTGATATTAGCCGTTTGATGAGGAGGTTTTGTCTTTCGAGCTTTAAAGCGACTTTTCTTTCTTCAAATTATTCTCGTGTTTATTGTCTTCTGGAATTTTGCCTTCTTGAGGTTTTTGCCAGAGACGCCATTTTTTTGCTATTTCTCTCGACTGTTGCCGCTTCATCTCGGTGATTCTATTGGTCCTACCTTTCAGCTTTTGTTTTGTCAGGGTTGGCCTGAGGTCAATAGGTTGTACTGACTTATCCCCGTTTGTTAGGGTTTTGCAACCTCCGTCGGGTTGATGGCAAGGAGAGGTGGTAGGGTTAAGTCGGAAGTAGGGCCGTCGGGCAAGATTTCAGACCCTTACTCTTGGGTCCACCATGAGGTACGACGGCAGGGCTCGATGATGATCACCTTGAATAGCATTCAATTTTTCGAGAGAGCGTACAGATTTCTAGCAAGGATGTTGATAGAGCCTTTGATTGTCTCCCTTGCTCCCCAGTAGATATGGTTTTTCGTAGGGGCGGGGGGGGGGGGCACCTCCGTCTTCATGTATTGGACTTTGTTCGAGGAACTTTGGGTCTGGCTGCCATTCATAGAGTTTAAACACGAGGTGCTGAACTAGGCGAATATTGCTCCGACGCAGTTGCACCTGAATAGTTGGCGTTTGTCTGTTGTTTCGAAATTCTGATAAAGTGCCTCGGGATCAAACCGAGCCTTTGTGTGATTTTCTCATTTTGTCATGCGAAGGGAACCCAGAAAGGTATATGAGTTTCTTTTAGTGGTGCTCTGGGGAAGAGACTTTTTAATTCGTTCAGGAGTTCCTATAAGAACTTCAAAACTTACTTCTTCAAGGTAAGGTCAAAGCTGGACCTTTGGTCGTTCTATTTGGATCGAGAGTCCCAAACAGAGATGTTTCCACTATCCTAGAGGGAGGGCCCCACATCTATTACGTCTGTGGAGGAGGAGGGCATTTCGCCCGAGGATAAGCGTGTGATAGAGTTTCTGGATAGGTGTTGCCCTTTTGAAGCTTTTTCCTATAAAGAGCTGTTGAGACAAGACTTGGAGGGGTCCTTGGTCTTGAGTTATATAGGTAGGTTTAGGGGAGTTTGCAAGGTTATTTTTACCTCAATTTCCTCAGATGTGCTAATCGAAAGCTTCTTTGATGTAGGGAGGACGTCCTCCATGTTGAACGAGTCGGTCTTTCATGCTCAGTAGGAGAAGGTGAGGGGTAGCACCCCTGCAGTCGACAAAGGAAAGAGTCTGCTAGTGGATGATTCTCCCCCTCCACTTTTGCTAAAGTTGGGGTGGCCAAGTCGCCCGTGCCTTCTGCTTCTCCGACTCCCCTCGATTCTCCTTTGAGGCAGCGGAAGAGGGCCATGGGCCCGCGTGCTAGAGAAGGTTTCCCTCCACGGGCAGTCATGCTCCCTGCAGGGGATGAACTTATGGCGCTGGAGGTGGTGGTAGTGGAGTACGCTTCGTCGATGAATCGACATCCGATTGTTATTCATTGCGATAACCAGTTTTTCCCGTCCAACATCCGGGTGGGCTTATCGAAAGGAGTAGGCCTAGGCGAGCTTGCCCAAGCTAATTGTCTCCAGTTGGCGGGTCTGGTAAGCAGGTTGAGGGGGGACAGGGTGTTTGAGCTGAAGATGTGTGAGGATCGGGCTCGAGAAATTTAGACACTGAGGAAGACCTCAGAGGTGTGGTTTGGCATGGTCGAGCGTCTAAGCGCTATTATTTCTGACTCCACCACTCGGGCAAGGCAAGTCGAGAACGCATCTGGTGGCTTAAGGGTGGAGTTGGATAAACTCCACCATGATCTTACTACAACTGTTGCGGAGGGGTCCAATTTGAGGGCCGAGATTGAATCTGCCCAGGCTTGGGCAGAGTGGGCCAAGGAGGCAATGCAAAGTCTCAAGACAAAGGTGCAACATCTTGAAGGCGAGGTTGATCACTATGGAGATGAGGCTGTCAATTATTATGCAGATGGCTTTGAAAGGGCGATAGCACATACTCGTTTCCTTGCCCCTGAGGTCGACTTTGCTGAGGTTGGATGGTTCAAGGTGCTTAAGGATGACATCCTGATTGACCCTAGAGTGGAGGAGGAGGCCCCTATTCCCCAAGCATTTTATTTCTCGATGTGTTGTTTTGCTTTGCATTTTTGTCGATTGTGAAGTGCATGTTCCTGCGGGTGTCGACAGATTTTGTTTTGGCCAGGCCGAAAGGTGCTCCAGTCTTGTGTGGCCGATATTGCTTGATGACTGTGGGAGCTCAAGCTCCTCTTATAAAAAGAGATAGTTTTAAGAGTACCTTCTCAGTAATTCTCGGTGATTTGCCAGATCAAAGAGAGCAACAAGTGGAAATTTTTGATGTGAGGGCCAGGGGATGACGATTGAGAATGTGAGGCAAGGCGCCTGTTGAGAGCGTGGGAGATCGAGAATGGCAATTGAGGTCGGGGATTGTGCTTGAGTGTTGAGGGCGTGGGAACCCGAGGGCGACACTGAGGTCGAGGACCGCACCTGGGGTCAAGCCAAGCTCGCTGAGGAGCATAAGGCATGACCGCTCTTGGGGTCGTTGAGGGCATGGGAGCCCGGGTGTGATGCTGAGGCCGAGGACCGTACTTCGGGTCAAGTTGAGCTTGTCGGGGAGCGTAAGGCACGATCACTCTTGGGGTTGTTGAGGTCGCTACTGTTGTATGAAATCCGACACTAAAAGGGGGGGTTGAATAGTATCTATCCTTTTTCTAGTTTATCATATTTTTTTTTTATTAGTTTCAACTTCAATTAAATGCAAATGTAACTTAACAATGTATGTTATCAAATATCAAGAACAATAATGAGCAAACATTCAAAGCAATGCAAACACAATGAAATATAATGGTTCGGCCAATCTCCTACTCCACTACCTTGGCTCCTCATCAAAGATTTTTAACCAACTACTTTATAAAACTTGTGTTTCCCTTTGAATACAACTGAGGACACAATTCTCACCTCTTTGAGAACTCATCAAACCTATTCACCTAGGTAAAACACAAATCTACAAAGCCTAACCCAAAGTGTTTCTCGAGCACACCTAGCAAGCTATTACAGGTGAAAACAAGTTTAAAACAACTTCAAAAATAATGAAAAAGAGATAAGAATTGAAAGAAGAACCAATGCTCTTTTCCCAAGCCTTCAAGCCTCCGACTTGCCAGTAGATGAACTTGAATCGCAGCAGAGTCGAGGAACAGAACTGGGCGCTTAAGAATAATGTTGACGGAAGAATAGGGTGCAGCAATCAATCCTTTTTAAAGGCTCAAATCACTCCTTTAAATTCTCAATTAATTCTCTAAGCAGTCTTAAAGGAGTTAGGTGAGGGGTATTTATAACCCCTCAACCGAATGGGCTATTGAACGGGCAGAAAACTAGCCGTTACCGTCGTCCGATCGCTTGCCGGTCGATCATCGATCGATCGATCGATCGACCACCCGCGACCACTGCTTTAATAGAGCTGTTCGGTCGACCGACGGGTCGACCGAATGAGTCGTGAGTTCAGTGATCCGCAATCCGGTCACCCGATCAGTCAACCGAAGCACTTTCTGCCAATTTTTGGTAGTGGTCGGTCGACCGACGTAGCCCTCTGCCACTTTTTCACCATCTTCGGTCATTGTTGTTTTGTGGCATCATTCGGTTGACCGTCCGGTCGACCAACAAGGCCACTGCCGATTTTTTTGCCTTGTTCGGTCGACCGGCTGGTCGATCGAACTCAGGCTGAGGTTGATTTTTTCTTTATATTTGTTACATTCTTTTTCATAGGTTTGGTTACCAAGTTCTAACTTGGATAACCTTACAATTAGGCTTGGGATAAGATCATCCTAGGGGTATATTACAAGATATCTACTTAGTTTGTACCCGAGCCTTTCTTTGACGTTCTTTTTCTATTGATTCTTGACGATCTTTTCTTTTGTTTCTCCGAACGAAGTTTGCATGCTTATCGCAACCTCAACCTGAACTCAAAACTTCACACATAGATTAAATATATGTTTGTTGTCATCAAAACGAGGATCGAAGCTTAAAAGAAACCCTTAAGCCAACAATCTCTCCCTTTTTGATGATGGCAAACATTACATGGAATTTTAAGAAAACATATGCATATTCTTTGTGAGTTTGAGTTAAGGCATATAAGATATATAACTCAACAAATACAAAAATATATATAACTCAACATATGCTCCCCCTATCAATGTGCATACTCCCCCTATCAATATAGATATCATTTTTGTAACTCCCCCTAACTATATGCATCATGAAAACCAGTGTGACCTTACTTTTTTTTTCCCTTTTGACATCCATCAAAAAGGGTAAGAATTAAGGTACAATTAATGAGTGTCATCATGAAAATCAAGAAAGTCATAAAACCAAGTATCATCTACCACTATAGTCCTTTCTATTAATGTAAGCCTATAGAAGACAAACATTAATAAGTCGCAAAGCCCCACTACAGAGCAATACATAAATGTGATGATACTTTATAGAATGCATTTTTAGAAAAACATATATATTTTGAAGAAGAACATCTTAACTACTAGGAAAAGCACAAATTCTTAGTTGCATCCTTAAGTTTGTAAAGCTTTCCTCAGCCAAGGGTTTTGTAAATATATCGGCAAATTATTTATCGGTGGATACAAATTCTACTGATATATTTCCCTTAGTCACATTATCTCTAAGAAAATGGTGCCTTAAATCAATATGCTTAGTCCTAGAGTGTAAAATAGGATTCTTTGTTAAATTTATTGCACTAGTATTATCACAATGAATAGGTATGCAAGAATACTTAAGTCCATAATCTAAAAGGGTTTGTTTTATCCAAAGGACTTGTGCACAACAACTAGCCGCAACGGTGTATTCCGCTTCGGTAGTTGAAAGTGTAACTGAGTTTTGCTTTTTTGATAACCAAGAAACAAGAATCGCTCCTAAGAATTAACAACACCCACTATTGCTTTTTCTATCTACTTTACACCCGGCAAAATCCGCGTCCGAAAAACCGATTAAATCAAAAGATGTATGACATGGATACCAAAGTTCTAAGTCAATCGTGTCCTTTAAATATCTCAATATGTGTTTGACCGCACTTAAATGAGACATTCTAGGGCAAGACCTAGCACATGCACAAACGCTAAACATGATATCGGGTCTACTTGCAGTTAAGTAAAGAAGACTACCAATCATACCTCGATATCATTTTTCGTCAACTTTGACACCCTCTTCATCTTTGTCAAGCTTGATGGATGTGCTCATTGGTGTAGAAGCTATCTTGGCTTCATTCATCCCAAACCTTTTGGTGAGCTCCTTTGTGTACTTGGCTTGATTGATGAAGATTCTTTTGTTGGTTTGCTTGATTTGGAGACCAAGCATGAAGGAGAGCTCTCCCGTCATGCTCATCTCAAACTCATCTTGTATACACTTAGCAAATCACTTACAAAGAATTTTATTAGTAGCACCAAAAATTATGTCATCAACATAAAATTGAACTAATAACATATTATTTTCATGATGTTTAATAAAAAGTGAAACATCGGCTTTTCCAACATTAAAACCTTGTTCAATTAAAAAATTTAAAAGCCTTTCATACCAAGCCCTAGGGGCTTGTTTTAAACCATATAATGCTTTTTTAAGTTTGAAAATATGGTTTGGAAACTCAAAACTTTCAAATCCGGGGGGTTGTTCAACATATACTTCTTCATTAATGAAACCATTTAAAAATGCACTTTTAACGTCCATTTGGAAAAGTTTAAAACCTTTAAAGCTAGCATATGCCAAAAGCATTCTAATTGCTTCTAATCTAACTACGGGAGCATAAGT
This sequence comes from Canna indica, assembly GCA_034359265.1. NCBI lineage: Eukaryota > Viridiplantae > Streptophyta > Magnoliopsida > Zingiberales > Cannaceae > Canna > Canna indica. Next base: position 65,979,178 of record CP136891.1, on the reverse strand, counting down.
TTCATTATAATCTATCCCTTCACTACAAAAAAAATTGGAATTAGTAACAAGTTATTTTTGCCACAGTAGTGACATACAGTGGCAAAATAATGATTCAGTGGCAAAAAAGTGTTTGCCAGCCGTTTGTCACGTTAGGTCCGCCGCTAAAAGTCATTTTTTGTTTTCGTGGCAAATTTTAGCGGATTGCCACGAATTGCAATTTTTTTAGTGGCAAACGAAAAAGTCAAACTACCTTCACTCTATTGTGGCAAACGGAGTTTGCTGACGTCACGTATCTTTTATGACAAAAATCCGTTGTCACTTATTAATAAATGTTTGTCGTTATTCTACCCTTTCTAGAACACTTTTAGTGGCAAAAATATATAAAATTTACCACTAATAACATGTTACATTTTGTCATTACGTATCAAATTTGCTACAAAAAAATTGCCACTACATGTTTGATCTTTTATCATTAAACGTTAAAATAAATTTGCCACTAACAAGATTTCAAATTTGGATTATTGTCATAATATGTGATAATTTTACCACAATATATGATGCTTTTGCCACAACTTTGAGAATTTGTGATGAATAAATTTGTCACAAACACATAAAATTTAATAATTAACCATTCATTAATATAATAATCCACATGTTAATTACAAAACCTACAACTTAGCAAGTATACAACCACCTACAAATTCAACCATCAAGAATCCAAAATAAGTTCAATAATCCAAAATACATCAAAAACAACATTGTCCACCAACACAACATACTCCAAAGTATCTAATATCCATTAAAAAAAGTTTAGGTACACAAAATAGTCTGTACGCCAAAGAAAAAAATAAACAACACTACCCCAATAAAAAGAAGTTCTAGTAGATCCACTAGCTAGGTACACCTCATTTCTTATTCTTTTTCTCCTGCAAAAGAAAGGAAGAACACAAGTCAAAACCATGCATATTTAAAATCACAAGTCAAAACCATGCAAAAATTTTGGATATCTCCTTCAACTTTTTATGAAGAAAGTAAGGAAACAAGCTAATGGATGCAAGCAGATTTAAGTTCTTTCATAAACAAGAATAGCTAACTTTGTTGTTAGTGTCTAATATTATGCACTTTTTTCTACTAATAGTTATTTCTATTTTGAGTATATCTACTAATTTTTGACTAGTGGTTGTGTATTAAAATCATAAAAATCTAGCCGAAGTAATTTTCACCTGTAAAGTTATACCATAATTACACGTTTTTAATGGAAGGAAGAGAGGACCACAATCTTCTTTGGTTAGTTGATCTGCTAGATTCAAGATAACCTCACCAAGAATAGCAGATCTAGAAGATGTCTGCACAAGAAAATTTTTCTGAGTAGATAACTTCAATAATGTCTAGACAATGATAAAATAGAGCAAAGTGTTAGCTGTCATGGCCAAAAAATTAGGTGCCCAGACAAGAGAAATAACAATCTTAAATTGGAAGAATACATATCTTTCAGCTCTTTAAATGAAAGTCCTAGAAATTACATATGAACATGCATGTGAAAACTGGAACAAAAGGTATCTTCAGGTAAAGTCATAAAGGGGAATCAGATATCGAGGTTAAGCTCCAGTAATTTTTGAATGACTCAATCCATAGGTTAACTAGGTTAGTGCTATGCATGCACTAGTTCCATTTTTTAGCTTGGATCAAGAAAATCAAATAATACAGGTAAAATTGAGGGCATTATACTTGCTTTGGTACAGTTAATGATGACAATATCATAACTTGCTCACTCCTGCATGTTTTGAGTGTATAATTAAAATTAACAATAAGATTACGGATGATTAAGTAAGAAATAATATGCTAACATGTGGAAAGAAGGAGAAAAGAAAAGAAAATAAAAATGAACTAGTGCAGACCATTCTAATTCAGTAACATGTCAAATGAAGTTATAAATTGCAAACCAACTAAGATAAAATATGCTCATTATTTTACCAATTAAGTACACTATTTTACGAACTAAATTGATTAATATGCTTAACATGTGGAATCATTTCAAAGTTTCAATTCAAGTTCCTAATATGCATCAGGAATAATATGTACCTTTGTTGAATAACTAAGATAGTATTAGTCAAGCTGTCATTAAGGACAATGAACTAATGGCATCTATACTGACTATCTCTTTCTATTGAAATGAAAATCAAAGCCCATACAAGACTCTTTTAGGAAAAAATTTCATTTGTCTATAATCAGTGTATACAATGATGTACTAGCTTCTATTTGTTATGGGCAAACTATATATAAGCAACATAATATAAGATTTCATTGAAATAATAAAACCATCGGACAAGATATTGTGGATAGATGAGTCATATAGTAAAATATCCCAAATAATGTAATGGATCTTCCGTGAGACCTTTGATGCTTTAATGGAACTCTTGATTACTTCAAAAACCTACAGTATATGCCCAAAAATCCTAATGCTAATTTTTCCCATCTACTCGTAAATTATAAAGGAGCAAAAGTTAACTATAATCAGAAGCAAATGTACCATGACGTATATGTAAGACAAAATAACTCACCAAGTCCAAGAATAGAATAAGCAAATCAGTTTTATTGTCTATATGGAATGAAGTTATATGTGCAATGTTGCAAGCAAATTAGACAAAGAGAAGGGGCATTACCAATAAGAAAGAGGTAATCTCACATGCGCTAACCTAGAGCAAAAAATACTACAATAACATAATTTGTACAGACATTGCTACACTTACTATACTTACTGATGTTTTGCTTCCACTTATTGACTTTACTTGAATACATGAAGCCACTTAAGGTTCTCTTTATCCTCCTCATTCATGAGGCACTGAGATGCACCATATGCTTGTGTAGAGCTGAGGTTTTATGAATACACAATAGTTTGGAATTCAGTACAAGTGAGCCCAAGAATGAGGTTTTGATATTGAAATCTTAACTAAAACTTTACAACTTACGATAAAATGAGTGGTATCGAAAAAAGAATTAAATGGGAAAAAGAAATATTTAGCAAGAAGAAATAGTTATGCTAGTACCTTAGCATAGGCCCAAACAATCTTGTTTTCTGAGCATATATATGAAAGAATTAAATAGGAAAAAGAAATATTTAGCAAGAAGAAATAGTTATGCTAGTACCTTAGCATAGGCCCTAACAATCTTATTTCCTGAGCTGAGAAAAAGTTTGACTACTGTAGCAATCAACATTATGGAAAACAACTATATGAGAGCAAAAAACTATTCAGTCACAAGAATAGGAAGCATTACTAGATTATGGAACTGCAAAAAACTAGTTGACTATTGTTTCACGTCATTTCTCAAGTATCTTGTCTTTCTGAGTTCATTGTGCTGACATCTTAATTGGCTTGAAACTAGTACAGCATACGCATAAGAAGAAATATCATACTATTTTAGCATTTTTTGCAACATCAGCCCTCTGGCACTGACACTTGTTTGTCACAAATCTAGATCATGAATGGGAATGAGAAAAACATAAAAGGAAGAGATCAGTCAGATGAAGGGCACTCTTATTTCTGCACATAAGTTTGATTAACAAGTAAATGGTGGCAATTAGCAATCAAACAAAAGATGACACCAATCCTTTTTCTTTCTCCATATTTTGTCCACTATATATGTACACCAGCTGCCCAAGGTAGCAATCAATGATTCAATGTGCACTATCAGTGGAATTGAGACCTAGTTTGTGGAAGCCTAACAAGTGCTCAACCGAATTAAAATCATTTCCATATTGATTGACTAGTGTTTGTGTTGACTCGAACATGTTCAGCTATCAAAAGCACAATCTCTTGAATTACTTGATAATTTCAACTCAAGAACAAAATTAAGAACATAAGAAATAGCATACTAACAAAAATAAATCCTAAATAATATCAAACTTGAAGCAAGAACTAGATCAAAGAAGACACATACCTAGAGTGACCATGATAGCAGCAAATACAATGATACCTACCAAAGAATATTTATAAATGTTAACATTCTTCATTGACAAATGTGTGAACCAAAGAATGCCACCTGCCATGAAACCCAGCAAGGATGTGCTCCCATCTATTTGCGGATTTGCTAGTAAACCCTAATTAAGTAGCAAAAAAAGGAATTAATGATCAAGTTGCTCTGCGGTTATGCGTTGCTAGATACACCACAGGGCAAGGAGCAAAGCTTGTGCCCTGTGGGAAGTGGATTGTGGGAGCATCCATCTTGATTGGAACTGCGGCGACCATGTTGTTGCCCATCGCGTTGAATGTTTTGCAATTTACTCCCCAGTACTTTGTTCCTATTGCTAGAATGATGGTCGGCATGTAATGGCTGTCACTAGAGTCACCATGAAGAAGCTCCATGAAGACATCAGAATCCGGCGAGATCCGGCGACGAGGAGCATATGCATGCGAGATCCGGCGAGAGGAACCGCACGACGAGGAGGTTTAGAAGTAGGGCGATGGCGGGTGATATTTAGGAGTGCAATTAGAGAAGAATAGGAAGGAGGGGCGATCCGCTAGGGAGAAGGAGAAGAAGAGGGAGGCGAGCGATTAGAGAAGGAGAAGAAGATGGTAAGGCAAGCGGATTAGGTAAAAGAGAAGGAGAAGAGGGGAAAAAATAAAAATGAGGGCAGGCTGCTCCGAAATGAACCGGGAAAATGAAAATGAAAATAAGTCAAAGGGTAAGAAGATGGTAAGGCAGGCGGATTTGCCATAATAAATAATTTCATGTCTATGACAAATACATTGTCGCAAACAATTGCCACACAACATTGTGACAAAGTTGTGGCAAAAATATTGTCGCAAACGTTTGCCACAAAATATCGTGACAAACTTGTGGCAAAAAATTTGTCGCAAATGCTTGCCACAGTAGAATGTTTTGAATCAGTGGTAAAACCTATTGTCATAAATTTAAAAAATTATAGCTTTTGAACGTTAACTCAATTATTAGTGGCAAACATAATGGCAAAATTTAAAAAATTATCGCAAATTGTTCGAACATATATTTTTAACCACAAAAAAAATTTTGCCACAAAATTCATCACAGATAACACAATATGTGGCCAATTGTTGTTGGCCACTCCAAAATTTTGCCATAAATTCTTTTTTTTTTTGTAGTGCTTCTTGTTGATTGTACCCTTGTGCCACTAACCTAGCTTTGTTTCTAATGACTAATCCTCCTTCATCTAACTTATTTCTAAATACCCATTTAGCCCCAATTATCGTTTGTTCACTAAGTCTAGGTACTAAGTCTCATACATCATTTCTAGCAAATTGGTTGAATTTTTCTTGCATAGCTAGTACCCAAAACTCATCTTCTATTGCTTCCTTAATGTTCTTAGGCTCTCATTGAGATATAAAAGCTACATATTGATAAATATTCTTGAGTTTAGAGCGTGTTACCACTCCCGTTGAAGGTTCTCCAATGACTTGATTCATTGGATGATCCCTTATCAACTGATATCCTTTAGGGAGAGAGGGTAGAGCTTCTTCTTTATCATCTTCAACTTGAGGTAGATTTGAGGATGGTGGATCTTCATGTTGATTTTTCTCATTATCTTCATCCTCCACCTCTTTGTCATGAAGTGTGAGGTTCTCAAGTTTTTCACCTACATTTACAATCTTCACATTTCTAGAAGAATCATTAGTTTCATTAAACATGACATGCATAGATTCTTCAACAATCATAATTCTACGATTGTATACTCTATATGCCTTAGAATTAATGGAGTAACCTAGAAAAATCCCTTCATCGGATTTAGAATCAAATTTTCCTAAATTCTCCTTAGTATTTAATATGAAACATTTGCATCCAAAAACATGAAAATATCCCACATTTGGGATTTTACCATTCCAAAGCTCAAAAGGTATTTTCTTAATTTTAGGTCTTAATAAAACATGATTAAGTACATAACAAGAGATATTTATGGCTTCGGCTCAAAAATACTTAGGCAAATTATTTTCACATAGCATGGTCCTAGCCATCTCTTGTAAGGTTCTATTCTTCCTCTCAACCACCCCATTTTATTGAAGGATCCTAGGGAAGAAAATGTATGTTCAATACCTAAATCATCATAAAATTTAGAAAAAAAATCATTTTTAAACTCTCCTCCATTATCACTTCTAATTTTTAAAATTGAAACTTCTTTCTCATTTGTAACTTTCTTAGTAAACTTTTTGAAAAACTCAAAAGTTTCATTTTTCTTAGCTAAAAAGAAAACCCATGTAAATCTAGAGAAGTCATCAACTAACATATAGCAATATAGTTTTCCACCTAGACTAGCTACATCACATGGACCAAAAAGATCCATGTGCACAAGCTCAAGAATTCTAGATGTACTAACTTGATTAATGTTATGAAATGAAGATTTAACTTGCTTACCTAGTTAACATGCATCACAAAGTTTGTCTTTTTCAAATTTTATCTTGAGTAATCCTTTAACTAATTCTTTCTTAGATATTTCTTGGATGAGGCTCATGCTAGCATGTCCTAGCATTCTATGCCACAACCAAGAGCCATTCTCCATGGCAACTAAGCATCTAACATGGGGATTAGGCAAGACATTTAAATCTAATGTGTAGACATTTTCTTTCCTATTTCCAATAAACATGATATCATTAGATGGTGCACTCCTAATGATACATTTAAATGCTTCAAAAATAATTATGTATCCATTGTCACACAATTGTGATATGCTAATCAAGTTATGTTTTAACCCATCAACTAGTAAAACATTCTTAATGCATGGGTAAGGAAGTATACCTATATTACCAATGCCAACAATCTTATATTTGGCATTGTCTCCAAATGTGACATGTCCACCATCTTTGCTTGATAGGGTTGCAAATAAGTTGATGTCACCTGTCATGTGCTTTGAGCAACCACTATCCAATATCCAAGTATTTCTACTTGCTTGAGGATGTTTCTCCATCTACAAAAGGAGAAGAAACTATTTTAGGTACCCAAATTTTCTTGGGTCCTTGAGTGTTAGTCATTTTAGGAACCCATGTAAATCTTGCATGTGGGTTCCTCCTCAAAGCACAATCCTTGGCCATATGGACAACCTTAAGCATGGAAGTGTGATGATTTTTTTTTATGGACAACCTTAAGCATAACATTTTGTAGGGTTGTCATCTTTCATTATGCATGCAAAGTTCCTTTTTCAATGTTAGCATGCTATCATTCAAGTGCTCTATTTGATCACTTAAATAATTGTTTTCATCTTCTAATTTTTTGTTGTCATTTTCTAAGTCCTTCCTTGCTTTCTCTAGGGTGTGTTTCTCTTCCTTAAGAATATCTACTTCTTTCCTTAAATCATTGCATGAAAGTAATAAGCTATCATTTTCTAGCTCTACAGATTTATGTCCTTTTTAAGCTCTTTAAATTTTCTCCTAATAGCATTAAATTCATCATGCATTTGCTCAAATTCATTTTCAAGCTCTTCTTGAGTAAAAGAAACTCACCAAAAGTAAATCTTACCTCATCATCATTTGTCATCAAGCAAAGATTTGCATTTTCACTCTTTGAGTCTTCTTCACTCGATGAAGCCTCGCTTTCATCCCACGAAGCCATCATTGCCTTCTTGTTCTTCTTGTGTTTGTTCTTTTTGTGAGGGTTAGAGGTGGAAGCCATTTTGAGAAGTGGGCAGTCCTTCCTTAGATGCCCGGCTTTGTTGCAATGGTAGCATGTGTAGCTTCCTCTACCTTTTCTCATGCCTCCTCTCATGAATCTCATAAACCTCCTTGCCATTGCCATTTCCTCAAGGTCATCCGTCTCTTCCTCGGATGATGAGGATTCTTCAAATCGGTGTGATGCTTTTAAGGCAATGGTCTTGCCTTTGGGGGCATCTTCCTCCATATATCATATGGGTCTCATGTGTCATGAGAGACCCAATGAGCTCGGTGATCTTCAAGGTGATCATATCATTTGCTTCCATGATTGTAATGACCTTGGGCTCCCAAGTTTTTGGAAGGGAACGAATGAGCTTCCTTACCTTCTCATCTTCCTTTATCTCTCTGCCAAGGTTAGCTAATCCATTTGTAATATTTTGAAATCTAGCATACATAGCATCAATGGATTCATGCGATAACATTTTAAATATTTCATAATCATGCATGAGTAAGTTTATTTTGGATTCCTTTACTTATGAAGTCCCTTCATGTGTGGTCTCTAGGACCGTCCATAGTTCATATGCGGACTTATAGGTAGAAATCCTATTGAACTCATTAATTGATAGGTCGCAATATAATGCATTGACGGCCTTTGCATTAGCATTAAAGAGTTTAATCTCATCTTGATCCCACTCATCCATATCCTCAGTGGGTTGCTTATACTCTACTTGAATCATCCTCCATACATCCATGCCTAGAGATTGTAGAAAGTCATTCATACGAATCCTCAAGTAGGCATAGTTATTTCCATCTAATAGTGGTGGAGTATGAGTAGAGGACCCTTGAACTAGTTGGATTTCACTAGACATCTTAATTTGTAGGGAAGATGGTTAAATCTTATCCTACAACCTTGCTCTGATACCAATTATTATATGAAATCCGACACTAGAAGGGGGGTTGAATAGTGTATATCCTTTTTCTATTTTATCAATTTTCTTTTTGCTTAGTTTCAACTTCAATTAAATGCAAATGTAACTTAACAATGTATGTTATCAAATATCAAGAACAATAATGAGCAAACATTCAAAGCAATGCAAACACGATGAAATATAGTGGTTCGGCCAACCGCCTACTCCACTACCTTGGCTCCTCACCAAGGACTTCTAACCAACTACTTTATAGAACTCGTGTTTCTCTTTGAATACAACTGAGGACACAATTCTCATCTCTTTGAGAACTCCTCAAACCTATTCACCTAGGCAAAACACAAATCTATAAAGCCTAACCCAAAGTGTTTCTCTAGCACACCTAGCAAGCTATTACAGCTGAAAACAAATTTAAAACAACTTCAAATACAATGAAAAAGAGCTAAGAATTGAAAGAAGAACCAATGCTCTTTTCCCAAGCCTTCAAGCCTGCAACTTGCCAGTAGATGAACTTGAATTGCAGCAAAGTTGAGGAACAGAACTGGGCGCTTGAGAAGAATGTTGACGGAAGAACGGGGCGCAGCAATCAATCCTTTTTGAAGGCTCAAATCACTCCTTTAAATTCTCAATTAAATCTCTAAGCAGTCTTAAAGGAGTTAGGTGATGGGTATTTATAACCCCTCAACCGAATGGGCTGCTCAATGGGCGAAAAACTAGTCGTTATCGTCGTTCGGTCACTTGCCGGTCGATCGTCGGTCGACCGATCGATCGACTGCCCGCGACCGCTACTTTAATAGCGCTGTTTGGTCGACCGACGGGTCGACCGAATGAGTCGCTAGTTCAGTGATCAGCAATCAGGTCGACCGAAGCACCTTCTGCCAATTTTTGGCATTGGTCGGTTGACCGACAGTTCGATCGACGTAGCCCTCTGCCACTTTTTCACCATCTTCGGTCGATCGACAGGTCGACCAAGTGGCTACTGCCATTTTGTGGCATCATTCGGTCGGCTGACAAGGCTACTGTTGATTTTTTTTGCCTTGTTCGGTCGATCAACCGATCGACCGAACTCAGGCTGAGGCTGATTTTTTCTTTATATTTGTTACATGCTTTTTCATAGGTTTGGTTACCAAATTTTTACTTGGATAACCTTACAATTAGGCTTGGGATAAGATCGTCCTAGAGGTATATTACAAGATATCTACTTAGTCTATACCCGAGCCTTTCTTTGACGTTCTTTTTCTATTGATTCTTGATGATCTTTTCTTTTGTTTCTCCGAACGAAGTTTGCATACTTATCGCAACCTCAACCTGAACTCAAAACTTCACACATAGATTAAATATATGTTTGTTGTCATCAAAACGAGGATCGAAGCTTAAGAGAAACCCTTAAGCCAACAGCTACCCTAAGTAGCACTCAATTTTCAAGTCGCGCTCGGTCGAGCTCGCTTTTGAGCGCCTCTACTTAGGCTTTGCTATGAGGTCCCTACCGATTGCTCGCCAAGGGATGTCAAGAGCGTCTGGTTATTTCCTCGGTTTGGTTATCTTTTGTCTAAGTCATTCGTTGTAGCATCGACAAGCTTCTTTCTAGTTGGTGTGGAGCACGCCTACTTCTATTTCGGAAATAGAGAATTTCAGTGCCAGGTGGGGGATCAATATGATGGCCCCTAAGATGTTCAGTGAAGGTCATCCCAAGATCATGTGGTTGCGATCAGGGATGTCGATGACTAGATAATGCACGTCGATCATTTTTACCTTCGACCGGGAGTCGAACGTCGTCCTTAGCCGTATGGAGCCTCGGACATTGACTCGCTCCCCCGATAAGCCTACCAAGTCTCTATTGCAGGGTGAGAGTGAGGGTTGGGTCAACTGCATTTTCTAAAATGTGGAGTAGAGAAGGATGTTGGTCAAGCTGTCTTGATCCACCAACACATTCCTGACAATGAAATTTCCAGTGATTACAGAGATCACGACTGGTCATGTAGATTCCTATCAGTCCCCTAAAAATCAGATTCATATAATGATATTATCGGGGTTCTGGAGATAGGCCTCTGTGGGCGAGTGGCGTCATCGTCCGCCATGATTGCTCAGAGGGACCTCCTTTTGGCCGCACTCATCTCGCATTCTCTCGTGAATCCGCCAGCTATGTAGTCGATGACTCCTCGGACCTCACTACCTGGGCGGTTGGCTTGGTTATTGTCTTTTGAAAATCAGATTCATATAATGATATTATCAGGGTTCTGGAGATAGGCCTCTGTGGGCGAGTGGCGTCATCGATCGCCATGATTGCTCAGAGGGACCTCCTTTTGGCTGCACTCATCTCGCATTCTCTCGTGAATCCGCCAGCTATGTAGTCGATGACTCCTCGGACCTCACTACCTGGGCGGTGGCTCGGGGGTGTCCGACTTCTGCTTCAGCGTCGATGGTCGTGGCTCCTGCTTTGGCTACGTTCCCTTTCGTGACTAACATATCGGTCGAGTCGTCCAGCAATACAGACTAGGTCCTCAAGATTATCTCCTAGCACCACACAGTCTTCTGTGGAAGGTGCACTTTTTGCTCTTGTCTGCGTTGGGTGGTAGCTTCTGTTTTTCAACATTGACCGGGTGCCTAAGAAGTTTTAGGTCGTAGATCTCGCAGAGAATGGTCTCCTTCTTCGCGTTGAGTGGAGTATATTTCTCATATCGGGTGTTTGGTCGGAGTGGCAACCTTGCCCTCTTATTGTTGTCCCGGTCATGGTGATCTCAATATTCGTCTTTCCTGGGAACATCGTGTCTATATATAGTGCAGGATGAGGGGTGTTTGGTGATGATATTGCCCGGTAATCTCATATAGGTGTTGCTTAGAATGAGTCGAGGCATAACCCAGAGATGCTGGTCTTGTAATTATCAAATCCCTCGTAATTAATGAGGATGTAAGTGTCCTTGTATGGTCGGGTGGAGCCCGGACTAAGTCATCTGGCTTGACTTGAGCCTAGTTTATGTGTGTGGGCGCGTATGGGCCTAATTTGACCGGATCCAAAGTGCTAGTCCAGTCCATATGCAATAAGAGCTACTAAGTACCACAGATAATAGAGTAATTATGACTATATATAAATACATATGTGAATAAGGATGTCGATGCAAATGCAGATGATGATGTAGACTAAATATGGTGTGTATATACTTTCAAAAATTGTATTCACACCGCATCGTAGTGGATATTGATTTTTCAAATTTATATTTGCATCCATATTTTTTTTTTAATGAAAAACAATTGGTACGATACAAATATTGTTATTATATGACAAATATGAGAATACCTTGATCGAGAAAAGGTTCGAATGGTCAGACCTAACTCGGGCAACTTAGTGGACTAGGCTCAGTTGGCCCAAGCTTAGCTCAAGCCTAAGGTCATTTTTAGTCATAGCTTTTTTTCACTTTCAAATTTTAATAAATTGATTAATATTTGATTTTACTTAAGTACTTAAAAGAATAATTATTTTATTTAATGCTAAGTTCTTAATTAATGACTTCACCGTTGATTTATTAATATTTTATATTCATTAATTTATTTTCAAATTATAATTTATATTTTTTAGTTAATTATTAATTTTTTTAATTATTTTCATTTTATAATTAATTGAAAGTTTATATTTATTATTTTTAAGTTGGTCCGAGCTCGAAGGCATGTCTCACAAATTGTGCTAGCAAACGATTGAAAAATATGAGATACTCTACATATTTAAGAGCTACTATTGTATAATTGTGTATCATAAATACACTATATATGTTCTACAATATAAAGAATAAATTACTTAAATAAATTAGTAATTCGATAAGTGTAAGACAAGCATTTAAAATTTTAATGAAATTACTATATTGTATATATGCATGTATAAGAGCGACTATTTATTGGAGATAATAGACAAATTATGACTATATAGATAAATATGTGAAAGTGGACGTGGATGAAGTGTAATACTAGTGCTCATTGTAATTTGATTTTGGTGTCTTAGTATGAAGTACAAGATGCGCGCCGGAGTGAGTCAAGTGGATTCTTAGGGAATATGATCGGGACTCTTGTGTGCTAAAATTGATCATAATCATGTAGGAAATATAAATTTTGATTTGAGTTGAGTCCAGATGTCACTTTGGATACGGTTTGATTGAGTCCTTAGGCTAAATTGGGAGTAGACTCAACTTAGGAGTATATAGGTCAGTTTGGTCTTAAGTTAAAAAAAGTAAATAAAAAATAAAGAACTCACCGTACGGCTCCAAGAGAGGGGAGGGATCTGCACATAGCCCGAGGGGGAGAACACGCATGGACACCAAGGAAGGTTGAGGTATCAAGGGTTCGTCGCGAGGATCCGTCGTCACACTCAATCACCAGAATTTTCTTCTCAAGGGCTCCAATTTGAGGTGAGTGGCTTGGGCGGGCACCATGGTGGCTTGCCACCATAGGGTTAGCCGGATTTCTTCTTTGTGAAGATTTATTTCTGAAATTTCTAGATTTTCTGCTTACGATGAATGTTGTTTTCGCGATTGAGATTTGATTGGAGGGTGTTGCATCCCTTGTGTTGTTCGGTTATGAACCCTATGGTTAGGGCGAGGTTGGGGCTAAATAATGCTCCCCTTTTGGTGGTGTGTAATATGATTTTTTATTGTTGGAATTCTTACAAATTGATCGGAAGTTGGTTGCCGATCTTTGGTATCTTTGGCTATGTATGTTGAAATCTTCGGGGCTATTTTTGATGATGTTGTGGCCGATTTTCTACAAGGTTATTGGACTGCTTAATTTTTTATTTTTGTGTGGTTTAGATTCGCTTTCTGAAATTTTTAGTTATGTGTATGTATTGCTATGGTTGAAATTTGATGATGACTATGGCTGAAAAGCTTGTGTTTTCGTACTGTTCATCATGTGGGTTATTCGAGGTAGACATAAGCTTTATTTCTAGCTAAATCCCTGCTGAAAATTTCAGCCGAAGGCAGGGGCTGCCATGACCAAGTTTTGGGCAGCCTTATGGTTGAAAATTTCTGATTTTGGGTGTAGAGTTTGTTGGCTTTAGGTTTTCAACCTAATCTCGATTTTAATGATTTTAATGATTTTCATGAGAACAAACATGGGACTAATAATTTCATTGAGAATTTTTTTCAAGTTTCATATCAATTAGCGTTCGATGTCCTCGATCGGAAAAATCGGAGAAATCAAAAATCGGAAGAACATTTATCATCGTGCTTGGGTTCGTCGTGGAAATCTCTCAAAGTCGACGTGTGCGACAAAGACGTATTGGACGAGCTCAAGGATCACATGAAAGCTCTTCAAGTTGATGCGCGTTGAAAGCCGGAACCCGAAAACGAAGCGCGGAAGAAAAAGGTTCAAGAAATCAATCTCAGCCTAGGTTCGGTCGACCGGGCGATCGATCGACTGTAGGTAAAAAGGGACAGTAGACATTCAGTCGACCGGTCGGTCGACCGAAACTTAGGGAAGAAAACACAGCAGCTATGTCAGTCGATCGGGTGGTCGACCGATTGAAGCCCAAATTGGGCAGTAGCTCAGGCGGTCGATCGACCTACATTTGCTGAAGACGCGAGATCGCGACGGTCGACCGATGGGTCGATCGAAGGGCGGATTGATAGATTTTCGTCTGGGCGGTCGACCCCTCGATCGACCGACCACAGGAAAAAAGGAAGCGGTCGAATGACCAGTCGACCGACCATTCGTTCGGCGGCCTGCAACGGATAGAAATCAATCCGTTGAGCTGTTGTTTCTTCACGAGGGTATAAATACACCCGCATATACTTCATTTAACCTTCTTCCTTGATTCTTATAGAAATTATTGAGCATTCAAAGGGAAGATCTAAGCCTTCCAATTGATCAATTGCAGTGCGCCCTATTTCTTTCCGCGGCAATCTTTTTCAAGCGCACAAGTTGGGCTCAACTCGGGTTTCGATCGAGTTCTACCACTTGACGAGTTGAAGGTGCCAAAGGCTTGCAAAGGAGCTTTTACGATTGGTTTTATTCTTAGCTCTTTTGATTATAATTTTACCTGTTATTTGAACATTTTATTTGAATTTGAGTTTGTAAGGCCTAGGTTGTTAGGTCTTGTTTGTGAAGTGGTATCCTTGGTGTAGAAGGAGTAAAGCCACTTGTGTATACTTAGTGATTACTAGGATTAGTTCTAGTTGTCCCTTAGGTTGAGGTGGGAAAGTGCTCTCGGTAGGAAGACGGGATACTTCCGGGTGTGGAAGTACCTTCGGTTGGAGATCGAAGACTTTTCGGTGAAAAGTCCTCGTTGTAAGGGAAACTCTAATTAATCTAGTAAAATCTAGTTTGGAAATCCTAAGTGGGGTGCTTAGGTAGTGGAGTAGGCATTGGGGACGAACCACTATAAATTGTGTGTTTGCATTGCTTTATTGTTTGTTTTAATTGCCTTATTATTTATCGCCTCCGCATATAATCATCGAATTGCAAATTGCCTAAACAAGTTATCAAACGATTAAAAGTTGATTTAGGCTAATTAATTTAGTAAACACACAATTCACCCCCCCCCCCTCTAGTGTCGTCATTTCGCCCACATTTGGTATCATAGCGGGTTCGTAGCTTGAGATTTCACCATCTCGTCTACACCTAGTCTCGATCTAGAAATGGCTCTAGAAAGTGTAGCTTCTTCTCCTCCTAGGTTCGATGACTCAAACTTTGGTCTTTGGAAGTATTAGATGTACAATTATTTAAAGACTAAAGGTTTTGGAGTCTTTAACATGCTACATTGGAAATTCATTGAACCTAAGGTTGACATACATGCTTGGAGTGAATTAGATAAGAAAATATTTAAGTATAATGGAGATGCCATGAATTATTTTCTTTGCACATTACCAAATGGCATCTTAGAAAAAGTTATGCATTGCTCTTCGGCTTTTGATTGATGGGTCTCGTTAAATATTTTATATGATTATGTCAAAACCGAAGAAATTGGCACTTTTGATGAAGGTGATGATGACAATGGTCACACACCTACTAGTAATCTTGGTTTTGATGCCCATAGCTCTTCTAGTCAAAGAAGTAGCACCAAGAGCCGAAAAAGAAAAGTAATTTATCATGTTTGCAAAGAGAAGGGGCATGTGAAGAAAAATTGTCCAAGCATGAAGAACAAAGCAAGGAAGAGGTCAAGTGCTTCCACCTCCACCTCTCACACATTTGAAGCACCCTCTAGCAATGACTATGAAGCTACTTCAAAAGTTTGTCACATGAGTACCAATAATGAGGTATACTCTCTCTCTTCTAGTCATAATAATGAAAATATTAGTACTAGCTCTTCTAAGTTACATGATATGCAATATGATGAGTTAGTAAGCGAATATAAGAAAGTGTACACCTTGCTTGTTAAAAAGGATAAAGAAAACAAAAAATTGAAAAAATAAAATTTAGAGCTTAGCTCACATGTGCATGCATTAGAATTAGAAAATGACAAATTAAAGACTAATTCTATTGAGTCTTGCCATGATGCATTGAACCTTGAACTAAAAGCTTTGAAACATGAAAATGTGGATTTAAAAGATAAATTGAAGTTTAGGAATGATGATTTCAAAATTGAGAATGAAAAATTGAAAGTTGAAAATAACATGTTGAAATCTCAATTGCATGCATTGCATAAATCCATGAATGATGTGAAAAATGAGATGTTGACTTTGAGTAGGAAAGTTAATACTTCCTCTTATAATTCCAAGAATCAAAATGTCTCATTTAAGAACTCTAAAAATAAAAATACTCATGTAAAGAATGCTAAGGTTCATCATCATTCTCATACTAAGCATTCTACAACTAAACCTCATGTTCAACATGTATCTTTTAAGAATGCCCAAGCTCATCCTAGTTCAAATAACAAGCATTCTAAAAATAAATCTCATGTCCATAACAAAAATAAAAATAAATTTAATGGGCATTGCTTTTGTTGTGGTGTATTTGGGCATGTTATATATGATTGCGCATTCAAAATGAGCCCAAGTGTTGTGAAGACACTTTGGGTACCTAAACCCACTAACCCCCTAGGACCCAAAGTCATTTGGGTACCAAAAGTCTCATCTTCTCTTGTAGGGGGAGCTACCACACAAGGGTGAGATGAAGGTAGTTGATTGAAGTTGCTTGAGGATTCAAAGAGTGAACCATTTCAAAGTTGCAACTTCGAGTCATCTAGATGCCTATGGTAAAGTTGGCATCAAAAGTATTTTGGCATCATCTCCTTACTTTAGCTTGTTTTATTTTAGTTGGAGACTATGATACATGTCTAATTTGAGTTGTTTTCCCCGTTCTTGTAAAAGAGTTCTTTTGAAAATAATTTTTGAGTTTTTAATCTTCGGTCTCTTCGGAGACCCCGGTGGCCTGTAATGGGCCTAAGCGACCTTGCAGTTCTAAATCGTAGGTCAATTGTGCCTTTCGGTTTTCAACCAATATGAAGGGTTGGAGATCTTATTTTTCAAAATTTCATATTTTGAGATCTCTTGATTCATTTTGTTATCATGAATTATTTATTTGAAAATGAATCCATGCTATTTAATTAGTGAAGTTGAATTTGATAAATGATACTTGGTTTCTCTCTTCACTACATAGTTTGATAACTTGCTAAGTAGATATGATTTGATTATCATTCATAAAGTATACTTGCAAGTTATTGTAATATGAAGGCTAATAACTAGGAAGAAAAAGATTAGTTTGGCAAATTATCATGAATAAAGTATAACTTTGATAAATTCAAAATTTTAGTATTATACCTCAATACTTAAGCTTAAATTATGTCTCTATACTCATGATTAGAATTGCATGTTAAATACTTGAATTTTCATGAGTAGGTAGAATCTTAGCACTTAGGCAAATTTTATTAAATGAAACTTGCTCTAGGTTGATATTTACTAGTAGAGACTTTCTTGTAAGTCCAAACTAGTTTAACATGATAAGGGATCTTATTCCTCAAATGTTTCACATCCTAAGATCTCCTTAGATTCTTTTTGATATCATGATATCCTCATTGAAATGAATCTTTTCTATCTAGCATAGGTTAAAATTTTTAATGAAACTTTTTATTTAACCTTTGCTATTTAGTATGTTAGCTTGCTAGTAGTCTTAATTTTATTGTCTTCTAATGAAGTCTACTTGCAAGTTGTGAATGTAAATGGAAGGATATGCTATCTAAAAGAAAATGAAAAAGTTGGGCAAATTTTCAAGAAATATGTATGAATTTTATTTTGCAAAATTTTTTGAAAAATAATTGAATTTTCATGTTTAATGATGTCTCTATACTCATGATTGATGTTGCATGATATATGTATGAAATTCCATGAGTAGGAAAATGTTTTGATAACTTAGGCAATTTCATGATATCTTAATTGAATGAAACTTGCTCTAAGTTAAAACTCATATTAGAGACCTCATTTTGAGTAAACATCAAATAAACATGTTTAGACGCACAAGATACGATTATAGGTGTTCAATCTTGAAAATTCATGTGTAGATGAAAATGTGATAACTAGATCACATTAGGGGACTTAAGCTTGAAAAGTTGGACTCAAGTCAATAAATCGACTTAAATGTCTTTTGAACCAAGTTGACCCAAGTCAATAAGTTGACTTAAATGTCTCATTTTCAATCCATATTTGGGGAACATGTTTAGATTTACTCATGTTAGGTATCCATAGGTCTAAGTTTGAAAAATCATGAGTAAATGTTAAGATTGAAACTTACCAAGCTTTATAAAAACTAGTTTAGTTTTGAATGAAACCATGCTAGGTTGATATCTTGACTTAATGACATAATTTTCATTTCAAACTTGACATATACTCTTTACATGACCATTATGTGGTGTCATGAAAGTTTGAATGAAAATTGAACAAGCTTTAAGAATAACTGAAAATTACAAAAATATCATTTCAACGTACATTTGGTAGCAATTTCAGTTATTTCTAGAAAAATATAGAAAAATCCTTTTAAAATGATTCTTAAAACTGCACGTTCACTGAAAAATATAATTTTATCAGTAAAAATTTCAAAAAGTTTCATCAAGAATCCAATTTATAATGGAACTTTGAAGTTGAAATTCAAAACACAAAGTATCATCATTCTTGAAACACTAATCTTTTCGATACTTTGATTTTTCTTCAAAAACTTTAAATGAAAACTCATGTATACCATTTGGATTCCATTCCTAATATCATTCACTCCATTGCTTGAGTAAAATCATTCATATGAATGATTTTGATATTTTGGATGATAGCTAGGATCCATTTGTTTATTTGAAAATAATGTAGGATGAAAAATAAATTTAGAAAATTCATTTTGAGTTCAAACTTGATATATGCATCTCAAATGACCATTCAATAATTGGTATCAAAAAATTTCATCCAAACAAATTGGTTTCAAAATTTTTGTCAAAAATGTCACTTTGTATAAACTCAAAAGTTTGATTTTTGATAACTTTAAGTATAGGTTGACCTAAGTCAACAAAGTGAATTAAAAATTTCATCTTAAGCCCAAACTTGATTCATAGACTTACATTATCTCAAGTTTAATGTTTAGATGTCTAAGTTTGAGAAAACACGAGTAGATAGCAAAACTTGAGACTTAGTATTTTCATATCTTTCATGTTTATTTCAAATGAATGTTTATTTCAAATGAAAACATGCTAAGTTGATATTTGATTAAATGACATTAGTTTCACTTTAAACTTTAAATATACATGTTTCACAGACTATATCTTGGTAATTTGAAAGTTTGAATAAAACTAAAAATGTCATGAAAGAAAACCATATTCATGAAAACATTCATACTTGAGATCATACATGACTTAATTTTGAATTCCTATTATGTTTTGAACATATCATGTATGAATTAAGTTTCATGTTAAATATTTGTTTTTCATCCCTATGGTTGAGATTTTCATGTTTCATGAAAATAATCTTTAAAGTCTCAACTTCATAAAAATTTATTTGTGTTTCATCCCTTTGAATAGATAGACCTTTCTTGCCCTTTTTGATTGATGTCAAAAGGGGGAGAAGAGTATAGGTATAAAAGGGGGAGAAAACTATGGAGAAAAGTATATGAAAATATAGGAGAAAACTATAGGTAAATGTGAGGAAAATATAGAAAATCCATGCATATAGATAGGGGGAGTTTATTCTCATATATATGCATGTTGATAGGGGAAAAAATCCCTAAGTTGATATCCTATATGCTTTAATGATTATATTTTCTTAAGGATGTTTGTCATCATCAAAAAGGGAAGAGATTGTTGGCTTTAGATTTTTCAACCTTAGTCTTAATCTCGGTTTTGATGGTTTTGATGATAACAAACATGAGACTAATGATTTCATTGAGAATTTCTCAGTTTCCATATCAATTAGCGTTCGATGTCCTCGATCGAAAAAATTAGAGAAATCGAAAATCGAAGGGACATTGATCGTCTCGCTCGGGTTCATCGCGGAAATCTCTCAAAGATCGACGTGTGCGACAAAGACGTATTGGACGAGCTCAGGGATCACATGAAAGCTCTCCAAGTTGATGCGCGTTGAAAGCCGGAACCCAAAAACGAAGCACGAAAGAAAAAGGCTAAAGAAATCAATCTCTGACTAGGTTTGGTTGATCGGGCAGTCGACCGACTGTAGGTAAAAAGGGGCAGTAGACATTTGGTCGACCCATCGGCCGATCGAAACTTAGGGAAGAAAACGCAGCAGCTACGTCGGTCAATAGGGCGGTCGACCTATTGAAGCCCAAATTGGGCAGTAGCTCGGGCGATCGGCCCATCGGTAGGCCGACCTGCGTTTGCTGAAGACACGAGATCATGACGGTCGACCGATTGGTCCATCGATCACAGGAAAAAAGGAAGCGATCGAATGATCGGTCGATCGACCATTCATCCGGCGGCCTGCAACGGATAGAAATATATCCGTTGAGCTACCGTTTCTTCACGAGGGTATAAATACACCCTCATATACTTCATTTAACCTTCTTCCTTGATTCTTACAAAAATTATTGAGCATTCAAAGGGAAGATCTAAGCCTTTCAATTGATCAATTGCAGTGTGCCCTATTTCTTTCCGCGGCAATCTTTTTCAAGCATACAAGTTGGGCTCAACTCGGGTTTCGATCGAGTTCTACCACTTGACGAGTTGAAGGTGCCAAAGGCTTGCAAAGGAGCTTTTACTATTGGTTTTATTCTTAGCTCTTTTGATTGTAATTTTACCTGTTATTTGAACGTTTTATTTGAATTTGAGTTTGTAAGACCTAGGTTGTTAGGTCTTGTTTGTGAAGTGGTATCCTTGGTGTAGAAGGAGTAAAGCCACTTGTGTATACTTAGTGATTACTAGGATTAGTTCTAGTTATCCCTTAGGTTGAGGTGGGAAAGTGCTCTCGGTAGGAAGGCGGGATACTTCCGGGTGTGGAAGTGCCTTCAGTTGGAGAGCGAAGACTTTCCGGTGAAAATTCCTCGTTGTAAGGGAAACTCTAATTAATCTAGTAAAATCTAGTTTGGAAATCCTAAGTGGGGTGCTTAGGTAGTGGAGTAGGCATTGGGGTCGAACCACTATAAATTGTGTGTTTGCATTGCTTTATTATTTATTTTAATTGCCTTATCATTTATCGCATCTGCATATAATCATTGAATTGCAAATTGCCTAAACAAGTTATCAAACGATTAAAAGTGGATTTAGGC
This sequence comes from Canna indica, assembly GCA_034359265.1. Lineage (NCBI taxonomy): Eukaryota > Viridiplantae > Streptophyta > Magnoliopsida > Zingiberales > Cannaceae > Canna > Canna indica. The sequence continues at coordinate 65,957,988 of CP136891.1, read as the reverse complement.
TAATTAATTTAGTATACACACTATTCACCCCCCCCTCTAGTGCCGCCATTTCGCTCACAAAGTTATGCTCTCTAGTCTCGTGTTGGATGTAGGCCGAGAGTGGCCGGTTGTTCCCTAATATGTCGGCTGGACTGTACCCTCTTAGGGGCTACAACTCGACCTTGGTTGGGCATGGTTTGGGCTGCCCACCAAGTGCCCGGTGAAATTCTCCAACGAGACAAGCATGCTAAAATTTCGTGATTGTTGCTGATTTTGGTGAATTTGCTAAATCTGAAACCTAATGTGTTTGATGTAATGGGGTGTGGTGTGTGGCCAATTGGTTTGTGCCCGAGCAAGGGGCAGATTGGGGGGGGTGTATATAGAGGCACCCGAGGTATTCGACAAAATGTCGCACCCATATGAGTTAAGTTTAAATGTACATATATGCTTGATTTACATCTTGGTGGTACTTTTGTGTTGTGATTGATGGTCAGGCTAGGAAGCGCGTTAGGGGGCTATGCTAACGCCTGGCCCTGTGTGTATGGCTTTTCGGCCGGGAAACTCGTTAGAGAGCCACATGCACTAACGATCGACCCAGAATGGCATTGGTTGGAGGAAAATTCCAAACCAAATTGGACAACTAGGCTAAAGGGTCATCATACCTCGTGAGGCCCGGGACGGGAAGCTTGCTAGAGGGCCATCCTAGCGACCGACTCGTAGGTTGAATTGCTTGATACATATCATGACTATCTATGATTACTAGCTGGGTGTAATTGTTCGAGTGTTACTTGAGTTGTTATTATGCATGCTTACATTCGTACCATTTATATTATGCTTATTTGCTTAGCGAGTGCTCAGTACGAGTCGCTCACTGAGTTTTGAGAACTCATGCCTCTCTTTTATGTGTTTGCAAGTTTTGATCAGTAGAGGTACGCGGGTACCTAGTGTGCAACTGGAGGCGCAAGCTCGCCAAATCGTTCCCATATAGTAGTCATAGGAGAGTTCATGAGTAGTCATGAGTCTTGTATTTGGATATTGTAGTTGAACCCTTTGAAGGGCATTATGTCATATTGTTGTCTAATTGTTCATACACTTGGTACATTTAGCTAAATAATTTCGTCCTTCTCATTGTATATTGCACATGGTGTTTGGTTAGGTTTCGGGGTACGGTGTGTATTCTCGGCTGGTCACGTGACTCTGAGTTTGGGGCGTGACATGTAGATGAGGATGTGTATTGAATATGTTGGCCTAATATTTTCAACATTGGTCTTAATATCGGTTTTGATGATAACTGACATGGAACTAATGATTTCATGAAGAAATATTTTCAGGTTCCATATCGGTTTACGCACGACGTCCCCGATTGAAAAATTGAAGAAATCTACAAGGACGCTCGTCGACGCTCGAGATTCATTGGGAAGTTTGAGTCTAGGTCCAGAGTGTCTAAGTTATATGTATATCTTCAATTTGATGCATAAGAACCCAAAAATCCAAAACCTAAACCCCGAAAATTTGAAACCCAACAAGTGCACAAAATTACATTCTGCTACCAATCTGTGACTATTCTTCTGCGACCAATCTGTGACTATTCTTCTGCGACCAATCTGCGACCGATCTGCGACCAGCATAGAGCCTACGTCTCGGAAAGAGCCGTTGGGTGCCTTTACCTAAAGTTGGTCTCTTGGCTCTCTATAAAATATTGTCCCCTACCTTCTTTTGTCATCCTTGATCACTCTTAACCCTCTTAAGCAATCTCTTGATCATCCCTAAGCTTCATCGAGCCATTTTTATGCAAAATTTTAGCTTTGAGCTTCTATCTCCTTGATTGAGCATTCAACCTTATGTTTCGTCATCAAAGGCATCAAGATGAAGCCAGGAACTTGTGTTGGAGCTAAGTAGCTCATTGTTTTTCTTGTTGTTTCAAATACATTGTTTGTAAAAAGATGTGGGCGACACACCTTGATCTCACTTGTTTGTAACTTTAGTGTTCCTTAGGTTTGAGGTAGAGGCATTCTCTAGTGTGAGAGATAATGCCTTAATAGTCCCTCATTAGGAGGAAAGGAAAGTTAATACAAGTGGATTTGAAATCCTACGTGGGGTGGTTAGGTAGTGGAGTAGGCATTATGGTCAAACCACTATAAATCTCATTGTGTTAGTATTGATTTCTTGTGTGTTTGATTACTTGTTTATTCATTTTCGCATTTATCTTATTGAATTGAACATTAACCTAAGTAATCGAAGAAATGATTAAGTTTGGAATTAGGTTTGGGCCGAACCACTATAAATCTCATTGTGTTAGCATTATTTTCTTGTGTGTTTGATTACTTATTTATTCGCTTCCACATTTATCTTGTTGAATTGAGCATTAACCGAAGTAATCGAAGAAACGAATAAGTTTGGAATTAGGTTAACAATTCTAGTAGACACACTATTTATCATTCTCTAATGTGACCATTTAACCAACAGAATATAGTGTGTGTACACTTTCAAAATTTCAAATTCATATTCATTTATTCACACTCTCACATATATTAAAATTTCAAATTCATATTCATTTATTTTTTTGAAAAATAAGTGGTACGGTCCGAGTATGCTTATTATTTGATAAATATGGGAATAACTCGATCCAAAAGAGGCTCGAACAGGTCAAACCTAACTTGAGCAACTTAGTGGACTAGTCTCGGTTGGCCCAAGCTTAGCTCGAGCCTAAATATTAATCAATTGATTAATATTTTGTATTACTTAAATACTAAAAAGTTAATTGATTTATTTAATATTTAGGTTCTTAATGACTTTATTGTTTATTTATTAATTTATTTTCATATGATAATTTATATTTTTTTAATTTACTCATTAATTTTAATTGTTTTTATTTTAAAATTAATTCAAAATTTATATTTATTATTTTAAGTTGGTCCGACCTCGAAGGCAATTTGCAACTACTATCGAGACAAGTTTTGTAGGAGTTCCCATGGAGTGTCGCACATGAGTATATCTAGCATTATTAAGAATAAACCTATTATTAAGAATGAACATAAAGTAGAAGTTAATCTATATTGTGAAATAGTGAACCTAACACTTTCACTTTAGATTCAATCTTAATAAAGAAATGTTCACTCTTAATAATATTTAGTTCACTCATGTACAAAATTGCTCCATAAGAATTTCTATGGAGTCGGACTCCATAGAAGATTTTTCCTTGAAGACATGGATCGCAAAGTTCTGCCACCATTAAATTGTGCTAAGTATGACCGAAAATTTGATCGGGTCATGCTCAGCTATAGGACCCAAGACCTAGGTAAAGGTGGCAATGGGCCCCGAATAGACCCATTCGGTCAAGCCATGGTCTAGCCGAGCCTATCGCTGATCAAATAATGCCTAGGCTTGGGCGCATGCCAGGCTAGGTCGGCGTTGGCGCGTGCCATGCTGAGCATGGCGCGTGCCATGCTGAGCATGGCACGAACACGGGATGTGTCGAGCAAGGCACCACGTGCCCAAGGGACGAGCCCAACCCGTCCCTTGGGCACGAGCATATCGTTTCTGGCTTGGCCTAAATTTTTTGGGTCGAGTCAAGCATAATCTCTTCTCGATCAAGTTTATACTATCCATGGGTGGATTCAACCAATTGCCACCTCTAGACCCAAGACTACGGATTATCCCCTTTAACTCGGACCTCCATTATTCATCAAGAAAAAGCAAGAAACGAGATTGCTAATCCGTGGATGCCAAGGGAGCCTACACAGGTTAATGACTAATTTAATTGTTTCATTTATCCTTATAATTGAAACAAAACAATTAAATTAGTGCATTATGGTTTGTCCGCTTGCATGTGGAGTTTAGTGGCATTTATATATAATATTTTTCATTTAAAATTCTGTGATATAATCATCAGAATAAATATGATTTTATATAATATTTATTAAATTAATTAGATCAATTTTACAAATATTTTATAACTATATAGGCAATAATTAATTTTGTAAATTAAATTAACTACAAATACATAGTTACTATTTTATAAATTTATAAAGTGATTTATATAATAAATAAATCAATTAATATTTAAGTATTTACCATCATCTCTACCATCATCCTCTCCCTCGTTGCATATACTCTCATATGTTCCTTTCTCATCACCCCTTCAAAATCTCAACTTTCTTAGACAAGACTGCCCAACCTCCAATCCATCACCCTCATAAATCCCCAAAACTCTGGCAAGCACCAGAAACATGCTCTTCCTGTCCATTACCTCCTTCCTTCCCAGGTTCCCAAATTACCAATCAGCCTCTACATCTTCAAGGCCTGCATCATCTCGTCATCCCCTTCTCTGCAATGAATCCCACAGCTGGAGCAGAGCACCTCCCTACATTCTCCACCTCCACCAAGGCACTAAAGAAAGCACACCTCATGGCTTCAAGCCCTCTCCTTTCTCCTCCCTCCTCCTCTTCTTCTACCTCCAACTACACTTCAAGTATTACCCATGCGGGCAGTGATCAGATCATCTCCATTCTCTACCTCCTCCCCGTGGAGTCCATCATCTCCTTCTCCATGACCTGCAGAAGATTCAGATTCCTGTCCTCCTCGGACTCCTTGTGGGAGTCCATCTGCCGTAGGGAGTGGGGCAGCGGCAGCGGAGGTGTAGACTCTCTGGTTGCTTCCTTCCCTCCGCAAGAAAGGCCGCGGCTTTCTTGGAAGCGGCTGTACGAGAAGGTTGTCCAGCTTAGTTCTCTTTCTTGCCGCCGCTTATCGTGCGAAAGCGGCGACTTTCCGGATCCCAGGGCTGCTCACTCCCTCATTTTCTTCTCGGGTTGGCTCGTGCTGTTTGGCGGGGGATGCGACGGAGGTCAGAGCCTTTCCGTCTACTAACTTCTTTTCTTGCAATTAGATTTTGATTATGCCTAACAATTGTACGCGAACTGTTTGATTATATGTTCTTCCGAAATAAAATCAATTGTTAGCTTCTCTTTTGTCTTTCCTTCCCACTGGTGAAGATTGAAACTTAAAACACAAGCCTCTCAACTCTCAAGGATGCTGAGACGTTTGTTTTCTTTATCTGCATACTCTTTTAATCTATTACCTTTCTTGATTGATTAGAGTTGGCTAGGTTTGCAACATTTTTTTTTGAGAAATAGGTTTGCAACATTTAGGTTGATACTATTTGCTACATTACCATTTCTCTTATCGCATTCTTTATTTGCTATAGACATTTATCCTGTTGTAACTAGGTAATAATGCATTTTCTTAATTTTAGCCCAATGCAGACATGGGTGAAGTATACCAATCCCTAAATCTTCAGGCAATCGATTACATTTTACGACAATAGAATTTTATTTAATTAGCATGTCTGTCTAATGTTAAATACTGCTGATGTGCATAGGCATATAATGAAGGAATCTGCACAAGCTCATGTCAGTCATATGCCGGCATTGTGTTATGCCATAGTATTTAGGTCAAGCATCCTCCATTAGGAGGCATAAACATGAGTATGACCTGTACTCAGAATATCTCCAGAATAATACCTAGCAGTTGCAACAAAACTACACTGAATACAGTGATATACATACATTAAATAAAATCTAACTTGATGGGGATGCCACCTAAGAATTAACTTGAACATATAGTAAATTTTTCTGCATTGCTCCTCTCTGACAATCCATTTCATGCAAAGTCCAGTTGGAAAATTTTGTTTGCGGATCTGTGTATAGTACTGTAGTTAATTATTAGGATTTCTTGATGCATTCTAATTCATTTTTTAAAGCGGAATATTGTACTCTCATTTGCTAGGTTTTCTCCACTTTAGCATCTTACTTTTGATGTGATATTAGACAGCTTGATCTTAATCCGAACTGTTTCATTAAACTGTATTGGTATCCATGTTGCATTATTTGACCCATAAACAAAATTTAGAACACATCAGTGAAACTAAATACCACTGGAATGAATAGCTAGCTTCTTCTTTTTCAACTTCAGTAATAGTATTCACATACATGTTCAAATATAGCTAACAATTAACTTCCAAGCTCAAGGGCATACTTATTTATTTTTGTACTTAAACCTTCATTTATGTTGACGATCTCTGTTCTTTTTCTTAAAATCTAGGACGCCATCTTGATGATACGTGGGTAGCATACACTGGAAATGGGCACAACAAAGTACTGTGTTGGAAGCAAGTTAATTCAGGCATCCCAAGTGGGCGTTTTGGGCAGACATGCACACTCATTAGCAACTACATAGTTTTATTTGGGGGAATCAACGATAATGGTGATCGCCTAAATGATACATGGATAGGGGAGATAATTTATGATGGACATGATGATCTCAGAGTTACATGGAGGCTACTGGATGTGGATGTTGCTCCTCCCCCTCGCGGAGCTCACGCTGCATCTGGCGTGGGAGACAAGAGGGTAGTGATTCATGGAGGAATTGGAACGTTTGGCCTTAGGCTCAATGATACATGGATTCTGTACTTGTTAGATGACTTTAGATCTGGTAGGTGGCACCAGATAATGAATGTTCAGTCATCACCTCCATCGCGCTCTGGTCATTCACTAACATGGATTGCCGAGACATACATGGTTCTCTTTGGTGGGAGGGGCTCAAGATATGAGGTTCTTAATGATGTCTGGTTCCTAAGCATTGGTGACAAAAATCTTGAATGGAAGGAGCTCAAGTATGAGTTAACTGATTTACCAAGCGAAATGCCCCTTCCGCAAGTTGGCCACTCAGCAACTATTCTACCAGGAAGCAAGATTCTCATATATGGCGGTGAAGATTCTTCGAGGCGACGAAAGGACGACTTCTGGGTTCTAGACATAGGTGCTCCCCAGAGGTCCCAAACAGCGGGTTTGACAAAGACCTCGAGTAAATTGTGGAAGGAGGTAAAGATCGACGGTCGACACCCACAGTACAGGTCCTTCCATGGTGCTTGTACAGACCAATCCAGACGTTATATGTATGTATTTGGGGGTATGATTGATGGTGTTCTCCATCCTGCTGAAGCCTATGGGTTGAGTTTTAGTGGGGAGTTGTATCAGTTAGAGCTTGTTCTTCAGTTGTAGGCATGCAGATTCATATTCTTGTATGAATGTGTCCAATGTAATCATCTTCGAGATGATTTGCATCATATTAATATTGATTTTGTTGTCCATGATATTTTGTTGGTCAAGTTTCTATTATCAAAACTTTGGGTCGGATGGATTATGAGCTTATATTATTTTTTTGAGTTTGTATATTTGAATTACCTAGGTTTTGATATTGGGAATCTTGAGATAAGATGCATCCATTTGTAGTTTCACGCGATATTATCTAAAATTGATGGACACTGAAACAAGTTAAACACCGTTGAGGTTTATATTCTTTGGAATTCATGGAGTTGATGAATTATCAGAGATTTTAGCATCCTTGTAAATTGTCTGCTTAAATTTTCACATGCTGTGGAGTATCCATGTATATATATACATTAGTCAGCGACAGTACGTTTTATGTTTTATCTTGTGATCACAGCCAACAGCTTGTGCAAGAAACCAGGGAATTCTTCAACACAATACCATCACGAGAGATAGAGAGAGAGAAAGGTGATAATCAGCAGTATAGAATGGTCCAGGGAGGATGGCAAAGACGGATATGGCTGATGAATAACAGAGTATGGAGATTGATGGGCTCACCAATGTGCATTGTCCGCATGCAGAGAAGAAAAGAGGACCAGCAGTAGATCGATGTCAAAAATGGTCCTCCAAGAAACCATATATAGTAGGACGGGTTCAGAAAGATATTCTTCAGGAATGATTGTCAGTGCACCGCCGTCGCAATCAGGACCAGCACCTTGTTGCCATCTAGGGGTTTATGAGTTATGGGCATGCCAACTTGAGGAAGGTGGTGTTATTTTCTTAGGCAAAGTGATGGTCCTCTGTTTTGCCTTTACCACGTCCATGTATGCCAAAATCTAATTGTCTCTGCTCATGAACCTCAAGTTTTGAACACTTCTTTTAAGTCTTATGACAAATCCTTTGTCAAAGTGATGTATCACTACATGCACCAGAGTATTTTGCTTGAAAAGGTACTTCACATTCACAATTCACATTCTTGACAAGGACAAGTGGACAACCGACAATAAGTGTGAGAATTCATCATTTAAACGAGTTGCCATTGGAAGTTGGAACCACTCCTGAACTAAATACTGTGGCCCCACAGGAAAAAATGAAATATATAGAAGGAATGTTGTCAATATATAGAAGGAATGTTGTAAACAAATTGTTAGCAAAAACAAGCACAATGTTGGAGAATATATATAAGGAATGCTGTCAATATCTTATTTGGGTGAAATGGTAGATCAATCAAAAAAAATGTATAAAAGAAATGGTAGATATAAAGGAAAAAAGCTTGTACACATTATCATCCTAACAAATACAAACACACATGCCATTGCCAATATGGGAGAATCAATTCAGAATTTTAAGAACAACTTGTTTGAATGGGCACACAATCAAGCATGGATATCTACTCAGCATTTATATCATTTTGGCCTATGGCTAGAGTTGTCAATATGTTAAGATGCTAAAGAAGGAAAATCAAGTTAATCAACCATCGATCATTTGTATGGATTCAGCACAGTCCCATTCTCCGATGCATTGTCTATTTCTTTATAAAGACCTATAACAACAAGTATATGCTAGAATTTCAAAATTCAACATCATTACAAGCCATTCAAAAGCTACTTTTTCATTAGAAACACGGTCAAATAAAGCCAATGGAAATTTCTTTTTACCAATATACATGGTGCTAGAAAGATAGTCTTTCCATTTACAGAATAGGTTCATTTTGGACATGGAAAAGCAGTGAAGAAGAAAAAATACTTTAGTCGAGAAAATAGTTCATGTTACATCAGCAGCTCAGGAAAATTATGAAGCAACTAGAATACCTACTTTTTAGTAGTGTCATGAAAATTTTGGTCACTTATATCAGTGGAATATAAGTACTTGAGCTGCCAAACTCAGCCTCAGTTCTGATAACCAACAATGCAAAAAGAGTACTTGAACAAGAAAATATGTTGCGAATCTAAGGATTGATGGGTGATCATGATACATCCCACTACCGTATATTGATGGCAGAAGAGTACTTGAACAAGGGATAGATTGAGTTCTTGATTGATACCATCCATTACAAACCATCTCTCTCAATATAGAGAGTAACAAGACTCAATTCACGAACCAAAATACCCCTAAGGTGACTCTACAAAAGAACTCATTAACAACCCACTGATAACTCAAATCATCCATGCCCGCTATATTAGAACTAATACAAAGATTACTGTCATCACCTGAGCAAAAGCTGCCTAATTTGTCATCATCTAGCTTCGACAAATTGATAGATCTGATCTAATCAAACCTAGTCCAATCTGTCTTTGTATCAAAGAAAATTCAGGTTAATATGTTTCTTGAACATGACAAATATGATAATCAACTATCACAGCGGAAGAAAGTAGCAGTATGAGAAAACCAGCTGGAATTCAAAATGTTGAGTAAGGAAAATTCAATGTGCAACATTTTTCCACAACAATTTGATCATTTTGAAGCTGAGGCTTAGCCGTCAACTTGTAGAGTTTGTTATCATAGTTTGGCTCCATGGAAAGAGTCAACTCTTTTATACTGAAGATGTGCATCTATACAGTGGAAGCACCAAATTCTGCACCACTTGACAGATCCTTATATGGTGGAGTCTAATAAACAGCCATCTTTTATTTATTTTCTTCAAGCGAACAAATCACCAAAAATTGGGTGCTGCATATTTGCATGCCCAAAGCTTGAAAACTAGTAATTTTTTTATTCTTTTTATTCTGGAAATTTTCGAGGAGATAAACAAATTTATGTCTTGGGTAATTTATTAAGACACTTCCAAAGAAGCCTAATGGAATGCAACTAAGGCTGCCAGTAATGCAGCTGCTTCTCTTTTACTAATTCCCCCTTTATTTCTTCCACTTGTATTTTTCTTTGTCGAACTTATTAGGCACGTTTTCTTCATTGTTTCTTCCGCGCTTCCTATTTATATAGAATTTTAGTGTTCGCTACAAGAAATTAATATAAAACCAACTATAATTATTAAAGGAATTGTCGCTTTTTACGTCTAAATGTTGGTTTAGACGCTTATAAAAGCACCAATTCAAGAGACAAAAAATGATGGAGAAGCAAATTTGAAAACCAACACCTAGAAATAGGCACCAATTTCTAAATCCCGGCCCGACGCCTAGAAATAGATTCCTTAATAAATGTTTCACCCCAAATATTCCTTAATAATTAGAAAAAAATTGATTTGATTAAAAAATCTTTGATTTTAATTAATCTAAATGAAGAAACAATATAATGTTTGTGTTATACTTATAAAATTTTGATTATGATGGAAAAATCAGAATCATCGATGTGGGACTAACAGATGAATCAGAAATAAATTGGAAATCGGCACCACTTCCGGCATCGTTTCTCCAAATCAAACGCCAGTTGAAACTGACGCCTAGGCGCTGGATTTTTTTAGCCTATTTTTTAATTTTTTTTGTTGTGGCTGTTTCGTCCTTGTAGAAGCCTAATCATAGTATATCTTAATTCCACCAATGTAAATGAAGATATATCTTGATTCCTGAATAGTATTTTATTTAGAAAGCTGCACCATATTTATGTAAAATGTGCGGCTTTGAAAATTATACTAGCTAGAACCTGATCATACTTTCTTCCACCAAACAAGCCCACTGGGTTAATGGGATTAGTAAAAAGAAAGATATTCAGAATAACATGTTCTGCAAGTATCTATAAAGTTTATAATTCTCTTTTACAATAAAACCTTTGTGTTGATTATTGTTGACACTTCAAAATATGTTCTTGCACATGAAAAAACATGGTGGAAGTACTAAATTTTGCAAAATCAATTACTTATAGTTCAGATATCGCATGTTATGATGAACATATATGACAAAAGTGAAATTTTCAATGCTTTGTCCATAATGTGCATCATATGAGGAAAAAAACCATACATTTTGGGGGCGTTTGGTTGCCCGCAAGTACAAATGTTGCAACTCTAGTTGCAGCATTTAGATAACAAATTTGTTTGGTTGGCTGCAAAATCATTTTGCAGCATTTACTAGTTGCAACTTGTATTTCAAATATCATTTGCGGGCCGCAAGTGAAATTGCAGCCCAAAAAGCCCGCAATACAAGATTGCGGGCTGCAAATGCAATAATTTAAGTATTGAAAAATAATTAATTTTGGCGACGTAGAGTCGTCGGATGAAGACGAGATAAATATCAAAGTTGTAGGTTTTTGTGTACTGAACCTGATGGTAGTGTCAGATTTTAATTCTGATGTCATTTGATAGATTTTTTAATATATTTTTAGTATCATACAAAAATTAAAAATTATTAATTTGTCAGACAAATCATGTCGGGCCTAAGTTTTTAGCCTGGCCCAAAAAAATTTGTCCCAGGCTCGACCCAAAAAATTTATGCCCGACCCGGCCCAAAAAAGTTCATGTCCAGACTGGCCCGAAAAAATTTGTGCCCGGCCCAGCCCGAAAAAATTCGTGTCCGTCCCACCCCGAAAAAATTTGTGTCCGACCCGACCCAAAAAATTCATGCACTGCACGACCCGTCCCAGCCCGGCTCGGTCCGAAAAAATTCGTGCCCAACCCGGCCTGAAAAATTTCGTGCCCAGCCCGACTCAAAAATTTCGTGCCTGGCCTAGCCCGAAAAAATTTGTGCTCGGCCAGGCCCGAAAAAATTCGTGCTCAGCTTAGCTCGAAAAAATTCACTGTCGGCCCGGCCCTGCCCCAAAAAAATTCATACCCCGGCCCAGCCCGAAAAGATTCATGCCCGACCCAAAAAAATTCGTGCCCAACCCAGCCCTGCCCGAAAAAATTTATGCACTGCCCGACTCGTGCCGACCCGAAAAAAATCGTGCCTTTCCCGGCCCAAAATTATTCTGCACGGCCCAGCCCCAAAAAATTCGTGCCCAACCCGGCCCAAAATATTTTGTGCTCGGCCCGCCCTAAAAAAATTCATGCTCGGTCTGGATCGAAAAAATTCTTGCCTGGCCCTGCCCGAAAAAATTCGTGGTCAGCCCTGCCCAAAAAAATTCGTGTCCCGACCCGACCCAAAAAATTTCATGCCCAGCCCGACCTAACACGAAAAGAAATTCATGCTCAGTCCGAAATATTCGCATCGGGCCCAACCTTGCCCGAAAAAATTCGTGCACTGCCCATCTTGACTCGGCTCGGGCCAAAAAATTTATGCCCGACTCCGAATGAGAAAATTCGTTCCCGGCCAAAAAAAATTCGTGCTCGGCTCGGCCCGAAAAAATTCCTGCCCGACCCGGCCTGAAAAAATTTGTTTCCCGGCCCGGCCTGACCAGAAAAAAAATTCGTGCCCGGCCCGAAAAAAAATTGTGTTCGGCCCAGCCTTGCCCGAAAAAAATTCGTGCACTGCCCAACCTGTCCCGGTCCGGCTCGGACCGACTCAAAAAAATTCGTGTCCGGCCCGGCCCAAAAAGATTTGTGCACGACCCGACCCGAAAAGTTTGTGCCCGGCCCTGCCCGAAAAAGTTTGTACCCGGCCCGGATAAATTCATGCATGCTCGGCCCGTCCCGTCCCGGCCCGGCTCAGCCCGACTTGAGAAAATTCGTGCCCGACCCGACCCGAAAAATTTCGTAAGATGCAAGTTGCACGTTGCAAGTTGCAAGTGTAATTACAACTTCCATTTGCGGTCAACCAAACGCCCGCAAATAGAAGTTGCAGCTCTACTTGCGGGCAACCAAACGCTAAGCTGCAAAATCTATTTGCGGGCATTTGCTTTTGCATGCAAATGGATTTTGCAACGTTTGCATTTGCGGGCAACCAAACGCCCCCTTTATAAATACAACAAATTCCTTCTCATGAGGAACGCGTAAGAAAGCGAGGCCAACAATTCCCTAACAATGAATCAATTAAGATACTATGCTCATACAATTCATTGATACTCTATAGATTGAGCCTTTTCCTAATGGCTTAAAATTTTGAGAAAGTTAGTCATTCATTCAAACTTACCGTGAGCAAGAGGTCTTAAGTTCAAATCCTATCAACATTAGTATTTTTCTTAAAATATACCCAATTAAGTCAACCCATGTATTGGGCTTAATTAGGCCAATCTAATGAAGTTTACCATAAGTGTTAAGAATATAAATATTATAGGTTGAGCTCTTCCTAATGGATAAAACTTCGGTCCAGCGGGGCAGCATGCACTAGGCCCTTCCTCTAGTGCACGGGTCCCGGTGCACAGCCCTGGAGGGGGCCAGTGCATGCTGCCCCGTGATTGGAGCAACACGGGCTTCGGTACAGCCTTTTTTCCCTTCCTAACGGGCTAAGCTTTTGATAAAGTTAGTCATCCAATCAAATTTAAGAATTTCCAAACCCAGTATAAACAAAAAAGAAAAACAAAATTCGAATCACCAAAACATGTTGAAGTGGAATAACTATCACCCTAGCCAAAAGCTATCAATTTCTCTTAAAAGTTCAGTTTCTCCCTCTTCTTTTTCACTCTTCTTTTTCAAATTTGTGAAACATCTGGTTCCAATACATTGTTCTCCTAAGCTAATCCATATATATCTACATACTCGCATCGCTCTTTATCACAATTCTAAAGCTTTTAAAGCAATCTTGCTTGAGCACCACAGTGCAACATTTTTCACAATAAGGCACTAGAACATCAATTGGCTTTACTTAATTATTAACTCTAAAATAATGTTGAAGAAGTCTTAAACAAATGACTGCAGAATAGTTTCCTAAATAAGCCCCTAACAAGATCCAACCACGCAAACCTAACTTATCTCCTCATCATAAGTAGAATTGTAGAACCATATATATTAGAAACTACCTCATTAAGACAAGGTACGCAATGAAAAACCACTGAACAAGTCCTAAGTTTTCGCTCTTGCCATAACAGTCTTTAAACGATTTTAGCATACAAATAAGGCCCGTGCTTTAGCTTTGGAACTTTCATGCGAAGTATAAAGAAAGCACTTTGAACATTTGATGTAGGAGGCAGACCTGGGGAAGGAACAAGTCATGGTAGCCTCTGTTGCTTGCTTCTTCAAGTGCTCCAGTCGCGGCGCTCCTCATGTAGAGAGAGGAAGCAAAAGTGATCGAAACCTTGGCGCTCCTCCTCTCGTTAAGATAAGCTTCTAGATATAGCGATCTGCTCGCCTAGTCTGTCCTCTCCTTGATGTGCTCGCATGTCGACTTCGTGCTGAGGTACACCGCCTGAGGAAGAACAACGTCATTTAGCAAACTGAGTCCTACAAAGCCTTCTTCCCTTCCGAAACCTGAAACCAGACGATATCAAAGAGACCAGGAAAAGGAAAGAACACCTTCGACCATATAGAAACAACCGTGCGGAGGTTTTGTCGAAAGAATATGGTAATTGATAAGAGCATCCACACAGCACATGTAAAGGTAATTAGATCTGCGCAACATTTCATATATATCAAAAACCAATATTTCATTGGTTCTTATAATCCAGTTGGGGAGCCTATCAAAAAGACTGCTGTTGAAATTCAAGCATCTGTCCCATGAGTTCAATCGAAGACGGTGGTTCCCTGCAATCCCAGGCGAGGACAGAAATGGAAATGGCGGAGGAAGATGATGGTCGTACTAGAACAAGAATGGCTGAAGACCTGCATCGCGACGCGGAATGGATAACAGTTCGTCGCAAAGCTCACGGGAAGGTTTCCTTCGCCGGCGTGCCCAGGCCGTCGGCGCACAGATGGATTGCTATTGGTACCTCTTTCGCGGAAGCCCTGAGGTCTGATCGCTCTTCTGCTTCTTCTCGGAGTTCCTTGAGGATCGCCCCTTCAGCCTCCCATGTCAAACCTCCTTCCTACTCGTCCTTCTTCTCTAGTCTGAGAAAGGAGGGAAGATGTTTTCGTTGCTTCAAGAGGGGCATCCCAGCTTTAAATACAGAAATCGGGTGGTTTGCTATAAATGTCGTGGTGTTGGCCATCTGGGGGCCGCTTGTTCTGTGTCTTGCCGAGCACAGATCACTTCGGATGCCACTGCTGTATCTCATCGAAATCGTCCATTGCACACCAACTCCTCGATCAAGCATTCAATGCCTTCTGTTGCTCCCTGTCTGTCTTCAAGTTCGAGAGTTCCTTCGCTGCCTCCTGCGTCCACCCCTGTTTTGAGTTCGAAAGCTTCTGGTTCCCCTTCAATCGCTGCCAAAACCATCATGGAGGATCACACACCAGAGCTTTTTGTCTTCATGCCTAACTCGGACTCAACTCTCCGCAGAGCTGAATACCTGGCGACTCGTTGCATTATTGTTCGCATCAGGGGCCGCCTTTCGGCTAGGGCCGACGTCGCTGGGTTCCTGGCCGCGCTCTACCGGGATGTGCAGAGTCATTCTCGTCTCTGGCGTCAACGAGTCTTGCCAAACGGCCATCTCTTAATCACCATTGCTCCTGACCGTGAGATGTACTACAAGAATGCTTTGCTTCGTCAGCGCTCTGTTTGGTGGGATCAGGTGCGGCTGGATATTTCCAATTGGAGTGCAGAGCCCCCTTTTGCAGTTATTCCCCTGCCTGATCTTAAGGTTGGGTTGGAACTCGACGGCTTGCCGATGATTTACTGGAATGTCGACTCCATCACTGCTCTGGTCAGTAGCTTTGGCGCCTTCGATGCTATTGATGAAGGATCACTCAGCTGGACCGAGCTCTCGGCCTACAGCGTGATGATTCGCACTAGCGATCTTGCTAGGATCCCTCTTCATATTTTCATCGACGACGCTTGGTGCCGTCACAAGGTCTCCGTGAAGATTGCTTGGTACCTCTGGATCTTTGACGATGGCGACGATCAGCCCTTCAATGATGCGCGAGAAGACAATATTGATGAACCTGGAGATCTTCGTGCTCCGGAAGAGGATCATACTCTGAGTTCCTTGTCAGAAAATATTTTGAATCCTGCTGCTCCAGTGGCTCCTCCTAGTCCCTTGCTGAATTCCAATGTCCGATCTCGAGGTTCCTACTCAGGCCGAGCTCCTGATCCGATTGCCGAGGTCGTTGACGACCACAAGATTGCTGAATGGCAGTGTTCGGCGATGTCGCCGGCGACGGAGACAATGCTTTCGGCGCCTACGACATTGTTCGAAGCTTCGGCTCCTTCCTCGACACGGCTCCTGGGTGCAGGGCTCGAGATTTCGACGGAGATAGCCACCATTAATTCCTCGTACTCGCGAGTTGCCATTCCTGATGCTTGTCAACCTCGACAGCCTGGTGATGGTGCAGATCTGACGCATCTCTCGTCTTTGCCCCTAGTTACTGCGCCGCCCTCCTCTGCAGCGCTTCCATGGTTGGCGTGTGCCCTATCTCTCTTCTGCTTCTTTTTCTCTGAGCCACGTAGCCTGTGCCTTTCTTTTGAGGGTTCGGATGGGCCCTCTGTTTTGGGCCCTTTCAAGGGCAAGGAATCGTTGGCCCAATCTCCCTGCAGGACTCGGATCCAGTCTTCTCTCTTTAATTATATTCCTTACCTGAACCCGGTTGATGTGTTTAACCCGTTGGATCTTCAGCTTATGGCTGGCGGGTCTAAGGCCCCCTCTCCAATATCAGACGCTCTCCAATCCGCTCCATCGCCCCATGGTGAGTCTTCTTCGCAGCAACATCAGATGGAGCCTTTGACGGTGCTTGAGGTTGCTTGTTTTCCCTCGTCGGAGATCTTCACTACATGCTCGGAGATGGAGGAGGTTCCCCGGCCTCCTTTGCAGCATTATGCTCGTCGTCTTAGGGCCGCCTCCCCTACCGCGAAGGCTCCTTCGAGCAGCCTCCTCCGGCGCAGGGCGCGCCTTCTATCGATTGGATCAACTGAAGATTGCCTTACTAAAGCCTCCGACCAAAAAGCTCGTCTATTGGAGATCGGGAATAGGACATCCCTTCATACGTCTTCTGCCTCTCCTGCCCCAGCTTCCACCGCTCTTGGTCTTAGTCATTTCCGAATGGTGACTGACCTGAGCTCTCTGCCGGTCTCACGACAAGCTGAAGCGGTTGGGTTCCTCTGCAACAGCAACATGTCTCTTGTCGAGGCTGAATTAATACCCAGGGATGAGTGTGCTGCTTAGTGCGCAGGATGTTTACCCAGTCTGGTCGTCTCTGTTTTCTTATGTCAATCTCCAACTTTAACTTGTTGTTTTGGAATGCTCGAGGTCTCTTCCATCTATCAAAGCGTTATATGTGTAAACGCACTAGACAGGACTTAAATTGTTCTCTTTTGGCACTGCAAGAAACAAAATTAACAGATGTTTCAGCAGTTAAAATCAAGCAAATTTCTGGTTTTAAGAAATGTTCTTTCATCTCCATTGATGTTGTGGGATTGGCGGGTGGTCAATTGTTGATTTGGAACTCTGCTTTATGGGACAAGATTAATTCTTTTAAGGGGCAGTTCATTATCGCAGCCACCTTGACCTTCATAAAATCAGGGCTCACCTTTACGATTGCTAGCATTTATAGTCCACCTAGGCATTCCCTGCATGCGGCCTTCTTTACCGAAACTATCTAATTTCATCTCCAATTGCTCCACTCCTCTCATTCTTGGTGGTGATTTTAATGTCACGATGGGTCTTTATGAGCGCAGAAATTGTATTGGCCACCAGGGAGATTCTGCTTGTTTCTCTAGGATCGTGGCCAATTCTTGTCTCCTGGACCTCCACATAGCTGGACTTCAATTCACTTGGAGCAATGGGCAAAGTGTTCCTCGGCTTGCGAAGCTTGATCGAGTGCTTATGTCCTTGTCAGCCTCCAATTTGATTCCGACATCCATGGTGAAGGGTGGTGATAAGAAATTATCTGATCATAATTTCCTTCTTTTCTGTTCTCACTCTCATCTGCCACCTCAAGGAAAGATCTTTCGAATGGAGTTATCATGGTTTCGTTCGTCTTCCTTTCGTGAGATTATTACAAAAAGCTGGGAAGGTTATCGGGGGGGCTCAATCCCCTTGATACTTGGTTGGCTCGTTGGAGATCCCTTCGAAAGATCATTCGCCAATGGTCCTCCTTCCAACGTTTAGATTTGAGAAAGCAAAGACGTTCCCTCGAGGATCATGTGACCTCTCTTAGTTCAAAAGCTGAGACGACTGGGCTTAATGACCAGGAGATGGCAGTTTTCAGGGATACCAAGCTTCGGTTGGATGCATTGTATGAATCTGAAGACTTATTTTGACGACAGCGGGCAAAACAAAGGTGGGTCCATGAAGGTGACCGAAATACCAAGTTTTTTCAACAATGGGCTTCTAACACCAGGAAATCTAATTGGATTCACTCTATAGAAGGTCCTTCCGGGCTGATTGAGGATCACAATGATATCAAGCTGGAATTCCTTCATTTTTACCGTTCCTTGCTTGGCCATCAGTCTTCGATTGCTCTTGAGATAAATTGGAGTTCTCTTGGCATTGCTCGGTTACCAGAAGATCATGTTTTGAATGCTCCTTTTTCAATAGAAGAACTTCATGATACTATTTTTGAATTGGGCGCCTACAAATCGCCGAGCCCAAACGAATTAACAAACGAGTTCTTCACTCAATTCTAGGACATTAGTAAACTTGATCTGCTTGATATTCTCCAAGCCATTTTCCTCAACCCGAAGCTCCTTCAGAAGGTTAATTCGGCTTACATTGTACTGATTCCTAAACTTCCAGGAGCTCGCAACATGAAAGATTTTCGTCCGATCAGTTTGGAACATAGTATTGTTCATATTTTTTCTAAACTTCTCGCTCGTCGAATTAAACCTCATATGGAGGGATTAATCAGCAAGCATCAGGGGGCCTTCATGGTGGGAAGGAGCGCTCTCAATAGCTTCTTCATTGTTCACGAAACCGTGTGGGCATGTCACAAGAGGGGAGAGGATGGCTTCCTATTCAAAATTGATTTCATGAAGGCCTTTGATTCGATTAGTTGGGACTTCATCTTCGGTATGTTGTCGGCTCGTGGATTCTCCTCTCTTTGGATTGGTTGGGTTAAGCACCTTCTCCTTACGAAATCAGCGCTGCTTATTAATGGCACTCCTTCTAATACTTTTCGTCATACGAGGGGGGTTCGTCAAGGCAATTCTCTATCCCCGTTCTTATTCAATCTTGCTTTGGATTGCCTTTCTTCTCTCCTCTCGCAGGGGATCGAGAATGGATTTCTAGAAGGTGTCCTTGGATATGTTGTCCACGGAGGTGTTTCTCACTCCATGTTCGCCGATAATTTGATTATCTTTTCCTCAAATTGTAACGAGACTCTATACAACCTTCATTTGCTTTTGCGGTGTTTCGGCCTTGCTTCGGGTCTTCGAGTTAACCCATCTAAAACATGTGTTCTCCATCTGCAAGATAACATTTCCTTGGCTCAAGATATAGCTATTTTTTTTGGTTTTGCATCGGGTTCCTTTCCCTTCACCTATTTGGGACTGCCTCTGCGCATCGGCAATCTTCTCAAGACTGATTGGAACTCAGTCATCAACCATATTGACAAAAGACTAAGTGATTGGAAGGGGGCTCTCCTTTCTCGAGCGGGGCGTCTTACGCTAATTAACAACACTATTTCGAGTGGCCCGAGCTACATCCTTTCGCTCTTCAAAGCGCCTGCATGGGTAATTAAAAAGATTGATTGTCCTTGAAGGAAATTTTTTTGGGTGGGCACGGATACCTCTTCTTGCCGGGGGAAATGCCTCGTTCGTTGGGAATCAATTACTTGTCCACGATCGCAAGGAGGATTGGGAATTATCAACCTCAAAGCTCACAACCTAGCTCGTCTTGGTGCGTGGATTTGGAAATTCATTCACCGTCCGGATCTCACGTGGACTAAGGTTATTCGTGGAGCCTCTTTGGGATCAAAGGAGTGGTTCGATTCTTGGACTTCTAGCCTAGCGTCTCCAGCCTGGAGATCGATCATCAAAGCTCAAGATCTATTCAAATGTGGACTAGATTACAAGGTTGGGTGTGGTTCTTCTATTAAACTTTGGCGTGAACCTTGGGGTGGAAGTTTGAGCTTGGCTGAGAGGTTTCTAGGTTGTATAGATTTGTTTCAAACAAGAATATTTCTATCACAGATGCTAGACTTTTCAACGCTCAGGGTAGCTTCATTGGTTGGAATATTCAATTCTCATCCTTTATGAATCCAGGGCATCTGCAAGGCCTGGTTCTTATGCTTGACAACATCCAACACTCGGATGGCGACGATCTCATTCTTTGGAAATGGTCCCTAGACCGGCTCTTCTCTACTAAGTCTCTGTATCGTATTCTGGTCTATATGGGGATTGAGGATCCCACTTCGTATTGGGTATGACAATCTTCTTTCCCACCTAAGGTTGCTATTTTCGGTTGGCTTTGGGTTCGCAAGAGATTGCTGACTTGGGACAAGTTGGTGGGGTGGGGAATGACCATTGACACTTATTGTATTCTCTGCCTCTCACTGCCAGAATCTCACAAACACTTGTTCTCTCGTTGTCGTTACTCTCAGGAAGCTTGGAGTCTCTGGTTACACATGCTGAATACTCTGTTCTTCAACTTGGCATGAGCTTCAGAATTTTATCGTCGGAGCCAACCAAACAAAATCAACTTACACAGGTTCAGGATTCTCTTGGTTTGGAGTTGGTTCATCTGGGGAAAGAAACCGTCGATGCTTCGAAGACCGTAGTCGATGAGTGGCCGAACTTATCAACTCATTGTTTTCTTTTTCCCGCCTTTACTACAACATGTAGTTTTTCCTTCTTTTGTTCTCCTTAGCTCTTTCCTAAGTTTGTCTTTGTCTTGTTGCTTTTAACTGTTTATCATCTCCGCCGTATTGTATTCAATTCTATCTCATGAATTAATATAATTGTTTTTTTTCAAAAAAAACAACCGTACGGAAGCATACACCCGCCGTCGGATTTAGATAGGGAGGTGACTGTCGTTCGTTGGTCGCGTAATTAAGGTAACTCGCGGGACACCATACCGTAACGCCCAGGAATCAGATTACTAAACGCACTCCTTTTTATTATCTATGCACTTTGGTCGTCTCCATTAATATGTCATCAAGTTAACGGGAGAAGCGGAGCATAAGCAGCGAAAATAAGGGTGAGTATATCAACTCCTTCTTGTTATAGAGCAACAGGCGAGTACGGAGGAGAGAGAGTAGGAGGAAGAAGGGCAAAGCCCGAAGGTGGCGGGTTGAACGAGGGCTCGGCTTACAACTTGGTAAGAGATCGTCCTCTCTCTCTCTCCTCTTCTCTCTCTCTCTCTCTCTCTCTCTTCCTTTAGAAGAGGAAAAGTGAGGATAGAGCGAGGCGAGGACGGGGTGGATGGGGACATGGCGGAAGGCCTACGGAGCCCTAAAGGATTCCACCACGGTCGGGCTCGCCAAGGTTAATAGCGAATTCAAGGTCTGTGAAACTTCCTTCGGTCTATTTAAAATGCTTTTCCTTTTTTCACATTTACGATATTCGCCTTAGGATTGGTTGGAATTTTTATATATTGGCTGATCGATGTTTTCTCTATTTAAAATCTGCTGATTTGTTGCTTCTTTCGTTTAAGGATTTGGACATTGCCATTGTGAAGGCAACAAACCATGTAGAATGCCCGCCAAAGGAACGGCATGTGCGGAGTGAGTTAACTCACTTTTGATCCGGCGTTTACTGGTCTGGAATGTATATATATTACAGTTACATTTCATTATTTGCTATACTTTTTTGGTAGATTTGGGAAATTTTCTTTCCCGTTATTAGACTTGCGCTGATTGGCAATTTTGACAAGATAATCTGATAAAGATGGAACTCATCATTGGAAATCTAATATCTAAAAATTTTGTACTCCATGCTTTTGGATCTTCTCACTCTCCTTGGTGAAACTGTTCTCGTTTGGATGTTGAGATTGAAAAACTCTATCTTGAACCCTTTTTTTTTAAATGATTGAACCTTTATTATTGTTTCAGCAATATTTCATGCCACATCTGTTGTTCGGCCACGAGCAGATGTAGCTTACTGCATATATGCGCTTGGCAGAAGATTGTCCAAGACGCGAAATTGGACGGTATGCGTTATCCAGGTCCTATAGGACATGCAATTACATTCTCAATCTATTACTTAATTAATAACTTTTATGATAATATATACATGCATCTTATTTGTTACTTGCAGTAGTCTAAACATAATTGGATCTAAGAAAGTATCGTACTGCAATATGAGACTGCAAAAGAAACATACTTTTCTCTAGTTGCAGCTATCCCCGTTGGTTTTCTTTCCTTCCTTTCAACTTTCATTGCAAAAGTAGGCATCTCTCTTGGCATTCTTCATTATATCAGTTTCTTATTTACTTGAGACATGGTTTATATATGGTGGATATCAATAGGCCTAATAAACTTGTTCTTAGAATCTTAGTTTGGTTGTTTAACGTAGTTGGTTTAAGACCAATAGATCATCTATGACTTCAAATCTATTAGTGACATTTGTATCTTGCATATTCTGAGTCTCTGACTGACCAGAAGCTGAATCTGCCATATTTTTTTTTTTTTGATGGAAAAATCTTCCATATTATTATTGGAAAAGAAAAAGCAAAGCAACATTTGCATCAAAAACCTATTTTTATTCATTAGGGAAGGATGAGGGGACAACAACAACACTCAACTAATCTTTATATATTTTTAGGTTTAGAAAATTGTACTAGGTAAGCATTGTTGTTTTATTTTTCAAAACATTTTTTAAATCATGATGCAATATTTTACAGGTTGCCTTGAAAACATTGATAGTCATTCACAGGACATTGAGAGAGGGTGATCCTACATTCCGAGAGGAACTATTAAGTTATTCACGTCGAGGAAGTATCCTTCAGATATCCAACTTTAAGGATGATTCATGTCCTTTAGGTTTGTTTCTTTTCCATTAATTCTTTTAAATGTGGATCCTACCTACTTTTTCTAGTCAGGTTTTAATATCAAAATAGAATTTTATTCACAATATTCAGTTTTTCCTTCTTGTAGCTTGGGATTGTTCTGCTTGGGTTCGAACTTATGCACGCTACTTAGAGGAGCGGCTTGAGTGTTTTAGGATCTTAAAATATGATATTGAAGCAGAACGCCTCATGAAGCCCTCGCAGACAGAGAATTTCAAGGTAGACACTATTCTCAATTTTACAGATATTTCCAATCTTTATCAAGACCACAACTTTATTTTCTATATAATCTTTGTTTGCTATGAAAATTTGCAGGGACATAGTAGAACTAGAACTTTATGTTGTCCTGATCTGTTAGATCAGTTACCTGCTTTGCAACAGGTTCTTTTCCGGCTTATTGGATGCCAGGTAAACTATTGAAAAATTAACTAAATATGTATATACTATATTGATTAATTGTGTATTTTTGTTCTAACATGCTTTATCTGGTTTAATGTTTGTAGCCTGAAGGAGCAGCATGTGGAAACTTACTTATTCAATATGCATTGGCTCTGGTACGCTATGATTTAAATTTACTTTTTTTCTAGTTGCATGTTATCAGAGGTCTTTTTCTTCTATAATTTTGATTCAACAGTTTCTGCAGTGTAGGTGTTTTGTTTCTTGGTCCACTCTGGTGTTACTTCTTGCCACTCTTTGTTCACTTTAGAGAATATGGTCAAAGATAAATAGTGTAATATAACTATGCCTGTGATACCTATCTTCCTGATTGGAAATTATATAACTAATAGTTTATAATTAACTGCTTATAGAGTTTATCTAATGTGAGTATATATGGTTAGTGATGTGTCTTTAGACTCATTTCTGAACTCAATAAATACTTGAGAACGTTTTCTTCTTATTCTCTTGATAACGTAAGAATATCCTACTTTGCTCCATTTATCAACTTAACCAGCTCAACTTCTTATTTGCCTGACCACTATAATGAATCAATCATATATCTTTAATCACAAGAATTTTTTTCTCAAAATAGTACTGCTATTTTTATGCATGAAAAAAACCATCATCGGCTGCAGATTGAATTAAATTGGGTAAATTTCTGACAGAACAAACTAATGGTTCCTAATTATAAACATGATGCTGATGGCTTTCTTTATCTTTTAGGTTATAAAAGAGAGCTTCAAAATATATTGTGCAATCAATGATGGGATCATCAATCTTGTAGATATGGTACTTCTACCTGTATACAAACATTTTAGATCTTGATTAAAAAAGAATCTAGTTCCTCTAAATTAGTCTATCCAATTTTACTCTTTACAGTTCTTTGAGATGTCAAAATATGATGCCATCAAGGCGCTTGATATCTATAAAAGGGCTGGACAGCAGGTACTTAATATTCTTTACAGAGTCAATACCTCTTGCCGCAGTCAACTGATTTTTTAAAAAAAAAATTGGAAATTTAACTCTCAGCAATATTGTTTTCTAATATGCTGTGTATTTTTCACTTGCAGGCTGAAGCACTTTCTGAGTTTTATGAATTCTGCAGACATTTGGAGCTTGCCAGGAACTTTCAGTTCCCAACTCTGAGACAGGTTTCAGTTTTATCCTAGTTGGGTATAGACATAGAATTGTTTTTTAAAGAGGACTAAGCTGACCCAGTTGGACTAACTAATTATAAATGTCTGATTTCTCTCATCAAATTTTCTTGAAGTAAACAGCTACTATAATATTCTGTTAAATTGTATCTCATTTATAATTAGCTCAAGTTCAAACAAATATTCATAGGTTAAAATGAATAACATAGTATTAGTTCCAAGTTGTTCCTACTAATAATATTCTTAATCTATTTCCTTAGCCACCACCTTCATTTCTTGCAACAATGGAAGAATACATCAGAGAAGCACCTGGGATTGGCTCCGTTTCAAGTAAGAAGCTGGTAAGTATAATCAAGATTGTAGCTGCAGATTTTTTTTGCATTGTTTTTTTTTCTGGAAAAAAAATAGCTTACTTCTGTATAAGTAGTTTGTAAGTATCACTTTACATTTCTTGGGGATCTTGTGCCACATGTCAGTGATCTATCTGGGTGATTTGTGAGACCATCAACATTGATCCTCTACAATTTATGTCATGCAAAGTTTGTCAACATACTCTTGCATTCATAAAGATAATCCAGTCTATATTGCATTCTATAATGTGGTTTCTCAGGAGTTTTAAATGAATTTATTATGTTTCTAACATTTTAAAATCAGGAATATGAAGAGAAAAACCTACTGACTTATAATGAAGAAGCACCACCTCCAGAGGATGAAAAACCAGAAGAGGAAGACAAGGAAGAACAACCTGCAGAGCAACAACCCGAACCCATACCTGAACCCGAACCTGAACCAGTAGTAGAGGTTGAAGCACAACCTACTACCGGAGACTTACTAGTAATTCTTGCACACATCTTTTGTATAATTATAACAAGTCTGCATTACAAGAGTCATACCCATCTCTTATATCCTTATACAGGGATTAGATGAAATAAATCCTGCTGCTGCTGACCTGGAAGAAAGCAATGCATTGGCTCTAGCCATCATATCTCCAGGTGATCTACTTTAAACTTCCATTTCTTTTTTATTATTTCTCTACTTCATTACAGTTTATGTATTTTCATGAGAACAGCACTAGAGAATAAGGTACAGCAATTTCCCTAATACAGAATAGGAAAATCATTTATTCCCAAAATCAGAAAGTCTTTCCCAAAATCAGAATTAAAATTAAAAAAATACCCAAAATACCCTTGCATTAAAATTATTTAAAGTGGTCATTTTGATAATGAAAATGCATCCTAAAATTTTCATAAAATCACAATAATTCTAAATTAGTGAACAAAATTTTATAGTAATTTTTTTAGAAATTTTAGGATACATTTTCATGGTCAAATGACCATTTTCAAGTTTCAAGTGACTATTTTAATCATGAAAATGCATCCTAAAATTCCAAAAAAATCATAATAAAATTTCATTCACTAATTTTAAAATTATTGTGATTTTCTGAAGATTTTAGGATGCATTTTCATTATCAAAATAACCACTTTAAATAATTTTAATGCAAGAGTATTTTGGGTTTTTTTTTTAATTTAATTTTGATTTTAGGTTTTCTGGTTTTGGGAATAAATGATTTCCCTATTCTGTATTAGGGAAATCGCTCAATAAGGTAATAAGGTATTATTTTTCAGTTCTTTGAGCAAGAGTACTTTTCAAGCTTACTTTGTATAGAACATAATGTTTATCTATGCATCTACTTAAGGCTTAAGTCCATTATAAGGAGTGGTGCACTTGCATAAACAAATATACATAGTCTTACTTTTCTGTAGCAAATAAAGTTATTTCCATGAAAGAGCAACTCTAAGTTCAAGATACTTGCTGGTGCAACTGTAATTCACTTTTTAACTTCACAGGGGATAATACAAAGCCTTCAGCGGTTCCTGACTTTCTCGGAACCAGTTCCTCTGGGTGGGAGTTATCGTTGGTCACTACTCCAAGCAGCAACACAGGCCACTTGGCTGAAAGCAAACTGGTATATATATGTGTTTATATATATTGTCAACTAGATCGATAGACAAATTGTTCTTTATCTTCCTACTTCACCTCCATTTCATGATCCTGCGCATGCAGGGTGGTGGATTCGACAAGCTCTTGCTTGACAGCCTTTACGAAGACTCAACCAGAAGGCAACAAATGGCCGCAGCTTATAGCGGCAGTAGTCTGGATGCTAATCCTTACGACTACAGAGACCCCTTTGCCATGTCCAACAGCATTGCACCTCCGCCAAACGTGCAAATGGCAATGATGGCACAACAGCAGCAACAGTATTACTATTATCAGCAGCAGCAACAACAACAACAGCCACAGCACTACCCACAACAGCAGCAGTATTATTACCAGCAGCAGCAACAGACGACGACGATGCAGTATCCACAGCAGCAGATGGCCTCAGCCAATCCTTTTGGTGACCCATTTGCTGGGTTAATCACGTACGGTGCTGCAGCTCCAAAGGATAACCAAAATTTGATCTGAGGATGTTTTCTTGCTCGATCCGCCTGAATGATTTAGCACTTGAACTTGACTAACTGATTCTTTTGTCCAAAAAATTTTCTTATTATAAAGTATAAACTGTGCAAGGAGGCATGAATTGTGCTCTTCACTTTTTCGTTGTCATTATTTTTCACCCATAGTTGGTTAATTTCATTAAAACTTGAACATTTAGTGTGTTAGTAGGGATAATAAGGGCCAACATCTTTGTAGGGATGCCAATAAGGAATTTGGATCTTGAGGCATAGAAGCAATTTCAACGTCTAATTATTATCAGAATCAGTAAAGGAAAGACTGGATAAATCAAATTACAATTTGGTATTCAAATATTCAATGTAACTAAGTAGGAGTACTCAAGGTTCATGTATTATCATTTAGGATAAATCAAATTACCATATAAGATTTTTTCCTTGTTACACATAATCCAGACACTGCACTAGCAAAATTTTAGAACACAAACTCTGCACGTAGTAATCTTGGTCTATTGCTTGACGTTTTGAAGGTTGGACGTGGATGGTGTCAACCTTAGAGCATATAGTGTTGCACGTGTGGCTGGATTCAAAAAACCCTTCCATCAAATCTGATAGCCAGCCTCGACACAGTTGCTCCAACTAACAAGCATCACAATAGTGAAGGGGGAATCGATGGAGTAGGCACCGACTTCACCTACTTCACCGACTTCACAGGTTTGGCCGGTGGTGGAAGATGAGATCAAACCTACCCAGCCATGAAGCTTGTCATTAGCCAGAGCATATTCTACTAAGTAATAGTGAACTCCCCATCGAAAGACGACCCAACCAAAGAGGTTTCAACATTTAATTGATGTCCATCTACTTGAGAATGGTTGCACTACGATGAGTAACCCATGAGTAACTCTTAATCGACTCAATATCTTAATGAAAGCACCAACTGATTGATTAACCCGAAGATCATCCCCACCCTAACTCTTAATCGACTCAATATCTTAATGAAAGTACCAACTGATTGATTAACCCGAAGATCATCAACACCCTAATTAGTATTCCTCAGAGGTGTAACACAAATTGAATACCCTTTGATGCATAAGATAGTTTGGCTGGAAAGATTAAGTTGTAACAATGCACGAATGCTGAAGATCTCTATTAGTTTCCCAAAATTTACCTTACATACCTACAAATGAGGGCAGTAATTTTAAAGGTTAAATTAGTTAGAATGGGTTGATTCTGACGTCTTAATCGCCTACCATTACTCCAGCCCACAATCGATGTTGAGAGTTGATTAAAATTGGGTCCAAATTGAATCCAACAAGCTTGATCTAACTAAAATTAAAATTGATTTGATCAAGTTATGATTGAAACAAATTCTAAATTTCATTGAATCAAGCTGCTGAATATTGGCCAATCCAATCAGGATTACATCTCATTCGGGCTTGTGGACTTCAGGCTGGTCAATGACCCTTTGCATTGTTTCTTTCTTTTCTGGGCTGAAGAAATCATATGGGCCAATTAGGGGCCTAATTGCCCAGTTCACATCTCCAAGCCCATTTGTGTATTTTTTGTCAATTTTAAAGTGTACTTATTGATCTAAGTTGTTCAATCAATATTTGAGTGATTGTCTTCCACTTGTATACTGAGTTTAGAGTATATTTAATAAAAAATAAAAAATAATAATTTTAACCATTAGAAAATGTTATTTAGTTGTAATTGTTATTTAGTTCTATCATCCGCCAGCAAATTAAAATTAAATTACTATATATAAAAACAAAAGCGGGTTGGATCTACCCAAAACCCTCGATTATTATACGGATCTTAAAATGAGGAATCCCACAAACTCCGACACGTGCACAGTTCGCTTCAGACACAACCGCCATCTCTGCCTCGCTATTTATTCATAAATTATATCATAACTAGTATGACACATGTGCTACGAACGACTTAATTATGCTATAAAAATTATTTGAATAAGGATAAATTAATTAGTTGTATGCATTTATAAATTTAATTATAGAGTAAAAGTAATTATATCTACTTTTTTGAATAGAATATATATATACTAAAATGATATTGAATTAGATATTATCATTTACTCCATATATAGAGATTTAGAAATGTAATAAGTGATGAAAAATATATTTTTGGTGTAAAATTTATATTTTTAAAAATAAATAAAAGAAAAAATATTTTAAATGATTTTTGTAACAATAATATTGAATTATATATCAATATATTAGGTATTAACTTATTTACAAAAGAAAAATTGACATTTTATTTTAAATTAAAATATAACTAAAGATAAAAATATACATTATGGAAGAATTTCTTGTAAACTAACCTCTTAAAAAAATAAAAATAACGACTGTAGTGCTATAAAAGAATTTCTTGGAAGAATTTATTATACATTATAAAAGACTTCCTTTTAACAACATTTGTAGTGCTATTTTTTTAATTGTAATCGTTGTTATGTATAAGAAATTTCAAATCACGATTGCTGATTACTCTAGAAATACCAACATATAGTTGACCATGAGAGAACACATATTTCTAGATATACTCCAACGTTTTTAAGGTTTTGACCTTGGCTCTTATTTATGGTCATAGCAAAACAAACATATATCAAAAATTATCTCCGTTAAAATTCAAAATGAACTTTTATATCTTGTCAATATCAATCTTGGAATAAAAATCTTATCCCCTATAATGGTTCTTGATATTATTTTTCCTTTCAACATATGTTGGCCTATTCGAATTATCTCAAGTCGAGTCTCATTGCATAGACCTGAAGATTGATCTATATTTCTCTAAAGCAGGATGACAAGAACATCGACTTTGAGCTTCAATTCGTATGAATATCATTAATTAAATCACAACCATCATCTAATGAACAGGGGCTGTCAAAGCTGAGATAAATCTTCATTTCACTAGGAACCAAAGACAATATAAAATTATTCACATTTTGAACTATTCCATTGGTAGGTACTAAGATAGCTCTGTGCTCCAAGTAATTGAGATCGTCCATGTTGTTCAAAAATAATAGATAAATAACATTCACAATTGTAGTAAGTTGATCACCAATTTTTTTTATGAGCAAATCATCGCGAATCTTTATGTTGACATCTCTATCATTAGCATCACTAAGGGTCTCATTTTCAATGCTTGATACGGTGAATTTCCTAAGTGCAACCTCATATATGTCTTGTTAATATTAGCATCTCACACAGTATCTTCACAAACAAAATGAATTATTGGTAGCATGCACAATATCTTGTCTTGACCCTTTGGGTACAACAAACAGAATCTCTTTGAAATCACCTCACTAAAAATATTCATTTTCCTTCAAAAGATTGCTCAAAGCTTGATTATATCCCTCAAGGTTCGATCACCAGCTTCAAAATAATGCTTTTTCATTATTGGAGTTTCATCATATATAATAAGTTTCACTTTATTTATCAAGTCAGCCAATGGACTATCTTGATTCAAATAACAGGTGGAGTCTTCATCAACATTCATGAAAATTGCAAATCTTGAATGTATCGTACTCCCACTTGGAATGAGCAAAGCCACTATTCCACTCGAAGCAACTGTTAAAATAATTTTACTTTTGGATCTCAAAGTTGTTGAAAGAGTTCTTTAAATGAATATTTCCCCCGTGCCACTAAATCCATATAGATAGAATAATGCACGATTTTCAGCGATTCTAAGCATAATCTTAACGTATATATTTCTTTGTTCAACTGTGAGATTAGAAATGAGTTGGACATGTTCTACAGCTAATGATCGTTTATCATAGTTAAATTTATCCTAAATAAGTTTATTTCTTCATTGATGAATGAATAAGATATCTAGAAATGATATTTTGGGTAAATCAGCTAGACTCATGTTGTTACTCCTTAACATATTCTCAATCTCTGCAAAAGCAAAGTTCTTCAACTCATCTTCACTTAGATCAAATCTTCACACAAAAAATTCATTCATAAAAAATACAAAAGAATTTTTTTTGTATTGTTTAGAGATTTTAGGATGTGTAACGCGTTGCAGACTTTTGAAAAAAAAAATCATGAAAAATATTTATTATAATAAATATTATAATGTGGCCAGGAAATCTCAGAAATATTATTTTTGAAAATTTGGATCGTTAAATAAAAATCATTTCTAAAATTTTGGGTAATAAAATTATATTTTTACGTTAATAGACAAATAGAAATTTTATGCGAAAATAATCAATGAGAATAGTATAATAAATTCTTTTTACCAAAAAAATAATTTAAAAATATTAAGTTATGTGTAGTAATTAAGTTTGAACGTAATTTGCCTAAAATAATTTTTTTAAAATTAATTAAATGAGCGAAAAACTACACATTTTTCATTAAATGGACAGGATCTAATATTTTTTGTTACATGATTTTATAAAAATATCCATGAAATAAGAGGGAAATAACATTTCTTTTTACCCATAGATTTTGTAATTTTTATTAAAGTTTTAAAACTTTCGGATCCTAAGTTAAAAAATTTTGACCCGAAAATCTCGATAATATTAGAATTTTGAAAATTTCGAATCCTAAATTAAAAACGATATTAAAAACGTATCCTAAAATCCCAAAAAATTATAAAAAACTTCATTCATACAAAAAATCATTTAAGAATTTTATGAATTAACATTATATAAATGTCCATAAAATAATTAAAAATCTTGCTAGTTGACATTTAGAAAAATAATTGCATATTTATCTTTATAATACAATCAGCAAGTTGCCTATAAATATCTTGGTTATTGATATTTATAAGTTGATATACAATGTTGTCATATAAAGAAAATTGCCTTCAAAATCTTAAAAATATTAGGATTTTGAAAATTTTGAATCCTATATTAAAATGATTTTGAAAAAATATACTAAACTATTCAAAAAAACAATTAAACAAAATCATTCAAAAAAAAATTCAAAAATGATTTTTTTGTGAATTTTAGAGATTTTAAAATATATTTTAGGATTTTTTGAGATTTTCGAACCAATTTTATTTTAAAATACCTGAAATCTATATTTATCATAATAATTATATTTCATATTTTTCGGAACGTTTTTACTATTTTTTATTTTTTTTCAAACAAAATTTGTAATGTGTTACACACTTTTGTATAAAATGAAATATTTTTTTTCACTCATTTTAAAGCTATTTTCCGCTTATTCCATGGACATATTTATAAAAAAAATTAACAAAAAAATGAGATATCACTCGTTTCGGATATATTTATGTAGTTTTTTTGTTCATTTAATGAATTTAAAAATATTTTATTCTTGGCAAATTACATTCTAAATTGATTAGCACATAATTTAATAATTTTAAATTAATATTTTTAATAAAAATAAATTATTATATTATTCTCATTAATTATCTTCGCATAAAATTTTCTATTTTTCATATTAAAGTAAAAGTGTAATTTTATTTAACATGAATATTTCATTTTTCCTAAATTAAAAGTCACTTTGAAAATATATCCTAAAATCTTCAAAAATTCACAAAAAAAACTTTTTTTTGGTTTTTTACAATTGAAATTTTTGTGTAGTTTTTTTTTTGAATATTTTATGATACATTTTCAAAATTATTTTTAATTTAGTATTCGAAATTTTAAAAAAAATCTTAAGATCCTCCAAAAATCATACAAATTCTAATTTGAATTTTTTTTAATGAAGTTTTTAAATATTTTTTCAAAAAATTTATGATACGTTTCACAATTATTATTAATATAGAATTCAAAATTTTTAAAATCCTAATTTAATGAAATTTTAGAACCAATTTTTTAATACGTGAACATGCTACATTAACTTATAAATTTGAATGGGTAACTAACTAAATTTATTATAAAGATAATAGGCAAGTTGATCTAATTTGATTATTATTTGATATAATGATGTAATATTCATCTAATCAAATTTTAAATTTTAAATTTTAAATTTATTTATAATGATTGTTATTTGTAAATTTTAGCAAAAGCATAATTAATTTAATTGGGTAAATTAATTTGATATAATTAATTACCTATATTGGTTAATAATTTAATAAACAAATTAATTTGATATGTCAAATTAAAATTATATAGAAGTGCAACGGAAGTCTTATAAGTTTTAAGTTTTTGAACAAAAGTTCTATAAGTTTCATTTCGATATTTTATGTCCTGTATGTTTGCTATGTAGCACAAATTTGGTCATATCCGTGACGGCCAGTTAACTCTTCGTCCACGTGGACATAATGTTATTCATGCACGTCGACAAATTTGGTTCTATAAGTTTTATTTCAAATTTTTCAGTCATATATGTTTGCTACGTAACACATATTTAGCCCTATCCGTGATGACTAGTTAACTCTCCGTCCACGTGAACATAATGTTGTTCATACACGTCGATAAATTTGGTCATATAAGTTTTATTTCAAAATTTTTAGTCCTATATGTTTGCTCCGTAGCATAGATTTAGTCCTATATGTGACGGTTCGTTAATTCTTCGTCCACGAAAAATAAATGACGTTATGTACATATTAATAAAGTTAACAGACCATTAAACATAGGACCAAATATGTGTTAGAGAGCAAACATATATGGCTGAAAACACCATATGAAACTTATAGGACTAAAGTCCAAAAAACTTAAAACTTATAGGACTTCTATTGCCCTTATCCCTTGTAATACCCAAAATCTTAATAGTAATATTTTATTCTTGAGCGGGGGATTGTGGACCCTAGTTAACGCGGATTGGCGGGAAGCTTCGGGATTAGACCCGAGTAAGCATTTAATGTATTAAAATTAAGGGAAATTTTATTTGTCTTATCTCTGTGATTTAGCATGCTAGGGCGATAGAGGGTCTCGAGGCGAATTTGGCGGTGCAATCGAATCTCGAATCGGAGTTAGATCGGATGAGTTATTGGTTGTTTAAGTCAGATCTCTTAGGTAGAGGTATTTTGGTCATTTGGACCCAATCAGTATCTATAAATTAGACCCTAGGGTGTGCAGGTAGGGATTTTTGAGCTGCAACACCACCCGAGGTAGGATAGAGGAGAGAGAGGGCGCCATCGAGGAGGAGGAGCCGTCGGAGCCGAATTTTCACGAGTTCGTCGGTGTCGATCTAGGGAAGATCCTGCGCGTCTTCTTCTTCCGTTTTCTCTCCGTCCGGTGAGTGGATTTAGGTCTTCTTTTCCCTAATTCTTGATTCATGTCGTTGTTTTTCTATTTCGGGGTTTTTCGTTGATTTTTGACATGTTTTCTTGTATCGAATCGAAAGTCGGATCGATCATTTCTTAAGTGAATCATGTGGTTTACCCCTTTTGACATATTATTTTCTTTTCCTACTTCTTCTTCTTTCTTCCCCCCTTCCTGTGCATCTTCTCGGCGCGCAAGGAGGTGGCGCTCGGTGAGGCACCGTGGCGGCAGTGGGCGCTAACGAGGCGTGTGGAGGCAGCGGCGCTCGACGAGCAGTGGCGCCTGGTGTGGCGTCGCTGCCACGCGCGGGCAGCCGCGTGTGGCGCTGCCACCGCCGCGTGGTGGCAACGGGGCAGCGAGGCGTCAGTGCCGGCGTCGGCGCCATCGACTCGGGCGGCCGGAGAGGGGGCGGCGACGGCTAGTTGGGGAGGAGAGGTGGAGAAGATAACCTAAGAGGGGTGAGTTAAATGGAGGGTTGAGATTGATTTGGGTAAGATGAATGGTTGGATTGAGTTGGTTAAGATGGAGGGCTGAGATTTGATCTTGTGTAGATTTAAGGTTTAGATTGCATCATGTAGATGGAGGGATGAGATTGCATCAGGATAGATGTAAGGCTGTGGATGCATCATGTTAGATGCAAAACTAAGATTTCATCTAATTAGATGTAAGACTGTGATTGCATCTGATTAGATGAAGGGCTGTGATTGCATCTGGTTAGATATAAGGCTGTGATTGTATCATATCATATGGAAGGCAGTGAAGTGATCCTGTTTAGATGAAGGGCTGAGATTTCATTGCTGAGTTATTGATTGTAACATCGTTATATTTATTTATAGCGGTGATTTATTAAATAAATCAAGACGTTTCATTTATTATTCTAAATAATTATTTGGAGGCCTTAAAGTTAGCAAAATTATTCATGTTATATATGAACTTTCATCTAATCGATATTCTGGATTCATTGGTGAGGTCTGTTTCGCCATTAGACCTTCGTATTTTTGAAAATAGTAGGCAGATATCGCCTCATTTTGCGTGCCAAGCTGATTTATATATTTTTATGATTCGATCTGAGATGATTCATGGATATAGTAGTTAATTAGGTGAACTTTATCCTAGATAAGCGATTTCAATGATGAGTTATTTTATCATGTTTCAGTTCATTGATTTATAGTTGGAGTTTCTTTTTGCACTGATTTCATGATACACGTGCATTCTTTCTTACTATGCTATAATTCTATTTTATGATTGTTTATTTGTACTGATCATTCATAATATATGAGCACTATTTCTTCATATATATCTGTATGTGATTGTGATGATAGTAGGAGGAGGTGGAGGATGAGGTATGCACTTGACATACCTTTTATTACTTGTTGATATCACATATTGTTTATATTGATATACTTGCGTATGTGGTGTTGTGATGTGCTTGTTGCATTTCCCGGAAGCCTCGCTGGTGAGGGGAGGGTATGCCCCAAAGAGATAGCGTTGGCCTTATTCCGGAAGGGTGAGGGAAGATCATACCCCAAAGAGACAGTCCGGAGACCCGAGCAGGTGAGAGGAATGTATGCCCCAACATGCCAGCTCGGAAGAGCTAGTGTCGGTGAGGGAAGGGCATGCCCCAAAGAGACGGCACTGAGCTGGGTGGTAGTTCGGCGGCCACCCGTCAACCTACCCTATGTGGCTATATGGGATCGACGGGTCCGGAGAGCATGCATATGATTGGGGTATTGCATTGCATGCATATGATTGAGGTGTTGCATTAATCCTATTTTGTTGTTGTCGATATGTTTATACCTATTGATGGATGTTTATACTTTTTGCTGTGGATGTGAGTAGAGTGGTGGAGGTGTTATTGATGTTTGTCTGTCATTTTTAAAAAAAAGATCTTTTATACTTGTTGACAGATGTTGATTTCATGCATAGAGCTATGGATATATTATTACTGATTTCTTCTGATGTTGATTTATATCGGTTATTTGTATTTTTATGCATGATGATTGAGTTGGTGAATTGAGGACTGATCTACTCACTAAGTCCTAGTTGGACTTACCCCTAATTACTATTGTTTTGCAGCACTTGAGTTAGATCAGAGAGGAACCGAGGGGCAATAGCACGGCTGGTGGTGGCAAGGCAGCGGGTCTCGTGACATGTCGTGATCGAGGAGGATACTTGAGTCATTTTAGTGTCTCTTTGAGTTGTGGAGTCATGTTGACTCGGGTCGTGGTTTCCGCATTTTATTTTTATTTGGGGAGTCTTGTTTATTTATTTGAACTATTTTTTAATAAACTTGTTCAGTGTGTTCATTTTGAGTTTTGAGTTTGGTTTGGTTCGTGGTGTCATGTCTAATTTTTTCAAAAGAAAAAAATCTCCCACTGTTCATGTTATTGTTGTTTTGATGAGTTGGGTTAGGCTTCGGGATACGTGGCGTATCCTGACCGGTCAAACCGAGTTTGGGGTGTGACATCCCTTTAATAAAATGTCAACTATATAGTCTATATTTATATTTATATGTAAATGTAAATTAAATTTCAACAATGCTTAATAAAATCATATTGCTTATACTCCAATCACATTCATTTCTATACGGACATGAATTTATATTAAAATGATATAAAAATTTATCTTTTTTCTATTAAATTAAAAATATAATTTTATTAAACTGAAATTTTAAAAATGAATTTTAATTTATGATTCAAAATTTTTAAAAATAATATTTTCAATATTTTCAGGCCACAATTTTTTATACCTCTAAAATCTATTTTTATTATAATAAATACAATTCATATTATTTTTTTTCATTTTTTTGTTTTTTATATATTTATTTCAAAAAAGTTCGTGACGTGTTACGTACTTTTGAAAAAAATGTAATATTTTTTTCTCACTCATTTTAGGGCTATTTTCGCTTATTTCATGAATATTTTTATGAAATTCTTTTTAAAAAATTCATTCATAAAAAATCTCAAAAACTTGTGATTGAACATTACATAAATGTCCATTTAATGATTTTATAGAAATATTTATAAAAACTTTTTTTTATTAAATAAGCGGGAATAGACCAAAATTTATTTTAAAAAATTTATTAAATGAGTGAAAAAGAGAAAAAAAAAAGTGAGAAATTAGTAACTTATTTATTCCGTTATTTTATTATATAAAGATAAGTAGGAAAGAGAAAAAAAGTGAAAAATTACTACCTTATTTATTCAGACTTAGTTACTTTTATTATATAAAGGTAAGATAAGATAAGAGTTGAAAATTAGGAAATTTGACATGTATAATTAAAAATAGAGGGAGAAATTGAGAAATTAAGAGTAATTAATTAAAATTTAATCTGACTTTATTTGAAAAATAATCATAGTTAATTAAATGGATTTGGAAATTTAGAAATTAATCATAGTGATATTAATTTTTTTTAAAATGAAATTAATTATTTTCAATTTTAGTAATATTCAAAATTAATTTAATTGATAAATTAGATATAAAAATTATTTTGGATGGAGCACAGTTTCATGTGGAAGCGACACGTATCCACGTGAAGATGTGTTTTATATAATATATAAGATAAGCTAAAATAAAATAAAATGTCAAAAAAATGAAAATTAAATTAAATTTTATATGCAAGACATTTATGAATTTTAAACGTGTCCAAACGTGTCCAATTGAATTTTAAAAAATAGTAAAAGAAAGTTAATCCATTATGAATTCGTTTAAATTATAAAATATAAATCTTAATTATTATATAAAATTATGGTTAAAAACAAATAATAGATGAAAAAATCAATTAGTGGGGTGAATTAAAGAGAATTATTTAACATGACAATCAATTAATTTATTATAATAAGTATGGTACATTACAATTTTAATTAGTATGGTGCATTAAATAATTAAAATTTTAATACTCAAAATTAAAAAATGAAGAATATCAAATGAATAGTAATGTAACATTAATTAATTATTTACCTCAAAATTTCATTAGGCATGTCATGAAATCTCAAAAGTCAAGAATGACTTTGTTATTATTTCCATATTGGAGTGGTTTTAGGAACCACTTATTAATACAATTTAGTAGAAAATTTTAGCACCTGACAATTATAATTTAAATTGGTGAGGTGCATTAAAATAATTAAAATTTTAATATTTGTGAATTTTAATTAATGGGATCCACATTCATTTGATATTTTATTTGGGAAGTCAAATATTACTAAAAAATATGTGGATCCCATTAATATGTTCAGTAATATATTTTAAAGATCAAATTAAATTAAACATATTACTAAACTATAATACGCGTGCTAATTAAATTAAATATATTAGATTTAATCAAATTAGACTTTGGGTTTGAGACGAGTCTGGGAACCGCTCAGAATGTGGTTTGGTTAAGTCAATAGACCGACTTAAATAATTATAACTTAGTAGATGGGCGAATTTGTAAAGGAAGAAATATATATAGAGAGAGGGGCTGGGCGATCGTACGGCTAGAAGACGGGAGCCCCACGTCGCCCCAAACGTGGGAGAAGGAGGCGTTGTACCCTAGTGGTAGATGAATTTTTCGTCGTCGGAGTTTTTACTCGTGAAGCTTCACCGAGATCTTCACTCCGGATTGGGAATTTATGAGTTGGGATGTTTCCAATATCGGCCGTGCATTCTCCTTCTTCAATTTGGAACCTTCTCTTGTGATTCTTCATTTGGAATTTGTTCTTGCAATTCTACAAATTTTTTTTTCTTTTTTCTCTTTTTGGTTCTTGCGTTCCTTCAAGTAGAGGTTTGTTTTTTGTCCTTGCGTTTCTTCAAGCAGGGGCGTTTCTTCATGTAATGGCACTTGTGGATTTCTCGTATAAATGGAAATATGAAGTAAAGCCAAATACCTAAACTTTAGGGTTTAAATAAAGGGAATTCCTAGAAAGTGATGTAGTTGACCTTGGGATGGAAATCGCTGATTGTGCATAGAATTGATAATAGGAAGAAATACGGTCAAAAGCAAATGTCTTGTTTCATCTAGTAATTATGAAATCACAACTCAAGGGATTTGAGGCACTTTGCTGGTTATTCATGACAAGAGGAAAGTTTTGTTTTCTTTGATATTTTTTCATAGTAGGTCATAAATGTGAATAGTTTACAGCATAGAAAATTATTGTTTGATAGATAATATGTTAATTAAATTTCTGTTGATAGATAACATAATATCTGAAGTCTTGTTGATTGTTATCATGTAAATTGATGTTCTATTTGATAGGTAGTATTTTAAATTAAATTTATGTTTTATAGCCAACATAACTTTTATTTGGGTTCTGTTGAGAGATAACATGTTAATTTAAGTTCAGTTTGGTAGATAAAATATTGACTGAAGTTTTCATATTGAAAATTGTGTCGTACATGTGGGCTGGAGCTTTGTTAAGTACAGAACTAACACTCCATTTTCTTTAACATCCATTTTCTTTGGTTAAATTGGAGTTTATGGAAATGTTTTGATCAAGTTGGATTTATGAGATTAAATTCAAATTCTTGTCCTCCTCGTTGGGATTGGTTCTTGAGGTGTCCGACTAGTTAAGGGACACGTGTAGGTACGGGTGGCAATTTTATCCGCATCCGATAACTAAAAATCGCATCTGCACCGTATTCGATCCATATCCGCAAGTAAAAATAGATATGGATACGGATATGGATACAGATTTAGAAAACTTATATTCACGCGGATATGGTGCGGATATGAATATGATTGTGGATCTGCATCGTATTCGCACTGTATCTGTACCGCCTATCCGCGTCTCTGAATTATTATTTTGTCCATATAAGTTATTAATATATATAAGAGCTCTATGGTAATTTCATGTCAAGATGAATTTTAAAGTATATTATATATTTATTTTGGATCAATGAATTGGTAATTTATTATTATTTTTAATTAAATATATTATTTTAATTTTTTTTTATTAAATACGGTGTGGATATCCGTATTTGAAGCGGTGCGGATATTCGTATTTGAAGCGGTGCAGATATGGATATCCATATTCACATCCGTAGTGGATACGGTGCGGATACGGATGGACGAATATGGGTTGCGGTGCAGATACGAATAATCCAGTATCTGCACCGTATCCGATCCGTTGTCAGCCCTACGTGTAGGGCAAGGCTTTAGACCGACCCTTAAGGGTTGGGGTGCTTAATGGGTTACTCACGAGTTGGGTGGAATATGAGATTTCGTTCGATATGTCTTTTGTATGTTTTTCAGTATTGTGGTAAGATTGTATTCCAAATTTACATGAGACTCTATGAATCATTATTGATGAATGGTTGGAGATAAATAGAGGTGTTGGTAAGAAAGGGCCGGTCGGGTAAAAGAATTAAAGGGAAGAGGGTTTATCTTTGAAATCTTAGTTTGTTTCGGTGATAATTCTTTTTAAAATTTTTGGATTTCTTATTGAAATAGTTATGAACTTGTTTTCCTAAATTTCAATGAATAAGATGACGGGTGTGTAGTTAGGGGTTAGAGCCACCCCCTTCGAGTTCGGATTAATGGCTTCATGGAATTCCTAATTTGAACACCTTGGTGTCTAGATTGAAGTATGATTAATTTTTGTAATTATAATGATTAATTTTTATTTTTAAAGTGTGGAAACATAATTCAAGGGTGAAAGTGTGGTTTGAAAATTTGGGTCGACTCCTGTGGTTGTTAGCTGTCGATTTTACGGGAATCTTGTATTGTACCTTAATTTTGGCATTTAAGCATGATTGATTCTAGATTTAAGTGGTCATTTCGGCTTGGTATTATCCAATTAATTCTTGTTAAATTTCATAACATTAGCATGGTTAAATTCAGTTTAGAGCATGGATAAATTTCAGAATTTGCTAGATGGTAAACTACAAATTTGACTATGCTAGACATAAGGTTTAGGTTGGTTATACACTTAATATCATTGTGGTGAATAAAAATTGTAGTGTACTGTGATATACTTAATAATAGTTGATTACACCACTAAGAGGTTAGAACCCGGGGTAGGGCCAATTTAGGGATGCGTGTGCGCATACTCGGGTCTGGTAGCAATGACTATAATGGTCCAAAGAAATTTGGTTTAGACTAAGACATATTTATCTGTGGTTGTTATTATTTATATTAGTCATGAACGTGGTTTGTGCTTGTGCTTGGTGGATTATTTTGGACCGGGAAGCTCGTCAGCCGCCACACTAACGATCGACCCGGAGTGGTATGGGTGGGAAGCTCGCTGAGACAGAGCAGCGCTCAGTGATCGACTCGTAGGACCGATGGGTCCCTGGATTATTGGACCGACGGGTCCCTGGACCGGGAAGCTCGTCAGCCCGCCACACTGACGACCGATCCGAGTGGCTTGTTTGGAATGGTTGGTTATTCATTTGATGTTTATTTCTTATTTGGATTGTTGGTCATACACAGTATGCATATTGCTTATATGGATGGATTGGGGTGTATGTGCATTGGGTTGTTTTTCTTTTCGCATGAACTACATGAACATATAATTTACTAGATTATGGCTATGGTAGTATTCTCTTCATGTGAGTTGCATGTACATATATGTCTATCTAGATCATTAAGGATATATTTGGTGATTGAAATTATATGAAAATTGTTTGGATTTATGACTTGGAGAGGACTCGGGAACAAGCCACTCACTGAGTTTTTTATGACCTCACACTTTTTTTTTTTTGTTGAGTTGTTCTTGCAGCTCTAGATGAACAGAGGTACTGATGCACCTATGTGACGAGACTAAGGTGGCAAGTTCAGAAAGCAAATCTCGTGATGTGTTGGGTTGTAGTTGAGTTGTAGGGTCTATGCATATTGTCATATGTTGTTTGCAAAACCTGAATGTATAAATATATTGAAGTCTAAACATTTCATTGGACTTACACATTTACACTTTTGCATTCAGTGTTCTGCATTGTTGTTAATTATTATTTTCGTATTGGTATTCATAGTTGGGTAGGCTTCGGAGTACGGATATGTACTCTGGCAGGTCACGCGATCCTGAATTTTTGGATCGTGACATAAACATTTGCACATGTCACAAAAATAAAAAATAAAAAAAATTACTAAACGTATTAATTGTCAAATTAATTAAACTTTTAATTAATTAAAATTTATTTCATGTGGAAGAGAAATACGAGAGAGAGGAGAGAGAGAAAGAGTTAATAAAAATTAAATTACAATAATTAAGGTAAATTATAAGGGATAATATGATAATTTCAATTATGGATACAATCACTTTGGACACGCTCAAATTATTTTCGTCATATTCAGAGTATTTATTATTATAATAATAATAATAATAATAATAATAATAATAATAATAATAATAATAATAATAATAATAATATAGTAATTTATTTTTGATTAAAAAAGTCAAAACTATTTCAAACAAATAATACGTTATATTTAAAATATATAAATATAAAACTGAAAAATATATTTTAAAGGATAAATTCA
This sequence comes from Canna indica, assembly GCA_034359265.1. Classification (NCBI taxonomy): domain Eukaryota; kingdom Viridiplantae; phylum Streptophyta; class Magnoliopsida; order Zingiberales; family Cannaceae; genus Canna; species Canna indica. Next base: position 65,915,416 of record CP136891.1, on the reverse strand, counting down.
AATATAATGTAATTATAAAGTAAACTATACCAACAAAAATTAAATGAGTACAGATAACTAATTCAAAAATAAAAAAGAATCTAAATTATATAATTTTTATTAAAAAAACATACGAAAAATCATATTTTAAAAGCACAAAATTAATATAAAAAATAATTCTAACAATAAAAACTATTTCCAATTATTATTTAGTAAATATATACTAATCAACATAAAAAAATAAAGGTTCAAAAAATAAATATATAAAAATAAGTTAAAACTTATAGTCATAAAAGAGTGAAATATTAATAAAATCTAAATCTAGAATCAATACTAATAATTTTGAAGGAAATTTTTTTGACTTCAACACATAAATAATATTTCTATATAATGGTATGCATTTATTTTAAAATGTATTTATTTTCTAGACTATTTTTTAAATTAAAATCTTTATAGAAATGCTATTTTACATGAAAAAATTAAAATAATTAAAATAAATTTAACAATTATCATCATAAAAAGTAAAGGTTCAAATAATAAATATAAAAAAATATAAAAAAATTAAAAATTAAAATAATAAGATAGTGAAATATTCATAAAATATATATCTAGAATCAATACTAATATGTTTAAAGGGGGAGTTAAAATATTAATAAAATATAAATCTAGAATCAACATTAATTTCGTTGAATTTGAAATACTATAAAAAACAACTTTAAAATTGATATTTTAAAAACTCAAAAACTAATATAAAAAATAATTCAACACATTAAAAACTATTTTCAATAATCATTCGAAATATAATAAATATAAAGTTTAAAACATCAAAATTAGGTAAATTCTATAGTTTCAAAAATTAAATTATATAAAAAAAATAAAAAAAAGTTTCAAAATAATAATATATAATATAGATATAAAATAACAAATTGAGATAAATTTCATAAATTAGAGTATTTTTTTAAATTTCATAAATTTTCTTTGGATTTGAAATACTATTAAAAACAAACTCGAAAATTGATATTTCAAAAACTCAAAAACTAATGTAAAAATAATTCAACACATTAAAAATTATTTTCAATAACTATTCAAAATAATAATAATTGTACAATTAAAAACATCGAAAATAGGTATTTACAAAATATAAATTGAAAAGTAAAAAAAAATATATGAATATAGTACATTTCATAATCTTAAAATAGTATGATTTGCAAGTAAGTAGTAATAAAATGATATAATAATATAATGAATAATTGTTTCAAAATTTATCAAATCGTTTAAAAAATACAAAAATGAAAATCTTACATTTCTATCGATAAGAACCATTCCAATAAATTCGTTTAAATTAGAATTATTGAAATTTGGCACTCTCCACAACCGTATAGATCCTAACTAAATTATAGTAGATCATTATTTCAGTACAAAAATAAAAAAAGAAAATAATAAACTATGAAGATTAAGAGAAAAGAGAACAATTGATATCCTATATTAACCATGAAGCTAATTTGTATAGACATATGAAATTTTGAAAAATTTATGAATTTGATAATTAATATTCAATAATTAATAAGATTATTAATTTTAAATTTAAAAATTAATTAAAAATTTAAAATTAGGAAATTTTAGAATAATTAATAAGATCATTAAGTTATTGATTCCCGTTATAATTACTCAATGTCGATTATTACTCTTATTTAGTAATTTCGAATTATGTAATTAATCACAATTAATAAGAATTAATCAAAATTTCGGAAACAATCATAGTAATTAAATAATTAAATTATGCAAAAGGATTATTAATCACATATTTATAAGAATTATTTATAAATTTGATAATTAATATTCAATAATTAATAAAATTATCAATTTCAAATTTTAAAATTAATAAGAAATTCGAAATTAGGAAATTTCACAATATTAATAAGATTATTAAGTTATTGATTTCACTAAAAAATACTAAATGTTGATTATTATTTTTATTTAGTAATTTCGAATTGTGTAATTAATCACAATTAATGATAATTAATCATAATTTTAAAAATAATCACAATAATTAAGTAAAATTATATAAATGGATTATTAATAAATAAATTATTTGAATTACTAAGTAAAATTATATTAGTTTTAAATTTTTTATTTATTTCATAATTTTCTTATTTCAAAATTTATTTAATTAATTTTATTAAATTTTCACGTGAATTAGAAAGTTATGAATATTTAATTAGAATTTTAATGTTGGAGCGACACGTGTCTATACGATGATGTATTTTTGTAGAAATAAAATTGTTAGAATTTTTTAAGTAAAATTATATTAAAATTCAAAATTTTTATTTATTTTCTAATGTCCTGATTTCAATATTTATTTAATTAATTTTATTAAATAAATGTGTGAATTAGTAAATTATTAAGTAAAATTATATTAATTTTGAAATATTTATTTATTTTCTAATTTTTTAATTTCAAAATTTATTTATTTAATTTTATTAAATAACTGCGTGAATTAAAAATTATAAATATTTAATTAGAATTTTAAGAGATCACAAATTAATTTAGAAGCAACATGTGTATACACGAAGATGTATTTTTTTAAAATTAAAATTATCAGAATTATTAAGTAAAATTATATTAATTTTGAAATTTTTATTTATTTCCAAATGTAGCCGATTTCAAAATTTATTTAAATAATTTTATTAAATAAATGTGTGAATTAAAAAATTATGAATATTAAATTAGAATTTTAACATTTACATACGTGAAAAATTAAAATAATTAATGTTGGAGTAATACTTGTCTAATTAAGATGTATTTAAAAGAAAATATAATTACTAAGTAAAATTATATTAATTTCGTAATTTATATTTAATTTTAATTTTATAATTTTAAAATTATTATACGAAGATGTGTTTTATATAATATATAAGATAAAATAAATTAAAATAAAATAAAATATTCATAAAAAATTTGTTTTATAAAAATATCTATAATTTTTTTTTATTAAACGAGGTAAAAAAAAGCGAACAATTACTCCCTTATTCACTTTTATTATATAAAGATCTCCCTCGCTCTCTCCCATCCGCCTCTCGACGCTTCCCGTTCTTTCTCAAACCTTTCGCCCTTTCCTCGTGGATGGCTCGACTCCTTTCCGCCGCGCGAACCCTAGCCAGCGCCACCTCGCCGCCCGCGTCCTCCCTACTCCTCGGCCTCCGACGCCTCTCCGGCCGTCCCGAGAAGGCGTAGCTCGTAGCGATGGAGCTCGAGGCGGAGGGTTCTGCCCCTCCGGAGATCGAAGTCCTCTTGATGCGCCACCTCGAGGACGCCATTCATGCGATGATAGTTCGTAGATCGGCTCCGATTGGATGCCCTTCCTTCCCGGCTCCTCCTACTGGGTTCCGCCCCTGAAGGGCGCGTGTGTTGCTGCTGATCTTGTCAGCAGGCTCTCGAACACGATGACGGAGGAGGAGATCATGCCGTTCACCTCTGTTCGTGGCTGGCCTTCTCTGGCTTATTTCGTAGAAGGTATTTTCTTTTTCTTTGTTCTTGATGTTTGACCTTGCTCTACTATCAAGTGGGCTCATAGTTGCTGGTTTATCCAGGAAATTAGTCTCTTCGCAATGCAAAGATTAGGCGACATAGGTTGATCCTCCCCGATGCCAAATTAACATGAGTTGTGCATTGCGACCATTTCTATAACATTGTTCTGATGCTTATAAATAGATTCCATAAAAGATATCTTACTACTTTCGTCAATTCCATTTTGCTGAGGCCGCAGATACGTTCAACTTTGTTTTCTCTCAGATTAAAATTCAACCTATATATCTCGTTAAGGCATTCACCAAAGAAAGATGAACTTTGATTACAGTTACATTAGACTTCTGCCCTTCGTTGAGGTTTGTAAATAATCTTGTAGACAAGGGATCTTATTTTAAGCTGTACTTCTATTCTATACTCGAGGGAAATCAAGCTCAATGGGGCTTGGCCAAAGACAAATCTCTGAACCATTCTTTTCTTGCAAAAGGTAAATGAAGACGTGACTCAATTTAAACCCTCTACCAAATACAGATGGCTAATATTTTTGTGGTATGTTGCTTCGTCATCCGACCTGAAATAATTGGATATTATGTTTCAGTGTCACTCCATAGATGCTTCGATGCATTTACAGTAACTAGTAGGCTATGATTATAAGATAGCTTGACAAACTTAATTAAACAATTTGTTGCCATTCAACCAGCTCTTTTTCCATGAGTGATGTCCTTTCTATTGGACCACAGGTGCTTCTATGCAACCGTTGAAGAGGACCAATGCAAAATCTGATGATGAAGAAAGCTAATTGTCACCTCAGGTGAGATCATTTATTGATTCTTTCTCTAAGATGTATATATTTAAAAGTGCAAAGTAGGAATTGAATTGGTCATTTTGACATCAATTGAACAGTCCCAGCTTTATGACTGCAAGTTTGAGTGATGAAATTCTTAAGGACCACCTTATGTTCGTCTGCACTACAGGCTCTTCAACTCAGCTACAATGTATATATCGAAATGCTTAGCAGCCCAGCCACTTTTGTTGTATCCATGCCAGGGGAGATGAAAGAAGTGAGCCTGTGAGTTCAGTCCACCTCTCCAAACCTTCTCTCATATTGGTTGTTGCAGTCTGTTGCTTAACTTTCTCAAATAAATTGATCATGGTTCTGCGTCTTTCTTCTTCGTATGCTTACATCATGATGGAATTGATAAAATTAGCATGCAACTACTGTATTTCACGATAAACATAATGAAAAGAGAGAAAGAATCCTATACATACAGAAAGCATGGGATTCAGACCACAATTTGTTGCGAGCACGGCATATACCTTATGCCCAGATGGAAGCTATATTCTGAGTTTCATAATAGCTTTCTTGCTGCTCATGAACCATTTTTTCATCCAATAGGTAAACTCACACCCGATAAGGGGAATTTAGTTGTTGGAATCAATGTTTAGAAAATCATATTGAATAATGGACTTGATGGACTATTGATTGTGAATCCATACCACATTCGATTGGAGTTGCGTTGAAAAGGTGTTCAAAAGTCAGTCATTTTAATTCAATTGAATTGTATGTTTGAATATTTTTTACTTAAATTGATTGGACTAATCGAATTGTTGAATTAATGGTGCATTTGATTCAATATTCAATCAAGATTTAACAATAGTTTTATATTTTTTTTAAGAAGAAAAAGAACCTCCGATAAAGGCCACTCCCTGCTCAATTGAGAGGGTGGAGGGTGTAGAGGACTAGTAGTCTTACATTCCTCGCCTTCAACGAAGCAAGATATATTCCTTTATGAGGGTTATGCATTTTATTAGCATTAATCAGACAAGCTACAGAGTTTATGTCAATGGACATATCAGGATTAACATTCCTGTTCTGTACATGGTAGTCAACAGAATGTAATGTATTTACATTGATTTCTTGTAATACGGTGACTTTTGCCTCACTGCAAGCATACTGTTGGCTGGAAGACTAATGTGATGCCATCCTTTCACTTTCGGAACCAAACTAGATATCCCTGACAAGATTATGCAAAAACCATAGGGGTTTATCTTTCCTATTCAAAATATTAATGGCTTTCAAACAGTCAGAGAAAACTGATAAGTTCTCAATCTTCGTGTCACTTGCTTTTGAGATTCCTAATCATATAGCCCACATTTCTGCAGCTAGGGGAGATTTAGGTTTCTTTGTTCAATGTGCATTAGCAATCCAGGAATGGGAACCATTCCTGTTTGTGATGCATACTCCTAGACCAGCTTCCTCTGCACTGTTCCTCCAAGATGCATCACTGCTTTCTAGAATGTCATTGATATTGATTACTTTCCTGCTAGTAACATTCCCTTTTTCTTTCTCATTGCTATGCTTCCAGTTGAATTTAACGATAGTTGAAAGTATAGAATCTTCTACCATTTTCATAGAATTCAACATACCCTGCTTTCACTTATTGGCAAATGATACATTAATATTTGATGGTTATTAATTTCCTAGGCATAAGTTTGACTATTTTTTTTTCAAACTAAGTAGAAATGTTTAATTCTAGATTTTTGGAACTGAAATCGATGTGAATGAATTAAATTGTTTTAACCCAAAGATTTAATGTAGAACTATTCAACTGGGCTTCCTCCATTTGCCTTAAAAAAGTAATTATTCAAATGTTTCTTATTTTCAAGACAGTGGGAATATGAAATAATTTGTTCAGAATATTTAGGATGAGTGTTTTTTAGAGGAAAAGTATTTAGGATGAATTTTGACCATAACGGTATTTTTTGAAGCAGGCATAACGTTCATGAAATTTCTCTTGAAAAATGCTTTTATATTATGGTAAATATGAGAAGCAAAAGATGTTGCCAAAGCAAATTCTAGACAATTTGCAATGATATTAATTATATATTTAATGCGCAACTAAATACCTCCTTAATTAATTTAATATGGAATCAATTTAATGTGCAGCTGATGAAAAAAACTCAAAAAAATTATAGCAATTCATCAAAATCAGAACTATAAGTTCTGATCAAAAGCTTAAGTACAAAACAATTCATCAAAATTGGCATCAATTTTATAATTAACTTTCAATGCATGTCCTTCAATATTATTTTAATAAAATAGAGTATTTTTATTTTAATGAAACAACAGAACAAAAGGTTCCACTTTGTCTTTGTTCGAATTGTATTGATGTTTGCCCTTTCCGGTTGTTCTTCATTTTTTTTATCTTTTCGTTGTCCTTCAATCAATTAGATTCAAAATGAGATTGCCATCCTTCTTTAGTCTCTTCCTCTCCTCTCCCTTTCTTCTTCCTCAGACTTTAGTCTTTAGCCACCTCGATGAATTTCCAACACTGTGCCTATGATCTCGTCCATCAATTTTGAAGATCCTCAAGATATTAGTGATAATGAGAAACAAGAGTCCGAATAAGTGTCAATTTTGGTCAATTACTCTCCTTAACTAATCTAATTAGTCTCCATTTTTAAATTTATAATGAGAATTGTGACCTTTCCCAACGAATTATGTATCATTGAAGAAAATTGATGTTATATTTAATTAAATCTCATGTTATATTTCATTGGATCTCATTTGTTATTATGTTTTGTCAAATGAAATAATAGACCATTAATGTATTTATGCTGTGGCGAACGTAGAAATTTCAACGAGGGTGACCTAATTTAGGATATAAAAATTTAAAAAATATTATTTTAACTTTTTATTTTTAAATTTTTTAATTAAAATCATAATTTATAATAATACAATTTATAATAATACAATTTATTTTTTCTATTTTTATATTTTGAAAATATTATTAAAATATTTAAATTAAAAATAATTAAAGCTCTTGTGAAAATTTTTTCATCTAAATTATTCAAAGCAAGCTCTATTATGATGCGGTCGTCGTCTTACTGATCTCGAGTGCCAACTTTATGAAATTATATAAAGAAAATAAAAAATTTAGTAAGAGATTAATAAGATTACAAATACATAAAGAAAAATGATTGCTCTTTGTTGTATTAATAGTACTTAATATTACATTAAAAGTAAAAATTAATTTGACACCGTGAAGATGTATTATATAATTAATATAGATGTATTTTAAATTTGGATTTTCAATTAAATAAATTTCAGGATGAAATATAATATAATTTTTATTCATTTTCTTGGATGCTTGGTGAGAAAATTAATTATTCAATCATATATTGAATAACTCATACACAAAAGTTCATGCAACTTTATAGTATGAGCATGGATAATAGCATAGAAATAAATATTAGAAATAAATTAAACCAACATTTTATATGTAAAAAATTAATAGAGAAAATTTTAAATTTAGCTTATAAACTAATAAAGAAAATTTTGGAATTAAATGAGAAATTAATAATGAAAAATTTGAAAAAATTTTAATTAAAAAAATTAAATATTATATTTAGTCATTATGAAAAAAAGTAAATTAATGAATATAGAAGGTAGAAGATGAGATTCGAACTTAAGATTTATAAGCAAAAAATTAAAATAACTAACCACTAGACTATGAATACATTAGTGAAAGAAATTGAAATGAATAATAGTAGTATAATTTTATCATATATATATTTTTTAAATTATTAAATTATATTTAATATTTAATATTTTAAAAAATTTTAAAGGAGGCCAATAATACTTTGACCCTAGTATGCGTCGGCCCCTATATTTATGTCTGTTTAGTTATTCTTTGAGTTTTATTCATCAAATTGTTTATATGCTAAGCGTAGATAAATTGAAATCAAGATTATCAGAATATTAAGCACATCTATCAAGTTTCAATTAAGTGGTTGCGGCGCTGCCACAAATAAAATTATAAACAGCGAGTTACAAGCATAGTACGAGAAGTCGATCTAAGAGCAGGTTAAACATGATTAATGCAACCACATCTCTATGTAATACTAGAACCGATTTAAAACGTAGAGATATCTCAATAAACCAACAGTAGAAATCCAACTTACAACAGTCTCCATATCAGGACAAATAACAAACCTTGAGCCGATTAGGAGATTCGAGGCGGGCCACCAGTCATTTGATCGACAGCCAGAAGCTTGTAACTTTGTAAGCAAGGGATGTCGTGCAGTGGGAAAGGACCTGCGTTCAAGAGGGGCACCACTGCAAGTTCTGGTGATGGAACAGGATGGCCACCCAGCTTGCCGGCACCCGCCAAACATGGATGCTCTTTCCTTTAGTTGTCTCCATTCTCCTTCAAAACTAACAATAAGAGTATTAAAACAACTTGAACAAAATTCACACGATGCATACTTATATGTAGATATAATTTGAATTAAATTAATTTTAAAAACCGTGAAAATAACTTATTATAATTAATTTAGGTTAAATCATACTTTGTTATTAATAAATATCATATACTTAAAAATATATAAGTATAGAGAAAAATAATAAATCAATTTAATTTATATAGTTATAAAATCAAAGTATAGATATCTCTTTTATATTTGAAATCAAAACTTAATCAAATACATCAATATACATAATTTTTTTAAAAAAATACATAAATTAAACTCGTTATAATTACGAACTCTTCATTTAGTTATTAGTAATATATTATAATATTTTTGTTTACCTACAATTAAAAAGAAATTATAAAATTAAAATTTATGACCTAATAGGTAATTAAAACTAATAAAATAATAAAACTATTTTATGGTATATTACACAAAATCTAATTAACTTTAGAAATTGAAAATAATATCTTGTAAAAAATCAATTGTAAAAAATTTAATAAAATGAGTTGGTTATTAAGATATAAATTACTAAAATAAATTTTACTATCAAATTAAAGAATTATTTTTAACTAATATCTTAAAGAATTAAATCAACAACATTAATTAGAAATTAAATTGACATCATTAATTAAAACAAAAAATAAAAAATATATTAAAAGATACTATTGCAAGAAAATGAAAGACTCTTTTAGTATAGAATTAAGTTGACAATATTACTTAAAAAAACAATATTATTAAAAGATATAGACTGGACTAGCATTTTGGGCTCGGTCGGATCAGGTTCAAACTATACAAAAAACTAAACTCAAGTCAAGCCAAACACTACTTAGTCTGGCGGCTCCACCCGGTCATACAAGAACACCTATATCCTTCATTTATTACTAGATATTTGACAGTAATGAGCCCGACGTCTCCAAGATAAACCTCGTCTCATTCCGGATATATCTCCGCGAGATTTAGGGAGACATCATCGCCCCCGAGACATTCTTATCATGCATTATATATAGACATGATGCACATAAGGTATACTCTAGATTTTAATTTCATATCCACTACCTAGAATTCCTCCTTACTTGAGTGTCAAAGTGTCTTTGCAGCTCTCCCCCCCTCCCCCGTCAGAGTCGCATCAAACTAGGAGACGCGAAGGATCGCATTACACCGGCTTTAGACAAAGAACATTTGGCGCCGACCGGGGGACCCAGTAAATCTTAGCTGCCCCATCATAGTTGGTACCCGGAGTGAGTCGAACGCTACTACACATAGGCAATAACATAGTGACAGCGTTCCCTCGCTATCTGGTGATGCTCCGGTATCTGTCAACCCAGTACGATATCCAGGCACAGAAACAAAGGCTAACAACCCAGGTTGAGGCATTGAAACAACCTGGGGAGCAACACTCGGTCGAGCGCAAGCATCGCCACTCGGAACATGATGAAGATAGCCGCCTCAAAAGGACTACGAGGCTGACATTCGCTTTTCGAGACGAGGTCTCCCGCACAAACCACCAGGGAGAAGAAGGAAGAACTAGGGTCATAGAGGTCGTCCCCCCCCCCCCCCCCCTCCCCAAGACACCATCGACTCGGGACCCTTCGCCGAGTATATTATGGCAGTTCGTCTCCCCGACAATTCAAACTGTCAACCACTCTTCAGCCTTACCACAAGTGATCCGATCACCCACCTAATGATGTTCAAATTGATGATGCTCCTCAATGGCGCAATCGACTCCATCCTCTACGAAGCTTTTCCCACCTTTTTGGAGAAGACCGCATTACAATGGTTCTCTACTTTCCAGCTAGGGTCGGTACACACCTTCCAGGAGCTCCCCTCAGCCTTCACCAATTGGTTCTCCTCGTCCCAGATCTACTCCAAAACTGAGAACTCGCTCCACTACATCAAGCAAGGACAACACAAGATGCTAAGGGAGTACTTAAAGAGACTCCATGTCGTGGCCAAGGAGATCTCTAACCTCGACCCCTACATCGAGCTATATTTCATCAAACACGGTCTGAAACCTGGATAATTCATGGACTAGATCGCTTTGGCAAAATCGAGGAGTATGGTCGAGTTTCGAGAATGAGTCGTATGTTACATAAAAGATGGAAGAACTCTGAGAGGCCAGAAAGATCGACTGGCAGATTGCCAAAGATGGTGTCGATGACAAAAAGGCCAAAAAGCCTGATAAGAAGGACGAGGATCGAGATCGCCGTAAGCAAGATAGTGGCAAAAGGGGGATGTCTCCCTCCCGAACTAGTCCTAGATTCGGTGAGTACACCCCACTAAACGCCAAAGGGAAACTATCTTTCGTGAGATCTATAACTTGCGGTTGCTCAAGCCTGATCACTGAGCCGGACACCAACACCAAGGTGTGTAAGAGCTAGGGTGATCACTGAGCCGGCCATCCAAACACCGAGATTTGCGAGGTCATCAATCACATAATTGGAGGATTCATCGAAAGAGGCAAGACAAGCTCGATTAGGAAAAGTCACTCTGAGCTATCATGGCGATTAACGACGCAACCCGACCGCAAAGGCCTCACATCCAAACCCCGGTAATATCGTTATACGAATCTAATTTCTAGGACATTAATAAAACTTTACATGATCCCAGAGCCATTTCTATAATCGCTAGCGACTTCCTTGTCAGGAAAAGTCCTGGTGGACCAAGGAAGCTCAGCCGACATCCTGTTCCACTCGACATTTAGAAAGATGTAGTTGGCCGAAGCTTCACTCCATCCCCACCACGGGGGCCTCATTGTGTTATCAGGAAAATGAGTCAGCATCTGAGGCTATGTGTGCTAACAACTACGTTCGGCTCTACGCCAAAGACCAAATTGATGAATGTGCAGTATCTAGTCATCGACAGCCCCAGCCCCTATCACATGATCCTGGGCATCCCTCATTGAACAACTTAGGAGTCATTGTGTCGACTCCCTACCTGACACTTAAATTCCCCATCTCAGAGACAGAAGTGGGAGTAGTCCATGCAGACCAAAAGGAAGCCCGCCTATGCTACAACGAGTGCTTAAAGTAGAAATCGACCAAACCGAAAGAAGTGCCAAGTACCTCATTCCAACCAGAGCATTTAGTTTTTCATACATAACAACAACCATGAATATCTGAATTGAACCGCAGAGGAGATGTCTAAGAACGATCCAAACCACGACCAGTACAGATCGGGACCTCCCCCGAGCAGGTGACTTTCAATTGAGCTAAAAGCTCAACTTGGCACTCTACTTAGATACAACGCCGACCAATTCGCATGGACGCCTGCCGATATGCCCGAAATAGACCTAGAGTCATTTGCCACAAGTTTGTTATTGATCCTCGGGTCAAGCCTATGGCGCAGAAGAAGAGAAAACTTGGGGTCGAGCGACAACAAACGTCCCTCGAAGCGACCGAAAAGCTGTTGAAAGCAAATTTCATAAGAGAAAACAAATTTATCACATGATTTGCAAACATCGTGATGGTTAAGAAGCACTCGGGGAAATGATAAATGTGTATCGACTTCACTGACCTCGAGAAAACTTGCTCAAAAGATTCCTACTCACTCCCGAGCATAGACAAGCTTGTCAACGACTCCTCGGGACATCAATACCTGAGCTTCATGGATGCCTACTCAGGCTATAACCAGATCTGAATGCATCCAAAAGATAAGGAGAAAATGACCTTCACTATGGAACATGCCAACTTCTACTACAAAGTAATGCCCTTCGGGCTGAAAAACGCAGGGGCTACATATCGGCGCCTGGTGAACAAGTCTTCGAACAATAGATCGATCGAAACATGAAAGTGTATGTGGACGACATGGTCGCCAAAACACCTACCAGTGGAGACCATTGCAATGACCTCATCAAAATCTTCAACCAGCTCGAACGCTACAACATGACGATAAACCCGAAGAAATGCGCATTCAAAATTCACCGTGACAAGTTCCTTGCATTTATGCCCATGAACCAAGGGACCAAAGCCAATCTCGAAAAATGTCGGGCCATTCAAGAAATGTGTAGCCCGCGAAACGTCAAAGAGGTACAACAACTTACAAGAAGAATGACTGCTTTGTTAAGATTCCTCTCGAGGTCGACAGACAGGGTCGCCCCTTTCTTCAAGATCCTAAGGAAGAAGCAGGACTCCAGTGGGACGAGAAGTGCGAACAAGAATTCAGGGAACTTAAGAGCTTCCTCACCAGTCCGTCAGTTCTGGACAAACCTAAGTAGGGAGAAACACTCTTCCTCTACCTTATGATCACGAAGAACACCATTAGTTCAGTACTAGTCCGAGAGCTGGGGGAAGGATCAAAAACCGATCTATTTCATTAGTAAAGTCCTCCAAAGACTAGAAACAACATACCAGAGATTAGAAAAGCTCTACCTTGGTCAACTCGACCAAAAGATTGAGGTTGTACTTTCAAAGTCACCATATCGTGGTACGCACACAACAACCAATCAGGCAAGTACTGGCCAAGTCTGAGATCATCAGGCGAATGATATCATGGTTAGTAGAGCTCTTTGAGTTCAACATAGAATACCAGTCGAGAGGCCCCATCAAAGCTCAAGTGTTGGCGGATTTCATTACCTAATTCACAGACCAGAAGGGAAACCTAACCAGGTCAAAACATGGATGTTGTTCATGGGCGTTGTTCGTGGATGACGCCTCAGACGAGAAAGGATACAGAACTGACATTATCTTGGACAATGACCAAGGAATCGTCCTAAAGCAATCCCTGCAGTTCCAATTCAAAGCTAGTAACAACCAAATGGAATATGAAGCCTTAGTCGTAGGACTGAAACTCGCCCATGACGTGCGAGCTCAGAAGGTGCTCGTGAAGAGCGACTCACAACTTGTCATGGGATAAGTCAACGACAAATGCCAAGCAAGGGACCCCTCTCTAGAAAGGTATATGTCCCTAGTGCACTCCTTAATAACGAACTTTGATGACCGTTCGATTCAGCACATACCTTATCCAATCTTGTCAGCACCACGAAGTCTCAAAATAACAGGTCGATCATACAATAAGTTCTCGGTCAATCGAGCATCCAACTGTCTGACACTTCGATCGAAGTCCTGGCAGTCGAGCAGATGATCAATTGGAGGGCCCCTTACATAGCCAACCTCAGGCAAGGAGAAGTGCTAGAGCTCATCCCAAATCAAAATAAGTTTAGAAGGATGGCTAGCTACTACACCCTCCTCGATGTGCAAAGAAGAGAGTACTCCTGGCCACAGCTTAAGTGCATCGGCCAACCCCAAGCAGACATTGTGATAGCAAAAGTGCATGAAGGCATTTGTGGCAAGCACATCGAATGAAAATCCATGGCAGCTAAGATCTCCCGGGGCGGATACTTCTGGTCAACCATGAAAACAAATTACGTCATGTATGTTAAAAGGTGCGACAAGTGCCAGAGATTCTCAGAAGTCTCACAGAAACATCCCGAGTGGTTACATAGTTCGAAAACCACCTGCCCATTTCACAAATGGGGCATCAACCTCCTTGGCCCTTTCCCTCTAACACTAGAAGAAGTCAAATACTTGGTAGTAGCCATCGACTACTTCACAAAGTGGATAAAGGTCGAGCCCCTGGCCTCAATTGCAACCGAGAAGGTTAAAAAGTTTATGTGGAAGATGATCATTTGCGGGTATGACATGTTGATCAAATACCCACACTAGAAGGGGGGGGGTGAATAGTATTGGGTTAAAACTACGTTAAATTCATTTTCGTTTAGATTCGATTCTGAATGCAACCAAACCAACGTCTTATTTGATTATGATGCTTGACGAGTAATAATTAGCAATTAAACACAATCAAACAAGCAATACAAAGACGAGCAATTATAGTGGTTCGGCCAACCGTCTACTCCACTACCTTGGCTCCACACCAAGGATTTCTATCCAAATCCTTTATAGACTTTGTGTTTCCCTTTGAATACAACCGAGGACTCACTTCTCAATCCTTTGAGAGCGCCTCAAACCTATTCACCTAGGCAAAACACAATTCTACGAAGGAAACCCTAAGGTATTTAACCTAGCACACATAACAAGCTTATAATGAAAAATCAAGTTCAAACAATCAAGTAAAATTACAATAAAAAGGAGCTAAAGAATAGACCACAACAAAGAGCTCCTTTCCAAGCCTTCAACACTTCCAACTCCACAAGACGGTGAGGTTGAATCGAAGTCGGAATCGAGGGAAGATGAGCGCTTGAGAGAAATCATCGTTCGGAGATGCAACTACGAGCAAATCAACTTGTGAAAGCTTAAATCACACTTAGGAAGCTTATGAGAGTAGTTAAGAAGAGTTAATGAAGGTTGGTGAGGGATATTTATAACCCCTCACCCGGTAGTTCACTTCAATGGGCATTTTTTTGCCCGTTGAACGCTGTCCGATCGCTTGCCGATTGATCGTCGGTCGATCGACTGATCGACCGCCCAGCGACCGCGAGCCTACTGCCACTTTCTGGCTACATTCAATCGATCGCCTGGTTGATCGAATTCCCTCTGTTCTTTTCTGGCTTCGGGCGACCGGATGCGAGCTGCTCCTTTCTGCCTCATTTTTGCTTCCGTCGATCGACCGAATCTGGGCTGATGATTGGAATTTGAAGTTTTTTTCTTGTGTCCTTCGTTTTTGGGTTTCTTACAAGATTATGACTTGGATATCATTACAAATTGGCTTGGGATAGATTCATAAAGTCATGTTATATAGATTCTAATCTTAACTTTAGGTTATCTACAAACTCATTTTCAAAGCCATTTTTGCCGTTTTTTGTTTTTCTCATAGCGAACTTCGCGTGTGTATCGTAACCTCAATCTGAACTCAAAACTTCACAAATATATTAGTTTCATATTTGTTTTCATCAAAATAGAGATCGAAGCTTAGGGGCAACCTTTGGGCCAACATGACATACCACACGAGCTCATTAGCAATAACGACACACAATTCACGGACAAACGATTTCGAGAATTTTGCTCGGACCTCAGTATCCAACAGCTCGTCTCTTTAGTAGAGCACTTGTAGACTAACAGCCTAGCAGAGGCCAAAGACATCCTAACATGACCAAAAAGAAGCTCGACAAGTCAAGGGGCACTGGGCCGAAGAGTTGCCTGAGCTGCTATGGGATTACAACACAATCGTTAGGTCATCCATTCAAGAAACTCCCTACGGGCTCGTCTATGGAGCAGAGGTCATGATCACAGGTAACTCTGTAGAGCCCAACCTTTACAGAGTCGCCTTCGATGAACAAAGCAATTTAAAAATCCGACAAGTCGAGCTGGACCTCGTTGAAGAAGCATGAGAGCTTGTCAGGGTCAGGGAGGAAGCCATAAAACTCAAGATAGCTTGGAAGTAGGACAAGCATGTCAAACTGAGGAGTTTTAAAGAGGGAGATTTGATACTAAGGAAGATTGAACTTCAGAGAAAGCCAACTAGGTAAGGGAAACTTGCCCCTAATAGGGAAGGCCCGGACGAATTCATCAGAGATGTTAGGAAAAGAGCTTACAAAATCGCCGAACTCTCTAGATGAGAATTCCCATGGATGTGGAATGCGTCAACCTCCTTGCGAGCCTACTATAGCTAAGCACTTTCCCTTAAACTATGAATGACAGGTGTACTCTTTTTTTCTTAATTCGTTGTAGTTTTTACCACAGAGTTTTCCATCTGAAACATTTTAACGAGGCACCACCATTCATAGGTTGAGCACATCACTCGGTGGGACTTGATGCATTATTATTCGATGGTTCTTCAATAATACCGCTCTCCCCTTTTTCCACATCTTTTTGTGTCCAGATAATTTATAGCCATTTATAGCGGATGACGAAGGAACTCCCACGATCTCACGATAGGTACACTTCCTGACAACGACAATCACTCCCATCTTGCGCGACACATCAATCCTTCTTGACCTAAAGCACGGTCCCGACCTCAGCGCGACTTCTCGGACTCAAACACCACCACAGGCCCAGCGCCCTCAACGACCCCAAGCGCGATCCTGCCTTACGCTTCCCGCGAGCTCGTCTTGACCCTAATGAGGTCCTCGGCCTCATTCGCCGCCAACTCCGGTCCCAACACCCTCAACGACCGATAGCACGCTCCTCGCGAGCTCGATTTAGCATCGAGTCTAGTCCTCGGCCCTAAATGCGGCCTCCATCTCTAAATGAGATCGGCTCAGTCTAAAGGATCACGGCTTCAAGATTGGTTCTGCCTTACAATCCCTGCGAGCTCGACTTGACCCTAGGTGTGGTCATTAGGGGTGGCAATTTTATCCGCATCCATTAACTAAAAATTGCATCCGCATCGTATTCGATCCATATCCGTAAGTAAAAATGAATATGGATACAGATAGAGATTTAAAAAACTTATATCCGCGCAGATACGGTGCAGATACGGATATGACTATGGATCTATACCGTATCCGTATTATCTATCCGCGTCTCTGAATTATTATTTTGCCCATATAAGTTATTAATATATATAATAGCTCTATGGTAATTTTATGTTAAGATTAATTTTGAAGTATATTATATATTTATTTTGGATCAATGAATTGATAATTTATTAATTTTTTTAATTAAATATATGTTAATATTTTTTTATTAAATACAGTGCAGATACGGATGCAGTGCGGATATCCACATTTGAAGTGGTGCGAATATGGATATCCATATTCACATCCGTAGCGGATATGGTGAGGATACAGATGAGCGAATATGGGGTGCGGAGTGGATGCGGATAATCCAGTATCTGCATTGTATCTGATCCGTTGCCAGCCCTAGTGGTCATAGGCCCTAAATGTGGCCATCGGCTCTAAATAAGATTGGCCCGCTCTAAATAAGCACAACAACCCGAAGTGCGCTCCTCGCAAGCTCGGTTTAACACTGAGTCTAGTCCTCGACCTCAGTTATCGTCATCTTTGGGCCCCACACCCTCAATGATCCGAAGTGCGCTCCTCGTGAGCTCGGTTTAACACTGAGTCTGGTCCTCGACCTCAATCGCCGCCATCTCTGGGCCCCGTGCCCTCAACAACCCAAAGCACACTCCTTGCGAGCTCGATTTAACACCGAGTCTGGTCCTCGACCTCAATCGCTGACATCTTCGGGCCCCACGCCCTCAACGACCCAAAGCGTGCTCCTTGCGAGCTCGGTTTAATACCAAGCCTGATCGTCGGCCCTACCACCATTACTCTCGGCCCTAGTACCTCCCCCGAACTTGAACGACTTTGAGGAAGATCGACAACTGCCAGAAAGGTAGCCTCGGTCCCAACTCTACTTTTGACAGGGATCTAATCTCAACCCAAGGTAGCCGTAACATCGACGTCAGCCAACGATTGGCAATAGCTGAATGACGACACCGGGGTCAAGCAACGAACAGCTCCACACGCCACGCTCGACCCTGACAGAGTTAGTCGACCGCACAACACGACACATTCGAGATTCAAGCCAAGAGCATGCCAAACATCACAATGAGAGTGCAAAAGCCACAAAAACATCATCACAGAAAGGAATATGCATATATATTCACAAAACCTGCGAAGGGTAGATATGCATTCACAGACCCGCAAAGGGGAAATACATTCACAGACCTGCAAAGGGGAACTGATAACTATTTTAAAAAATCGATGCCAAAAGTTGGTGCTGCTTACCCAAAATCCAAGTGTGAAACCGAGGTTTAATTATTTTTTCTAGTGGGAGAGGCCATTGCTATCCTTAAACACTATTTGTTAATATTCTTTTATACATTAACCTCTCGTATCTATTTAATTTTTAGTGTAAATAACTAAATTTGTCACTGTCATTATAATTCTTAGTTTGCAATTGTTTCTACAAGTATCACAAATGCCACAAATTAATAGGATAGAATTGTTGTGAAAATTTAGACCTTGTCGTGTGATTAAGAATGAGCTTGACTAATAGCAATAATAAACAAATGACTTTCACTATACAAGTAGGTTTACAATATTTCCCTCACTTAATTCGGTGGATTACAACAACTCACACAAACTTCTTCGGTATAAACCGGCTTTCTCTCACAAGTTTGAGTTTAGGGAGAACTCAAACTTCTTCACTCTATTTGGTGGATCTCTATCTACTTAGTTTTCTGTGGTGGTGAACTCCCTTCACCTATTCTCCTTTTATAGTGTGGAGGAGACAAAAAACACTTCTTAGTAATGGATGCACCTCTTAGTAGCATCCCTTTAAATATACCTGCACTATTGCACCTTTTAAGATATACATGCCCCCCTTAATATGTACATGCACCCCTTAATTTGTACATGTATTTTACTAGGTTCATCTCCCAATTAGTGGAGGAACCTAACAAATCTCCACCTTCTGACTTAATTGCGAGAGGTTGCCACAGCGTCTCTCTTGAAACAATCTTTAAATTTCTTGGTCGACACAACTATAGTTAACATATCCGACCAATTCTCTTCGGTATGGGCTTTCTCAAGCTGCAATTGCTTCTCTTCAAGTATATCTCAAATCCAATGATATCGAGAATCAATATGCTTTGTGTGATATTGGAAGCTATCATTCCTCGCCAATGGATGACACTTTGATCATCACAATGCAAGACATACCTATCTTGTTTAAGCCACGACTCTAGTAAGAAGCTCTTCATCCATAGCACCTCTTTGTAGGCTTCGATTCTAGCAATATACTATGTCTCGGTAGTCGATAATGCAACACACTTTTTGTAAGTTCGACTGCCATAAAACACCCCCCCTGCAAAAGTACTTAAGTATCTAGAAGTTGACTTTTTGGAATCAACATCTCCGACTAAGTCAGCATCTGTGTATCTTTCTAGCACAAGTTTTCCATCACCAAAATGTAAGCATTAATTGGTTGTTCCTTAGAGATATCTTAATATCCATTTTACTGCATTCCAATGTTATTTTCTTGGATTTGATGAGAATCAGTTGACAACACCACCAACATGCACATTATTAGGTTAGGTATAAATCATAGCATACGTAAGACTACCAACAGCTGACGAATATGGAACATTCTTCATCGTCTTTTGTTCCTTCTCAGCTATTGGACTTTGCTTGGCACTCAACTTGAAATGTCCACCAAGCGGTGTGATAATTGGCTTCACCTTGTGCATATTGAACCTTTCAAGTACATTCTCAAGATATTTCTCTTGAGATAATCATAATAGATTCTTTGACCTATCTCGGTTGATCTGCATGCCAAGTATCTTATTTGTTGTTCCTAAGTCTTTCATCGCAAAAGACTTGCTCAATGCATTCTTTGGTGCAATAATTCTTTCAGAATTCTTTACAACTATCAACCCGTCATCAACATATAGTGGGAGGATAAGGAAATCACATTTATCATACTTTTTTAAATAAAAACACAATGATAACTAGTGTATTCTTGAAGCCATGTTCACTCTAAAAGAGTCGAACTTCTTGTACCACTATCGAGGAGCCCGTTTCAACCCATACAGACTCCTTTTCAACCGACAAACCAAGTTTTCCTTGCCTGGAACTTCAAAACCTTCAGGCGGCTCCACAAAGATTTCTTCATCTAAATTTCCATGTGAAAAGGCGACGTCAAGTTGCTCAACTTCCAAATCTAGACTTGCATCAAGTTGGAGCATAATTCGGATTGATGATATCTTCACAACTGGAGAGAATATCTCCTCAAAATCAACTCCTTTCTTTTGACCAAATCTCTTCACAACTAACCAAGCTTTGTATCTTGGTTGAACACTGTTCTTTTCAGCCATCAACTTGTGAACCTATTTTTTCTTTAAAGCTTTCATACCTTTAGAAAGTTTGACCAGCTCGTAGGTATGGTTATCATGCAACGACTGCATCTCATCCTTCATGGCTTTTATCTACTCTTGTTTGTGTTCATCAACCATAGCTTCATCATAACTCTGAGGATCTCCTTCTGCCAAAATCACATACTCATCAGAATTGTTTCTCACTGAGGGTCATCTCTCTCTAGTGGATCGCCTTAATTGGGGTTCAGTTGGAACTTCTTGAATACTGGCTGAATCAGTCAACTCACTCGGCTCAACTCCCCCTTGATCATCAATTTCTCCAACATCATCATTTATGGCTTCATTCTCATTGTTCATGTTTCCTCTATTATCATTGATTGTTTCAAAGATTGGAACATCATCAGAGTCATCAACAACTCTGGGTATCGACTTCTTAGTCTTCTTCATATTCTTGATTGTCTGTTCTTCAAAGAATACTACATCTCGACTTCTGTCAATCTTCTTGTTGACAGGATCCCACAGTCGATAACCAAATTCATCTCTTGGTGACCTGAGGTAAATAAACTGCTTTGTCTTTGAGTCAAGTTTAGCATCTTTCATCCTTGGGAATATGCATGAATGCTCTACAACCAAACACTTTTAAATTATTGTAAGAAACATTCTTCTTCGACCAAATCTCCTCTGGGATAGCTCCTTCCAAAGGAACATATGGTGACAAATTTATGTTGTCAACCACGATTATTATTGCTTCCCCCAGAATGACTTGGGCAGCTTCGCATGTGACAACATACATGAGATTCTTTTCACTCATGTGTCCGAGCCTCTTGTGCCATAGCTCTGAGTTTTCTTTATCAGATGCAACATTCACTTCTCCCTTGTTGAACTTTCCTTGCATAACATACGAGGAGCCTTCCTTTCTTCCTCGAGCCATTACCAAATTTTCATGGGTTAATTTCCACTTTCTAGTTTCTACTACCAAATTGACTTTTCATTCTTGCATCGTCAAGATTTCTGACCAATATCAAATTTAGTCATCATGTCAACATTGTCGATACCAACAATATTGATTATGCCTTGGTTCCCCATTTTGACTTTACCAACATTTGCTTATGATTGTCCATAAGTGTCTCTCCTTCCTCCTAGCTTCTTCGCTTATCAAACTATCTATGATAAGTTCCATGATGCACTTTCCTTCAGGAGCAAAAGTGCATAGAGATATCATCAATGTGTCGTAGTGAGCTTATTTATAGCAAAGCATGCATTCCGCCATCTATCTTCTTATTGGATTTCTCCAACTGGTTCACAAGCCCCTTAAAAGTGTTCAAGTGCTCAATCATGCTTTGACCATCTCTATATTTCAACTTCACTAGACGCTTCATAAGATAGACTTTGTTCCAAGGGGTCTTCTTTTGAATCATAGATTCAAGTTTCGTCCAACTCTCATAGGCATCCGTAAAATTTGACACATGCTCAAATAAATTTTTATCAATAAATTTACGAATTGTACCTATGACTTTACGGTTCAAAATATCTCATTGCGCACCAGTCATATTTAGGGGGTGTCCATTCAGTTTAAATCGAACCGAACCGACATAAATCAAACGGAAGCGAATATGGCATAAATCGAACCAAATCGAATCAACAATTTTCGATTAGGTCGGTTATGTGATTGAAAAAATCAAATTTTTTTTTTCATGTTTTAGCCTGTTTGATGCATAAAAGTGTAAACTGACTGTTAATTTTACATAAATTATAGTCAGCCACTTAGGAACTTTATTTGACATAAATTATTAATTCCCCCTTATAAATCTCGAGTTTCGACTCTAATGGCCTAATCGATTAATACAAAAAATAAAAAAAAATAAAAATTCGGTTTTTGGTTCGGTTTGGTTCCTAAAATTTGGGAACCGAAACCGAACAGATTGTTAATAATCAGTTTCAGTTCGGTTCAAAAACCGAACTTGTCAAGGGCCAAACTGAACCGGACTTGAATGATTTTGGTTCGGGTTTGGTTCACTTTGGTGTGACCCGAATAATGGACAACCCTAGTCATATTTTTCTTCTCTTTTGGCTTCAACTAGTGAAGATTTGGCTTGTACAAATCCTTGCATTATAGATGGTTCTCCATCATTAACTTCCAATATGAATAGTTATCTTCTGTCAATTTGAACATGTCTCTACTTCCTTCCATATTAAATCACACGAAGTTGAACCTGGCTCTAATACAACTGTTGCGAAAATTTGGACCTTGTTGTGTGATTAAGAATATTTTCCTCACTTAACTAGGTGGATTACAATAACTCACACAAACTTCTTCGGTATAAACCGAAGTTTGAGTTTAGGAAGAACTCAAACTTCTTCACTTTATTTGGTGGATCTCTATCTACTTGGCTTTTTGTGATGGTGAACTACCTTCAACTCTTCTCCTTTTATAGTGTGGAGGAGACAATAAAATGTCTTTTAGTAATGGATAAACCTCTTAGTAACATCCCTTTAAATATATTTTAGATATAAATGCATCGCTTAATATGTATATGTATTTGGAGTGGACTATCACTTCTAGGCCCGGCCGGATTAGGCCCAACGACGCTCACACTCATGAACCAAACTCGAACCAAGTTAGACGGCTTAGCCCGAGGGCTTCACTCGACTAGACAAGGACATCCATGGCCTCATTAATCACGAAGGATTCATCATCACGAGCCCGACATCTTCAGGATTAGCTTCGACCAATTCCGAGCAATACCCCAACAAGATTATCGGGCGACATTATCGTCATTCCTTCCCTATCCTACAATATATTCAGATACTGCACGCCTCAGGTAACCTAGAGTTTAATTTGCTCTTACCATCATCTCGATCACATACTGACTTGAGCGTCAGAGTGACTTTTGCAGCCCCCCCCCCACCCCTCGTCAGAGTTACACCTCATCAGGAGACACATCAAACCGGACTGCACCGTCCCGACCCTCAGGCATGAACATTTGGCGCCCACCATGAGGCCGAGTAAAAAATTACCTACCCCACCATGGCTGGAACCTAGAGGCAGGTGAATGCCGCCGCACGCAGGCAACAACCTAGAAGCAACGCTCCCTGCCAGATTTACATCTAACAAGGATATGCATTAAATCGGATCGCACCGCTCCGACCTCATGTAGGAATAGTTGTTTACTAGGTTCATCTATCAATTAGTGGAGGAACCTAACATGAATGACTCAAAATAAGTTGAACTAGCTTTGACGCAATACCATGGTCATACAATTTGATCACGTGACGTAAGAATATGATTAATCCCTATTATTTTACTACTAAAAAAAATTGAGGATGATAAATGACTTAAATTAAAGACAAAGTCGATTCAATATGATGTTTTTAATTCCACCCATCAATCCATATTCTTATAAGCATGTGGAAACTCCAAATTGAACAACTTAAATCCAGAGCACCTAGGGGCGTTTGGTACAAGACAATCTATCCAGATTATCGAGAATCCTGGTTTAAATTATATCCAAATTACCAACAAATCACATTGCCTTAGTAATCCATATTCTCGCCAAACTAGCAATGTAGATATCCTCATATGAAAGGTGTCTAAGTAAATTACTAATGAAGGGATAATATATTATTTTCTATCTTTTAACAAAAATACCCCCAAACAAACAATACTCTCATCTTGGTCTCCCATCTTTTTTCCGCCACAATGCCCTTCTCCTTTTCTTCTTCAACCTTGTCTCTTCGGCTTCAATCCTCATCTCCTCTCGAATCCGGCCCCCTCTTCTCCTTCGCCCCCATTGCACTTCATTATCTCCCTCTCGGTGATGACCTCTTGAGTTATAGTTAGACTCGAAAATTCGTGTCAGGCTGAAGATATCGGGCCGGGTCAGCCTCGGCCGAACAAAAATCGTGTCCGACCCGACCCGATAAAAGTTTGAGCCCGAAAACCCCAGCCCGGTACAACACGAATAGTAAATGGGCCGACCTTTTAGCACGATAATAAAAAACCAAAATCGTGCTATTGGGGCCCGAATCGAACCATTGGAATCAGGCTATCGGGGCCCATATCGAGCTATCTGATTGATCGGGTCCATATTGGGGTTACCATGCTGGCCGGTTCTTGCCCGATAGATCGATATTTTCGATAATTAATAAAAAATTTATCGGGCTATCAGGTCAGGCTGGGCCTACACCGCTTAGCCCAGCCCTGCTCGATATTTTTTCGAGCATTATCGAGTCGAGCTTGTAACGTCCCGAGCACGATAAGGATCGGCGAGCATGATAAGGATTGGCCCAAGCCCGATTTTATCATGTCACGCTGGGCTATCAGGTCGGGCCAAATATTGTTACTCAAATTTATTTGGAGGATATTTTGGTAAAAAATATTATTTTTTCGATAATCTTATTGTTGTACCAACCATGACAATATGGATAACCAGTAAAATTACCTACACGTACCAAACATTACAATGTGATATTACTGGTAATATAAAAATGTGACTATCTATGTTGATGATAATATAGATTGCTTGGTGATCTATTTGGCAATGCACCAAACGCCATCTTAAGACTATGAGCCGATTATGGGATTTTCAAATAATATTTTCTATATCCTTTTTAGTATCATCTACTACTTTATATAATTTTTACCAATTTAGAAAAATATATTCAGCGATTTCCCAAATTCAGATTTTGGGAAGGAAAAATTCTCAAATTCGGATTTTAGGAGTTAAAATTTTTAAATTCAGAACCTAAAGTTCTGGAAAATTAATATATATATATATATATAATTTTAATTTATGAAATATTTTTTATGATAAAAATGAGATGTTAGAATCTATTTTTTTCAAATTCTCTAATTCATTAGAGATTTTTGTACAAAGTTTATAAAATTAAATTTAAATTAAAAATTATGAAATATTTGTTTGAACCGCAACATCTATTTTATATAATAACAAAATATTTTATTAATTAAAATTATTTTTAAAATTATGAATTTATTATAGACTTGGAGCAAAAATCTCTAATGCATTTGGGCAAAAGTCTCTAATGCATTAGAGATTTTTGCCCAAAGTCTACAAAATTAAATTAAATTAAAAATAATAAAATATTTTTTATCTACAATATTTGTTTTTTACTCTATGACATTTTTTATATCATATATATATATATATATATATATATATATAATTATATTTTGTGAATTAAATTGTATTTTTATAATTATAAAACTATCACTACAAGAAAATATAGTATCACCAACGAATTTATTACCAATGAATTTAATTTGTCGGTATTACCAACAAAATTACCAACGGATAAAAAATCGGTTGGTAAATCAGCCTATACTTTTATCTCCTCTTCTATTTTAGCCGACCAATTATTTTTTCTCTCTCCCACTCGCCAAAATATGGTTTCCACTCCATATTTTTTTTGGCAATTGATCCCGACAAATTCCACGCGCCCTAATACCTTTTTCCCACTTCTTTTTTTTCCACAGCGGACCCAACATTTCCCCGCGCCCTAATCCTCTCTCCCCACGATCCTCTCCCCGCGCCCTAACCTCGAGGAGAAGGACCTCTGGCCCAAGCGTGGTTTCTGCATCAAGGTCTCTGGTTCCTCGCACTCCATCTATGTCACCCTTCCCCTGGACTAGGACGACCTTGTCCCCAGCAACAAGCTGCAGCTAGGCCAGTACATCCACATCGACCGCTTGGAGCCGACCTCCCTTGTCCCCGTGCTCATGGGTGCCAAGCCGCTTCCCGTCCGACACCCCTGTGTCAGCACCCTGAACCCATAATTTGGGTCAAAGGAAGCGGCGACAAGCTGGCGTTTGCTTCTTCCATCCCTAGGAGAGGCTCGTGGGAGAAAAACCCGGTCGGTGTTGTCAAGTCGATGGCATTGGACTTTGGGGAGAAAATGCCCATGAGGGATCGATCACAAAGTAGTAGGGGTAGTAGTAGTATCGTGTCATCACCATCGGCAAGTAGAAAAGTAGCCCAAGAAGGGATCACTACGATGTCATCAGTTAGCAGAGCTCTTTTATGTAAGATGGTGGATGCAAAGGAAGCAGGTACAACTAAGAAAAAGCTGCAGCATCACCAAGTTTTCCAAGCCAAAGAGCATTGTCGAGAAAGATCTTAAGATCCCCAAAAGCCCCTTTCTTGTTGTAGGTAGATTACCTAAAAGGAAAATTTGTTTTGGAAAAGTTAATGCTGAAATAGACATATGCGGATCTGAGAGTTCTTGTTGTTTTCTGAGGTATTAGATTCTATATTTTTTTTCTGCAGTTATCTTTTTTCTGAACTCTCTAAATTGCCATAATATCTTTTTTCTGAGAGTTCTTGTTGTTTTCATTTATTATATTGTAGGATATCTTTCATGCTGGTTGGTTTACCTTTGGAGGTGTTAAGCCAGAAGCCTCACAAGTGATTTCAGTGCCTTCAAGGTACCTACTGTGTCTTTTTCTCTATCAAAATTCATCCACTGCAAAGTTTTGGACATAGCATGTAGCATACTATGAAGTAGTTCCATGAGAACGAAAGAAGCCAAATTGATCCTTGCCACAAACTTACAATCACTTCAGCCAAGGGACTGATTACTGCCAAGGATTATATATTATATATATTGAGGATTTAAGATTTATCCCAATGTAACTCGTTTCAGTATTTGGTAAGTAGATTGAAGAAAAGGGATGGATCATGTAGAGGAGAAGGATGAACATTATTCAAGTTTTCAGAGAAAACAGATAACATAATAAAAAATTTCATTTAGCAGTATTGTGGGAGTACGTTCCTCATATTCCTATGGGATTCTGGCTTGATTTGATAAATATCATTTTTCTAGATATGTTCTTTTGCAAAGTTTGACATTTTCATATCCTTTGCTTCTATTTGGAATTTTTTCTCCTCCCAAATCTTGACTACACATTTTGTACCTCATTGTGGAAGGGGGTGCTTCAGTGCCGCTAACATACATTGCTTCTGAAAGGATAATCCCAGGGTATAATATGTTGTTGCTTCTCCAATAAAATAATCTAATATGGTGGTTAGACTTGTGCATTTAGTTTTTGAATCTAATTGCAGATATGGAGGTGGAATGAGTTCAACAAAAACAGCTCTAGAGAGTGACACAAGGGTTAGCTCTATTTTCTACTAAGTGTCCTAATTTAGCTGTGGTTTAAAAATTTTCACTTAATTTGGTTCTATCTACAGGTGTTGGCTTTTGAAGCTGGAAGAAAGTGCCAAATTAGAGTAAATACAATATCTGCATGTATGTTTTAATGCTAATTTGTTAAAATTGCGAGAACTGTATGATTGCTAAATTCTTTGAGATTCATAAGTTTAATAATGATACATGTTGATATGTTATGATGACCAAGTGATATGTTATGATGACCAAGTAATTCTAGGTGATGATAGTTTTTAGCTGGTAACCGATTTTGATATTTGAAAGGCCATAGTCTGTTGTTTACATTGTTGTTCATTTGTTTTTGTTACCAAAGTTGTAATTGGAAATTTGGTTTATAGTTCTTCAGTTTGCATTGTTCAATACTTTTGGGGACTAAAATGACATTGTCCTTCTACTATAGCTTATATTTTGATCCTCTATTTTCTCGATCACTAATTCCTATCTTATGGTAAACCCCTATGATGCTTCATTTTTATTTATATATTCCAGTCATATTTTTCCAGTAAGGAGGAAAGCATTCAACATGGTGATCTCAAGGCTGGAGCAAAGGGCAACTATAGATGCCACGAATAATGAAGCACTGGAGCAATTATGAATAGTAGGAGTAGTGAGAGCAATTGGGAGTAATGAGAATAATTTTTATTTTGGCATTTGATTTTTGTTCCTGAATCTTATGATTTTTTTTTTCTTTTGGCATCCCTCTAGTTGTGTAGATACTCGACACACTTCTACATACTTGTAGATGCTTTATACTTTTACATAATTGTTGAATATGAATTGATTTTTGTTATGAAATTTGATTTTAAATGTGAGTTTATGGTTTTTTAAGTGGTTGTATAATCGGGAAATTTGATTTTAAATTTGATATGTATTATGTGTTTGGTTGGACATTTACTATAAATGTAATTTAATTCATACCAATGGTATTATCAATGGATATCTGTTGGTATCACCAACCAATATATTTGTTGATAATACCAATAAACATACCAACGAAAGTGTATTTGTTGATAATACCAATGAATATTTTTAATCCGTTGGTAATACCAACGGAAGTGTATCTGTTAGTAATATCCGTTGGTATTACCAACGGATATTATAATCTGTTGGTAATACCAACGGCGAATAATATCCGTTGGTAATTACCAATAGATATAATAGGGTCCGAATTGAAAAATCTTTTAGAATGGAGCTTCATTGGTTTTCACGGGAGGATTTCTCTCATATCGTGACGGCTGGCCTTAATTGGACGGAGTCAGCCGAGTTAACAGCCTCCCTCCTGCTCGGCCAGGGGCTATCACGCTGGATCAAATCTTGAAAGAATCTCAGACGCATCATTAAATATTGGGCTTCTATCAGAAAGAAAGACTGGCAAAGCAATCGAAAGTCTCTTGAGAACAAGGTTTTGGAAATAAGTTCTTCGTTAGACTCAGGTTCCGCTTCTGAAGAGTTACATGACCTCCTGAAGGCCGCCAAAGGCGACCTGGATAAATTGTATCACGCTGAGGACACTTATTGGCGTTAGAGGGCCAAAAAGAGGTGGATTAGGGAAGGAGATCGTAACACACGATATTTCCAACAATGTGCCTCCTTGAGACGGAAGGCAAATTGGATTTCTTATCTGTAGACTAACAACGGCACCACTCAGAACTAAGCTGAAATTGCAGACTACTTCAGATTATTCTTTAAATCTCTATTGGGTTCTTCGGTCACACCACTCCTTCGCGTTAACTGGGAATCTGTGATCCCTTCACACAGCTCTATTCTCTCTGATTTGGATGCTTCTTTCTCCTTTGCTGAAGTAATTGAAGTTATTAAGAAGTCCAAAAATTTCAAATCTCCTGGTCCTGACGGACTTATTCTCGAGTTCTATAAGAAGTTCTGGGATCAGCTATGTCCAAACCTGACTGGCATCTTAAATGATCTGTGTTCTCAACCTGGGGATTTCTACAAGATTAATTCTTCCTTCATCACTTTAATTCCAAAAAAGGAAAGTGCGACTCTAACTATTGATTTCAGACCCATCAGCCTTGAGAATAGTATCGTCAAGATTTTCTCCAAATTTTTGGCAAATAGGCTGGCCCCCCGAATGTCCGATCTCATTTCTAACACGCAAGGAGCTTTCATGCAAGGGCGGAGCACTCTTGACTGTTATATGGCAGTTTCAGAAACTATATGGGCTTGCAGCTCCTTGGATCAGGATTCGTGTGTTATCAAATTTGACTTTGCTAGAGCTTTTGACTCGATTGGATGAGACTTCATTGAGGACATGCTTGTTGCTCGCGGGTTCCCTTCGCGTTGGATTTTTGGATCGCACACCTTCTTCGATCAGCTACATCCTCCGTTATTACAAATGGCTCCGTCGGTGTCCCTTTTGCTCACAAAAGGGGATTAAGACAGGGTAATCCATTATCCTGTTTGCTTTTCAACTTAGTAGCAGACGTCTTGTCCAGAATGATTAGTATGGCGGTTGCTTCGGAAAGCATTAATGGTGTGTTATAGGCCCACCGCTCTGGGGGTATCACTCATGTTCTGTACGCGGACGATCTTATCATGTTCTCGAAACCAGACCCTCAAAGCTTCAACCAAATCAAATTACTATTCAAATATTTTGAGCTTGCCTCGGGCCTCTGCATTAACACGGCAAAGACCTCTGTTATTCACATCAGAGGAAATATTTCTTTGGCCTCCTCCTTGGCTGGGATCCTTGGTTGCTCTGCAGGCAGCTTCCCTATCAAATATCTTGGTCTCCCTCTTCGAATTGGCAAGCTCCTCAAGTTGGATTGGCATAGTCTTATCGTAAAAAATGACAGAATTCTCGCCGCTTGGCAAGGCCTCAACCTCTCTAGAGCTAGTCGGTACACCTTGATTAATAACACTCTAACTAGTCAAGCTTTTTACATGCTTTCCATCTTCACCGCTCCAAAGTGGGTCCTCAACTGTTTGGACATGCGAAGACGCCGTTTCTTCTGGTGCGGTGCCTGGACTCCAACTGTCAGGGCAAATCTCTTATGGCATAGTCCTCCCTGCTTGGTGATATTAACGAAGGTGGTTTGGGAATCTTGAATATTGAGCTTCACAATAGAGCTCGTCTTACTAGTTGGATTTGGAAGCTTCGAAAAAAGAAGGATCTGTTTTGGGTCTCCTTGGTCTCTCTGCTCTATTCTAACTCCTTGGATTCTGGTCATATGGATCTTCTCCCTCTATCCCCTATTTGGATGAATATCTGATCACTACGGGATATCTTTCGGGTTTCATCTCATGTTTCGGCTGGGGATGGTTCTAAGGTCCATTTTTGGCTTGATTCCTGGTGTTGCGACATCCCTTTAAGTCAGAAATTTCCTCAGTTGTTCGCCCTTGCCACCTCCTCAGACGCCTATATCAAAGATCTGAAGGAAGTTGACAACTCAGGCAGTCCTTATTAATGACTCTCTTCTTCTTCTTAACGAGATCCGGGACTTCTTATTTCGATCGGGGGAGGACTTTCTCACTTGGCGCTGGACGGCCTCGGGAGACTTCTCCACTCAATCTCTATACAAGATCCTGAACTTGTGTGGTGTCAACGACTCAAGAGCTCCGTTTATTTGGCAATCCTCGTGTCCAAGAAACATTTCAATTATGAACTGGTTCGCCTTTCAAAATAGGCTTCATACTAGAGATCGTCTGATAAGCCATGGCATGCAGGTCGACCCAAGATGCGTTCTTTGTCTTTCTGCTTTAGAGTCCCACGAGCACATTTTCCATCAGTGCCCATATACTTCATCTGGTTGGCGCCACTTTCTTTCTCTGTTATCTGAGGAACTGTTTCCCCTATCATTTGAGCCGTGGGCCCCTACCTGTCAAGACTCAATTTCAAAAAAGAAACCCAGGTTCAAGGCAATCATGATGTGGCATTGGAAGATATGGCTTAAACGTAACGGTCGATGCTTCGGAAACAATTCTCATCAGTTTTTCGAGGTCGCTCTGGAGGGGGCGTCTTTTTTTCGTCTTTCTGCTCTGTAACTATTTACTAATTTTCTAGGCCTCTTAGACTATCCTCTATCTCCCTTTTTTTTGTATTCTTCAAAACTCTTGATTAATACATGTTTTATTTTCTAAAAAAAAAAACGAATATAATAATATCTGTTGGCACTACCTAGCAGTGTAACATCGACGAATTTACCAACGGACAATCCGTTGGTAATAGTATTATCAACGAATTTTTGACTATTACCAATGAATTTAGTACGTTGGTGATGCCCTATTTTTTTGTAGTGTATTATAAATAAATTACAAGTCTTTAACTCGTTAGAGACTTTAGTCCAAAGCCTATAAAAATAATCTTAAATTAAAAATTATGAAATATTTTTTTTCTAAAATAATAGACTCTAGTTCATCTTTTATATCATATATATTTTATAAATTAAATTTTATATTTAAAAATTATAAAAATATTATAAATAAAAGTTTTAAACTCATTAGAGATTTTTGTCAAAAGTCTATAAAATTAACTTTAAATTAAAAATAATAAAATATTTTTTGTCCAAAATATTTTTACAGACTCTAGCACATCTTTTATATCAAATATATTTTTTATGAATTAAATTTTATTTTTTATGATTATAAAACTATTATAAACAAAAGTTTTTAACTCATTAGAGACTTTTGTCGAAACTTTATAATAACTTCATTATTTAAACATAATTAATTTTAATTCATGAAATAAATTTTTAATAATACAAAAGAGATACTATGATCTAGAAAAAATATTTTTACATCAAAATATTTTATAATTTTTAATTTTAATTTAGTTTTATAGACTTTATACAAAAATCTCTAATTCATTAGAAAGTTTGAAAATATAATTTTTAGACTCTAAGATTTTTTTCTTATCATAAAAAATATTTCATAAATTAAAATAATTTTATGAAATATATATTTAAAATTTTCTGCCAAAGTCTCTAACGATTAGACTTTGATCAGGTAAATGGGTATCTAGAATTTTAGGTTTCGAATTTAAAAATTTTGACCCTTCAAAATTTCTAAATTTTTTTCTCTTCTCGCAATTCGAATTAATTCAAATTTGTGAAATAGCTGAATTATATTTGCAAATAGTCAACTTGATTATTCAAATAGAGTACTCCACGTCTCGATTATATATATAGCATATGTAATAAATCTCAGTTAAGTTATTATTATTATTATTATTATTATTATTATTATTATTATTATGCAAGCAGTGATGATATCGTTTCTTTTAGCCCAGCAAACTGACATCAACTAATACACACATTAATTGAAGCATTAAAAAAGAAGTCATCGATCGCACATTTCGGAATCCACCCACTGGAATCTTCCGATCGCGATCTAAATATTTCTCCCACATCGATTAATTTATCCAAACAGTAACATCCCTGATAAGGGTAAATAATAAGTTTGACTTGTTGACTGCCACGTGTCACGTTAGTTGGCAAATATGAATAGCTAGGAGGAGAGAAAAGTAAGGGAGCTGGTAATTCTGTAAACATTTCTTCTTAAAATACTTTAGTAATTTCATATTCATGACACTAAACAATCCCCATCCTATCCAGCTGACAAACTCCTCAAGACATTTTATTATATACGCAACTGTTCTCAAGTCAAACCCTCGGAAATCGAATCGACTTAAATAGCTTGTAGCATCTCAAGAACCGGCATTGCACGCACCAGCTGCGACGTGCGGACTGCTAGCTGAAGCCTAGGCGATATATATATACATATCTGGCGTTACAGATGAAGTCATGTGGCCGGTAGCAGTTCCGTGCCGGGCTTCCGCCGGGCACTTCTTCCTCAAAGCCTGACACTTGAAGCGCCTGTCGTAGCTGCATGCCGCATTATGCACACATTATTCTGGACTTAATTAGTACGCCATCAATGTCTTTTTATCTTTTGCTGTGTATTTGCATGCAGTAGCTCGATCCAACCTATGCATATGATGTGAATATGATCTACTTTGGGAAGAGCAGAAAGAGACACCATATTTCTTCGGAGGATTCCCATGCAAATGTCCCACCCCTGTCGGATACCTCACCATCATCTCAATAAATTAACACCACATAACTTTTAGAATTTCCTGCCCTTTATTATTAATTATCATGCGCTGATGACAAGTCTTGGGAGCTGAGAGTATACTGATCGAGTAAAAACTAAGCCGTGCCAACAAGTAAGACCTGCCATAATATAGCTACTGAATACTGATTTAGATGTTTGATGGAAAAGACACTGTTTATATGATATGATATGATCAGATCCCTACATACTTATATTAATGGTCAGAATCCATCACCCTTTTGAAGGTATCAACTTCACAGTCTCTTAAAACTTGTCATGTCACAGAAATCACCCTAGAAAAAGAATATTGAATTAATTTCTACTGTTTTGCCTCGAACTTGAGGAGATCAGTCTGGATTCGCAACTTGGGGCTCCAGCTATTGCTCACGTGCAATCCCCGTGAAATTACCGACAAGACAAAACATATTTTTCTGGTTCAAGTCGCAGTGGATCTAATTTAGAACGCTAGTAAAGGCATTGCATTGGATCCAATATTTTCCTCAAATCCACATAGAAAAGATTCTCTTCACACGGTCATATCTATGCAACTATATATGCAGCCATTATTTATTATTTATTATCCAATGAGATTCCTTTATAAAAGAAAATTACAAAATAGGATCTGTATTTAGCATGTTTTTCGCAGAGGAACCCTTACCTGACATTTATTTGTTTTGAAGGTTAAATTGTCCTCTACCATACAATTTTTAGAGTGTAGCTTTTGGGGTCACATGCAACTATTCTCCTTGATGTAGTACTAACACATATTTTAGATTTTTCTAATAAAAAAAATATTTTCTGTTAAATTTTTATATTGTAAAATATTTAGTACATGTTTCGCAATCTCTAAACGGTAAAATAAAAAAATAAAAAGCATGTGAAAAGTACAAGGAGAGTAATTAATTACATACATTTCATAAATTGCATTTGAATGACAGCAAATTGAAAAAAAGAAAAACATCTTATATGAATATGGCCAAAGTTAGGGTATGAGTAGTGACAGCAAGGTGCAAGGTAAAAGAGTCCTTTTCTTAGGGTAGGTCATTCACATTGCACACATATAATAAAACAAATCATGATATATAAAAAGAAGTGTGAGCATCATATATTAGCTTACATGTTGATCAAAGTCCTACACTGAATCCTAGCTAATTATATTAATTAATTAGACCTATAGACTACTAGCACAAAGCTTGCCCTTCCATCTCCTTCCTATTCCTACTCTCTTCAAAATTTTAGCTTTACTTTATTCCTAAACTCCAAGAAGAACATAGTAGAGGATAGTGATGGGTAGAGCAATCAGCATGCCAAAAATCACCCTGCATTAAATAATTTAAAGATATAATTAGTTTCTAGTGTATATTAATTAAATTGATGAGGATAGTAATCATGCATGAATATATAAAAAAACATGAAATTAAGATAGAGTAAGAAAAGATAATTTTGTTTTATTTGCATCAAGTCATAATTATGCAATTAAACACTAAAATAATTAAGAAAATTATTTCATACTAATAAGGATTAATTAAGAAAATTGCTTACGCAGTGCTAAGTATGTCAGGGTGGCAATTGTACTCCTTGGCAAACACAAATGGAACAATTCCTTGAGGAAGAGCTGCCTGTAATTGATTAATAAGTTTAAGTAATTAATCATATGTGTGTGTGTGCGAAAGAATAACCAAAGTTAACGAGATCAATTAGATAGGTAAGATGAGTGAGTAATTTACCTGGACAATGGCGACATGAAGGAGAACTCCACGGACTCCAATGGCGATGGAGGTCGCTGCTATCACTGCAGGTCCTGTGAGGAACCTGACAGCCATGGAGAAGGCAGCCACTGCATTCCCACATGCAATTATCTTTGGTTGCAATGCCATGAACAGACCTATATATCAATTTGGTTTACTAGGTAAGTAATTAATCTTCATTGATTAGGAGAATAGTTAAGCTAATATTATATATACATACATACCTAAGCTAAACATGGCCATTCCAAGTCCTGCATCTGATAGTATTGATATCGAACCCTTAATTATCGTAGGCATCTCGATGTTCCACCTAAACATATAAAAATATCACATAATTAGTACTAATTATAAGAGATTAATCACATTCATTGAATTCTATATGTCTTAATTAAGTGCAATTACCTGTAAGAAACAAGGGACCAGATGAGGCCGAAGAGACTGGAATAAGTGTTAGGATTTCTAATGAGCTTCCTCCACACCATGATCAGTATGAGCCGAGTCATCACGCTGGCCGGCGGCATCCGGTGGCCGCTCTCCTCCAGTCCTGGTGCAGCTTCCCCCGCGTCCGTCGCCTTCTTTTGTGCCCTATACGGTGATCCTTTCGCTGGAAACTTCGCGCTGCCGTCTTCTACATCAAGCTCTTCACCTGCTCCGGCCCTCCTTGTTGGGCTTGCACTGCCACTAGTTGTGTGCATGCCTTTAAATGTATCCAACACTACAACGTTGAAATGAGTATGAAATTAAATTAGTTTTGATTTAATACCTCAAATAAATAGTTAATTATATACCTTTTGGAGTAGGGAATTCTTGGAAATGGGCAGCTGCCTTGGAAGGATCCATGAGAGCAAACTCGGTAGAGGCAGCTCTGTTGACTGCATTCCTCAGATTAGCCTCGGAGCCCGGCGAAGCACTCGAGCTCCAAACAAACATATGGAGCTCCTTATTGCCATTAGCTGCAGCAGCTCCTTCCTTCTTTTTTCCGCCATTAATGCCGGCGAGAGCTGGGTTCGGTGCTGGGTAGGTGGAGGACGAAGTGGTATGAAGCACCCCGTTCATGAACTCGCCGCTCTTGCTGCACGTTACTCTGTGCTTCCCGCCGGCGGTCTTCCCTCCGACGGTGGAGTCCTCGAACATGGCGTAGAAATCGGTCTGGTTGAAGCTGGAGCCCCGCGGCGTCGGCTCCCGCGACGACTGCAGCGAGTAGATCTCGACGCCGGTGAGGTTCGAGGCCCGCGGCGTGATGGAGGTCATGGACTTGTTGTAGGACGATGCAACGGACGCCGTGGTGGATTTCCGGACGACGACGTGGAGCTTGCCGTCGTGGCCGACCTCGGCGTCGGCGTGGAGCGGGTCACGGCCGTTGAGGGAGACGACGTCGGAGTCGACGCGGAAGGAGGCGATGGAGCCGGCGATGTCGGCGGGGAACTGCTCAGCGATGAGGGCCTTGGCGCCGCGGTACTCGAAGAGGAAGAGCATGAGGGTGTACCAGATGACGCTCTGCATGACGACGATCTGGACCATGAGGTTGCCGGAGAAGTCGCCGTACATGGCGCGGAGGAGGGGAATGCCCATGACGAGGGTGTTGGGGAGGGTGGAGAGGGAGAACATGGTGATGGACCAGTCGAGGCTGATGCGGCGGCGGCGGAAGAAGTGAGGGAGGGGGAGATTTTGGTAGAGGAAGAGGGCGACGAGGATGACGAGCTTTTGAAGGGAGTCGGCGGCGATGAACTGGAAGTTCATGGCGTAGATGTTGTTGGTGGAGATGAAGTGGAAGGAGAGGAGAGGGACGGCGAAGACTGCGACGAAGCGGTTGATGCCGGAGCACTGGTTAGGGGTGAAGATCTTCCACCATCGGACCGACCCGTAGGCCAGGATCATGGCGACGTACAGCGGCACCATGGCAGCGAGTACGTCGTAGATGTCCTTCCCGGTGATCATGGCTTCGTTGTTGGAGTGGTAGAAGAGCAAGATCGCAGTCCTCAAATCAAAATCAATATCCTCCTCCTCCTCCTCACTTCTCTCTCACGAGGTTTACTGAGCAAGATTCCGGAAATTAAATAATGCAGTAGAATGACTGAATGAGATGGTATATATATGGCTTCCACGTATTTGTGACGTTACCCGAATAAAATATGATATATACTTTATGTATCATTGTAAATCATCCATATATAATTAATTATTTAAATATTTTTAATAAATATAGATTTAATTGTTTTTAACAAATATAAATATTTAATACCTAAAATGTCTTTGTAATTAATTATACTTACTTTATTTTCATTTATTCATTTATACATAGATAACTTTCTTTAACTTTTTATCCATAACAAATAATATTGTTATATAATATTTGATTAAAAATAATGAAAATTTACTATATTAATAATTATAATTATTTGAGAAATTTCAAAACATATATTAATAATATATATATATATATATATATAATGTTATCTGTTGTTTATCTATATTTTTTATGAATATTTAGATATTATTCTAGAAACAATTCAATTTTTTTATTACCATAAGTTTCACATACACAACAAGAAAATTTGGAAATAACGACGTTTATTTTTTGACGTCCGAAGAAGCGTCGAAATGTTCAAGGACGGATGCGAAAAAGTTTAAAAATATCGACGTCTATATTAGACGTCGATATGTAAAACGGGAAATATGGCGTTTTTTGGTCGAAAAGGCAGCGTCGAAAAATTTCGACGCCAGCTTTTCGACGCAGCCTGCGTCGAAACATTTCGACGCCACCTGCGTCGAAATGGTGGCGTCGAAATTTTTTCCCGCGCGAACGCGCGGTCGTCGAAGCAAGTATCACGGGTTGAAAAATTTCAACCCGTGAGCGTACGGTAAGCAGCTGAAATTTCATTTCAGCTGCCGACCGTACGAAATTATATATATATATATATATAATTTATTTAAATATTGCTACAGTTCCTTAACTAAAAAAAATATAAAATTTACCTATAAATTTCACGTTCACCGCCTAAATTTGTTCCTCCCGCGCGCCAACTTCTTCTTCTTCCTTCGTCTCATCGCTGCTGCCGATCGATTTCTTCAGTCGTCGAATCAGGTAATTTCTTCCGTCCGATTTCTTCTTCCGTCGCTGCTGCTCTGGTTTTTTTTTTTTTTCTTTTCTTCTTTCTTCTTCCGTCGCTGCTGCTCTGTTTTTTTTTTTTTTTCCTTCTACTTTCTTCTTCCGTCGCTGCTGTTGGTTTTTTTTTTTCTTTTTTTTTTCTTTCTTCTTTCTTCTTCCGTCGCTGCTGCTGGTTTTCTTTTTTTTTTCTTTTTTTTCTTTCTTCTTTCTTCTTCCGTCGCTGCTGCTGTTTTTTTTTTTTTTTTTTTTTCTTTCTTCTTTCTTCTTCGGTCGCTGCTGTTGGTTTTTTTTTTTTTTTTTTTTCCTTCTTCTTTCTTCTTCCGTCGCTGCTGCTGGTTTTTGGTGTTTTTTTTTTTTTTTTCCTGCTTCTTTCTTCTTCCGTCTCTGCTGCTGGTTTTTTTTTTTTTTTCCTTCTTCTTTCTTCTTCCGTCGCTGCTGCTGGTTTTTTTTTGTTTGTTTTTTTTTTTCTTCTTCTTTCTTCTTCCGTCGCTGGTTTTTTTTTTTTTTTTTCTTACGTCGACGAATCCGTAATTAACTAATATATATATATTTTTTCTGTTCATCTCGACGAAGCAACCGGCGGCCGTAAATTTTGCTCGTCGAATCAACTCGAGATCCGGCTCTTATTCTCAAGTTAGTATAAATTTAATGTTATGCATATGTTTTTAGATTTAAGATCAGTTATCTTGTTTAATTTTTTTTAAAATATGCTATCATGCTTTACTGCTTTATCATGTTATATTATGCATGTTACTGCTTTAGATATTAATTTAGATATTATGCATGTTAATTTAGATATTATGCTTTAGATATTACTGCTAACTATGCTATCATGTTATATTATTACTGCTATCTTTAGTTAGAATTATTGCTATCTTTAGTTAGATTATATAGTTACTAATTAATAAATACTATATTATTATTATTATTATTATTATTATGTAGTTATTATCACTAATTAATAATAATAATAATATTATTATTATTACTGTTATTATTATTATTATTATTATTATTATTATTACAACTAATTAATTATTATTATTATTATTATTGTTATTATTTATTATTATTATTACTGTTATTATTATAAATACTATATTATTATTATTATTTAATTAATATCACTAATTATTATTATTATTATTATTATTATTGTTGTTATTATTAATAATATTAGTATAACTGAATTAATAATAATATTATTATTATTTAATTATGATCACTAATTATTATTTTTATTATTTATTATAAATACTATATTATTATTATTATTACTGATATTATTAGAAATACTATATTATTATTATTAATTAATTATTATCACTAATTAATAATAATATTATTATTGTTGTTATTATTATTATTATTATTAGTATAACTGAATTAATAATAATATTATTATTATTTAATTATTATCACTAATTAATATTATTATTTTTACTGTTATTATTATTATTATTGTTATTATTACTGTTATTATTATTATTGTTATTATTATTATTATTATTATTATTAATATTTATTATTATAAATACTATATTATTATTATTATTAATTATTATCACTAATTAATAATAATAATAATATTATTATTAGTATAACTGAATTAATAATAATATTATTATTATTTAATTATTATCACTAATTAATATTATTATTATTACTGTTATTATTATAAATACTATATTATTATTATTATTATTATTATTTAATATTGCTAATTAATATTATAATTATTACTAATTATTATTATTATTATAAATACTATATTATTATTATTATTAAATATATTACTAAATAATATTATTATTATTATTATTTAAACTTATATTAGAGTATATAAATAATTAGAATAATTAAATTTAGAATTCATTAATCTTATCTTGATGGACTAAATTTCTTGCTTCCAACAATGAACTTTTTATTTAAACTTCTCAATTTGGTATTTTTATAATTTTCTACCCAGAGCTTAGACCCGTTCGAGAAATATTTTTTGATTTTATAAATTTTATTGATAAAATTTAGTTGTAATATTAAGTTGAATACTTATTTCGATATGGAGGAATACGTATTCTACTTAATATTTTACTAAATAATATCAATAAAATTTATATTTTTCAAATAATAAATCTTGAATTGTCCCTTATTGGACAGTTTAGCAACACAATTATTAATATCGCAAATTTAATTTCATTTTATCACACATATCAATGAAATATCGGTTGCATCTCTTTTGTTCTCCGGTACGCTTCAGAAGTTTTGCGTACTTGGAGAACTAAAAAGAGATGCTGCCGAAATTTTCAGTGACTTGTTGTGATTAAATGAGATTATAAGTGCGATATTAATAATGTATTGCTGAATGGGATAGGACCAACCCACCTATATGACTATACCCTTTATAATAACATTGAAATTCACAAATGTAGTCAAAGATGGATAAAACTTGGATGTCAGCACCTCAATCATCTAAAGCCTATGCGAGAGGACTGAAAAATTTTATGCAGTTCGCAATTGATAATGGATTGGACACTGAATTTGGCACAATGAATTGTCCGTGCAAAAAATGCATCAATAGGAAATATCATAAACCAGAAGATGTTGAAAGACACTTGATATGGAATGGAATTTTACCGAGATATACCATTTGGTATTACCATGGTGAACCTTTATATCCGACAACAGAAGCACAACTTCATATATCAGACAGAGCTGAAGCATCCCATCAACTACATTCTCATAATGATGAAACACCAATTGATGTCAATGATGAAACACCAATTGATGTCAATGATGAAACATCAAATGTTAATCTTGATGAAGCTCCAAATGCATTCGAACCGCCACAAGAATCTTCCCAATATTCTATGATGGATGATCTTGATGTTCCTCTGTATCCAAATTGTGTAAAATACAGTAAAGCATCATTTATCATTCAATTATATCATATAAAGGTTCTTAATGGTTGGTCTGGAAAGTCGTTCTCAATGTTGTTAGAATTGTTGAAAGAAGCTTTTCCAGAAGGCAATACACTTCCATCAACATGTTATCAAGCAAAAAAATAT
This sequence comes from Canna indica, assembly GCA_034359265.1. NCBI lineage: Eukaryota > Viridiplantae > Streptophyta > Magnoliopsida > Zingiberales > Cannaceae > Canna > Canna indica. The sequence continues at coordinate 65,873,768 of CP136891.1, read as the reverse complement.
GTGAAAGATTTGGGTTTATTCTATCAAAAGATACATGCTTGTCCAAATGATTGCATTTTATACATGGATGAAACTGCGGAAGCATCAACATGCAACATTTGTGGATTGTCTCGATGGACTTCCTCTTCAACTAATGATGAATCAACAAGTCAGTTAGAACGGAAAAAAAACCCTGCAAAAGTGTTACGATATTTTCCACTTATTCCAAGACTGACTCGTTTATATATGTCATCGAAGACAGCAAGCTCGATGAGATGACATTCTGAAAGACGCACCAAAGATGGAATCATACGACATCCTGCTGATGCAGAAGCTTGGCAAGCTTTTGACAGAAGATATCCAGACTTCGCTGTTGATTCACGTAATGTTAGATTGGGTCTTGCAAGTGATGGATTTAATCCATTTCGATCAATGAGCACAACTTATAGCACTTGACCTGTTGTATTGATACCTTATAATATGGAACCGTGGGCATGTATGAAGAGATCTTCAATCATGTTATCAATGTTAATTCCAGGCGCTAAGGGACCAGGAAATGACATTGATGTGTACTTACAACCTCTCATTTCAGAATTGAAGCTATTGTGGAGCGGAGTAACAGCATTTGATAGTATCTCCGGCGAACAATTTACTTTGCGTGCAGCTTTAATGTGGACCATTAATGATTTTCCAGCATATGCAATGTTATCAAGTTGGAGCACTAAAGGACGATATGCATGTCCCATATGCGGTGATAAGACAGATTCTCGTTGGCTTAAATACGGAAAAAAACATTGTTATTTAGGCCATCGTAGATGGTTGTCACAAGAACATCCGTTTCGTCAGGACACTGAATTATTTGACAGGACAATAGAAAATGATAATGCACCAGTGTCAGTTGATTCAAAAATTATTTACGAGCAGATTCAACACATTAAACATGTTTATGGCAAAACTACCAACACAAGTAAAAAGCGCACTCGAAATAATTTGGGTAGTGAGTCAGAAGGGATTAATGCAGACACACAAACTCAGCAAAGTTTTCAGAGGACCGATTTTGGATTATGGAAAAAGAAAAGTATATTTTTTGAATTACCATATTGGCAGCATAATCCATTGCGCCATAATTTGGATGTTATGCATATTGAGAAAAATATATGTGATAATCTGATTGGTACTATATTGGATATTGATGGAAAAGGGAAAGATAATTTAAATGCACGATTAGATTTGCAAGACATGAATATAAGACATCATTTACATCCAATATTATTACCAAATGGCAGATATGATATACCCTTGGCAATTTATTCAATGTCCACTATTGAAAAGGATCTCATGCTGACATGTATCAAAAATATGAAAGTGCCCGATGGATATTCATCAAATATTTCTAGATGTGTGAATCTCAAAGATCATAGATTACAAAACTTGAAGAGTCATGATTCACATATACTGCTTCAAGATGTTTTTCCGCATGCATTACGAGGAATTGTGCATAAAGATGTTCTCCTCATTGTTAAAGAGATTTCTGCATTTTTCAAAAAGTTATGCAGTGCCAATTTAGACCATTGTGCCCTGGACGATTTGCAATCACGTGTGCCTTTGCTCTTATGTAAAATGGAGCAAATATTTCCACCGAGTTTTTTCACTATTATGGTGCATTTGATGATTCACCTTCCAACAGAGGTGAAACTTGGTGGTCCTGTTCATTACCGTTGGATGTACCCAATTGAAAGGTTTGTTTTATTTATATTTGTCTCGTGGTCCGCATGATTCACCTTCCAACATGAATTTGTCTCGTGTTCATAGGTTATTTATGAGATATAAATCTCATGTTCGAAATAAAGCACAACCAGAGGGATCCATCGCTGAAGGATATATTGCTGATGAATGTCTTACATTTTGTTCTCGATATTTAAATAATATTGAAACGGTGTTCAATCGACCGCAAAGAAATTATGAAGTTGAAAATATTGAAAACTACTTATTTTCTTCTGGTGGTCGATTTATTGGCAAAGCTCGCATTAGTACGTTGGATTTAAATGCGTATGCACAAATGCACAGATATGTCTTGTTGCATACTCCAATGATTGAACCATACAAAAGGTATCAATTGTTATTAAATGTCTCCATATTTTAAGTTATTTTAAGATTATTGGTGTAATTTTTATTTTATTGTCTCAGGCAATTTCTTGAAGAACAATGTCATATAAATAATTTATCAGTTCCATCAAATGCTCAACAACAAAGGTGGATCATAGAGAGATTCGCATTGTGGTTACAAGATAAAGTATCAGAAATGATACAAAATGATTGTGATGCTTCACTACTTGCGTTAGCTCGAGGTCCAGTATCTGTAATTAAAAAATACGATGGATTGATTATAAATGGTTATAGATTTCATACCAAGCAACGAGAAAGATTGCGTAAAACACAAAATAATGGTTTAATGGTTGAGGCTGACAATCGTCAATATTATGGAGTTCTAACGGATGTAATTGAATTGGACTATCGTGGGGTATTCAAGGTAGTTCTTTTTCGTGCTGAATGGGTTGATATAAGAAATTCACGAGGTTTACGAGTGGATGAGAATGGATTCACATTAGTTAATCTTTCTCGATTATTTCATACCGGTGCATTTCTAAAAGATGACCCGTATGTGTTTTCATCACAAGCAAAACAAGTATTTTATATGTCAGATCCGAAGAATAATGAGTGGTCGCATGTCATAAATGTATATCCTAGAGATTTATATGACATCGGTAAATGACTTATTATTTATCAATATTATTTATATAATTTGTTAATCTTTATGTATTTATCAATATATAATATTATGTTATTATACAGGATGTCAAGATCAAGAATAACTGATTCAGATGATGAGACTCGCGAGGAGGGTGAGCTTAGCCCCGAGAGTGATCGTCCTGAGTCGTCACAAGGACGAATTCACAGACCTTTCTACATTTGGAGTTAGTTTTTATATCATTATACATGTGAACATTATTTATTTAATCAAATTGGTATTAATATTTTCTGATGTAATTTAAAAACAGACACTACAACACAAATGCAACATGAAGGGTCTCCATATTTTACAGCTTCTTCTGTGTATACACTTAATTCCGACCAGTTAATTATGGTCAATTTTTCTGATTGGGGTCAAAGTCATGATGGCGGCCACAGATTATACTCACGTTTTATGGGGTTACTAGTGCGTGATTCTACAGTCTTACCATTGACGCCTGACCCTTGGAATCAAATTTCTTCCATATATAAGAATGGATTATGGGAGCAATTATTGGTATGTTATGAATTTATATGAATTTATGTTAGATTGCATTATTTAGTTGCGTGAAATTATATATTAAATATATATTTTGGGGTCAAACTAATATCATTTATAAATGCAGAGATATTTTTTGATCCCTACTGAGAACAGGGATCGTATTTATCGCACTACTATGGCAGCCTTCGACAGAAAATTTAAAAATTATAAACTTATATTAAAAAAAAAAAAATTTAAAATTGAAGAGTCAAAAGAGGAAAATTACTCACGTTGACCACGAAATGTTAGTAGAGAATCATGGATAAGAATGATCGATTATTGGCATTCTTCGGCTAGTCAGGTAAAAAATTATATTTTGATATTTGTAATATTTATTTTATAATTATAATTAAATATGACAGGCTGCGTCTGAACGGGGTCGAAGGGCAAGAAGTGCAACTCAAGATTGCATACATACTAGCGGTGCGACCCCTTACATTCAAAGACGTGCTGATTTTGTAAGTAGTTTAGTAAATAATTTATAATTTATTTGTTTTTATTTTTAATATCTTGTAAATAATTAATTTTTATTTATATTGTGTGAAGCGACGTACGCATAATAGAGAGCCCAGTGAGCTCGAAGTGTATAGAACAACACATCTTCGTAGAAGTGGACGAGGATATGTACGCGAAGAAGCTGCTCAATTTATGGTATAACACATCTACGAATGAATTAAATTAATATTTTTTAAATTTATAATCTATTTTTTGAAATGTAGGTCACCGCCGAACAAACACTTAATGAACGACTTGAGACTAATCCAACAACAGAGCGAGTTCAACTCGAGAACCAAGTATATCGGGAAATATCTGGTCCCGAACATCATTCTCGAGTTCGCCTACAAGGGATTGGAGTCACACCAAGTCAATTTTATGAACGTCATCGACAATCTTCTGTTGCATCTTCCCACGATGCAACATATGACGAGCTTCGGCGGCAACAAGAGGCTGCAATGAAAGAAATGCAGCAAAAACATGATGCTGAGATGAGGGAGGTTCAGCAAAGACTGAACAGAATGGAGCAGATGTGGTTTCAACAACAATTTAATAATTCATCGTCACAGGGACTAAATCCAATTATTAATCAAGCTAATATGTTTTCCTCGCCAATTGATTATGTATGTATTTATTTAATTTATTTGTAGTTGATATTTTTAGCATTGTAATTAATTAAATATGTTTTTTAACAGGATCGATTGTATGTTCCTGAAAGTCTTCCTCACGAAATACCACCGGCTAATCTCGGAGAAGGTACAAGTAAAGATCCATTTTTAAACTGTAAGTAATTTATATATTGTCATACTGAATATTTTAATTAATAATATTAAAATTTATATGCTTATAATTGATATAAATGTACAGATAGAGATACTGATCCGTATAGAGAAGACGACGAGGAAGACCAAGAAGACGACGAGGATATGGACGACAATGAAGATTAAATTATTTAATTTTATTTGTAAATAAAATTACTGAGTACTGTTTAAATTAAATTTTGTATCACTGTTCCAATTAAATAAAGTTGATTAATTACTGAATTTTGATGATAATTTGATTAATTTTAAATTAATTAGCTAATTATTATATTAATTATTAATTAGGAGTAAAATTTATTTAAAAAATGAAAAAAATTGGTTAATTAGCATATTGACGCCTGTGCAGGCGTCAATATGCTTGGCATATTGACGCCTGTTTAGACGTCAATATGTTAAGCATAATGTCATCGTCTTCGATACTGACGTCTCATTTCGACCGCACACGCCGTCGAAATTTTAATCTTTACGCCAGGATAGACGTCAATATTTAAAATTAAGCGGAAGGTTTTCGACACGCGTTTTCGACGGATTCACTGCCATCAGAATGCATATATTTACTCCCTCCGACGTCAGAATTTCTTTATAATCTGCCGTCAGAATTCCAACGATGTGTTGTAGTGATAATAATAATAATAATAATAATAATAATAATAACCATCATCATCATCATCATCATCATCATCATCATCATCATCATCTTGCTTGAGGTTCAGAGTAGTGCAATCTGATTCGGTGTTTCTCTTTGTTAGGTGCAACTCCGACGCAGGGGGGGATGGAGGACTATAAAAGATAATCTAACACTCAAGTTACTGTATTTCCAATATGGGGGTAATGAAATTGGAACTTGAGTTTAGGACTGTCCAAAATTCGAATTACACCGAACCAAATCAAATTATTCGGTTTGGTTCGATTTAAACAGTATTAGGTTCGGTTCTTGAACCGGTGTGATTACTTTAGTGGGATTAGTTGTGTTGTCCTTAGGATTTGAGGTGAGAGAGTGCTCTTGGTAGGGTCACCTTAGTAGACGAAAAATGCTGAAGGGAGACGGAGACTTTCGGGTGTGGAAGTGTCTTTAGATAGAGAGCGAAGATTCTCCAGTGTAAATTTCTCATTGTAAGAAAGCAAATTAATCTAGTAAAACTATTTTAGAAATCCTAAGCGGGGTGCTTAGGTAGTGGAGTAGGCATTGAGGCCGAACCACTATAAAACTCGGTGTTTGCATTGCCTATCGTGTATGTATTTGATTGTCTTATTTATTGCTTCTGCTTGTTGTTTGAATTAGTGAATTGCCTAAGTAATGAAGAATTGATTAAAATCGAATTTATGTTTAAGTTTTAAATAATATTATTCACCCCCTCCTCTAGTGTAGGCTATTTCACCAACATTTGGTATTAGAGCAGGTCGTAGATTGAGATTTCACCATCTCATCTCATATTGCTTAGATCTGAGAATGACACTAGAGTCAGTTGTTTCCACACTTCCTAGGTTCGTTGAATCGAACTTTGGTCTTTGAAAGTCTAAGATGTACACCTTCTTAAAGACTAAAGATTTTGGTGTTTATAACATGTTGAAATTTGAATACATTGAACCTAAGATTGACATGCATGATTGGAGTGAATTTGACAAGGAAATGTTTAAATTGAACGGAGATGCCATGAATTGCATATTTTGTGTCATACCAAATAATATCCTTGAAAAAGTCATGCATTGTTCTACGGCTTTTGATTTATGGGCTTGTTTAAATATTTTATATGATTATGCCAAATTCGAAGAGATTGACACTGTTGATTAGGGGTGAGCAAAATTTCCCGATTCATCGAAACCGAACAAAAACCGATTTTACCAAACCGAATTAATTTTGGTTCGGTTTTCGGTTAAAGAAATATTGGATTTCGGTTTTCGATTCGGTTCGGTAAATTAACCGACGGTACGATTAATTTACCGAATTAACCGAATATATATATATATATATATATATATATATATATATATATATATATATATATATATATATATAATAACAATTATATTAGTTGTTGGTATTTGCCTTGGTGGTTAAGTGTAATGTTAAGCTTCCCATCCGCCTAGGTTCAAATCCTAATGTTGTGTAATATTATTTATTTTACATTTGATTATATATATAATATGTGTTAGTTAGAAATAAATTGATAATAAAGTTTGCTAAGATGATTAGAGAGGTAGAAATTAAAGTTTGGTTGCCAAAATACCTGAAGTTGAGTCTTAGCACATGTATGTTTTTTGAAAAAAAAATTGTCTTTTTTTTAATATAATCTTTTCGATTAATCGAACCGAATTAATCGAATTTTTTCGGTTCGGTTTTTAACCGAACCGAACCGATGCTCACCCCTACTGTTGATGAAGGTGGTGATGACAATGGTCACTCACCTACTACTAATCTTGGTTTTGATGCACATAGTACTTCTAGTCAAAGGAGCAACTCTAAGAGCCGAAAAAGAAATGTAATTTGCCACTTGTGCAAAGAAGAAGGGCATGTGAAGAAGAATTGTCCTACCTTGAAGAACAATGCAAAGAAGAGGTCAAATGCTTTCACATTATTATCTCATTCAAGTGAAGCACTCTCTTGCCATGACTAAGTCATTTCAAAAGTTTGCCTCGTTGATGCTAATGATAATGTACACTCTTATCCTTCTAATCATGTTAATTAAAATGGTAGTATTAACTCATCTAGTTCTCATGATATGTCTTGTGATGAATTAGTAGATTAGTGTAAAAATATGTATGTCTTGCTTGTTAAAAAAGATAAAGAAAATAAGAAATTGAAGAAAGAAAACTTGAGTCTTAGTTCTCATTTACATGATGTAAAATTAGAAAATGAAAAGTTAAAAATTAGTTCTTTTAATCCATGTCATGATGCTTTGACTATTGGATTTAATGATTTGAGAACCAAAAATGACAATTTAAAGAATGAAAATAATACGTTGAAAACTTAATTACATGCTTTACATAAATACATAAATGATTTGAAAAATGAGGTTTTGATCTTGAGTATGAAAGTAAATGTTCCTTCCCTTAAGAACTCTAGAAATCAAAATATATTATTTAGAAAATCTCAAAAGAAGAATGTTACCCTTAAGAATGCTCATGCCCATCATCCTTCACATGTCAAACATTTTAACATTAAATCTCATGTCCATACTAAAAATAAAATGAAGAAATTTAATAGACATTTTTTTGTTGTGGTATATTTGGGCATGCAATATATGATTGTTCAATAAAAATGAATCCAAGTATTGTGAAGATACTTTCGGTACCTAAGCCCACTAACCCCCTAAGACCCAAAGATATTTGGGTACCAAAGGTTTCTTGTTCTTTTGTAGGGAGAGCTATCGCACAAGGTTGAAAAAAAATGTGAGTTGAAGTTGACCAAGACTTGAATAAAAAATCTACATTTGATTTCAACTTCAAGTCATCTTGATGCCTAAGTAAAATTAACATCAAATACTTTGGTATCATCTTCTAACCAACATCGATCTACTTAAGTTGGAGTTTATGATACTATGCATGATTCGGTTGAGCTTTGTACGCCTCTTGATATGATTTTATAAATATTTTTTATTTTGATTTCCGGTCTCTTCTGAGACCTATGTGACCTATAACGGGATCTTTGCAACCTATTGTCTTTGAAACCTAGGCTAATTGTGGCCCTTTCAGTTTTTAACCAATAGGAAGGGTTGGAGTGTTGGCTTTAGGTTTTGAACCTTAGCCTTAATCTCGGTTTTGATGGTTTTGATGATAACAAACATGAGACTAATGATTTCATTGAGAATAGCTTTCAGGTTCCATATCAATTAGCGTTCTATGTCCTCGATCGGAAAAATCAAAGAAATCAGAAATCGAAAGGACATTGATCGCCGTGCTCGGGTTCATCGTGGAAAGTTTCTCGAAGATCGACGAGTGCGCCAAAGTCACATTGGACGGGCTCAAAGATCACTTGAAAGCTCTCCAAGTTGATGGTCGTTAAAAGCCGAAACCCGAAAACGAAGCGCGGACGAAATAGGCTGAAGAAATAAACGTCATCATAGGTTCAGTCGACCGGGCGGTCGACCGAATGAAGGTAAAAAAAGTAGCAGAGATACTACGGTCGACCGATGAAAGCCCAAAACGGGCAGTAGCTCGGGCGATCGACCCGTCGGTCGACTGACCTGCTGATACCCGAGACGCGAGATCGCGTCGGTCGATCGATGGGTCGACCGAAGGTCGAGATCGATAGTTTTCCGTCTGGCGGTCAACCCGTCGATCGACCGACCATTCGATCGGCGGTCTGCAACGGATAGTTTTCTATCCGTTGAGCAGCCGTTTCTTCAATAGGGTATAAATATACCCTCATATGATTTTTTTAATTCTCTTCATTCTTACAGAGTTGATTGAGTATTCTAAAGGAAGATTTAGAGCCTTCCAAAAAGATTAGAGCTTGCATGTGCTCAATTCTTGCGGCGACAACTTCTTGCGCACACTCTGCATCCTCAACTCTAAAATTGACTCGAGCTTATCCCCTCGGCGAGTTGGAGGTTCCAAGGCTGTGAAAGGAGCTTGCAATAATTGGTTTTCTCTTTAGACTCCTTCAATTGTAATTTTAACTGTTATTTGAATTATTTTTTTAATTGTGCGTTTGTAAGACCTAGGTTGTTAGGTCTTGTTGTGTGAAGTGGTATCCTCGGTGTAGAAGGAGAAAAGCCACTTGTGTAAACGTAATTTACTAGGATTAGTTCTAGTTGTCCCTTAGGTTGAGGTGGGAAAGTGCTCTCGGCAGTAAGGCGAGATACTTCCGGGTGTGGAAGTGCCTTCAGTTAGAGAGCGGAGACTTTTCGGTGCAAAGTCCTCGTTGTAAGGGAAACCCGAATTAATCTAGTAAAACTAGTTTGGAAATCCTAAGCGGGGTGCTTAGGTAGTGGAGTAGGCATTCACTACAAGAAAATTTGAATTTATCGACCATAATTTTCGACGAAAAGATGTTGTCGAAAATTTTCATTATATTTTCGACGACCCATATCGTCGGAAAGAATTACCGACAAAACTTTTCGACCAAAATGTGTCGAAAAAGTATCATATTATTATCGACGAATTTTCGTCAAAAATTTGGTCGAAAATAAGTTTCGACGGACTTTCTACTCGCAAGTTCGTCGGAAATAATAATGACATGAACTTATCGACCACAACTTCCGACGAAAATCCATCGTCGAAAATTTTCGTTACTTTTTCGACACATTTTGGTCGAAAAGTTTTATCGATAACTCTTTCCGACACTATGAGTCGTCGGAAATATAACGAAAATTTTTGACAACATCTTTTCGTCGGAAATTATGGTCGATAAATCCAAATTTTATTGTATATTTATATATATTTATCAAAAACTTATATGAAAATTTCATGTTATATATGAAAACTCATTAATCTAATAATTTAAATTAAATTTATAATTAATGACACTAAATGTATTCATCACCTTCCATAACTTTTTATATTTCAGGCCAAGATTTAAAATATCGGTACCTATCATCATTTCGGTTAATGATCGGTATCGGTATCGTACGGTATCGTTACCGACATACGGTACGATCCGGTACAAAAATGCATACCAGACAGTTTTTTTTTGCTGTTAAAGTTAACTTTAATAATACATATAATTGATAAAAAATACTTAAATTTAATATTTAAATATCAAATATATGAGTACAATGTTTAAAAGTCGTTTGGTATTATATTAGAATTTTTCGTAGATACAAAAGAATCATTACATTGGAGTTTATAGGACCATACAAGTCCACAACTCAAATGATTCAAAAAATCTCCAGGGGCTCTACCCCCACACCTTTGGCTTAACATCGATCGAGATGATAAATATCGTGTGTCGGTACGATCTTATGTTGCACTACGCAGATTTTTTGGACCTTTTGGGTTGTGGACTTGTGTCGCCCTATATAAACTCCAATGTAATTCTCTTGTATCAATGAAAAACTCTAATACAGTACCAAACAGTATCCAACAACTATTTTTAAGAGTCGTTGGATCATACCATACAGTATTTATCGGTATACCGGTATCGCCCATGTGCCCAACCAACGGCTATAGCCATCATACCGCCCATACCGGATGGTATGTGATAAATACCGCCCGGTATGACCGAGATACTCGGTATTTCTCCCATACCAAGTAGCTTGTATACCGATATATTAAAATACCATTAAATACCGGGCATATCACTTGGTACGGTATGAATTTTAAAATTTCATGCTCTATTCCCTCTATTCCATACACGCACACCTTTTCTTCCCTCTCGTTACCGCGCTCATTCCTTCTACTACTCACCACGCCTCTTCTTCGCCCTCCTCACCGCGCACACCTTTTCTTCCCTCTCCTCACCCGCTCATTCCATCTGCTCCTCACCGCCCTCTTCTTCACCCTCATCACCGCGCCTCTTTCTCGCCCTCCTCACTGCCCTCTTCTTCGCCCTCCTCACCGCGCTCATTCCCTCTGCTCCTCGCCGTCCTCTTCTTTGCCCTCCTCACCGCGCTCATTCCCTTTCCTCCTCACCGCCCTCTTCTTCGCCCTCATCACCGCGCCTCTTCCTCGCTCTCCTCACCGCCCTCTTCTTCGCCCTCCTCACCGCGCTCATTCCCTCTGCTCCTCACCGTCCTCTTCTTTGCCCTCCTCACCGCGCTCATTCCCTTTCCTCCTCACCGCCCTCTTCTTTGCCCTCATCACCGCGCCTCTTCCTCGCCCTCCTCACCGCCCTCTTCTTTGCCCTCATCACCGCGCCTCTTCCTCGCCCTCCTCACCGCCCTCTTCTTCGCCCTCCTCACCGCGCTCATTCCCTCTGCTCCTCAGCGCCCTCTTCTTCACCCTCCTCATTGTGCCTCTTCTTCGCCCTCCACACCGCGAAGAAGCCTGTTGCTGCCATTGGTGTTCTGAAACAAAGTGGTTGTGCCTTCCTCGACGGCGAGCTTGTCGGCGGAGTCCCGGCTTGCTGTGGTAGATAGCTCTACTTTCAGCTAAATTGAATTCCGCATAGCTTTGCTATCCTATACTTCTTTGCAAGTCTGGAGTGAAAATTCAGGTATTTGATGCCAATCCTTTATTAAAGTGCCACCCCTAGGTGCATGCACAAATTAACCTTTATTAAAGTAGATATAAGAATGATAGATGTAAAGATTACAGAGAGAGTTTAATTACTTAAGTAGCAGTTAAAACTTAAAAGCTGAACATACATGAGAGGAGATCTTTTATCATCCATCTGCTTTATCTTTTTGCAGGTTCTTTTGCAGTTATGAATTTAATCACAGATTGCTTGAATTGATCTGTATATCTACCTTAATAATGAAATCAATATATCTAGTAGATTAATTTGTGTAAATTATTGTTAATTGTATACCACATAACTATATTTAGCTACAATTAGAAAAAGTATATAACACCTTAGACAATAAAAAACTGCCAACAATATTTTAATGTCTGATATATATATAAGACATGTTTGAATTATTTGGTTTGATGCTCTCAATTAGTTGTAACCCTAGAAAGTAGGAAGAAAGAGGTCATGCATGTTTTTGGATAATTAAGTTAACTAGAAAGCACTTTATATAGTTAAAATTTTAATAGTTTAATATGCATATATATATATAAAGTTGGTTTGATTCATCCCAAAAACCTCTGGAAGGAATTAACCATTCAAAACAACATCAGCAAGTAATTATACTGGACAACAAATTAAACAATAGTTAATTACAATCAATCAATCATGACATAATCAATTAATGAAAGCTTTAATAGATTAGAACATAAAATTTCAGAAGACTGCATCAAGATATAAATAAAACTTCACAAACTTTAATCAAGTGTATGTATTTGTGATGGATCACAAGATCAATTCCAAAAAATGTACTGAGGCTACAATCTTAACTAATTTAAGCTAAATATATTATAGATTAAGTTAATTACAAGCAGATAAGTGCACAGCCTGATCAGTTAATTATTTGCCTCATGCCATTTGCTCAACTATCTACTAGCTTCTCCTTTCTCAAGTTTAGTCCTCCTCAATCTTTTGTAGTAGTCGAACAAACACATCTTGCCATATTAATTAATGCGGTCTTCCCAATGTAATCTCAAGGTTTGGCTTATTTGGGTTTGATGTCTCCAAAATGCATGATGAGTGCATTTCATCATACAACATTTCCAAGTTTTTGGGTTGCATTCCAAGCTACTGCAAATAGAAATTATATTAAGTAATTTAATCTAATAAATAAGTAATTATATATGTACGTAGTATCAATCAAAATTTTAACTATTCATTCTAATAAATGATCTAGAAAATATATACTACCTTATGCTTCATGCTTCCTGCAGTACTTGAGTCTTTTGCCATGCCATTGTAAATGCTTCCTCTGTGTAAAACATCTTAAGTTAATTGTAGCAGCATAGAAAGTGATGATTTCCTATTTCTTTTTTCAATCATGAGTTCAGCTTCATGATACTATGATTTATGCTAAGTAATATATAAGTTATTGGTCATGCATGTACTTAATTAACTAGCCAATTATTTATAAAATCTGGAAGAACTAAACGTCCTTTGGATCAGATATATTTTCCACAAGTACTACTTGCAATATTATATAAGCCCCTTTAATTATCATCTGTTTTTAAAATTAATTAAGACCATATTTATATATATTGTCTCACAATTCAGATTCCTTCAAGCTGAAGGAGTGGTAGAACCGTAGAAGGTCAATTAATACTCAAGGGGTAATAAGTACTGTATCTTTATACTTTTTCACTGTACTATTTTAATCAGAAAAGCAAACAAAAACAAACAAAAAACTAATTAAGCTTACATATTTTTACACAATTGACTGATTGGAAAATAATATTCAAGTAGGCTAGTTATATGATGAAATTGATACACACACATACATATAAATATGCATGTAATTAACTTTGCTTTAATTGTTCAAGGTAAAGCAAGGAAGACAATTTTGATTGCTATGCTTAAAGATTCCCTTAATTGCATTTATTTCCTTAATTAATTGATTCTATATGTCCCCAGTTTAACTAGTTGAAATTTTGCAACAAGCTTCAAATAACAGTAATATATATGCTGCACCATCCGGATTGATATATTACTAGAGATCATTACTGAAAAAATAGGTAGATATATATGTGGCTTCTTGTTTCAATACATATGCATGACTCCACAATTCTGCACTATATATATATAGTCATTAATTTCAACTGTTGAAATCTGTGTACTGATTAGCTTAAACTACAAATGTTGTGGTAGATAGCTCTACTTTCAGCTAAATTTGTTTTCTTAGACATTCTTTTCATGTCTAAACTTCACTCGGCTAGGAATTTGTGATATTTATTAGCATTAGATTAATAAATGGTGAGATGTTCCTTCCAATAATCCAAGTGTTTGCTGCAATAAACTCATATTAGCTTATATGAATAAGAAAGAAACAAAATAAGGTAAGAGGTGAAGAAAGAACAACTAGAGTAATGTGTCACAAGTCTGCTAATTAACAATTTGACACTATTAGCAAATCATTGGGCTGAAACATTTGTTTAGATACCTTGTATGCAATATATGGAATACCTTTACAAGTTGCTAGAATTGTTTACATGTTCTGTCTAACAGAGTCACTGGCATTGGAACTTATGTGAAATAAATTAGATACAACTTCTCTTGGAGTTACCTTTTGTTGAACTTATTAATCAGAATGTCATTTAGAAACAACCTTAAAAGTGCAATAATGCAGCATGTCTATGTTTGTAATCTTACTAATCATCACCTCATGCAGCATTTATTCATTCACTTTGTACTTGTATGCTTTCTCAGGCAATTACTAGCAAGGGTGGGTATTTTCTTGAAGCTCCAGTCTCTGGCAGCAAAAAGCTTGCTGAAGATGGTCAATTAGTAATTCTAGCTGCTGGAGAGAAGGTGCACCAGTGACTTTTCCTTATTTATCTTCTGTCCTGATATATTACAATAAAGATCAAGTACTTCTTTAAGACCTTTACATGATTTTTTACTTCCTTTTCCTACTATGATGATATCATCAGCAAAACATAGATGATTCAACTCAAAATCTCTTATTTTGCAAACACAGATGGAAATTCCAGAACATAGATTATGGATGTATAACCGGAATAATCCTGGTCGTAGGGGCATCAGACAAGAATTCATTGATGGGGTTGACACTTTTATAGAACATGCTCGTGGATTGAAACAGTATGAGAGGGAGGGAACCATTCGATGTCCATGTGTGAAATGTCATAGAAAAGGGTGCTTGTTGTCACCGGATGAGGTCCAATACCATTTATATCGATGGGGGTTCAAACCCAACTATTGGTATTGGACTGACCATGGGGAGGTTGAACCTGATGAGAACAACGAGGTGACACTTCAGAACAATTACAATGCTGAAAGTACACCAAATGCTGAACATCCCTTGCATAGATATAGAGATATGGTTTTAGATGTAGCTAGGCAAGAGCATGGGCAAGCATTCAGGGATTATGAGAATGACACAGTCGATCAACAGTCTAATGAAGAACTGCCAAATGCCGATGCTCAACAATTTTATGACTTGTTGTCGGAGTATAACAAACCATTATATGCGGGTTGTGAGCATCACTCTCCATTATCTGTGGCAGTTAGGATGATGAGTACTAAATCCGACTATAACATCCCTCAAGAAGCCATTATTGAGATTTTGCAGTTATGGTCTGATACTATTCCGTCTGCCCAAAACTTTCCAAAAACATATTATGATGCCAAAAAGCTAGTGTCAAGGCTTGGATTGTCTGTAGAAAGAATAGACTGTTGCGTTAATGGTTGCATGCTATATTATAAAGATGATGCCAACGCAAGAGATTGCAAGTTTTGTCATGCTCCTAGATATAAAAGAACTACTATTGGGAGAGTTCAGGCTAAAGAAGTGCCAGTGAAGAGAATGCACTACTTGCCTCTAATACCTAGGTTGAAGAGGCTTTACGCCTCAATGAGTACAGCACCACATATGAGATGGCATTACGAGAATCGTAGACCTAGGGGTGTTATGTGTCATCCGTCAGATGGCAATGCTTGGAAAGAGTTTGATCATAGGTATCCAGATTTTGCACGTGATCCGTGAAATATAAGACTAGGATTATGTGCCGATGGATTCAATCCATTTAGTCAATCAGCATCTCCTTATTCTTGTTGGCCTGTAATTGTTACCCCATATAACTTGCCCCCTCAAATGTGCATGACAATGCCATATATGTTCCTGACATGTATAATCTCAGGACCAAAAAATCCAAAGCGTATGATTGATGTTTACTTGCAGCCACTAATTGATGAGTTAAAGTTATTATGGGAAGTTGGGGTTACTACATACGATGTGTCATTGAAGCAAAATTTCATCATTGAAGCTGCACTGATTTGGACAATTAATGATTTCCCTGCTTATGGGATGTTGTCAGGATGGAACACTTCTGGGAAATTAGCTTGCCCTTACTGTATGAATTTTAGCAAGGCATTTACCTTGAAGTATGGCAAGAAGAACAGTTGGTTTGATTGTCATCGGCGATTCCTATATCCTGACCATTCATACAGGTCCAACAAAAATAGTTTCTTCAAAAGACGTACCGACTATGATCATCCACCTCCAACATTCAATGGGGAGTACGTGTATGCATTGGTTTCGAACTTGCAAAAGGTAACTGATCAACCTACTAATATTAGAATTCCTGGGTACGGTGTTGACCACAATTGGACTAAAAGGAGTATATTCTGGGACTTACCATATTGGAAGGATAATTTGACGCGGCACAACTTAGATGTTATGCACATAGAGAAGAATATTTTTTATAACATTTTTAACACTATTTTGGATATGAAGGACAAGACAAAAGATAATGTCAAGGCTAGGATGGATTTGGAAGAATATTGCAACCGGAGTGAGCTACATCTAGTCACAACACCGAATGGGCAAGTCGTGAAACCAAAGGCTAAGTACACATTCACAACATCTCAAAGAAGAAGTATATGTGACTGGGTTAAACAACTTCGGATGCCTGATGGTTATGCAACAAATATGTCACGGCGGGTTGATAGTAGCAATGGAAAGTTTTTAGGGTGGAAGAGTCATGATTGTCACATTTTCATGGAACAGTTGTTGCATGTTGCATTTAGAGAATTACCAGAACACATTTGGAAGCCCCTAGCTCAGTTGAGTCAATTTTTCAAGGACTTGTGTTCTACGACTCTAACAATCGATGAATTGGATAAAATGGAAAAGAACATTCCAATTATTTTGTGCAAGTTGGAGAAAATTTTTCCCCCGGGTTTCTTTGATGTTATGGAGCACTTGCCAGTACATTTGATACATGAGGCACGAAATGGAGGACCCGTACAATTTAGGTGGATGTACCCGTTCGAGAGGTAAATGAGTTTAACATTGTTCAATAATTAAATGTTGCGAATATCATTAACATAACATAGTCGTGCATATATGTCCATGTCAGGTTTCTTGGAAAGGTCAAGAGAACCGTGAAGCAGAAAGCTCAAGTTGAGGGATCAATATGTGAGGCATATGTTCGTCGCGAAACTACTACTTTTTGCTCGTTCTACTTTGAATCACATGTCCCAACTGCAAGGACGAGAGTTGCCCGAAATGATGACGGTGGATTAAATAGCTCAAATTCAGCAACCTTATCGATTTTCAATAAACCTGGGAGGCCATCAGGAGCATGTTCGACTAGGTTGTTGGACGACGTTGAGCGAAAAGCTGCACATCTACACGTCTTACTAAATTGTGAGGAAGTGCATAAATTTTATGAGTAAGTTAAACAAACTCCCAAAAACTTTATTTAAAATCTATATTATGTTGATTTTTAACAGAATTTTTTGTTACTACTCGTAGCCATTTCCTTAACTTCAAGAACATTGGTCCAGAAAATGCAAATGAAATGGTGAATCTAGAATTTGCAGATTGGTTCAAGAGTTATGTAAGTGCCTTGACCTTTAATTACAAATTATCCCCATATTAAAATATCTAACAACTTAACGTCTACTATGCTAGGTCCATGATTCAAGTGATGAAATCACTAATGAATTACTGAAAGACTTGGCTCTGGGTCCCAATCGAGAGGTTAAGACATGGCAAAAGTTTTTTGTTAATGGCTATAAATTTCACACACAAGCATGGAGTGAAGGTAAGAAGACAGTCAATAGTGGCGTTTGGGTTAAAGGCATGAATGGGGAAGGCGGCGAGGATGACTTTTATGGGATTTTGAAGGAGATTGTAAAATTAGAATACCCCGGTCTCCCTATGAAGCAAGTTGTCTTATTTATATGTGAGTGGTTCGATCCTACTCCGGGACAGGGGACACGTACAGTTCATCCAGAGTTTAGGATTATTGAGGTTAAGCACAATCGAAAGTATGCAAAGTACGATCCATTCATCGTTGCACATCAAGTACGACAAGTGTACTATGTTCCATACCCCGGTCATATTAAGAACAAAGAGCAATGGTGGGTTGTCATTAAAACCAAAGCAAGTGGTCGAGTTGAAATTGAAGATTCATTGGAAGTAGCATATCAAAATGATGAGCAACTAAATATTAGACCAGTAATTGCCGATGAAATTGTCGAGCCTTTGATTGATGATAACAACATTTTAGAAGATGTACAAATGACAGAGTTATATGATGTTGACGAGGATAATATGAATGATAATGATGTGGGAGGCTTAGAAGTTAGTGATGGTGAAAACAATGGTGAGGCTTAGAAGAATTACTTTGTTTTCTTTACTATATTGAAATATGAATTGTAATTGACAGCTTTAATATGTAAGCATTAAAATTATTTATGTTATACATGACACATTATTAATCATGATTATGTTATGTGCAGATGTCTGCCGATCCACCTCGTCGTCCCCCATATAAGCCCCCAACAGTTAGGGGTGGCATTGCTCGCAAACATGGAAAATCAACCAGCAATAATTCCCAAGAGCATGGTAGAGGTGCTGTACCACCTGAGGGACGACGTACCTTTCCAAGTGTCTCAGCCCCTGTTAGAAATCTTTCAGCCTTTCCATCACCGCATCCATTACCAGATTTGAATAATATTGATTTTGGTGTTCTAACGAGTTTAATACCGAGTTATGCAAATCTTCTACGTTCTACATGCCCTCAACAACATGCCTCGCAGGTATGACTGATATCATTTATGTTCTGTTCTTCTGGGGTAAGACTTGTGCATCTTACCAAGATTACTATCATCACATAATTATAGGGTCTTTTATTAATTTTCTTTTTATTGTTTCTAATCAAGCTTCTTTTTTACCTTCTTCTGCCTCCCCTAACACCACTAATATGTATTGGCCTTAATATATGCAGCAAAGGACCTATAAAAAAGTTGCTTAGCTAAGGATATCTAGAATTACCTGCAAGTGCCC
Source organism: Canna indica (assembly GCA_034359265.1). Taxonomy (NCBI): domain Eukaryota; kingdom Viridiplantae; phylum Streptophyta; class Magnoliopsida; order Zingiberales; family Cannaceae; genus Canna; species Canna indica. The sequence goes on along the minus strand of CP136891.1, from coordinate 65,854,662 downwards.
TAATCCATCAAGCATTAGAATGTCTGGTGAAACACCTCTATAGAGGATGAAATTCTGATCTTCAACATTAGGTATCAACCAGTGTTCATTAAAATAATAGGAAGTCTTTCAACTGGGAAGTGACAGGGTTTCGGGCCATTTCGATTTAGTTATCAACCAGTGTTCTACAGGTCATCAAGTGAAGATTGGGCATGATGATACCAATTGCATTAAATGAGAATGTCAATGAGGGCTTTGATTTAGTACTCAGGAATCCAGCTTACATGATTGTGAAGGATAGACTGATAGCAAATCTGTACAATGAGCAGGAAATGGATGGTAAAATTGCTCCATTTCATACTTGGTAATTTTAGAATAGTGGGTATGAAACTGCTTAAGGAATTTACTCGGGAAATTGAAATTGTAACCATATGATCTGATTTCTATTTTACCTATTTTTATACTTAAAGGTAATAAAATGTGTGGACTCTGGAACATTTGTATATCATGCATTGAAGTACATGTACAGAACTGCTTTCTAATTTCAGAATACAACACAAAGAGTAGAGGCATAACACAGTAATAAGTTGAGGGGGTCAGGAGGAAGAACAATAGAGATAGAGTGATCATGGAGGAGGAGGATCTATTTGGCTAGAATAACATTTTAAACTGGTCTATATATAAAGCAATTCCATGGAAGCATACAAACCTAATTAAGCCACCAACTAGAAGACAGATTAATTAGCTAAAAAAAAGACAGTTTAATTAGATGAAAAAATTAACAACAAGAACCTATGGAAGCATACAACTCCAGAAAACATCACTTCAAGACTGAACTACCAACTAGAAGCCACCACAAACCTAATTAAGCCACCAGTGATGTTTTTAAAATTGCTGGTTCAGTGATGAAGTAGAAACTATTAGCACTCATTCTGTGATGAAGAAGCCACATCACTGTATAATATTATTATTACATTACTTACCATGTCTTTTAGCACTCATTCTTCCTAATCTATTAGACAATCAGTGTAGGCTTTGGTCGCTAGGGAAAGGTGAAGGATCAATGGAGAAACTTGATGCATGTAGTTAGATTTTAGCATTTGCAACTTCAACATGGTTTGAGTTTGTGCTCTTTTCAAAGTAGAAACTTCCATACCTATATGTATGTACAAGAACAAGGAGAGTAATTTCCTATTTTAAAGTGCAAAAAGCTTTTTATATGTAGAATTTGACTTAATTAAAGACTGAATGCAAAGTAGATTACTATTATATTTAGAACAATTTGCCTATATAGCATCATGCTTCATGGAGTCAACTAGTTCCTTTGATCTGATCATACAAAGCATAGCAATCGGATTCAGATGCAAATTCCAATATGATAAGTCCTAGATTTAAGCTATTTTACTTTCAGAAAACAATAATAATCATGTCAACATTGTAATAAGAGGAGCTGTCAACTATTTTTTGCCCATCTGAAAAGGATACTTCTGTGAGCGCATCAATAATGTGACTTAGTTGTAATATTGTCAATTTGGAGAAAATCCATTAAGTAGTGTTCTGTGTAACAATATGCAGTTAAATCTATCTATAGAATAATATGGATGACAAAAGAGAATCAGTATGTCTGGTTCCAGTTGACACCCTTACACCAAAAAATACTTTTTTGAATTTTTTTTAGTGTTGTTAGATAGTTGGTATTTATAATTGATTGTTTGGTATTGTCTATATGATGCCTTCTCCATATATAGGTTCCATCAATGGGGTACACTCAGCGATCTCTACCAGATGTTCCTTCATTCTCACTGAACTTATTAGACTCGGAGGAACCACATATGGCAGGCATTGGCGATGGTTCGCAACCAGTGGCCCATGAGGCACAGGTAGATGGTGCATCACCATCTACTTCTGCTCCTTCACATGTCTCAAATATTCCGTCATCTTCATCAGTGGTTGGACCGGAGGAACCTAACTATACCAGGAAAGTTTTCTTACAGCCAGAGGGTGATGATGGGTAACTTAGAAATTTTTCGCTAGAACTTAGAAATTTATATTGTTTTCCTACAACCAGTTATTATATATGACCTTGTGGGTCCACTTTTTGCCAAATTTTGTCCATCGAAGCCTGGTACATCTCATATATCCACTATCATCATTAATAGGTTTGATGATGCCTATGAATCTTGGACTAAAATTCCTGAGGCTACACGAAGGATATGGTTCCGTGAATGGAAGGTATGAACAACTATATAGTCATTGTAGTAACATATATCATATCAATTTAGCATTTAACTTTTTATTATTATTGTCTTGCAGAAGCACATATATTGGGAGCCTATGCACGAGGATCATATGTGGCATGCATTCAACAAAAAGGGCAGTAGTCGTTTAAGTGATATGTATTGTGCGCTACGAAAATCTAACAAGAGGCCGCATTGGATTGGGACAGAGATTTGGGAGGGACTCCGACAAATTTGGTCCACTGAGAAGCACAAGCAGAAGTCGGAGCGAGGAAAGAAGAATCGTAACTCCGAAAGAGGAGGTAGTCTTCACACTGGAGGTTGTATATCGTTCGGCACACATAAAATGCGCATGGTAAATATCTTATGACATGTTTTAAATCATTAGTGTATTTTTCTAGCTGAAAAAAAAAGATTTAATTGTCTAAATTAAACTCTTGTTTATGTTTGCCAACGTAGACGCGGGAATTAGGAAGGGAACCCATGCATGCGGAGATGTTTTCTCGCTTTCATAAGAAAAAAGCTGATGGTAGCTGGGTTGAACCACGGGCAAGACATAGTTATGTAAGTTTATGTTTAAATAAGTTAATCACTTCATTGTTTATTTATTAGTTTGAGTTTCAATAAAAATGTATTCGTATTTGTGTGTAGGATCGGTATGAACAGGAGAGTTCCCAGTCCGAGACGTCCGAGACTCAATCTCAGAGCGAGGATGGAGGCATCCCTACATCGGGCACTCAGGAGTGTGATGTCGATAAATGGTCAAGGGCTATCGGCGGTCCAAACAAGAGGGGTCGCCTTTATGGGATGAGCTACCAGAAGTTGTCAATAAATTTGAATGTGGAGTATGATCGACCCATGTCATCTCGCAGTTGGGAGGAGCAAATGGATCAGATGCGGAGTCATATAACACAGCTCGGCACGAGTATGAAGGAGCAGGTTGAGCGAGTTTTGTCAGTGCGTCAGCAGGAGCAACTTACGCTACAACAGTCGATGGCCCAACTCATGCAACAACAAGCAACTCTACAGATGGCGCAAAACCAACAGTTCATAGCGGCCATGAAGAAGGATTTTGAAGTGATGTTGAATCAACGTCTTAATCAACTTCAACATCCTCGACATATTTCTGATGACGATTGCTATCGTCCGCAACCGATGGGAGATGATGATGATTAGGACGACGGTCCGCGGGGTAACAATGAGTTTCTTGATGAAGACTGATCATGTGTGAAATGTTTTGAATACTGTTAGTACTTGAATATTCATTATTTTGAATGGATGATAAAATAGATGTTTTAAAATATATTTTGAATGGATGATACTTTTGATGGATGATAAATAATATATTTTGGATCATATTTTGAAAGTTTTAGATTATTATTGTACGTGATGATTGTTAATATTACAGGTCTTTTAATTTTGGTTTACTAATTTTTTTAAAAAAAAATCTTAAAAGTTTCGACGAAATTCCGACAACATGTCGTCGAAAATTACCGACGAACCTGTTGTTGGAAACACGTCCTAATTTAGTCGGTAAGTTGTCGGTAATTACCGACCACTTTCCGAATAAAATATGGTAGGAAAATAGTCGGTAATTATCGACCACATTTCGACAAAACTTTGGTCGGTATTATCGAGGAACTACCGACAGCTTTTCGATTAAAATTTTGGTCGGTAATTATCGACAATATTTTTTGTCGATAGTTTGTCGGTACCCGTTTCGACCAAGGTTTTACCGACGCATATATTGGCGTCGGTAACCAGTTGAAATTTGGTCGGGAAATCAATGTTTCCGACCAACTTCCGACCACTTTTCGACTATAATGATTGTCTGAAATCAACTTGTTTCTAGTAGTGATTGGGGCCGAACCATTATAAATCTTGTGTTTGCATTGTTATTTTAAATTGTTTGTGATTAATTACTTTATCTTGCTTCCGCATTCAATCGCATAATTGCAACATGCCTAACTAATCTAAGAAAACGATCAAAATTGGGATTTAGGCTAATAGACTTAGTAAACACACTATTCACCCCCCCTCTAGTGTCGCCATTTCGCATACATTTGGTATCAGAGCAGGTTGTAGATTGTGATTTCACCATCACTTCTATAATTCGTCTCGATCTTGAAATGGCTCTAGAGTCGGTAGCATCTACACCTCCTAGGTTCGATGACTCGAACTTTAGTCTTTGAAAGTATAGGATGTACAATTATTTAAAGACTAAAGGTTTTGGAGTCTTTAACATGCTACATTGGGAATTCATTGAACCTAAGGTTGACATGCATGCTTGGAGTGAATTAGATAAAAAAATGTTCAAGTATAATGGAGATGCCATGAATTATATTCTTTGCACATTACCAAATGACATCTTAGAAAAAGTCATGCATTATTCTTCGGCTTTTGATTTATGGGTCTCGTTAAATATTTTATATGATTATGCCAAAATCGAAGAAATTGACACGTTTAATGAAGGTGGTGATAACAATGGTCACACACCTACTACTAATCTTGGTTTTGAAGCCTATAGCTCTTCTAGTCAAAGAAGTAGCACCAAGAGCCGAAAAAGAAGAGTAATCTGTCATGCTTGCAAAGAGAAGGGGCATGTGAAGAAAAATTATCCAAGCATGAAGAACAAAACAAGGAAGAGGTCAAGTGCTTCCACCTCCACCTCTCACACATTTGAAGCACCCTCTAGCAATGACTATGAAGATACTTCAAAAGTTTGTGTCATAAGTACCAAAGATGAGGTACACTCTTCTCCTTCTAGTCATAATAATAATAATATTAGTACTAGCTCATCTAGTTCATTCAATATGTCATATGAAGAACTAGTTGATGAATGTCAAAAAATATATGCCTTGCTAGTTAGAAAAGATAAGAAAAACAAAATGCTAAAAAAGGAAAATGTCATACTTAATTCTCATTTGCATGAATCCAAACTAGAAAATAAAAAATTGAAATCTAGTTCATTTGATTCATGTCATGATAATGTAGAACTTGAGCTTAAGGACTTAAGCTCAAGAATAACAATTTAGAAAAAGAGAATTGCATGTTAAAATCTCAATTACATGCATTATATAAATCCATGAATGAAATGAAAAGTGAGATTACTTTTTTGAATAAGAAAGTAAATGAATTAAAAAATGCTTCATTTCCTAAGAACACTAGAATGAAAAATGTTTATGTAAAGAATGTCAATGTTCATCATCATTCCCATGCTAAGCATTCTACCATTAAACCTCGTACTCAAAAGAAAAATATTTTTTCTAAGAATGTTCATACTCATCATGTTTCACATATAAGCATTCAAAAATTAAATCTCATGTCCATGTTAAAAATGAAAAGAAAAAATTTCATAGACATTGCTTTTGTTGTGGTGTATATGGGCATGCCATCCATGATTGCGCATTAAAGAGAAATTCAAGTGTAGCTAGGACACTTTGAATTCCTGAGCCCTCTAACCCCCAATGACCCAAAGCTATTTGGGTACTAAATGTATCATGCTCTTTTGTAGGGGGAGGAACCACACAAGGGTAAAGAAATTGAAGGATTGAAGTTGACGTTAGATCTTAATGAGAAATCTCCAAGAGATTACAACTTCATATCACCTTGATACCTTAGGTAAAGTTGGCATCAAAACTATTCCGGTATCATCTCCTATATCCCTTTGCTTTATCTAAGTTGGAGTTATGATACATGCTTAAAATTGATTGATTTTCCCCGCTCTTAATATATTTCAAAAACTTTTTTGATTTTTGATTTCACGGTCTCTTCGGAGACCCAAGTGGCCTATAATGGGCCTAAGCGACCTTGCGATTCTAAATCGTAGGCACATTGTGGCCTTTCGGTTTTCAACCAATAGGAAGGGTTGGAGATCATATTTTTTCATTTATTATCTTTGTGATCTCTTAAAATTCGTTTTGATTTCACTCGATTTTATTTTGAAACGAATTTGAAACCATTTAGCAAAGTGAAATTTGATAATGATACTTGATGCTTCTCTCTGCTTTTTGGTTGAGTTAGCTTGCTAAGTAGCTATATTTTCTCTAAAAACATTAGTGTAGCTTACTTGCAAGTTATAAATATTTTAGGAAGACTAATTAGGAAGAAAAAGATTAGTTTGGCCAAATTATCATGAATAGGGTATAACCTTGGTAAATTTAAAATCTTAATGTTATACCTCAATGCTTAAGATTAAAGTATGTCTCTATACTCATGATTAGAATTACATGTTAAAATCCTTGAATTCTCATGAGCAATTAGAACTTTAGTACTTAGACAAATTTCATTGAATGCAACTTGTTCTAGGTAAATATCTATTATTAGAGACCTTCTTGTAAGTCCAAACTAGTTTAACATAGGTAGAGATCTTATTTCTCAAATAGTTCATATCTTAAGATCTATTAGATTCATTTAGATATCATGAAAACTCATTTAAAATGAATCTTTACTATCTAGCATAGGTTAAGGTTTTAAAATGAAACTTTGCATCGAACCTTGCTATGTAGTATGTTAGCTTGCTAGTAGTCATATTATTTTATTATGATACTAAGAAGTCTACTTGCAAGTTAAGAATTGGAAAGCTATGTTATCTAAAATAAAATGAAAAAAGATATGAAAAGTTGGGCAAATTTTCAAGAAAAATGTATGAATTTGATTTTGTAAAATTTTAGTATAATTCTTGAATTATCCATGTTAAATGATGTCTCTATGCTCATGACTATTTTTACATGACAAATCCTTGAATTTTCATGAGTAGAAAAAATCTTGATCACTTAGCTCATTTTATGATACCATGATATTTATGAAATCGAACTAGGTTAAAATTCTTCGTTAGAGACTTTATTTTAAGTTAAAAACTTGATAAACATGTTTAGATACACATATCACATGAGTATAGGTATCTAAAATTGAAAAATCGTATCTAGATGAACAATGTGATATCTATATCACTTTAGGGAACTTAAACATGAAAATGTTTGACCAAGTCAACAAATTGACTTGGACACTTGATTTAAGTCCAAAACTTTATAAACATGTTTAGGAATAAGTATAACATGTTTCCAAGCACTTAGAATTGAAAATTCATATGGATATGGATAAAATGACAATAGAGGTTAATTCATGATTACCTCTTTTTAACCTAGTTGAACCAAGTCAACAAGTTGACTTAAATGTCTCATTTATGATCTATATTTGAGAAACATATTTTGATTTACTCATGTTAAGTATCCATAGGTTTAAATTTGAAAAATCATGAGTAAATGTTAAGATTGAAACTTAGCAAGTTTCATGATAACTAGCTTAGTTTTGAATGAAACCATGCTAGGTTGATATCTTGACTTAAGAATATAATTTTCATCTCAAAATTGACATACACTCTTTACATGACCATTATATGGTGTCATAAAAGTTTGAATGAAAACTAAGCATTCTTTGAAAATAACTGAAAAATTATGGAATTGTCATTTGTTCAACAATTGGTATCACCAATTTCAGTTATTTCAAGAGAAATATAGAAAAATTATTTTCAGATGATTCTTAAAACTACATATTCATTGAAAAATCTAGTATGTTGTGTAAAAATTTCAAAAAGTTTCATCAAGAATCTAATTTATAGTGAAATTTTGAAGTTAGATTTTTAAAATGCAAAGTATCATTTTTTTGAAATATCAATTTTTTTCAATACTTTGATTTTTCGGAAACTTCAAATGAAAGTTCATGAATACCATTTGGATTCCATTTCTAATATCATTCACACAATTTCATGAGTAAAATCATTCATAGGAATGATTTTGAAAATTTGAATAATAACTAGAAATATTCACTTCTTTCATTGAGAAGAATATAGGATGAAAAATGTTCTTTGAGAATTCTTTTGAGTTCAAACTTCATTCATGTATTTCAAATGACCATTCAATATGTGGTATCAAAATATTTTTTCACCAAAAAATTGGTACCAAAATTTTTCATTGAAACTATGGTTTTGTATAAATTTAAAAGTTTAATTTTTCATTGAAAATATGGTTTTGTATAAACTTAAGTCAACAAAGTGAATTAAAATTTTTATATTAAGCCCAAACTTTATTCATAGACTTATATTATCTCATGTTAGATGTCCGAATGCCTAAATTTGAGAAAACATGAGTAGATAGCAAAACTTGAGACTTAGCATTTTCATAGTTTTCATGCTTATTTCAAATAAAAACATGCTAAGTTCATATTAGGATTAAATGACATTAGTTTCACTTCAAACTTGATATACATGATTTAAAATGACTATATCTTTGTATTTTGAAATTTGAATGGATCTAAAAATGTCATGAAAAAAAAAAAATAATATTCATTTTGAGAACTTACATGATTTTGTTTTGAATTGTATCTATCACTCTTTTCATATCATGTATGATTTTATTTCTCATTAAATACTTGTTTTTCATCCCTTTGGTTGAGATTTTCATGTTTCATGAAAAATACTCCGTAGAGTCTCAACTAAAAATAATTGTGTTTCATTCCTTTGATTACATTGACCTTTCTTACCCTTTTTGATTGATGTCAAAAGGGGAAGAGAAAAGTTTAGGTATAAAGGGAGAGAAAAGTTTAAGAAAATATAAGAGAAAACTATAGGTAAAGGGGAGGAAAATATAGAAAATTCATGCATATAGATAGGGGGAGTTTAATTATATAGATATGCATGTTGATAGGGGGAGAAATCCCTTAGTTGATATCCTCTAATGCTTTAATGATTATATATTTTCTTAATGATGTTTGTCATCATCAAAAAGGGGGAGATTGTTGGCTTTAGGTTTTCAACCTTAGCTTTAATCTCGGTTTTGATGGTTTTGATGAAAACAAATATGAGACTAATGATTTGATTGAGAATATCTTTCAGGTTCCATATCAATTAGTGTTTGATGTCCTCGATCAGAAAAATTGAAGAAATCGAAAATCAGAAGGACATTGATCGTCGTGCTCGAGTTTGTCGTGGAAAGCTTCTCGAAGATCAACATGTGTGCCAAAGTCACATTGGACGAGCTCAAAGATCACTTGAAAGCTCTTTAAGTTGATGGTCGTTGAAAGCCGGAACCCAAAAATGAAGCGTGGAAGAAATAGGCTGAAGAAATAAACTTCAGCCAAGGTTTGGTTGATCGGGCGATCGACCGGGCGGTCGACCGAATGAAGGTAAAAAAAGTAGCAGAGCTACTTCAGTCGATCGGGCGATCGATCGATGGAAGCCCAAAACGGGCAGTAGCTCAGGCGGTCGACCCGTCGGTCGACCGACCTGCTGTTATCTGAGACGCGAGATCGCATTGGTCGATCGATCAAAGGTCGTGATCGATAGTTTTTTGTCTGGAGGTCGACCCGTCGGTCGATCGACCACAGAGAAAAGAGAAGCGGTCGAAAGACCGATCGACCAGTCGATCGATCGACCATTCGACCGGCGGTCTACAACATATAGTTTTCTATCCGTTGAGCAGCCATTTCTTCAACTGGGTATAAATATACCCTCATATGATTCTTTTAATTCTCTTCCTTCATTCTTACAGAGTTGATTGAGTATTCTAAAGGAAGATTTAGAGCCTTCTAGAAAGATTAGTGCTTGTGCTCAATTCTTGCGGCGACAACTTCTTGCGCACACTCTGCATCCTCAACTCTGAAATTGACTCGAGCTTATCCCCTCGGCGAATTAGAGGTTCCAAGACTGTGAAAGGAGCTTGCAATAATTGGTTTTCTATTTAGGCTCATTCAATTGTAATTTTAACTATTATTTGAACTATTTTTTGATTTATGCGTTTGTAAGACCTAGGTTGTTAGGTCTTGTTGTGTGAAGTGGTATCCTCGGTGTAGAAGGAGTAAAGTCACTTGTGTAAACGTAATTTACTAGGATTAGTTCTAGTTGTCCCTTAGGTTAAGGTGGGAAAGTGCTCTCGGTAGAAAGGCGGGATACTTCCGGGTGTGGAAGTGTCTTCGATTGGAGAGCGGAGACTTTTCGGTGCAAAGTCCTCGTTGTGAAGGAAACCCGAATTAATCTATTAAAACTAGTTTGGAAATCCTAAATAGGGGGCTTAGGTAGTGAAGTATCCATTGGGGCCGAATCACTATAAATCTTGTGTTTGCATTGTTGTTTTAAATTGTTTGTGATTAATTGTTTTATTTTGTTTCCGCATTCAATCGCATAATTGCAACGTGCCTAACTAATCTAAGAAAATGATCAAAATTGAGATTTAGGCTAATAGACTTAGTAAACACACTATTCACCTCCCCTCTAGTATCGCCATTTCGCCTACATGGAGATCTTAACTTTTCAAACTTTCATATTTCGAGATCTCTTTTATTCATTTTGGTTTCATGATTGATCTTATTTTGAAATGAATCTTTACTTTTAGCAAAGTTGATTTTGGAGAATGATATTTGATTTGTTTTCCTCTTTGCTAATTAGTATGATAAATTGCTAGTATTCGTATTCGATTTTTTTCCTCTTTACTAATGAAGATTACTTGCAAGTCATCAAAAATTAAATGAAAGGCTATTCTAAGAAAAATAGAAAAGGAAATGAAGTTTGACTAAATTCTCATGGATGAAGTATGTTTTTGGTTGTTGCATATTTCTAGTCCAATACCTCAATTTTCATATTTGATTGATGTCTCTATACTTATGATTGAAATGACATGAAAAATGATTGAAGTCTCATGAGTAGAATAATTCTTAGTACTTAGGCAATTTTTCATTGAGTGAAATTGCCCTAGGTTAGAACTATTGGGATGTGTGGCAACTGATCTACCCAAACCCTTTTATGTTACGCTACACAGAGTCTAGTGCGACCGTGGAAGTAGACAATTTCGCCGAACCACATAAATCTTGTGTGTGTTCTCGTGTGTTTCATATTTTCTTTTGTTTCTTATCTCTTACACTAGATCTATTCTCAACAACTGGTATTAGAGCAATCAGGTTTGCAAAGATTCATAGGAGAGATGGCGTCAGAAAATAGGAAGGTCAAGATCGACAGGTTTGATGGAACTGATTTCAATTTTTGGAAGATGCAGATCGAGGATTATTTGTACCAGAAGAAGTTGCATGAACCGTTGTCGGGGGATAAACCAGATAACATGAAGCAAGAAGATTGGGATATGTTAGATCGCCAAGCACTTGGGGTGATCCGATTGACGCTGACACAGAACGTTGCGTTTAACATCATCAATGAAAAGACTACCCAAAGTTTGATGAAAACATTATCATATATGTATGAGAAGCCTTCCGCTCCAAACAAGGTATATCTGATGCGTCGCTTATTCAATTTGAAGATGTATGAGGGTGTGTCTGCTACAGAACATATCAACGATATGTTCAATGATATCACAAATCGATTGAGCTCGATGAAGATCGTGTTTAATGAAGAAGTTAAAGCATTGATCTTGTTATCATCACTAACTGGAAGTTGGTCAGCGACAGTGATTGCGGTGAGCAGTTTGACGCGAGATCAAAAGCTAAAGTTGTCTGAAGTTCGTGACTTGATTCTCAACGAGGATATTCGTAGAAAGGAGTCAGGTGAATCTTCAGGTTCTTCAAGTTCTGCCTTCATCAGTGAAGGCAAGGGCAGAAACCCTCATCGTAGCCAGAATCAAGGCCACAACAGACCTAAATCTAAGGGGAGAAGTCAGTCTAGGCATTGCAAAGAAATAACCTACTGGAATTGCGATAAGAATGGTCATTTTAGAAATCAGTGCAAGGAACCGAAGAAGTAAAAGAAGAATTAGTATGACGATTCAGCAAGCATTGTTACTAAGGAGATCGCATATGTTCTGATTTGTAGTGTGGACAATGGTATTGACTCGTGGCATCTCGATTCAGGTGCATCATTCCATGCTAGTCCATGTAAAGAATTATTCAATAATTATGATGCCGATATGTTCGAAAAGGTGTATCTTGCAGATGATTAGCCCTTAGATATTGTGGGAAAAGCCGATGTCTATATAAAGACTACCCATGGAAATCAATTAAAGCTGTAGAATGTTAGACATGTTTCAGGCCTGAAGAAGAATCTTATCTCCATAGGTCAAATTGATGAAGAAGGGCACATTACATTGTTTGGAAACGGTTCATGGAAGATCACAAAAGGAAACCTGATAGTAGCCCAAGGTAAAAAGGTTGGAACATTGTACACAACTATGGAAACCAAGAATACAGTATTAGTGGTGGAATCATGTACGAAGTCAACATTGTGGCACCGAAGGTTGGGTCACATGAGTGAAAAAAGAATGAAGTTACTCACCTCAAAGGGGAAAATACCAGACTTGTAGTCAGTTGATGTAGGCTTGTGTGATGACTGTGTCTATAGGAAGCAGAAGAGAGTAAAATTATTGAAGGCCGAAAGAACTTCAAAGACTGAGAAGTTGGAATTGATACATACAGATGTATGGGGACCAACTCCGGTGGCTTCCCTTGGTGGCTCTCGCTTCTATGTTACTTTCGTTGATGACTCCACCAGAAAGGTATGAGTTTATTTTCTTAAAAATAAACTTGACATGTTTTCTGTATTTAAGAGGTGGAAAGTAGAAGTGGAAAATCTGACAGGCTTAAAAATCAAATGCTTGAGGTCAGATAATGGAGGGGAGTATGGCAGTGAAGAGTTCAAAGATTTTTGTTATGAGAATGGGATCATAGTGATCAAGATAGTTCCTGGAACACCTGAGTAGAATGGTATTGCTGATAGGATGAATATGATATTGAACGACCGAGCTAGGAGCATGAGGATATGTTTAGGGTTATCAAAAATGTTCTGGGCAAACACAGTTAACACAACAACCTACCTTATAAACAGAGGACCTTCAGTTCCACTGAATTTTAAAATACCTAAGGAGGAATGGATAGGTAAAGAGGTAAACTTCTCACACTTAAAGGTATTTGGTTGTGTTTCATATGTACATTTAAGTTCTAATATTCAAGATAAACTTGATCCTAAGGCCAAAAAGTGTTATTTTATTGGCTATGGTTCTGATGATTTTGGTTATCGCTTTTGGGATGATCAGAAAAAAAAAGTCATTAGACACATGGATGTTACATTTAATGAGAATGTACTGTACAAAGACAGACATGGACCAGAATCTAATAGTGCAGGAAAACAACGAGGGGAAAGTGAGAAGGTTGAACTCAAAGAAATATCAGAAAATGATGTAAGTGAATGGACTGAAGAAATACCACAAGACCTTGAAGACATAGAGGCTGAAAATGAAATTGGGCCAGATCCACATACTCCAGAACCTCAGTTAAGAAGGTCTACAAGAATCTCTAAGCCCATAGAAAGGTACTCTCCCTCATTACATTATTTGCTTTTGACTGATGCTGGGGAACCAGAATGTGTTGGTGAGGCAATGCAGGTGACAGATTCTGTTAAATGGGAGCTAACCATGAAAGATGAGATGAAGTCTCTACAGAAAAACAATACATGGGTGCTTGTCGAATTACCAAAAGAAAAAAGAGCATTGCAAAAAAAGTGGATGTATAGGGTCAAGGAAGAACCTGATGGTAGCAGAAGATACAAAGAAAGATTTGTAGTGAAAGAATTTCAGCAAAAATGGGGGATTGACTACACAGAGATTTTTGCTCCTGTAGTGAAGCTGACTACTATCAGAGTAGTGCTGAGCATTGTAGCCACTGAGGATTTGCATCTAGAGCAGCTATATGTAAAAACAACCTTCTTGCATGGCAACCTTGAGGAAGATATCTACATGGTACAACCAAAAGGTTTTCAAATTGCTGGTAAAGAAAACCTCGTGTGCAAGTTGAAGAAAAGTCTATATGAATTAAAACAGGCTCTCAAACAATGGTATAGAAAATTTGATAGTTTTATATGCAGCATTGGTTTCACAAGATGTCAAATGGATCATTGTTGTTATGCAAGGAGGATTGGTGACGGTTACATTATTCTACTTTTATATGTTGATGACATGATAATTGCAGGATCAAATTGAAGCAACATTTGGCAGAGAAATTTGAGATGAAGGACCTCGGACCAGCTAAGCAAATACTTGGAATGAGAATCAATAGAAGCATAGCACAAGGAATTCTCAACCTATCTCAAGGAAAGTACATAGAGAAAGTGCTTAGCAGATTCAACATTCAGGATGCAAAGCCTAGAAGCACTCCTCCGAAAAATCACTTCAATCTCAGTAAGAAATAATTTCCAAGGACAAATGAAGAGCGTGAGCAAATGTCCAAAATACCTTATGCATCTGTAGTAGGAAGCCTCATGTATGTTATGGTTTGTACCAGACCATATATAGCACATGTAGTAGGAGTTGCAAGCAGGTTTATGTCTGATTCGGGAAACGAGCATTGGGAAGCTGTAAAGTGGCTATTGAGATACTTGAAAGGTACATTAAGTATGTTAATAAATTAGTGGGCCTAACTCAACCCAAAAGCTAGCTCAATGGGGGGGATTGTCCAATCTATTTAAAGGTTATTTAGACCACAACCTCAAGCAATGTGGGACTTTAACACACCCCTCTCGCGCCCAGGATCCACATCTGGAGCGTGAAATTCTGCAGGTGGCCCACTCTCAACCATAGGTTTGGCTCTGATACCATGTTAGAAAATCAGCCTTGGACCTAACTCCACCCTAAAAGCTAGCTCATTAAGAGAGAGTTGTTCAAACTATTTAAATGCTACATTGGCCATATTTCTAACCAATGTGGGACTTTAACACACCCCTCTCACGTTTAGGATTGAACATCTAGAGCGTGGAGTTTTGTAGGATTGGACATCTGCGGGTGGCACAATATCAACAACACAATTGGCTCTGATACCATGTTAAGAAAATTAGTAGACTTAACTCACTGCAAAAGCTAGCTCAAAAGGGGTAGGATTGTCCAATCTATTTAAAGGCTATATAGACCACAACCTCAAGCAATGTGAGACTTTAACACACCCCCCTCACGCCCAGGATTGGACACCTGGAGCGTGGAGTTTTACAGGACTGAACATCTACGGGTGGCACATATCCACCACACAATTGGCTCTGATACCATGTTAAAAAATTAGTAGGTCTAACTTACCCCAAAAGTTAGCTCAAAAGGGGAGGATTGTTCAATCTTGGGCGTGAGGGAGGTGTGTTAAAGTCCCACATTGCTTGAGGTTGTGGTCTAGATAGTCTTTAAATAGATTGGACAATCCTCCTCTTTTGAGCTAGCTTTTGGGGTGAGTTAGGTCTACTAATTTTTTAACATGATATCAGAGCCAATTGTGTGGTTGATATTATGCCACCCGTAAATGTTCAGTCCTACAAAACTCCATGCTCCAGATGTTCAATCCTGGGCGTAAGAGGGGTGTGTCAGAGCCAATTAAAATTCTTCGAACTTATAATGCTCACGAATATCTTCAGCCTGATTTTATAAAATTTTGTGTCTCCTATAGTATTCTTTATGAGACCTCATATCCCAATACATCCCAGCATAATGGTGTTGCTGAACGCAAAAATCGTCATCTTCTGGATGTGGTTAGAACACTTATGTTTCACATGAATATTCTTCGGTATCGATAGGGGAATGCTGTTCTCACTGCTGCATATCTTATTAATCATGTTTCTTCATCCGTTTTAGGGAATAGGTCACCATTCTCCGTCTTGTTTCTCAAACAATCTCCATTTAAAATTTCTCCAAAAACCTTTGGCTGCATATGTTTTGTTTATAATCTTGGTCCAGGTTATGACAAATTGTCTCCTAGAGCTGTGAAGTGTGTCTTCATTGGATACCCTCGCGTTCAAAAGGGATATCGTTGTTATGACCCGATTTCAAAAAAACTCTTTATCTCTACTGATGTCTCTTTCTTTGAAGATATTCTCTACTTCACCTCTACACCGAGTCCTGTAACTCCTACTTTGGAGTCAGTACCCCTACCTCCACCTCTTCCTTCTATAACCCATCACTCCGATGAGTCATTGTCTTGTACTCCTCCCTTGTTAGTCTATCAAAGAAGACATATAGATATAAGTGAACTCTCCAGACAAGCTACTATGTCAGCTCCGAATCACTCTCAAGATCCTCTATCCGGTATTGAACTTCCCATTGCTTTACATAAAGGTAAGTGGAGTTGTACTGCTCATCCCATTAGCAATCATGTATCATTTGCTCAGCTATCATCTTTGTTTTGCTAGTTTGCTTTCTCATTGTCTTCTATTTTTATTCCCAGGACATACCAGAATGCTCTGCTTCATCCTAAGTGGAAGAGTGCCATTGATGAGGAGAGAGTTGCTCAAATTATTTAAAGGCTACCTTGGCTATATTTTTAACCAATGTGGGACTTTAACACACCCCTCTGACGCACAGGATTGAATATTTGGAGCGTGGAGTTTTGCAAGACTGGACATCTGCAGGTGGCACAATATCAACCACACAATTGGCTCTGATACAATGTTAAAAAATTAGTGGGCCTAATTCACCCCAAAAGCTAGCTCAAATGGGGAGAATTTTTCAATATATTTAAAGGCTATCTAGACCACAACCTCAAGCAATGTAGGACTTTAACAAAGTACAACACTTCAATTTAAAAGGAATAGTGTTACTCTACATGACTTTTCTAATGCATATCTTGGTGGTGATTTGGATAGTAGGAAGAGTACTACAGGTTATGTTTTCACTGTAGGAGGTACTGTTGTAAGTTGGATGTCCCGACTTCAAAAGAGTGTTGCTCTCTCAACCACATAAGCAGAATATGTGGCTATCTCAGAGGTTGGGAAGGAGATGATTTGGTTGAAGGATGGGTCTTTTGAATGAATTGGAAAAAATACAAGGCAACAACAAGCTATTCAGTGATAGTTAGAGTGCTATTCATCTGGCTAGAGATCCAGTATTTCATTCAAGGACTAAACATATTCACTTGAGGTATCATCATATTCGTCATTTGATATATGATGGAACGCTACAGGTAAAGAAAATTCTTGGATCAAAGAACCCTGCAGACATGTTGACCAAAGTCGTCACCATTGATAAGCTGAGGTTATGCATGACCTTAGTTGGCCTCCATGGTTAAAGATGAGGAGGCGTCGCACTAGAAGTGGATGGAGCTTGTACAAGAGAAAGTTTACGTGAGCATTGTTGGTATCCCTAAATCAGTCTCCAAGTGGTAGATTGTTGGGATGTGTGGCGACTAATCTGCCAAAACCCTTTTATGTTGCGCTACACAGAGTCTTCGGGCAATGCCCCTTGCTAGGGGTGTGGGGAAGGAGCCCCGGAGATTTTTTTAGGCCCTTTAGGCTGTGGGCCAGTGTCGCCCTATATAAACTCCAATGTAATAATTCTCTTATATTTGAAAAACCCTAATAGAGAAAAACTTCTAGTGCGACCGTGGAAGAAGGCAATTTCGCCGAACCACGTAAATTTTGTGTGTGTTCTTGTGTGTTTCATATTTTTTCTTGTTTCTTATCTCTTGCGCTAGATCTATTCTTAACCAGAACTTATCATTAGAGACTTTCTTTTAAGTCCAAACTCATGAAACATGTTTAGATATATACATGACATGCTTCTAGGTGTTTAAACTTGAAAAATAATATATAAATAGACAAAGTGATAATTAAATCACTTTAAGGGACTCATTCTTGAAAAGTTTGACCTAAGTCAACAAAATGACTTAGAAATTTTGTTTTGAGCCCAAACTTTTTGGACATGTTTGGATCTACTCATGTTAGGTGTCCATGTGCTTAAGTTTGAAAAATCATGAGTAAATGATAAGGTTGATGCGTAGCTAGATTCATGTTAAATGGATTATTTTTTATTGAAATCATGCTAAGTTGAAATGTTAGATAAATGATATTATTTTCATCTCAAACTTGACATGGAAGTTTTAAATGATCAAAGTATTGTTCTTAAGTGTTCATTTTTCGATACTTCATATTTTCATCAAAATTTTCAAATGAGACTTCAAGTATGATATCATAATTCTATTTTTAGTATCGTTCTCATTATTATTTGACAAAACATATTTCTAAAATGATTTTTGATATTTTGATCGATACTTAAGTTTATACATGATTTTTGAATTTGGATTTCAGTTATCATTCCTAGCTATCATGTATGATTTATTCTCATATTAGATGTTTGGTTCTCATCCCTTGAGTTGAGATCTACATGCCTTCATGAAAAATATTTTCGAGTCTCAACTTTAACTATAAATTGACTTTTCTTATCCTTTTTTATTGATGTCAAAAGAGGAAGAAAAATACAAGTAAAATGGAAGAAAATATAGGAAAATCATGCATATAAATAGGGGGAGTATAATTATTTAGATATGCATGTTGATAAGGAGAGAAATCCTATGATTGATATCATTTTATGCTTAAAGGATATATTTTTTTAAGGATGTTTGTCATCATCAAAAATGGGGGAGGTTGTTGGCGTAAGGTTCTCAACCTTAGTCTTAATCTCGGTTTTGATGATAATAAACATGGAACTAATAATTTCTTGAAGAATTATTTTTAGGTTTCATATCGGTTAGCGCACGACGTCCCCGATCGGAAATATCGAAGAAATCGGCAAGGACGCTTGGGATTCTTCTAGAAGATAGGATTTAGGTTTAGGGTGTCTAGAATGATTGTGTAATCCTCTTTTATGATGCAAAACCCAAACCCCAAACATGAAATCTCGAAAAATGAGAAAACGGTCCAAAAATTCTCTAAGCTTGAGGAGCTCCTTGGAGGGCTATATGACCTAAATATTTTCTTGACACAAAAGTCCCGATAATTATTTCTTAGGTAGAAACAAGTTAACAACCTATTTTAAAGGAATTTTTGAAAACCTTTAACCTAACCATATTCGACTCGGGAGATTATAAAATTTTGGCTTTCGTAAATTTGTACTAGATCCCAAAAGTTAGATTTTATTTCTTAAGAATTTTGATTTTCTAGATACTTTTATTGAATCCGACTAAGGGTAATCCTTATATAACATTTATGTATTAAAGTTATTAAAAAATATTATATAAGACTTAGGGAGACTAGACCATGTTGAAACTACCCTTAGAGCAGCTTTGGTCGAATAGTCGGTCGACAGACCATCGATCGACAAGTGATCGGCGAGAGGCAAAAACCCACAGTGTGCGTTCGATCGATAATCAGTCGCTTATTCGGTCGACCGACCGATTGACCGGCAGACGCAACATATAATTTTCTATCCTTTGCAATGAGCTATTTCAGCTCCATGCTTTGCCTCCTTATAAATACAAGTCTTCACAACCTTCATGCTTTGCCTCCTTATAAATACAAGTCTTCACAACCTTCCTTAGTTGTTGTTGAGCCTATTGAGACATCCATTGAACCATCTAAGATTTCATTAAGCCATTTTTTGCAAATATCTAGCCTTGAACCTTCATTCTTGATCTTGCCTTTGAATCCTTAAAGATTTACCTTATCAAGGCATCAAGATGAGCTAGGTGATTCTTATTGGCGCTAAATATTATTGTTTTGATTATTGCTCCATTTGTTATTGTATTTTGTTATTTATTTAATTGTAATTCAAGTGTGTAAAGATCTAATGTGTGGATCTTGAGTTTGGTGGTTGCCTTGGTGTAGAGGCCTAAATCCACTGATGTGATTAGTTTACTAGGATTAATTGTGTTATCCTTAGGGTTTGAGGTGAGAGGATGCTCTCGGTAGGAAGATGAAGACTTCTGGGTGTGGAAGTGCATTCGGGTTGAGAGCAAAGATTCTCCGGTGTAAATTTCTCATAGTAAGAAAGTCAATTAATCTAGTAAAACTAGTTTGAAAATCCTAAGCATGGTGCTTAGGTACTGGAGTAGGTATTAAGGCCGAACCACTATAAATATCGGTGTTTGCATTGTATATTGTGTTTGTTTTTAATTGTCTTATTCATTGCTTCCGCTTGTTGTTTGAATTAGTGAATTGTCTAAGTAATCAAGAATTGATTAAAATCAGATTTAGGCTTAAGTTTTAGATAACACACTATCTATCCCCTCATCTAGTGTAGGCCATTTCACCAACATAGACAATAATTTACAAACTAGTCGGTTAAACTCATTTATATGATCATGTATATTATCTCTTTTCATTCTTAACGTGTACAAGTCTATCTTCAGGCACGGGAGGTTGGTTAATGCCTTTGGCACATAAATCTCCTCCAACTTCTTGCACATCTTTTTTGGTGTTGTCTCATTTAACAATGTGTACTTAATTACCGGAGCAAGAGCCAACCTATTAGTACTTGTAGTTTTCCTCTAAATAGACTTTTACTCGCTATCCTTAGTCTCTTCATATTTCTCTTCTTTCAAAGCCACATTTAGACCTTGTTGCACCCAAAAGATCTTGTATTGTGCATTGTCATATCACTACAACATAAATGATCTATTGAAATTATGTTATATGTCTCTGTAAATTAATTATTTATCTCTAAAAATTTTAGAATCAGATCAATTAAGTGGCTATGTCGTTATTTTTTCTATAAATTTTTAGATATTAATTTGAAATAAATTTTATATCCATTAATTTTTAAACGTGAAAAATTAAAAATAAAAATTTAATTTATTTTTAATTTTGTATCTTTAGATCAACTATATTGTAGTACACAGTAAAATTACCTTTTCTGTCAAAGAGCGACACCTCAAATTTCATCGCACTAGCTATAGTACAGTGAAATACTCATTCCTACTTAAATTACCACAAAATCCACAAAAGTAAAAAAGTACATCCAAAAAGATATTGCTGACGTGGCACTCTGGATGAAGAGGCGATGATGTCACTAATGGTGTCTCCCTCTTTTCTTCGTACGGCCACAACTTTCTTCCCTCTCGAATCAAGACTCTGATAGACTGATGCTAAGGCTCTCATACCAATTGTTGGGCAATGGAAGAAACCCACAAAAGGTACGCAGGAAAGAAATAAATAAAGCACAAAATTTAACATGGTTCGGTCACTTCAACCTAAAAGCTGCAAACCTTCTTACTAAACTCATCACCCAATAGCCCAATTACACCCTCTCTCTCGTGTATAGCCTCTCTTCTTGATGATGTATGATATTGATAACCAAAGGCTAAGTCTCTATTTATTGGAGAAGTCTCTCCCCTCCTCCACCAAACTCACCAGTCAACAATGTGGGATTTGTCTCACACACACCACACTCATAAGGCACCGACGGTGAGAAGAGAAACAAGAGAGAAGAGAAGAGAAGGTGACTTATAAAACGATTATTTTTAATATGCTATTTTATCAAGAAAGAATAAATGACATACACGAGCATTTAGATATTATCAAAATTGGTTCGGATTTTACTATTTTTTTTTTTGTAGTTTCTATTTCTATTAATTCTTTTCCTAGTTTGATAAATAGCTGAAGAATTTAAGGGATAGAAATTGATTTTTTTTAATCAATAATATCTTGTTTGATTAGAGTTGACCCAGTTAGTTTAGCTACTAGAATAGGCATGAATTAATGAAATGCAGTAGCATTAATGAGGGGGTAAAGTGAGCAGCAAATTAAGTAGAATGCATGTGGAATATTTAATGAAAGAGAAGCCCAAAGTTGCTTTAATTAATCAAGTGCCTGGAGAGACTAAGCAGTAGAGTCTAAAATCTTTAATTAGTCTATTAGTACTTTTAAAGCTCCATCACTTTCAAGTTTGGCATGCTGCAAAATTGAGGCCATTACTCATTTAATTAATTGGTATAATATTAATTGTTGACTTTATTATTCTGCGTAATTTGGACGCATACTCATTAATGATCCAAGGTTTGAAACATATGCATAATGCGTTTAATTAATTAGGGACAGTCGACTAATTTGAAGCTAAAATTAAAAGGAGCAGGATTCCACATAGGTGGATTAGGCAGAGTTTACTGATAAAGACTAAATAAGGGAATAATTTGGTCAAATGAATATAAGCTAAAGATTGTCAAATTGCACTTAATTAGCTTTATATATTATTAATCAATAGATATTTTACAAAGATATCTGATAAATGCCAATCAATATGCACATCATCCATATCATAAATTACAATGGGGATATATATATATATATATATATATATATATATATATATATATATATATATATATATATATATATATATGTATGCATGTATCTTTCAGTGGGATACTTGTAGAATAATATAAATTAAGAGCTGGTTAAAGAATTAAACCAATCAAGTACATGAAATATCTCATAATTAAGGTCTATCTTATCAAAATAATATTAGGTATTGTTGGAATAAATATACGGATAGTGTAGGTGGGGTGTTCATAGGTCGGATCACATTTAAAAGAAAATTGACCTAACGTACCAACCAAGTGTAATCGTGTCGAGTCGGATTTAAAATTTTTCACCTCTCAAATCTGACTCAACCCGACATGACCTAGTTCGGGTCAGATCAGATCGAGTACTCGGGTTTACTCGTTGAGGTAAAATGATTTTTTAAATTTGTTTTTAAAATAATTTTTAATATAATATTTTAAAATAATTAAAAATATAAATACTCGAGTCATCTGGTCGGGTGTCGACGAGTTATCGGGTTTCAAATTTTGAAACCCGAGATTCGACCCGATTATCATCGGATTTGATCGAATTGTACCCGACCCGACTAGATTACCAAACTCGATCCATTCCAAATAGTTTGGATCGATCTGACCCAATGTATAGCCCTAAGTGTAGGTCTTATGAAGGATATATATACGCGCACCTAACTTTTTAATCATCAATTCAACTTAACTTAAGATCCCTAACTTTTTAATCATCAATTCAACTTAACTTAAGATCCGTACACGAAGACGATTAAATATAATAGTTAATGAGGATTTGACTAGTTGATTTGGATGATAGAATCTCTTGCATGATTTTTAAAGCTGAATTAACATGTGTGTATATATATATATATATATATATATATATAGGTGTCGGGTGAAATAGCCTACACTAGAGGGAGGATGAATAGTATATTTATAAATCTTTTCGCCTAATTTTAGTTTTAATTATTTTTTAAATTATTTAGGTAAAATTGTAATTTATTGACTAGATGCGGAAGCAAAAATAAACTAATTAAATACAAACAAAGATAATAATTTTAACACAGAGATTTATAGTGGTTCGGCCCTAATGCCTACTCCACTACCTAAGCACCCCACTTAGGATTTTCAAACTAACTTTACTAGATTAAATTATTTCCTTTAGACAGAGGACTTTGACCCGAAGAGTCTCACTCTCAACATAAGTCACTTCAATTCTACACCCGGAAGTCTCCGACTTCTTACCGAGAGCACTCTTCCACCTCAACCCTAAGGGACAACTCAACTAATCCTAGTAAACTATGTTTACACAAGTGGATTTACACCTTCTACACCAAGGTAACCACTTAATCACAAGACCTATCACTAGGTCTTCTTACAAGCTCAAATACAAAGAAATAAATAATAAAATACAACACAAAATGGAGCAATAAATCAAACAATAAAGTACTTAACTCCACAATAAGATTCCTAGCTTTCTCTTGATGCATTTGATGATGAAACAATGAAGGTAAGGCTCAATCAAAGGGATGAGATATCAAAGCTAGGGTTTTTCCAAGAATTGACTCAATGAAAGCTTGGAATTGATCAAGGATGACTCAATGAAGTGTAGGAGTGATCAAAAGTATCAAAGGAAGGTTTAGGCATGGGTATATATAGAGCTAAGAGGAATGCTCGGGTGAAGCAGCGCTCAGCAGCACAAAATCTAGCCATTTTTCACTATTCGGTCAATTGCCAATCGATCGTTGGTTGACTGACCAATCGACCGCCCAACGACCGTTGGCTTTCTGCGCTTCTGCCGCTCTATTTGGTCGACCGAATGGTCAACCGACTTAATCGCGATCAAGTTCCTCTGCTGTCCAGTCGGAAAACGAAATTCTTAAGAATCAAAATCTAATTTTTGGGGTCTAGTACAAATTTTCGGAAAACGAAAATTTTCTAATTTCTGGGGTCAAATATGGGTAGGCTAAAAGACTTTCAAAAAATCCTTAAAAATACATCATTATCTAGTTTTAACCAAAGAAACAATTACCGTTATTTTTTATGTTAGGAAAATATCTAGGTCATATAGCCATCAAGGAGCTCCCTAGGCTTAGTGAATTTCAGGGCGATTTCCGAATTTTCATATTTTGGGATTCGGAATTGGTTTTTGAGATCTTATGCATCATCATGAGGATTTACAATATAAACTATACTCCCTAAACCTAGACTCTATCTTCCCGACGAATCCGAGCGCGTCGACCAACGTCCTTCTGATTTTCCGATTTCTCCCATATTTCCAATCAATGACGTCGAGCACTAACCGATCTGGAACCCGAAAGAATTTCTAAATAAAATATTAGCTCCATATTTATTATCATCAAAACTGAAATTAAGATCAAAATTGAAAACCTTGATCCAACAATCGGAATATCATTCAAGATAATAAAGACTATGTTTTCTTTTGTAAATCCCCGTAATGCTTCACAAAGATTTGGTCCTTATTTAGGATACTGGATGATTAATTTTAAATACATAAAATATCTAAAAGTTAAAGATATGAATAGCAATTTAGTCCAAAATCCCTAATTCACGAATCAATAATATTTTAGGCCTAAGTGATTAATTTTAATTACACAAATTATATTACATGAAAACTAAAGATGTAATAACACTCTATTATATCTTATAAATAATGAGTTAGAAAATTTAAACTGAATTAAATTGTAATATAGTCTAAACTTATATTGCAATTAAGGCCAACACCTCAAAACCGTCACTTATTTTTCAAGTCAACTTAAGAAATGTGGAGAAAATCAGTCCAAATCGATAACTTAATCCAAATCTGAACTTTATTGAGGAAATTTATTGCATTGGCTATGCCTTGATTGACTTACTCCAGCACCAATTCATTGGCAACATTTGATTATTTCTGAGTCAAAGTGTTTATAAACAATATTTGGATGCAATATTAAATATTATAAATTATAAATGTAATTTGATATTTGGTTGCATGCAATAGTCTATGAAGTCTTTGTTTGCGGCTTTTATTTTAGTTGCAATTCATTTTACAATATTTGGGCCTTGGCTGCATATATAAAACGTTGTAAATTAACTAATTAAGGTATATATGAACTGCAAAGATTGTAATATTATGGTTAACAAAACAATGATTTTGCATTTATCAATTAAAATTCAATAAGAAATACATAATACAATTAATGTCTACATTGATGACCAAAAGTTACGAACAATTAAGGTTATAGAATGTAGTACAATGAGATATCAATAACTATGCATGATGGGGGAGTATGGTTCACATGGGCCCTCAATATCAACCCCTGATCGATCGATTTGATCGAGACAATGTGATACAGATGCTGCGGAAACATACCTCCTTATTGTTCTTTCACAGAGATCCCGAGTCAACTGAGAGAATGCTCGGCTTTTGACAAATTCTACAAATTGAGGAATACGACCTCATTAAAAAATATCAGTTGGATCGAAATCTACTGGCTTTCAGCGAATTCTACTCACCGAAGAACACAACCTCATTAAAAATACTAGCTGGAATAAAAACCGATTGCCTTTCGATGAATTCTACAAACCGAAGGAACACAACCTCGTTAGAAAATATTGATGAGCCAAAAACTAATCAGTTCTCGGTGACACGATCATCGAACCAAGGAACATCATCTCATTAAAAAAACATCATATTTCAAATCAATTGACTCCAAACGGCTCGATGAATATCTCGACTAAGTCACATAATATCGATAGAAATTGGTTCGAGACCAATCGACTAATTGGTAAATCTACAAGTACAACTACCAGCCAAGGTTGCTGACCTATATTAAGTATTCATATTGACGACACCACTTAGCCCAAATTGACAAAACACATGATTGAAATCCTAGACATGGTCAAGCACCGACTATGTAAGGGCAATTCTGGAGCCCGAAAATTGTTGGCCTACTATTCTACTAAGGCAAGCCAAAAAGCCAGCTGAATCCACTACAACAAACCACTTATGTTTCGATGTCAAAACAAGAAAGCATTTCAACGCCAGCAGCAATAAAAAATGACATATTGACGTAAAAAAAATGACGAAAGCGAGTGAAAAATAACGAGAGCCGAAATGAACATTTCGACGTCTAAGCAGGTGTCGAAATGTTCGACATATCGACGCCTACTGATAGGCGTCAACAGCCGTCGATATGAATATAGCGACGTATACTGACATGCGTCAAAAAATTTAAATAAAATAAAATAAAAGCTTGCATATCGGCGTCTGCTAGAGGCGCCGATACGCTAAAAAATAAACAAAAAAAATCGACTTTTGCTGCAAAGTAGCGGAACCCGAGGAGCTGCTGCCGCACGCGGAACCCGTGCAGCGAAAATCCAAAAGGCGCACGATTTTGGATAACGCGCCTGCTTGACTTCCACTCCGTGGCGGAAGTCGAGGCGCGAGTGGAGAGCGCAGCTCGATCTCCGCCGCGTTGCGAACATCGAGCAGACTCGAGTCCGCATCGCTCGGTATCCGTCATTTGGCGGACATCGATCGGGCACGAGTCTGCGCCGCTCGATATCCGCCGTGTGGCGGACATCGAGCGGATGCGGTTTTGCGTTTGCTCAATCTCCGTAGCGTGGCCGTGGCGAATACTGAAGGGCCTTTTTGAATTCCGCTGCACGCGGATTTCCATTTTCGTGTGCGGCGGAATAAGAACAACGCCTCTCCTCGCCGCTCGATTTCTGCTGCACGGCGGAGATCGAGCGGCAGTGGAATCACGCCCGCTCGATTTTCGCCACGTGCGATGGTGCTGCTCAAAAGTTAAAAATATATAGATTAAAACAGTAATAATTTTTAAAAACTTTCATATAAATAAAAGTTAAAAAATTTTACCAACTTTGTAAAAAATTTGATATCTTGAGTGAATTTTATAACTTGTAAAAAAGAACAAAAATATTAGTGAAAAAATAAATAAGAATAGAAAAAAAAATAAAAGGAAAAAATAGATGAAGAGTAGATAGAAGAAAGAAACCTCGATGAGGAGGAAGAAGACGAAGGAAAAAAATGAAGAAGGTAGAGGTATAAATAGAAAAAATATATTAAAAATATAAAAATTTATTTATTTTTTAAAAAAAGCCACAGGAGGGGCGGGAGATTTCCCACCTCCTGCTTGGGCGAGCGTGCCAGCACGCGCATGCCCGCTTACCCGCGCCAACAAGTGCAGATTAATGGGTTGGCGAGGCCAACTCGTGGATCCAGGCGCCGAAATATTTCGGGGCCTCTGACAGCAGGCGCCGAATTTTTTTGGCAGCTGCTGTCAGACATCCAATTATTTTCGACGTCTGTTCTCAAGCTTCGAAATTTTTTCGACGCCTTTAAGAGATGTCGAAATTTATCGTATTATATTTTTTTAATAGTTTTACATTTCGACGCTTATGGTAAGCGCCGAAAATTTGATGCCGATATATAATGATTTTGTTGTAGTGATCCTTTGAAGAATTGAGAACATATCTACAAGAGCCTAACTCCATCTGACCAACATAATTGGCTTCTAGACGCATTGCTAACTCGCCTACTACAACTAAACATAGGCGGCTTGGCCCATCTAAAGAGAGCTCTTCGGGCAAGCCAAGGTCGGAAGACCATAGGGACTTTACACCACCAACCAAAGAGGGCTCTTCATTGCCGTCGGGCAAGTCAAGGTCGGAAGACCATAGGGGCTTTACACCACCCTACCAACATGCTCCCATAGAGCCACCTTTAGATGTTGTCAATGGCTATCAACTTGTGTCCATCCGGATAACGAACAGAAGGGGTGCAGCTAAATGCTATGGTCGAACCTTGGCCAACCGATGAACCGCCTCGAAGGCCATTGAGGGCAATTAACTCCAAACAGTGGACCTAAAAAGAGCAACCTTACACTCTATCCAACCAACTGTTGAGTCGCAAGAGGGCACAAACACATGTTCTCGAACTCGACAACCCAAGCGAGGAATTGCTCCCTGATAAAAGGGTGGGAACCTTGGCAATAAGATAGGTTGGCTGACCTAGCCTCAGGTTCAAAAGGGCCACTAGTCGACAGGATCTCAACATAGAATGGCTGCCCGAGCCGAGAACCCATAGAGCAAAGTGGGTCAAATGACAGGGACAAGAAAATACTATCCCACACATTGGGCCACCCCTCTCAGTAGAGTTGCTATGATTGGGAGATCCGACTGGCTGCATAAAGAGTCCTTGACTATTGGCCTAAATATTGATCAAAGGGGATTAGGCAAACCTCCACCTTGGGCCCACCAATCAAACTTGAAGTCCTATTAGAGAAGGAGGTCGTTGCAACGGCCAAACGCCCTAGGGCGATTCCACCATAGGGTTAAGCACCCATCACGACTGACATCGTGATTGGCTTTCAAGACGACTCCTCACTAAATAAGCCGCACTCAAGGCCCACAAGGCACTCAGCAGAGCCATGATAGAAAAACCCCTTCGTAATGAAGCGAGTTATCCCACCCAAGCATGATAATTTTGGGATGCTAGGTCCTCCTAATTGGGCTGAAACACTCTCACCCGAGGGAAGAATGAACCCTGAGTTGGTCATTGACCCACTCTACAATCATGCCACCACCTGAAGGACTATTGATGTCGAAGTATGATCCACATGGGCCCTCAAAATTCAACAAGTCATGAAGGTCTAACAGGTCCAATTCGTCGGATTGGGTCAAACCCACTAGGGTTGTCCAAGAAAGTCCTGCTCAATATGCCACAAGAGTGGCTTTCAGCTGTTCTAAATCCTAATGGACCCTGAAGGCTCATCACCCCGAATCAGGGCCCAGCTTAAGTCAACCCCATTGGTCCGATTTGGGCACGTGCATGGAAGCACAACATTATTCTGAAAAGGCTAAAAGCCCCTAAAGAAACTAACCAGAATACTTTCTTCAAATCCCTATAAAAGGTAGACCCCCACCCGGGAGGAGGAGATCCTTCTATCTCAGTTTTCATCCTCCACAATAATTTTTTGGATTGAGATGAGCCTACCTCTCACTCCCACTTCTTAGACACTTATTGACTTAACTATCAAAGGATGTTTCTGATGGTTCAACCACTACTAAAAAAATGGGCATCAACAACTGCTGATGTCGTTGCTGAGCCGTTGCTGAAGAGCATCAGCAACGGCCGGAGCCGTTGCAATGGAGCATCAGCAACGGCCGGAGCCGTTGCAATGGAGCCGTGGCAGAAAATCGCATTGCTGATAACTTAGCAACGGATCAGCAACGGTCGCTCGGGCTGTTGCTAAAAATATTATCAGCAACGGTTTTGCCACAGACCCGGAGCCGTTGCGGATAACATTAACAGCAACGACCGCTGAGCCCGTAGCAACGCCGTTAGTAAAATCCCATCGCTAAGTCGTTATTGTAGGTCATCAGCAATGGCTTTCGATACACTTTTAGCAACGGCTTTCCCACGGACGGCCGTGGGAAAGCCGTTGCTGATGATGTGAACCTGGTAACAAAAAAAATTCAAATTTCAAATTTCCATTGATACATTGATACATTATCTGATACATAACTCACACACCCACACACTCATACACACATTCATTCACACATCACAAATACACCAAGATATACATCAAAACAATTATATTTATATTGATAATTATTCACAATAGTATAAAAACTATTCAAATGCAAAATTGAAGTATCAATATCCAAAAAAAATAAATTAAACAAGTCTAATATCTCAGTAACAAAGTCAATATAAAAAAAATCTCACGATGACGATAGAGGATGGTCTGGATCGTATGGCGGGGTTTGGAGTGCTTGAGTGTACACCGGCGTGGACTGACTCGAGGACGATGGATTAGATGATGCCGAAGAGATGCCTGCTTCAGGATGACCTGACATGTTGCATAGCATAGCTTGTATATCCGCCATCATCTGACTCTGGCGCTCCATTATCTCAGTCTGACGCGCGATCGTGTCCTCTAGAGTCCTTATTCTGCTACTATGATCATAACTGGATCTAGAGGTGGACGGTCGCTCACCAGCGACAGGAGGGGTCGGTGCCCCAAGTCGCCCTAGTACGGCTCGCGCATGATCACTATCTGCAAAGCCATATACGCGGCCATGGTCCCAGCCACCTGCGGCCTCGACCCACGTTGCTGCGTCAAAGTCCTCGGGGGTGCCCCTGCGCTGCACCACCGTCTGGCTGTAGGTCTCCTACTCGAGTTTGATTTTTTGTTTAATATTTATCATAAAACTTAAATTATAAATATATAATGAATAATTTAAACAAATATATAGTTACCATAATGTATGCAGCGCGGTTGTTAATGTACTCCCCCGTCCCATGTGCTCGACGGTGAGTCCGCTCAAACACCGCCATCGGGGAGGGTCGCTGGACAGTCCCGTCATCCGACACCGTCGTCTACATTTATAAAACAAATACATTAATTAGTACACATAGTAACAAATAAAATATATAATTAAAAGGTATACTTACCATACGGTTCTCGTGCACTACAAATGCAACAGAGCCGCCGGTGTGACGCGCTGCTCCCCCCGACATGCGATTTCTAGCCGCATTCCGAGAAACCTCCTGCCATCGATCCGTCGACCATATTCCGACGAGCTGGTCCCATATATCCGGAGTAATCCAATCGGGGCCGTATCCCCGACTCTCCGCGATGTTAGTGATCCCAGCTCGGGCCATCGCCTGGGACCGAGCTTGCCCCAGCTGCCCGTTGTACCTTTCCCGGGAAATAGCCTCCCAGGCAGCGTAAATGAAGGGCCTTTGGTCCTCGGCCCATGTATAGCGAGCCTGCAAAATAATAATATCAGTACCAATATTAATCATCATGGATGTAAAAAAAATAATAATACGTGCCTCAAACCCGCGCCATAACATGTCGACGTGCTCGCTAGGCACGTGAGACCACGTAGGCCATGCCCCGTGCATGTATCGTCGAATAGTAGAAGAAATGCTCATCGGCACTTCTTCTTGCTCGAACTTACACAACAAAAATAAATTTTAATATTATATTATGATATAATGAATTTGTAATGATTCATAATTCATGATATATTACCGCTCCCCAATCATGCTAATAAATCTACGTGACTCTGTGGCTGGTGGAGGCTGCCACTTGTTCGGCCCGCGTGGCCTCCTGCGTCTGGATGTACTAGCCTCGGCAATATCATCGGCATGAGGATCAACAACATGAGGATCAGCAGCATGAGTAAGTGTAGGAGTCTCACCGATCGGAGACTCCGAAGCTCTCCTGCGACGATAACCACGACCAGACATATCTGTCGAACAGACATATAATCAGATTATTGTATAAATAGTAGAGATATATTTAATAAAATATATACTTTACAATTATTCATCATCATCTGAATAATAGTCTTCGAATTCTTGCTCTTCTTCCTCTTCTTCCTCTTCTTCATCTTCTTCAATTCATCTCCAGCTTCCTCAATTTCATGATCATCATCATCAGCATATTCAACTTCAAATTGAATTGACGTTGTGTCTGCATCCTCGAGTATTGGAATAATACGATCTACAGCAGGAGGATCATCTTCTTGATAGAAACCATGTGTTATATCAGGTATCAGCTCATTTTCTCCTACTATCGGATCAATTTTTCCTCTACCTTTTGTCTTACAGACTACACGCCAATCTGCTCTATCTTTATTTCGAGCCGGATACTTCGCGTAATATACTTGTTCGGCTTGTGATGCCAATATAAAAGGCTCATTTGCTGCCAATTTAGATTTGTAATTAACCTCAACAAGTTTGTATTTTGGATGAACTTTCATGCCCCTTTCTGTTGTATCGAACCAATGACATCTAAATAGAATAACTGATTTCAAGCCGAAGTAGTGCAACTCTATCACTTCTTCTACCAGTCCATAAAAATCCATATCACATTCAACATAGGTTGTCCCTTTTACACAGACCCCAGCATTCATCGTCTTCTTTGTAAATGCATATTCAACCGTGTGAAATTTATACCCATTAACAAAATATCCGCTATAGCACGACACAAGTCGCGACGGTACACTAACAAACTCAAATATTCTTTCATCTATTTCAGCTCTGTGATCTTTGCTGTAAGTCTGAATCCAAGTAGGGAAATCATGATTCCGTAATCTCTCTAATTCTTCATCGTTGTGAATAGAGTATTTTTGCACCATCTCAATGTCAAATATTTCAATGAATTGTTCAATCTCTGGACAATTGAGTAATACATACAAGTGTGCCAAATGATACTCTTCCTCGCTTAAGTGTCGAGATGGACGAGAACCAAAAGCACGACCAGAGTGACAAAATATATTTAAATGTCCATCTGAATGTCGAACACCCCCGTCGTCGTTACGTGGCGCGCGTCCGAAGTGGACGATTTCGGCGCGCGTCCGAAGTCGATGATTCCGGCGCGCGTCCAAAGTGGACGATTCCGAAATTAATCTAAACCCTAAAAATTAATCTAAACCCTAATAATTAATCTAACAAATTAAACAATTAATCTAAATAATTAATTAACATATAAATAAAAAAATAAAAAATATAAATCTACTCTTTCCGGCGCTGGAGTCCGGTGGACTCCAGCGCCGGCGTACAGTGTCCGGACAGTGTGTTTCCGGATTTCCCGCCGGTCGCAACGGGAAGAGACGGCCGGACGGCGATCAATACCTGAAATCGGCGGTCGAGGATGGACGGCAGCGTCGGCAGTGGCAGCTCGGCGTCGTTGGTAGCGGCGGCGAGAGGCGGGAGGAGGAGGCGGCGGCGGCAGCAGCGGGAGGAAGAAGGGTCGGGCGCGATCTGCGACCTATATAAACTTATCAGCAACGGCTCACTCGCCCGTTAGAAAGCTGTTGCTAATAAGTTATCATCAGCAACGGCTCACTTGTCCGTTAGAAAACCGTTGCTGATAATTAAAATCATCAGCAACGGCTCGCGTGTCCGTTAGAAAGCCGTTGTAGATACAACATATCTGCAACGGCTTGAGCGGTCGTAAGAATGCCGTTGCAAATAGCAACGGCTTGAGCTGCCGTTGCTGAAGACTCAATTTTTAGTAGTGAACCTCGACTCTGATTCAACCATGCTCAATCGATTGATTTGACGAAGACAACTCAGTTCAAGTATTTTTTTTTCTTCTCAAAAGTAGAGTTTCATTCCATTGAAGGAAGAGAAGATTTACACTTGATAAAAAGACAAGCAACACACGGTCAAAAACATTACTTCAAGAATACTGGAGCATAACACGCCAGGTTTAATTAAAATTGTGAAGTTGTAGACCATATTGTAAAAGCCGAATGAATAATTGTGTCCACGTAGA
Source organism: Canna indica (assembly GCA_034359265.1). Taxonomy (NCBI): domain Eukaryota; kingdom Viridiplantae; phylum Streptophyta; class Magnoliopsida; order Zingiberales; family Cannaceae; genus Canna; species Canna indica. The sequence continues at coordinate 65,821,121 of CP136891.1, read as the reverse complement.
CGGCGGATGAGCGAAAGTGGAAATTATTCCTCGGGTTCCATAAGTTCCAGAGGAGATAGAAGAGGAGCTCACATCAACAGGCTGTACCCGAAGAGTGGAGCGAGCGTTGAGCCACCATTGTGAGATCGAGGGAGATGATGAATGTTAAGCGAGTCCAGAGCGGCTCCAAATGATGCAAGATACCCTACATCAGAGGAAAATATGTAGAGCCGATTCCGGGGCCGATGTGCAGATTGAACAGAAATCATCGGAAATAGGTACATGCCGAAGAATGAGAGCATCCTTTGAAGGGAGGCATCCTTGAAGAAACCTTCAAAGGAAGACCTTCACCTGGGGAGGAACTTTTAATTTCCAAATATTGTTCCAATTAATTGGAAATGCCGATGAGTTCAAGTGTGGTGGAAACATATATACCTCATCGATGCACGTGCCGAAAAATAATATTTAAAACTAAGTGAAGTAATTAATTTAATTGATTAAACATTAAAACCCTCCATCACTTAAGTGATTCACATGTAGCATGCTGAGACAGGGAACTATTTGGACCACTTCATTTTAGTGTAACTTGCATGGAGAGAAGTAGAGAGCACGAGGGAATTGTAACTATTGTGGATTGTGCAATAGTGCCACGTGGCAGGCGACAACAGGTGAGTCATGAGGCTGATGTAACGTGGTGCTAGCTGTGTGATGACAAGTATGCAGTGTACAGTATGAAAATAAGATGGCAGGTCAATAATATGTTGGTGGATTGCTTGTGATCCGCACAACGCGAAGGACAAGTTGAAATCAAGGAAAAGAGGATAAAGTATTGCAAGATTTATTAATGTTAGCGAAAATATAATTTAATAAAGTATTAAAATTAAAACTACTCCTATGTTTCTTTTAGAAAAATCCGGTGGGGCTCATTGCACCCTTGGTCCTAATATCTATCAAAACACATCCTCACACGTGTACGGTTGAATCGATCTAACCAAACCCATCAGTCGAAGCAGTTTTTAAGCCAACATATATGTTGCGGCAAATGCAGCTAAATTGAGGCCATTTTCTTAACCCCTTTCCAAAGTAAGCACGTACCTAGCTAAGGTATCGAAACTGTACAATTAAACCAGTACAAATTGACCTTCTCAATCCCCGTTTTTAGACCTCTTCATCAGTTGTCTCAGCTCACCAATATATATTTACACATCTACCTTCTCCCAGATTCAATTCAAAGCTAGTTCCAAACCAGTTTTGGATATTTAGGTCATCGCAATTACAAGGTAATTAAAAAATTTCTATATCTATATTATATTTGATCATCATCAACTAGAACATCTTCTTCTTCATTAGTTCTTCTAATTAATCTTACAGCAACACCAGTTATAATGGCTTCCGGAGACAAAGGAGTAGCCAACCACCCTGAGAGGCGCATCTCGGCCTTCTCTTCTCCTTCATCACCTTCACATGCAAGTGAAAGAAGAGCTGCTGAAGACTCCCACGTCGCCGAGTCACCAGAAAAACCAGTTCCGAACTATCTCCGGCCAACTATAAGCTCAATCCGCTGCGCCAAGAGTAGCCCGGCGATCGCTTCCTCCGGCAAACGCCGCCTAGTTCCACCAACGATTCGCAACTTCAAACCTTGCTCCCCGTCTTCCAGACTTCAATCCACCCCCGGATCCTTGAGCCCCAGCCACAGAGCGGCGGCGGCTGCCAGAAGTACTCCTCCTCCGTCTCCGACGGGTCATATAAAGCTGGAGTTAGAACAGGCATCGAGGTCTCCGGCGCGCGGGAAAGTGATTGCTTCGCCTCCAAGAATAGCGCCGCCGGGGCATAAGAAGGTGGACGCGGACAGCGAAGGGAAGAAGCTGAAGCTTAAGGAGATTGCCGGGAAGAAGAAGGCACCGGCGAAGGAGGGCGAGGCCATCATCGCCCTCGCCGTGGACGAGGTCGAGGAGACAGCCAACAAGGCGGCGGCGAGGTGGAACAAGGTCAAAGCCCTCGTGGGGGCCTTCGAGAGCGTGATCTCATCCTCGTCGCAAGATGAGCAAGATGATCAAATCGGTCAGCGTTGACGGAATTCAAGAAACAAAGGAAGGGGTTGACCGAATAAATCCAGGCAGAAAACGACAAAAGAGCTGACTTCAATCAACTGCAATATATGGCCATTCATCGAATACGAGGTTATTTTAATCCGATGGATTGTGCTATGCCACGTATTCTATAATCTATATATTTGTTTCACATTGTATATATATATGGATCACTATTCACTAATAAATAACAATTATAAGTAACTAATACCCTTGAACCCTTATGGCGTGGCAGATCTAGAAATCTATCCCGAGGGCCCAATTCAGGATAACAAAAAAAAATGTAATAAAAGTTATTTCAACGCTTCAGTATCAAACTTTCAATTAAAAATTACAATGAATAATCATTACAAAATTCTTTATCTTTTTTTCTTTTGTAAATGTTGAAAACATTCCATAATAATTTCATTTTTAATGCTAGCAAATACATATCTTACATCTAATTACCAACAATTATTCAAAGCTCATCTCCTATTCCATTACGCGAATGACTCTTGATAAATTTTATTACTAAAAATGTTCTTTTCACTACTGATAATAAATTAATGTCAACTTAATTAATAATTACACCAATGAAAAAATAATATGTTTCCTTGTAGCATTCACTTCCTTTTTTTTGTGCAAGGACTCCAATTCTTACCATATAAGAGAGTTATCCATTGTTACATTATAAATAGAGTTTTCAAGTTAACTGCCAAGTTCAAGAGCAATCCAAGAAAATTCTAATAGATAGAATTTTGTAAGTCGAACAAATTTACCCTTATCAAATGCAGAAAATGAGTCTATGGGATCAAGACATCATACACAAAAGCAAGCCGATATTCACTTCATCAAAATAATGATTGAGTTCTTGTATTTGCAAGTCAATCATTAAATAGAATAACCCAACTAAGTAGTGACAAAGTTAGTGCTTTATTCACTTTTGCGACGTGATTTACCTTGAACGACATGGAAATTTCACATAACAAAGTTTTCTAACTACCATCTCTCACTACTTGCAAATGTATTTTTGAGACGTTAATAAGATTCATGACATTTACATTATCTTAATCATTCATTGTGAAAACTCGTGTGATTTCAAGAATTTGTCTCACAAGAAGCAACACAAAACATAAATTCAAATCAAACAATAATATCAAGCAAATAAATTACTTGAGCTCTTTGTGGGTCATTAATATCATTTTCCCTTGTATAATGAAGAACATCAATCACTGAAGAAAATCAATGCACCAAGTTCACAAGCATACCATAGTGAGAACTCTAGCATGTATCCCTTGGTCGCTTCAATGACATTTTTTAATTTAAACATTTTCTTATCATGATTTCTGTAATACCTGCAAAAATTTTTAATTAACTTTATTGGCTTCAGCGTGAAAAAAAATTGGATGCGTGTCGGAGCGAGCTGAGAAAATCGAGGGAGGCTACGATTAAGGGTATGGTCCTTACGCGTGACTAGTTAAATTTGTATGGTCCTAGGATGCGAGTTGGACTCGAGTCGAGTCCGGGGGTTCAATTAGAACTTGAATCAAATGAGTCTAGACTAAGTTATGGGTGAAATATATATAACTTAAGTCGGGGGCAAGAAGGTAATTTTGAAAAATAAATAAATTAAATAATATATAAACCTGGGACTGTATGACTCTTGACAGAGTCACACACATCCCAAGGTTGGCATCTTGGGCGGGTGGAGAAGGGGGAGGGTGGCAACTTGTTGTGGCCGGATTCGTCACCGTCAGAGATCGTCGGCACGAGGACGTGAGAGATCTTCTTCCTCCTTGTCTTCTTCTCCAAGGTGAGTGGTCTTAATTCCTAGTTTTAGAATCTTCCTTCTCCCTTGTAGCTGCCCCTTTCATGTAGGTAAAATCTAAAATTTATTTGGTTGCTTGGATTTTTTCCTTGATTGAATGCATGTGTAGTGTTTATTGGTGGGGATTGAGATCCTTGAGGAGAGGAGAGGGTGCGGCAACACCTAGAGAGAACCCTAGGCGCTTAGAGCTGGCCAAATAAGGTATGGGAAGAGGGCTTTTCATGTAAATCATGTGTTGGCTTGGGTGAAATTTTAATTCCGAATTTTTTTATATTTTTAGATAATTGTTCAATATGAATCGTAGAGGAATTTCATCTTGCTTGGTATGAATGGTGATGGTGGTGGGCATCCATGTAGTGTTCAAGATACGACAGCCCTAGGGTTGCCCTAAATCCATAGGGCCGGCTGAATCCTTGTGGGGGGGACATCTTGATTGGAAATTTGGATTTTTGTTTCCAGTTTAATGAAAATTTATAATTCTAAATTTACGTGTGTTTTAGGACTCGTTTATGGATAGATTCATTGAAAAAGAAACGGAGGAGTAGGGTAAGGAAGGTTTGGCCAACTAAGGAAATTAAGGAAAGAAAGTTTCCTTGAAAATCTTGATTTGCGATAGGAGGATATTTTAAATTTGGAATTTCCTTAAAATATTAAATAACTCACCTTCCTAAATTTCAATGATCGAGATGGTGGGTGTATACTAAGGGGTAGAGCCGACCCCTAGAAACTGGTTTATCGAATTAAGGGAAATCCTGGATTTGCTTGTCTTGGTGTGTAAGCCAAGGTAGAATTTAAATTTGTAAATATAGTAGGTAATGGTGGAGTTAATAGTGTTAAAACCATAGTTTAAGGGCAGAGGCGGATCATGGGAATATAGGCCGACCCTTACAATTTTTGAATCTCAATTTCGTGGATATCTCGTGTGATATTTTAATTCTAGTTTGAGCATGAAAATATTAGGATTTAGTATTTATTTCAATATGGTATTATGGTGAATTATTAGAGATTTATTTTAGATAATTGTTCAATTAATTTCAGTTTAAGGCATGATCTATATTTCGGGCTTCTGGATGACAAAAAGACAACTTATATGTTAAACTGATATTTGAGCATGAGAACTTTATTTCTACTGTGATTAACTCTCATTATATTTTGACTACACCTATACAGAATTTATGGATGGAATAATATAATACATCGCTAAAAGTTTAGAGCCTAAGGTAGGGCCAATTTAGGCATGTGTGTGCCCATACCGGAGTCCGACGACAAGGACTATAACAGTCCTAGGGAACTTGGCTGAACTAAGATACTTATTTATTTATTTACGTTGTTATTGTTTGTCCTTGATATGGATGTGATTGTAGTTGTATTTGAGACTGGATGCACGACCAGCCAGGTCAGCTGGTGGTTTATAGGCAGGGAAATGCGTCAGTAAGCCACGTTGATGGCAGATCCTGAGTGGCATTGGTAAAAGGGTTTTTCCTAACCACTGGGATTACATAAGGCTAGAGGACATTCCTAGCTTAGGGGACTATGGGTGAGGACTCGCTAGGCGCGACCTAGCGACTAACACCTATTCTTGTGCTTATGCATGTTCTTGTTTGTACATTGATGAATTGGGTGCAAGTGCATTGGATTATTATAATGATTTAGTTTTTCTTATCTCTTGAATTATATGGATGTATGTTATTTGAAATATAAAATTATGGCAGTATGAATATAATCTCATATGGATTTCATGGATATATATTTATCTAGTTAATTATGGACATATACATGATAATTGAATTTATGTGAATTATGGCATGAACTGGATTAATGACTTAGAGAGGGCTCGGGAACGAGCCACTCACTGAGTTCCTTGTGAACTCACACTTATTGTCTTGTGTTTTATTGCAGCTCTTTATTAGTGGAGGTACTGATGTACCTCATCTAGGAAGAACGAGAGGTCACTAAAATCTGGGAGGAAGCTATGAAACTCAGAATAGCACGAAAATACGACAAGTATGTCAAGCTAAGAAACTTCAGAGGGGGATGTTGATGTTTGGTTTATTCTGTGTTGGCTATATTTGACAAAAATATCCTAAGTTATTTTGTCAGTTGTTAAGGCAGTTGCAACTGCTCTTGCTGCTGTGGAGATTATGCTGTTGCGATATTACTGTGGAGATATTTTGTTGCTGTGATTATATATATATATATATATAATTCTGATGATAAATTGTATATATGTATTTATCTACAAATTAACTATGTGGGCTTGATCATTTTTGGTGACTTGTGGACTTGGTCATTTATGATGCTCGGTGGAGATATGGTTATCATTAAGATAACGGGCTGGACGTTTCTATGGAATAATGGCTGACCTTTGAGATGATAGGTTGTTGAGTTTCTAGAGTTATGGACCCGGTGACATTTATGGGTGATGCCTTGTTGAAGATATATAAGAAGAAAGAGAAGATGTGGAATGGTATTCACTCCTGTCTACTCCTATGTGCATAAATTGAGTTGTCAATCTTATGAGGAGTAACAACTATTGAGAGTGTGTGGATCGATGGCAACAAGTTTCTACAATCAACTACATATTATGGTGAATTTGGGGTTGTTGAACTCAGTACAACATAGAGATTGTGTGGAGGACAGAACTCTATGATTGAGTTGTCATAAAGAGGCAAGTGGTTAGTACTTGTAATAACAAATAATATTTTTGTTATTTCCAATTCACTTTAGTACTGATAGATGGATTTCGGTGCGTGAAATTCTGAAACTTGTATTGTACCTTGTTGATAGTGGATTAGGTATCTGTCTGGTGAGGGCCCCGCAGAATATGCGATAAGTTTATCACTGAACTGCGTAAACAAATCCTTGTGTCTTTGTGTGATTTTGTGTTTATTATTTATTTGTTACTTACTCTATTTTAAAGCAGTTCTAGTAGTAGTTGCAACTCATGTGCAATTGACTCTCAGCAGAGAGTTTCCTTAACGACTGTCTTGACAAGGGAGATCTAATACTAAGGAAGGTCGAACTTCAAAAAAACCAACCAAGGAGAGGAAGCTCGCCTCGAACTAGGAAGGCCCCTATAGAGTCACCAAAGACGTCTGCAAAAGCCCTTACAAAATCATCGAACTCTCCGGACGTGAACTCTCACGAATATGGAACGCGACCTCCCTGCGGGCCTACCACAGCTAAGCATACACCATTAAACTACACATGACTGGTGTACTCTTTTTCCTTCGTTCCAATTTTCTCGCACGGGGTTTTTCCCTCCAAAAGGTTTTAACGAGGCACTACCATGCGTATGTCAAGCACTTCGCTCGGTGGAACTCAATGTATCATTGTTTGACAATTATTAATAAGGGTTAATTACATGGTATATCCCAAACTTTGGGTTTTTTCCCAATTATGTCCCAACTTTTTATTTGAACCAATATATACTTCAATTTTAATTTTGTTTCAATTTATATCGCGACGTCAATCATCTGTTAATTTTACCGTTTAAGTGATGACATGACATTGCTGACCTATATCATAAATAATAAAAAATACCTCACAGCCACATCATATATATATATATATATATATATATATATATATATATATATAAAGTGCTGACGTGGATAAAATAATCCACATCAGCACATAAGGTGGGTCCTCCATCTCCCACTTTCACGTCCTATCTCCAGCAACCCGGCCACCGTCACCCTCATGTTGTTCGTCTCCTTGGACCTCTCCACCACCACCTCGCGAGCTCCTTTTTTCCTTCGGCGCGCGCCACTCTGCCTTGCCATCGACTGGGACGAGCACCTCCTTCCCAGGTGGCTACCTTCCGGGCGGTGACCACGAGTCCAACATGACGGCCAGGGCTTGCACCTAGGTGAAGTCGCATGCTCTGCTCGTGATCACCGCCTCAAGTGTCTCCGTGCTCGACGACGGCGGTGGCGGTGAGATCTCTTCTCCGCTGAGCTGCAGCACGACCGCCATTGACAAAATTGTTGCCGCCACAGAGAACTTTGATGACAATTACTGCATTGAAGCCTTATCCAAGATATATTCGACATCGCAGCATCTCATGATTGCATGGCTTCTGCTCTCACGCTCGATGCATCTTTCTAATTTCAGCATTGCGAGTTCTGTAAAGCCCGATTCATCGAACTGGAGTGGGCGAGCGAACACACTTGGTTAATTACTTGCCTCTAGGTCATTGAAAACCAGTCGATGCATGCATATTAATATTATACTTCACTAAAATGTGTGTGTTAATTAATTCTCTTCTTCTTCTTTTTCTGGTGTATGTTGCATAGCTTTCTTACACTATGAAGATTATGAAAAAGCACTATGTGTATAGTTTTGGGGTGTTGATACTGGAAGTGGTACAAGGAAGGCATCCTGGGGAGCTCATCTCATATTTGGCTAGTGGTGGTGCTCAAGATGTGAGAAGCTTCTGAGAAGGAAGATTAAAGCTTGTGAGAAGATACTTTTTTTACTAATCTAATTGCCCTCAGCATCCTCACTTGGATATGTTGAATGCGAGGAGGCAAGTTCGAACCGAACCAAGGTCGGGACGGAACTGAAGTTTATAGTGAAAGCGTCCGTGGTTTACTACCTCTCGAAGCTTAAATTTAAGGCTACAGAGCGAAGCTTAAATTGATGCCTTTTGTTGTTGCTTACCTCTTGTCCGCCTCTGGAGGAATGGGCAGCTCGAGCACCCTCACTTCATACATGGAAGTCGGCCTCTCCTCGGCGAAAGGGCTCTACCTCAGAGGTATGCACGAGAGATCATGATGCCTTGTAATTGTTTGATGATTTGCTTGGTCAAGCACTGTGTTGTCTCTACAGATGTCATCGATCATCTCCACGTTCTCAGAGGTTCGGCCATGGAGAGAATTTACGCCTAGTCTTCAAAAAGGTAATAGCTCGGATCGTAGACGAGCTCTGTTGTTGTTGTTGTTGTTGTTGTTGTTCTTGGTTGCTAAATCATTGTTTTGATGCTCATCAGGAGGTACATGAATGACTTTGTATGGTAGGATCTCTCGGTGAACGACTTCATCCACCCTGTTAATGGCAATGAGCACGTGCTTGATGGAACGAGCTTCTCCACCTCAACTCGCCATCCTCATGCTCCTCCGACTCCCATGGAAGCTCCACCTCTTCCTCTAACAACTCTGACAAGCCACTTGAGACCTAAGCGCCAGCGGCTTGGAGTTCTTCTGATGCCGGTGAGTACAAGGTCTACAAGAACCAAAATAAATTCGTCGAAGCCACTGCATACTCCACCGACGCATAAACCCAGATTGACGAGCACATGAGGCACCATCACCGAGCTCCCCCCCACTCCCCACCCAGCGAAGAGAAGCCCAAGACAATGGTGGTGGTGGTGGAGATCCTCGCCGCGTAGCTCAACAGAGAAGAGATCTCGCCGCCGCCGCCATCGAGCCTAGAGACACTTGAGACGGTGATCACGAGCAGAGCCTGCGACTTCATCGGCTGACGGCGAGGCTGAGTGGCGCGCACCGAAGGAAAAAGGAGCTCGTAATGTGGTGGGGAGGACCAAGGGGACGGACAACGTGAGGGTGAGGGTGACGGTGGCCGAGTTGCTGGAGATGGACGTGAAGGTGGGAGAAGGACCCACCTCATGTACTGACCCACTTTATTTTATTATAAATTAATATATATGATGACATGGCAGTAAGGTGTTTTTTATTATTTATGATATAGGTCAGCAAATGCCATGTCATCACTTAAACGGTAAAATTAACAGATGGTTGACGTTGGGATAAAAATTGAAACAAAATTAAAGTTGAAGTATAAAATAGATTCAAATAAAAAGTCGGTACATAATTGGAAAATCACCCAAAGTTGAGGATATATCATGTAATTAACCCATAATATTGCTATCTTTTTCTACACATTTCTCTATGTCCAAATTATCTACAGTTATTTCTTAGCACACAACCAAGGAGCCTCCATAATCCCGTGACAGGCACACTGCTAGACAACGGCGATAGCTCCTGTCATGCATGGTGCATCAATCCTCCACAAACTCGAGTGTGGTCCTCGGACATCAGTGCTACAAAACGAGCTCCCACACTCTCAATGGCCTGAAGCGCGCTCCTCAAGAGCTGGACTTTCACTGAGTTTGGTCCTCGGCCCCAGCGCTAGCAAAGACTTGGGCTCTACACCCTCAACGACCCGAAATGTGTTGGCCTAAGGTTTTCTACCTTGGTCTTAATCTCAGTTTTAATGATAACAAATATGGAACTAATGTTTCATAAAGAAATATTTTCAGGTTCCATATCGCTTGATGTCCTCGATCGGAAAATATTGAAGAAATTAGAAAATCAGAAGGACATTGATTGTCGCATTCGGGTTCGTCGTGAAAATCTCTCGAAGTTCGACGTATGCACCAAAGACTGTTAGCTTTAGGTTTTCAACCTTAGCCTTAATCTCGATCTTGATAGTTTTGATGATAACAAACATGGAACTAATGATTTCATTAAGAATATCTTTCAGGTTCCATATCGATTAGCGTTCGATGTCCTCGATCGGATAAATCGGAGAAATCGCAAAATCGGAAGGACATTGATCGTCGCGCTCGGGTTCGTCGCTGAAGTTTCTCGAAGATCGACGAGTGCACCAAAGTCTCTTGGACGAGTCCAAAGATCAAGTCAAAATCTGTCCAAGATGATGCTCGTTGAAAGCCGAAACCCGGAAACGAAGCGCGGAAGAAATAGGCTGAAGAAATAACATTCAGCCTAGGTTCGGTCGACCGACCGAAGGTAAAAAAGGTAGCAGAGCTACTTCGGTCGACCGATGGAAGCCCAAAACGGGTAGTATCTCAGGCGGTCGGTCGACCGAATGGTGAAAGAATCGGGCCGAGGCTGGCGATCGGTCAATCAGTCAACCGACCTGCAAATGAGCCACGACGCAATACCGCGTCGGTCAACCGACGGGTCGATCGAAGATCGTGGGTCACGCGATCTACGTCTGGCGATCGACCAGTCGGTCGACCAACCACAGGGTAAACAAAAGCGGTCGAATGAACGGTCAACCGATGCTTCGATCGGTGCTTCGACCGACGGCCTGTAACAGATAGTTTTCTATCTGTTGAACGTCGTTTCTTCACCTGGGTATAAATACACCCAGGTATGATTCATTTGATCTTCTTCCCTTTATGTTACAGAAATTATTGAGCATTTAAAGAGGGATTTAATGCCTTCCAAACGATCAATTGCTCGCGCTCTGCTTCTCTAGCGAGTTCCACTTCAAGCGCAAGTTTTTCCTCAACTCGAGAATTAAATCGAGCAGTTCGTCTTGACGAGTTGGAGGCCCATTGAAGGCTGTGAAAGGAGCTTGCAAATATTGGTTTTATCTTAAGCTCTTTCAATTGTAATTTTTTTGTTATTTCAACTGTGTTTTTATTTGTGTCTGTGTAAAGACCTAGAGTGTAGGTCTTGTTGATTGTGAAGTGGTATCCTTGGTGAAGAGGAGTAAAGCCACTTGTGTAAACTTAGTATTTACTAGGTTTAGTTTAGTTGTCCCTTTGGTTGAGGTGTAAGAGGATTCTCGATAAGAAGGCGGTGACTTCCGGGTGTGGAAGTGCCTTAGGTCGAGAGTGCGTCTCTTCGGTGAAAAGTCCTCGGGTGTAAGGGAAATGTAGACTAATTTAGTAAAACTAGTTTGGAAATCCTAAGCGGGGTGCTTAGGTAGTGGAGTAGGCATTGGGGTCGAACCACTATAAATCTTGTGTTTGCGTTGATTTAAATTATTTGTGCTATATTGCTTTATTTTGCTTCCGGATTTAAATCGCTTAAGTACATCTTGCCTAATCGTCTTAAGTAAATATTTAAAATTGAATTTAGGCGAATCGATTTAGTAAACACACTATTCACCCCCCCTCTAGTGTCGTCATTTCGCTTTTAATTGGTACCAAAGCGGGTTCGTAGCTTGAGATTTCACCATCTCTTCTACACCTTGTCTCGATCTTGAAATGGCTCTAGAGTCGGTAGCGTCTAGACCTCCTAGGTTCGATGAATTAAACTTTGATCTTTGGAAAGGAAGAATGTATACATTCTTAAAGACTCAAGGTTTAGGTGTTTTTAATATGGTTAAGTCAAAATACATAGAACCTAAGAAAAATATGAATGCATGGACCCAAGAACAAATTAGCATGTTTGAGTTAAATGCTAAAGCTACAAATTGCTTATTTTGTTCTTTGGATGATAAGATTTTTGAAAAGATCATGCATTGCACTTCTACTTTTGATATTTGGGCTACTTTAAATATGCTTTATAATTATGCAAAAATCGAAGATCTCAAAAACCGAAGAGCTCAAAATCTATTTTGAACCAAGTTGACCCAAGTCAACAAATTAATTTAGAGGTCTCATTTTCAATCCATATTTGAGAAACATGTTTTGATTTACTCATGTTAGGTGTTCATATGTTTAAGTTTGATAAATCATGAGTAAATGATAAGATTGAAACTTAGCAAGTTTCATAATAACTAGCTTAGTTTTGAATAAAATCATGCTAGGTTGATATCTTGACTTAAGGACATAATTTTTATTTCAAACTTGACATACACTCTTTAGATGGTCATTTTGTGGTGTCATAAAAGTTTGAATGAAAATTGAACATATTTTGAAAAAATAACTGAAAATTACGAAAATGCCATTGAAATTTTAGTATTTTCAGTTATTTCTAGAAAAATGTGAAAAAATTCTTTTTAACTGATTCTTAAAACTGCACCTGCACTGAAAAATATAGTTTCTTCAGTAAAAATTTCAAAAAGTTTCATCAAGAATTTGATTTATAGTGGAATTTTGAAGTTGGATTTCAAAAATGCAAAGTATCATCCTCTTGAAATATCAATCTTTTCGATACTTTGATTTTTCGTCGAACACTTCAAATGAAACTTTGTGCATACTATTTTGATCTCATTTCTAATATCGTTCTCACTATTCTTTGAGTAAAATCATTTCTAAAAATGATTTTGATAACTTGAGTGATATCTTGAAAAATGAGCTTTTGGTCAAAATCAAAATCGATTGAAAAATGGACTTTGAAAATTTATTTTGAGTTCAAATTTGACACATGCATTTAAAATGACCATTCAGCGATATCTGGAAAGTTTTAATAAAAAATGATAACTTTCGGAAAAACACATGAAATTTTCAAAAATGCCCTTGGAATTTCAGGAATTTTATGAATTTATATGAAACTGATTTTTGACTGATTCTTGAACCTGTAGATTCATTGAAAAATCTAGTTTGTCCAACTAAAGTTTCAAAAATTTTTGTTAAGAATATGATTTTATAAGAATTAAAAAGTTTGATTTTTGTAAACTTGAAGTGTACTTTGACCTAAGTCAACAAAGTGACTTAGAACAAGTGACTTAGAAATCTCATTTTCAGCCCAAACTTGATTCATATACTTAGATTCACTCATGTTAGATGTCTAGATGCTCTTGTTAGAGAAAACATGAGTAGATAGTAAAATTTGATACTTAGCACTTTCATGTTTTCAAACCTACATTAAATGAAAACGTGCTAAGTTCATATTTTGATCAAACGATATTGTTTTCACTTCAAACTTGATACACATACTTTAAATGATCATATCTTGGTATCTAGAAAGTTTGAATGAAATCTGGAAATAGTTTGAAAAATTCCATTTATTTACGAAAATGCCACTAAAGTATCTCTCTTCTCAAGTTGCTCATTTTTTTGATACTTTAAATTTTCAATAGATTTTCAAATGAGACTTGAAGTATGATATTATAAATTCACTTAAGGTATCGATCTACTCATTTGATGAGAAAAATCATTTCTGAAATGATTTTTGGCTCCTTGATCGATACACGAAAACATCAATACTTAAGCCTATACATGAATTCTAGACTTGGAATGTATTTATCATCTAATGCTATAATGTATGATTTAGTCTCATATTAGATATTTGATTTTTCATCCATTTAGTTGAGATTTTCATGTTTCATGAAAAATAGTTTTAGAGTCTCAACTTTGACTATAGATTGACTTTTCTTGCCCTTTTTGAGTGATGTCAAAAGGGGGAGAAAAATATAGATAAAGGGAAAAAAAATATAGGAAAACCATGCATATAAATAGAGGGAGTTCTATTATATATATATATACATGTTGATAGGGGGAGAAATCCCTTAGTTGATATCCTTTGTGTTTTAATATATATTTTCTTAAGGATGTTTGTCATCATCAAAAAGGGGGAGATTGTTGGCCTAATATTTTCTACCTTGGTCTTAATCTCAGTTTTGATGATAACAAACATGGAACTAATGTTTCATAAAGAAATATTTCCATGTTCCATATCGCTTGATGTCCTCGATCGGAAAATATTGAAGAAATCAGAAAATTGAAAGGACATTGATCGTCGCGTTCGGGTTCGTCGTGGAAATCTCTCGAAGTTTGACGTATACACCAAAGACGTCTTGGACGAGTCTAAAGAACACATAGAAAGCTCTCCAAGTTGACGCACATTGAAGGCCGGAACCCGAAAATGAAGCGCGCAAGAAGAAAGCTAAAAAAATCAAGTTCAGCCTAGGTTCGGTCGACCAGTTGGTCGACCGAACAATGCCAAAAATTGGCAGTGGCAACTTTGGTCGATCGGTCGGTCGATCGAATGGTGCCAAAAACTGGCAGTAGCCAATTCGGTCGACCGGCCGATCGACCGAAGTGTGCCATAAAGCGACAATTTGCTTTTGGTCGATCGACCGGCCAACCGACGATTGACCGACCATCGACCGAATGGCAAAAATGGCTACTTTTCCGCCCGTTGAGCCGTCTGTTTCATACATTCTCTTCATGGCTTATAAATAGGAAGCCATGAGAGTCTTCCCATACACTTTTGATCACTCCTAACTTCCTTGAGTCATCTTTTGATCAATTCTAAGCCCTCATTGAGTTAATCTTGTGAAAACCCTAGCTTGAACCTTTAATCTTCTTGATTAAGCCTTTATTTCATTGCTTCATCATCAAAGGCATCAAGAGGAAGCTAGGAATCTTGTTGTGGAGCTAAGTATTTTATTGTTGATTTATTGCTCCATTTTGTGTTGTATTTTCTTGTTATTTCATTATATTTGAGTTCGTGTGAACCTAGAGTGCTAGGTTGATTGAGTAGGTGGTTGCCTTTGTATTTGAGGCTTAATTCCATTGGTGTAAACTTAGTTTACTATGATTAGTTGAGTTGTCCCTTGGGTTGAGGTGGAAGAGTACTCTCGGTAAGAAGGCGGAGACTTCCGGGTGTGGAAGTGCCTTAGGTTGAGAGTGAGACTCTTCGGGTCAAAGTCCTCGTTATAAGGGAAACAAAATTAATCTAGTAAAGTTAAGTTTGGAAATCTTAACTGAGGTGCTTAGGTAGTGGAGTAGGCATTGGGGCCGAACCACTATAAATCACACTGTTATAGTGCATTGCTTCTCTTGCGTTTGCTTAATTAGCATATTCTTTTTGCTTCCGCTTGTTATTGGATTTGTTAAATTGCCTAAGTAACCAAGTAAACGATTAAAACCGGAATTAGGCAAAAAGATTTGTAAATACCCTATTCACCCCCCTCTAGTGTGACCATTTCACCAACAAAACGTGCTCCTCCCGAGCTCGGTTTTCACCGAGTTTGGTCCTCAGCCTCAATCGTCGTCTCTCCGGGCCTAGCACTCTCAACAACCTTGAGCGTAGTCCTTTGCCCTTAGTCGCCACAAATCGAGCTTCCACAACTCTCAATGTCCCCAAACGCTGTCCTGCCTTGGCGCTTCTATGAGTCTGGCTCGCTCTAAATGAGCATGACCCCAGGTGCGGTCGTGCCTTACGTACGCTCCCATCGAGCTCAGCTTGACCCCAGGCGTGGTCATCGATCCTAAATGTGGCCTCCGGCTCGTACGAGTCTAGCTATCTCTAAATGATCACAACCTCGAGGGTGGTCCTCGGCCATAAGCGCCACTAAACAATCTTGCACACTCTCAACGACTCGAAGCACGCTCCTCGCGAGCTCAGTTTTCACCAAGTTTGGTCCTCGACCTCAGCACAATCGAAGACTTGGGTCCTGCGCCCTCAATGACTCGAAGCGTGCTCCTCGCGAGCTCGGTTTTCACCGAGTCTAGTCCTCGGCCTCTGCATCATCGAACACTTGGGACATGCGCCATCAACGACCCGAAGCGCGCTCCTCGCGAGCTTAGTTTTTATTGATTTTGATCCTCGATCTCAGCGCCACTATTGTTGCCCCAACACCCTATCTCTCAAATTCGAACACCTTCGAAGGGAACCAACAACTACCGAACAGGTAACCCTATCGTTAACTCCATTTTTGGCAGAAACCCATAAACAACTTCGATGGAATTCGTCTACAACACAACGTAGACATCCCTCGACATAAAGGCCAAAGAGAAGGCCAAACAACCTAGCAAAGACAGACAACACAGTTAGTGTGAAGGTAGAAATGCACTATTATATATATTCATAAAGCCCCGCGAGGGGAAGACATACATTTATAGACCCACAAAGGAGCGATGCACAAATAGAAAAACAAGTTACTAACATATGTAGTACAAAATAACTACTAGAGGAAAAGCACTCCAACAATGCAACAGTGAAGAACAACCATCGGAAGAGGAGGAAGATGCGATAGTGGAACCTTCTTTGGATGAAGCCACATGCCTCTCGAAAAGCAGAAGGTTGAGGACTTCAAGACGGAGGTCCTAGCCACCAAATTTATACAACTAGAATATACCACATCAGCCACGGGAATCACCGACGGCCACCTCAGCCGTCAGAATCATTCACGGCTTTTCGACGACTGTAGCGGCCTTGGCTGATATAATCGAATCAGCCGCGGCTCGCATATGGCCGCCTAGAGCTGTCACTCATAGTTGATGGCGTGCACGGTGCACGAAATAAAATAAGTTATTAGTCATGACTTAGCGAGGGCGTGAGAGCCGTTGGTGATATGAATAAGACATTAGTCATGGCTAGAAGCGGTCGTCGCTTACTAATTAATGGCGCGAACGCAGCACGAAAATTAAAACACTTTAAACCAACGGCATAGAGAGGGCCAGCCGTTGGTGATATTAAAATCAGGAATCCATGGTTTTTCGACGGCTGGCGAGCCATGGGTGAAAATACTTTTTATTTGCGTTCGTGCCCAACCCTTCCTCTTTCCCCCGCTCTCTTCTCTCTCCGCCGCTGCCGATCGATTTATCATCGCCGATCGTCACCGCGCCGTCTGCTACCTCACCCTCGTCGTGCCACCTGCTCCCTCGCCCTCGCCGCGTCGCCGCCCCCTCTCCCCCTCTCTCTCGCCTAGATCGTCGCCCCCTCTGCCCCTCGATCTCCCTCGCCCGCGCGCTCCGCCATTGGCCGGCCTGCTCCCTCGCCCTCGCCGCCGATCCCTCTCCCCTCTTCGCCGCCAACAAGTGAGTTCGATCCCCCTCCCCTCTCCGATTCGGCGTCGGATGAAACCCTAGGGTTTCGACCGGCGCCGGCTAATATTATATATATATATATATAATTAGTGTTAATTATTGTTATTAGTGATTAATTAGATTTATTTACGATTATTTACTGTTATTAGAGATTAATTAGGGTTAATTTTAGATTTAATTAGTAAATTAGTGTTATTTTTTTAAATTAGATTAATTAGTTTTCAATTAGATTTAATTACTGTTAATTTGTTGCTAATTAGATTTAATTAGGGTAGACTAAATGTTAGGGTTAATTTTCATTGTCAAATTAACTATAATTAATTTAGACTTGTCCACTTTAGACTTGCGGCCAAATCGTCCACGGTGGACTCGCGCCGGAATCAAGACGAGTTGATACGTTTCACGTACGCATCAACGAGTCAAATTTTAATTTTGCAAAACCTTAGATCCGTTCGGGGGTTGTATGTTCATGTAAACGAAGTTAATGATCTTTTATACGACGTACAACCCTTGAATTGTCCCTAATTGGATAATTTGGAAATATAGTTATTTATATTGCACTTAATTTATTTCTTTTAGTCATTATTCATTTTTAAATTTTGGCTTGTATCTCCCTTATTCTCCGATACACGCCTATATGATATGCGTATTCGGAGAACTGTAGGGAGATGCTGTCAAAATTTAGAATGACGTTAATGACTAAAAGAAATTCTAAGTACGTTCAATATAAATAATATGAATCCCGAATGAAATAGGACCATCCCACCTAAAGACATTACCTATAGATATTGTCAACTTTTTGACAGAATATGTCGGGTGATCGAAGTTGAATGTACCGAAAAATTCATCGTGGAGCTATAACGGACGAATTTCGAGTAGGCGTAACTTAGTTCTTAAATTTCGCATATTCGAATCAAAAATTCCTTAGTGGTAATAAAATTCGATGTCCGTGCCGAAAATGTTTGAACATAAGATTTTTGGACCGAGAAACTGTCACAATGCATCTGTATACAAAAGAATTCACACCAAGATATTTTCTATGAAATTATCATGGGGAGTCACGTCAAGTCTTGATGTCGAGCAATCCTATTGTCCAAACTCATGGTGAATCTTCTTCTACGGGTATTTCTTTTTCCAATCCACCTAATCCTTATAGAACAATGATTCTGGATGGTCTTGGAGGAAAATTCTATTTAAATGATTATATTGAGTCAGGTATTGAGACGGTAGTGCCACCAGATACTACAACAGTTGAAGTCACTGAAGAACAACCCGCGATACAGATTGAATTGCCGAATAAGGAGGCTGCAGAATTTTACAATATGTTGAAAGCTGACGATGAACCTTTGTATGAGAATTGTCCTAATTATACAAGATTTTCGGCAATAACGCAACTCCTGAACATCAAGTCCGATTGTAATATCAGTGGGGTTGCATTTGATCGGATTGCAAGATTTATCAGTGGTGTGCTACCTCCAAATAACAAGTTTGAGCCAACCTTTTATAAGACAAAAAAGTTGATGAGGAAATTAGGGCTTGGGTACAAAAAGATACATGCATGCCCAAATAATTGCATTTTATATTATAAAAAAAATGCACAGTTAGAGCAATGCCCGGTATGTGAACATCATTGTTACAAGAAGAAGAAATCGGTCCGACAAAAAAAATATCTCCTTTAAGGTGCTTCGGTATTTTTCCATTGACACCGAGGCTTCAAAGGTTATTCATGTCGAAAAAAACTGCCCCCTATATGAGTTGGCATGCAAGAAGTCGTGATGATACAGTAATGATTCATCCATTCGACAGTGAAGCATGGAAACATTTGGATAGGTGTTATCCTTCATTTTCTATGGATACTAGAAATATCAGGTTTGGATTGTGCACGAATGGTTTTAATACGTTTGGTAATTCGGCAACTCCGTATTCTGTATGGCCAGTGCTGTTAACAGTTTATAATTTGCCGCCCTCAATGTGTATGAAAGATGAATTTATCTATCTTTCGATGATTATTCCGGGTCCTAGGGGTCCTCGAAAAGAAATTGACGTGTTTCTCCGACCCGTAATTGATGAATTGAAAACATTTTGGGTTGAGGGAGCTGTCACTTATGATTATCACCGGAAGCAAAACTTCACTTTTGCTATATTGTGGAAAATCAATGATTTTCCGGCCTATGGCATATTGTCTGGTTGGAGCATGCATGGGCGATTCTCTTGCCCGTATTGCATAGAACACTTAAAATCCTTCAGTCTTGAAAACAGTCAGAAAATTTCCTTCTTTGATTGTCATCATCGGTTCCTACCGTCTAACCATCAGTATCGAAGGAATCGTGATAAATTTACTAAGGGTAGAGTCGAAAGAGATGAGCCACCACTGATGTTATTTGGTGAACAGATGTTAGCACATGTTCAATTATTTCTAGAGATTACTTTTGGTTGGAATGTAAGAATTTTAGGCTTTGGTCAAACACATAACTGGGTGAAAAAAAGTATCTTTTGGGAATTGCTGTATTGGAGTTCATTACTGATTCGACATAATTTGGACGTCATGCACATTGAAAAGATTGTGTTTGATAATATTTTTAACACTATGATGGATATTTTCGGCAAAACTAAAGATAATGTGAAAGCTCGACATGATGTGAAAATACTTTGTAAGAGGCCTAAGTTAGAGTTGCAAGAGGTCAACGGATGACTTCATAAGCCAAAGGCATCATATGTGTTAAATATACAACAGATGAAAGATGCGTATCAATGGATCAAAGAACTCAGATTACCCGATGGATATGCCTCAAACTTATCTTGATGTGTAAACGTCGATGAATACAAAATATCGGGGATGAAGAGCCACGATTGTCATGTATTCATGCAGAGATTGCTTTCGGTCGCGTTTCGAGATCATCTACATGATAAGATTTGGGGTCCATTGACAGAATTAAGTATGTTTTTCAGAAATATTTGTGCAAATGTACTTCGAGTCGAAGATATTTCAGCACTTGAAAATAATATTGTTGAAATCATATGCAATCTGTAGTAGTTTTTCCTTCATGTATTTTTTGACTCGATGGAGCATCTACCGATACACTTGGCATATGAGGCACGAGTTGGTGGCCCCGTTCAATACCGGTGGATGTACTTATTTGAAAGATACATGAATCGTCTGAAGAAAAAAAAAGATAAAGAACACCGCCGCAGTTGAAGGTTTCATATCAAAAGCATATATAATTCAAGAAATTTTAATATTCTGCTCATTTTATTTTGAATCAACCATCAAGACAAGACTTCATCGTCTTCCACGGAATGACGACGGGGGAGCTCGACCATCAAATGATTGTTTAAATATCTTTTGTTACCCCATTCGTGCTTTGGGTTCTCTTCCGTCTCGATTCTTAAAGGACGAAGAGTACCATTTGGCCTACTTGTATGTTTTACTAAATTGTCCAAAGATTGAGAAGTTCATTGAAATATTTGACATTGAGATGGTAACAAAATACTCAATTTACAGCGATGAGGAATTAGAAAGATTACGGAATCGTGAGTTCCCTAATTGGTTTCAAGTTTACAGCACAGAACACAGAGGTAAAATAGATAACCAAATCTTTGAGTTTGCTAGCGGATCGGCACAACTTGTACAGTGTTATAATAGTTATTTTGTTAATGGATATAAATTTCACACACTTGAATATTCATCTACAAAAAGGACTATGAATGTCGGGGTCTGCGTCAAAGGGACAACGTATGCTGAATGTGATGTTGACTTTTACGGACTATTAGAAGAAGTCATAGAATTACAATTTTTCGGATGTAAATTAGTTGCCCTTTTTAAATATCATTGGTTCAATACAAGCGATAGGGCCATGAGAGTTCATCCAAAGTATAAATAGTTGGTCAAGGTCAATTACAAATCAAATTTGGCTTCAAATAAGCCATTTATATTGGCATCTTAAGCTGAATAAGTATATTATATGCAGTATTCATCTCGAAAGAAAGATATGACAGATTGGCGTGTACTCTATAAGACTAAAACTAGAGGAAAAATTGACCCGGTAGTTGGAGAGAATGAGCCAGCAGATGACTTCTATCAAGAAGAAGATCCTTCAGAAGTGGAACGAGTTATCCAATACTCGAGGATGATGACACAGAGTTAGTTCAATTGAAAATAGAATACGTTGATGACGACAATGATGAAGTTGAGGAAGGACAGATATGATGAGGGAGAAGAAGAAGAATTTTAAGATTCCGATACAGAAGAACAAGAAGAAGAGTATTACATGGATGATGATAATGATGATGACGAATAATTGTAAATGTAAAGTATATATTCAATTATTAAATATATCTATCAATCTATTATATATAATCTAATTATATTAAATTTTTACAGCTATGGTTCGAGATATCAGTTCCCGAGGAGACATTCCTCGTAGGAGCCCCCGACGATTACCACTCATCCCACCTATACCCACTGACCCTTCGCCTTCCACCACCATCCCCCCACCTCCGGCCATCACCCCCCCACCTGATCCATCCACCGTTCCCTCACCTGATATGACCACCATCTGCTCACCTCCGGCTACCATCCCTCCGTCACCCTCCGCAGATCCAAGACCGTCGTCTCCGAGACGTAGGCCACAAGAGCCTAACAGAATTCTCCCTCCGCCACCCGAGGGAGAACTACGCAGAGCAGTTAGTGTGCGCGGAAGATGGTAAGTATATGCATCAATTATTTCTTATAATTTATTTATAATTCAAAATATCATAATATGAATTTATATTTGGTGCAAATTTGAGCAGGAGGACGTCCCTCGCACGATACTGGGGACGATCCGGAAGTTTATGCCCGGGGCGTGGCCTACATGGTCTCACGTGCCCAGTGAGCATATGGATTTATTGTGGCGAGAGTTCGCGGTAAGTATATTTATTAAATTAATGTTAATATTAAATATTGATCAGTAATATAAAAAAAAATACAGGCTCATTATACATGGCTAGAGGACTAGACCATTTTTGTTGAGGTTGCATGGGAGCGTGTTGCTCGCGCTCGCTATAATGGGCTGCTTCAGTAGGTCCGTCAGACCGTGATGAGACGGCTAGGGGCCACACAGATAGGGCAGACTCGGGGACATTCCCCCGAGTGGATTCTTGGCCCTGTGTGGGACCAGCTTGTTGAGCGGTGGGACATGCCTGAGTGGCAGGAGGTCTCCCAGACTGCGTCGAGAAACCACATGTCCAGGGGGGCGGCACGGGGGCACGCCACACTGGTGGCTCCATCTCTTTTGCGGTTCATGCACGTCGCATGGTATGTATAATTTAATTATTTTAATTAAATTATATATTGTGTATAATGATACTAATGTATTTGTTAATTTTCTAATGTAAGATGCGCGTGGCAGAGGACGGCATTGTCCAACGGCCGTCGATGATGGAGGTGTTTGAGCTCACCCACTGTCATCGACGAGGAGCGGGGGACTACGTTGATAGCATAGCCTCGATAATGGTAAGTATTTATATATGTCTATTTGATTTACACAATTTTTATTTATAGTTTATATATATTTAAAAGAGTAAATACCGAAAAAAAATATGAACTTTAGATATTTTTCCATTCTTAGCATAAACTTTTTTTGTTAGCAAAAAAATACACCAACTTTCATTCCGTTACTCCGTTTAGCACACACCGTCATTTTTGACGGTTTTTGCTGATGTGTCACTTAACGGTGACGACGTGGCAAACTTTATACTATGTGGATTATTATTTTAATCAATTTTATTATTAAAAAATTATTATTATTAATAACTTGGTCCTTCTTCTCAAAGACATTGACGTTAACTGCACTCCACGGGTCATTGTCGGGGATGAGCTCATTGCCGTCGCATGGTAGAAGCTCGACGTTGCCGTCGCAGACCTCTCCGCCGAAGAGATTGCACGCGATGTCGGCGATCTGGCGGAGAGGAGGTGCTACCTCTCTGGCAGAGAGGACGGGCGGAGAGGTCAGCGCGTAAATACCTCGCACTAGAGAGGTCACGCGACCTCTCTGCCACGCACGGCCTCTCTTCTAGAGAGGCTGCGCGTGATCGTGCGACCTCTCTGCTAGAGAGGCAGAGCCAGAGATGATCGCGCGGAGAGGAGGCGGAGCTGAAGTGGCGGAGAGGAGGCGGACACCTCTCCGCCTCTCTGGCTCTGCCTCCTCTTCTCCTCTCTGGCTCCGCCTCCTCTCCGCGCAATCATCTCTGGCTCCGCCTCCTCTCTGCCAGAGAGGCTACGCGTGGCAGAGAGGTCGCGTATGATCGCACGGCCTCTCTGACTCCGCCTCTCTGGCGGCGCGACCTCTCCTCTCCCCACCTCTCTGGTGCGACCTCTTTGAGAGGAGGTCCGGATGGAGAGGTTTTCGTGATCTCTCGTCTGAGATTGGCGAAGTTTTAAGGTTTGAAATGGGTGCCACCGCCATCTGAGAGAGGAGGTGAGGAGGAAGGTGTGGTGGAGAAGACAATTTAGAAGATAGGTCAATATTTTAGTCAATAATATAATCTATGTGGCATTATTTATTCTACATGATTTTTTTTATGTCACGTCGTCACTGTTAAGTGACACATCAGCAAAAATTATCAAAAATGACGGTGCGTGCTAAACGGGATAACATAATGAAAGTTTGTGTATTTTTTTGCTAACGAAAAAAGTTTATGTTAAAAATGAAAAAATGTTCAAAGTTCGTATTTTTTTTGGTATTTACCCTATTTAAAATATAAACACGTGTAGGAAACTTACATGAGGACTGTGATCAAGCGTGGAGGCACATCGAAAGAGTTCGACGCAGCAGCTTGGGTGGAGGCCGCAGGTGGCTGGGAGCGCGACCGTGTTTATGACTTTGCAAACAATGGCCATGCACGCGTCGTGCTCGGGCCACTTGGGGCACCGACCCCTCCGCCTGCAGGTGAGCGACCCTCGACATCCCGGGCACAGGACTAGAGCCGGATAACGGCCTTGGAGTCGGAGCTCACCCAGTAGAGACATGCGATGGAGGAGAAAAGGCTGACGATGGAGGAGCAGAGACGGATGAATGAAGAGTTGAGACAAACGATGCAGAACATGCAGGCACTCCTCACTCAGATTGCGTCTCACTCTGGCCTTCTACCGATGATGTCGCAGCCTTCATCCTCCTCGACCAAGTCGACGCTCCCGACCCAGTCGCTGTTGACTCTACTGCCTCCACCGTAGCCGTGAGATTTTAATTTATTATATTTTGTTTATATTTTGATACTTATTTGTATACGGATAGTTGTTTATATACTTATGGTTGTATATATATATATATATATGATATTTTGATAATTGTTTACCTCCGATTTGAGGCTTAGATTGATGATATTTATGTAAAACTTGTATATTTGGTTTCAAATGCATGTGTATGATGTTTTCTAATTATGTGATTAAAATTATATTATAATCTATAAATATTATTGTATATAGGAATTTATAAATTTTTTATTTTTTATTAGTTACAGGATATACCTTCAGTCACGGTTTACCCACGACCACCGTCACTAAGCTGTGGCTGAAGGATTATCGTAAATGGCTGATGGTTTGGGTAGCACCAAATATCACGGTTGCTAATAGTATCTCTGATGGCCTGAAGCCGTGGCTGATGTGTTGATATTAGTGACAGCCGCATACGTCACTAAGCCATGGCTGAAGGCATGACTGATGGCCTGGGTAGCAACAAATATCACGGTTGCTAATAAGTATCATCGACGGCCCTGGGTCGTGGCTGATTTGTTGGTATTAGTGACAGCCGCCTACAGTCGTCACTGATGTGTTTAAATCAGCGACAACGCCCACGGTTGTCCCTGATGATTACTTGTGATGGCCGAGAGACGTCGTCATAACTTATCTGAGACGCGCACATCAGTGACGGCTTTTTGCTACGGCTTGTGCCGTCCGTGATAGTTATCACCGACAGTTCAGCCACAGCTTCAGCTGTCGGTGATGACGACAATTCTCGTAGTGTTAGCTGAACTTCCTGCAAAATATAGGAAGTGCCAATGGTGGAAGGGGGAAGGAAGAGTCGACGTTGAGGTGCAAGAAGAAGATTCACAAACCCTCGGGCATAAGACAACATAAGCCCAACGGTACAAACCTACCTTAGTCCAACTACAGCAAGTACCCACAAATCTACGCCCAACACCTGTTGCGAGCCCCCCTGTACCCTCCTTTTAAGTCCAGTAGTGTGAACCCATAAGGTGTTGTTTGGTTATCTAAAATTATTTTCTGATTTGGTTTCAGTGAAATTAAAAATTTAGTTTCCAAAACTTGGTTTTGGTTTCTAGTTTTCAATTTTTTGAAAACGCGTTTGGTTAATGAAAACAACATCAATTTTAGTTGGTTGAAACCAATGAATATTTATTTGATTATAAAAAATAATATTAATTTGCCTTGAACAATTTTAGTAGTAATTTGATTTTTGATTAAATAGTAAACTAATTCATATGAAATAATTCATAAAACTTAATATGGTTGTAGAAGAAGATCACATATTGTATTTGTAGTAAGTTTACAAAATTAAAATATTTGCTAATATGGTTATAAAATATTTGTAAGATTTAACTAATTAATTAAGTTATTGATAATTTAATTTTTTTGTTCAACTAGATATAAAATTAATTAATAGTTATTATAATTTTTTTAGAAAAATAAGTCCAATGGTCTAAAATTAGTTTTGATTAAATTGTAAATAGATTGACTTTAAAAAAATTGAGTTATTTTAAAATTAGGTTTGAGTCAATTAGATATAAATTGGTTTAGTTAATTTGTCAATTTAAAATAATGGTTTGAGTTGAAAATGATGATTGTTATTTTTAATTTTATAAATTAGATTTAGTTTGATTTATTTTTAAATTAATTAATTTTATAAAAGATATTTATAATTACAAAGTTGCCACGATATTTTGATAACGAAACTGATAGTCTCGAAACCATAGAAAATAACATTCTGGTGTTTTCATTTTTATTAAGATAAATTTATTTCGTTGAAACTTATTTTCATTCTGATTTTGATTCAGTTTCATGAAAACACTGAACCAAACATGTTTTCGTAAGCAGATTTGGTTTTAGGAAAATCGAAACCATGAAAATAGACTTGGTTTCGCTAACTAAATAGGCCCTAAGGGCCTGTTTGGTTAGCGAACCAAGTCTATTTTCATGGTTTCAGTTTCACTGAAACCAAAACTGCTTACGAAAACGTGTTTGGTTTAGCGTTTTCGTGAAATTGAATCGAAACCAGAATGAAAACGAAACCAGTTTTCTTAATAAAAATGAAAACAACAGAATGTTGTTTTCTGTGGTTTCGAGACTGTCGGTTTCGTTATCAAAATACTGTGACAACTTTGTAATTATAAATATTTTTTTATAAAATTAATTAATTTAAAAATAAATCAAAATATATCGAATTTTTAAAAATAAAAATAAAAATCATCATTTTTAACTCAAACTTTTATCTTAAATTTATAAAATAATTAAACCAATTTATATCTAATTGACTCAAACCCAAATTTTAAATAACTCAATTTTCTTAAAGTTGGTCTATTTATAATTTAATCAAACCTAATTTTAGATCATTGGACTTATTTTTTTTTTGAAATTTTATAATAACTATTAATTAATTTTTATATCTAATTGAACAAAAAAATCTTAAATTACTAATAACTTAATTAATTAAATCATTTAAATATTTTGTAACCATATTAACAAATATTTAATTTTGTAAACTAACTAAACATTTAATTACTACTAAAAATGTTCAAGGAAAATTAATATTATTTTTTATAATCAAATAAATATTTACTGGTTTCAACTAACTAAAATTGATGTTGTTTTTATTAACCAAACGCGTTTTTAGAAAACTGAAAACTAGAAACCAAAACCAAGTTTTCGAAACCAAGTTTTCAGTTTCACTGAAACCAAACCAGAAAATAATTTTCGCTAACCAAACAGCACCTAATGATCTCTAATATATATACTCACTACTAGCCTAGGGTTGATCCCCGGAGGAACGAAATTTTACGATACTTCCCACTATATGCAAAAGATGAAGATACATATGGCTTTTATAAGGCCGGATTAGGCCCAAAAGCGTTCACACCTCATGAACCAAACTTAAGTCAAGCAGAAGCTACTTAGCTCAAGGGCTCCACCCGACCATACATGGTTACTCACGTCCTCATTTATTACAAAGGATTCGTCAATTATGTATCTGACATGTTCGGAATTTGCCTCGACCCATTCTGAGCATATTTTCACGAGATTTTGAGAGACATTATTGTTAGACATTCCTCATCATGCACTATATACATACACAACGCACATCGAGTACATCTAGATTCTATTGTACTATACCCACATCTAAAATTTTTTCTTACTAAAACATCGAATTATTTTTGCAGGTCCCTCGCCAAAATCGCACCGAACCAGGAGATGCATTGAACCACGTCAATTTAACTTCAAACAATAATAGAAATGTAGTTAACATATAGAATGGACAAGTAGCCGAGTAATTCGTCCCTATTTAATAATATCCATCCAAATCCAATGGACAGAATGAACTTGGAAGTTTCCCAAATCAAACAAGTAGTACAAGCCAAAGGTTGATGTTTAATTGTTTATTTCTGACGGTGTTCTTATAATATTATTATCATGTGGTCGTCGAAAGAAACATATGCTCTTTTTATATGGCAAGTTGGCAACGAGTTCACACGTGCCCCACATGTGCGTAATGTTGTTTGACCCTTGGGCCCCTCGATTGCGACTGCACTCAGAAAGGTCAATTGGGACGGCCGGAGTTATCCTCCAGGGACACGTGGCGGACAGCGTGGTGGATTGCATGGTGTCGGTGAGCGAAGGACAAAGAGATCTTTCTTTGACCCTGTGTTGACAAGGACAGCCTCCGCATTGCTTCAGTCCTGACTCCTGAGCGGTCGATTCCTCGACAGTCGGCAAATCCCCTCATCGCCCAAATTAAAGAGATTAATTTAACCATAAAAGTAAGAGCAATTTACTTAAAACCTACCTCATTTTTAATTTTTACCAATTGAACCGTCCAGTCTAGTCTTACTCTCGACCAGGTTCTCTATACTCTTTGCCCCTATAAAACCCTCGCTGTCCATTGATTCACGTCACCCTCTTAACGGGAGAGAGAGAGAGAGAGAGAGAGAGAGAGGCTTGGTCGAAAACCACGCTCGCACAAGACGGCGGCGGAGGAGGAGAAGACGAGGAGAGAGGGAGAGATGGCTTGGTGGAACAAGAAGTTGGTGTTCCCGGTGAAGCGCACCTTGGTCGCCGTCGCTGCCCGACGGGTCAAGAGTCGGAAACAAGGTAACTCGCTCATCTCACCCAGTAATCACTCGTCTCCTTGATTTGGGATCGCTTTGCTGTTTTGCCCCCTTTTCTAAGTCCATCTTTCTATTACCCTGTTCTTGTTCTACTGAACCCTATCCACTTAAAATTGTATGTCAAGCATGCCGAA
The DNA here is from genome assembly GCA_034359265.1 of Canna indica. Classification (NCBI taxonomy): domain Eukaryota; kingdom Viridiplantae; phylum Streptophyta; class Magnoliopsida; order Zingiberales; family Cannaceae; genus Canna; species Canna indica. The sequence continues at coordinate 65,792,291 of CP136891.1, read as the reverse complement.
TTTCTGCAGATGATGGGATTAGGAAACTCCACGATGATGTTCAAATGTGTGGTTACCAAGATGTGCAAGTGATGTGGGATATGTTGAGGAGATCAGAGATGGAGATCTCGGACGCGCCTAAGCAGCACAAATGGCAATTTTGGAGGTCGTTGGAATCTCCGCGGCGAACAACTTCGTGCGATTCCATAGAGCAGCAGCATCACCATAAATGAGTGAAGGCAAGAGGACCCAAAACAAAACATGGTATTCTTTTTCTCCTCAATTTACACAAGCAATGAGGCAACAAGAACTACACTTGGATTCTAATTAATCTTTACATTTACATTTACATGTACATATTTTTTATTCAACACTCAACAACTTGTTCCCCTATTGAAGAGGTGGAAGAAGTGTTCAAAGAAATTGCCTTCTTAGTTCTATATGAATGTGAGATCTATAGAGGATGAAATATATTTTGATGTGGAAGAATATGATTTTGGAATTGGATAATGAAATCTAATTTTGACATTCTTATTTTGTGAGAGATGGTGTAATTAGACAAATCATTTATCTTTTCTCTAGATGGTTTAAATTTGGTTGTTAGGTCAATGATACGCATACTCTTAAATTTGGATTTTATTTAAGACTTAATGAAATAAGTACCCAAAATTTGATTTCTATCTTCTCATAGTTGTGTCGCATTCCATAATCCCTATTATTCTCCGCAAAATTATGGTACCGTCATTGCATAATTGTATTACTAGTTTGAAGTCTTGAACTTGAAGCCATGAACGCACAACCATAAGGAAACACCAACGGCAGATTTGTAAAACCCAAACCCAATAAAGCAGCAGTTAATTATTCTAATCCATAATTCTGAATCTATTCAAGTGCAATTGTCTATTTTTTTACTCCCACGTGATTAGTTTGAATATCTCGAATTAACTTATATAATTTACATGTTAATTAAAATTTTGGATTTAAAATTCGTAAAGCAACTGCGCGCCGTGGCAAGTATGCATTTCATGAATGAATCCAAGGCTAAAATGAAAGAAACCATCGTCACAAATCACAAGGATTTCAACCAGGAGAGCTACAGAAAGTAGAACGCAAACCAGCAAATGCAGAAACAGGCATGTAGTCGCCTCTATGAACTTTCACATTTAAGAGATGGTATGTAACAAAAGAAAAAAGAAGAAAACAAAAGGGGAAAAGTATGAAATAGTGTAACCCTCTCATTTGAGCTGTGACTCTAGCAAAATAAAAGAAGGGAGCCATGTTGAGATATCATACAGGGCACTATTATTCCATTCAAATTTTGCTTCTACGAACAAAAGGAAAATTAGCAAGGACAAGAACAGCTAAAAAGCCACATCAAGCACCATTACGGAACAATTAGTGCCTGCAGCAAATAAACACAAAAAACAAACAGTTAATGTTAATTATGACATAGTAATAAATGGAAAAGCATATATGAAATGATATGGCATCTAATGATCAAGAATACCTGCAAGCGACCCATAGGAATTATCCTTGAAGAACCTTCTGAGGATCCAGCTGTCCACTACAGTAACTGGAAGCAACAGCAGAAATCTCCAATCTTCCCTTCCATTCCTCACCAGGCTTCAGAGTGATGGGCTTCTCAATGGCTGCAGCTTCTACACACAGCATACGCTTATACTCATCATCTCCAAGATCTGGAATTGCTTTGGCCTTCCTGTCCCAAGGGTTCCATACCACTGCAAAGGTTAAGAAAGGTAAAACATGCATATCAATAATGACAACACTTGTACTTGTAAATTATAAGAAGTTTGGTATATTTAAAAGATAAAGTACGAGTAATATGATAATACAAAGTTTTTTAGATATATTCTTGCAATTGTAAATCTCCTTGCATGTTACTTGTAATTGAAAATTGTACATATTCTTCAGTATCACCCTTCCCATCTCACTTTCTTCTCTTCAAACCTTATTTACAATAATTTTGGAGTTACTCTTTTTTCTGTAATGATCTTTCTTTTTAAGTACAAAATATATATTACATAAACAGGAGGGAAGAGCAAAAAATATCAAACTAACCAGCATCAGGAAGTCCATCTTTGTGTAAAACAAAAGTTCGCTTCTTCTCATGATCTATAATAGCGATCTTGGTTGGTGCGCTCAAGTATACTTTATCCACCTTTTATAAAGAAAAAAAATAATTTGAGACTTACTCAAGTAAATGGACAAAAATCACAAGATGGTTTTTCACTCACTTCAGATTCGAATGTAATTGCATCTCCTTGTTCAGTGAAACGCTCTTTTTCCTTCAAGTTGTCAAAGTAATCCAATGTCTCTAGACCTTCTACCCGCACTTCACTGAAAAATAAACTTGAAGATGAGCCAACAAAAATTGTAAGGAATAAAAATCTAACTAACAATTGGGCAAACAGGAGAAACATGCCTACTTAAGTCAAATATACAATCTTATGTAGCATGAATTACTTGAAAACTTTTTTTAATAATTGAAGTTCTGGTCAGTGCAAGTCAAAAAATCAACACATTGAATCAGGTAAAAGAAGTTGTTTTACCAGATTCTTCTCGTCATGGTATTGGATTATGTGAAAATTTTCTGCTTTAACAGTTGGAACTTAACAAGGACTCAGAGTGGTATAATCAGGCACATAGATTCCATTAAAGACAGTATGCAACATTACGCCCAATAATAGTGTTATCTGTCTTTATTGAAAAATGGTTATTTGAGCATTTTATGTCCTAAAAGCTAGGGCTGTTCGTGGGTCGGGTCAGGTCGGGTTTAGAGAAAAAATGGACCCGACCTGACCAAAAATAGTCGGGTCGGGTTGGGTCAGGTTCAAAGTTTTCACCTGTCAAACCCGACCCGACCCAACCTAAGTCAGGTCGGGTCGGGTAGTCGGGGCTACCCGACTAGGGCTTTGATAGAGTCAACAACATTATCCATTTATGCAATATTCTTCCATTCATTAAATATGAGAACAAAAACAATAAAGAAATACCAAAATTAGCAAACTGCGTGCAATTCTAAGTGAAAATGGAAAAAATATTGAAATAAAATATTGATGTTAATGTACAATCCAAAGGAATATAGTTCATATTAATATCTATTTTTTGTTTATTCCTTGTTGGGCTAATTAAAAGAAAAAAGAACCCAAGTTCTATTACTCTTCTTGCTTTCCTTGGTAATCAATACAACTTTCCAGAAGTGAACCAAAAAACAGAACAGTATACATCTATTGAACTAATGAGCAACAAAAGATGTTTATTTACATCAACAAGTAAATAAAAATATATAAGTAAATAAATATAAAATAGGTAATATATAATTAAAAAATAAAATAAAATTATTTTTAATTGGGTAATCGGGTCGGGTATCGGGAAATCGGGTTTCATGTTATACCCGACCCAATTGAAATCGGGTTTGGTCGGGTTTGACCCGAACTGACCCGATTACCCGACCCAACTCAACCCAAATTAATTGGCTTGGGTCAGGTAATCAGGTTCATTGGGTCGATCCGTACCCATGAACAACCCTACTAAAAGCAACATGCCATAGGGATAGAAACCAGCACAATTTCGACAAGATAAAATATGTAAATAAATTTAGCAGGAACTAATTAACAAACCTGATATCAGATACTGAAAAGTAAGTGTGATATGCAAATGTAAATGTAAATGGTTTTCCATCTACATTGGTGTTTCTTATGCGTGATGTCAACATGAGATCTCCTCCAGGTCCCAATGCAACTCTTAGACGAAATTCATAACTGCAATAAGCAATTTAGAGTATTTATCAATGCACAAGTAAATGTCACTTTCAGAACAAACAAATCGAACTTAATAAGAAATGAATAAATAATATTGATGGCTTTGAATAAAAATGCCTTAATGAGGCTATTTGATCATAAATATAAGAATAAAGAACCAACATAAGAATAAAAATGTCTGAGACCAAAAAGAACCTGTGAGGCCAATGCTTGAGATCATCTTCAGTTGGCTTGAGGATTAGGTCAACAAAGGCCTTAATGAGGCTATTTGATGGCAGAGGGGGTGGATCTGTGTCAATAGTCCATAACTTGTTCCTGGCAAATCCATGTTGTTCAAGACTTCCATGGCTTGAGAACTGCACTCAGAGAGCATGTTTAAGTTGTGGAGATCAAAAGCCCACATAGATAAAGTATGTTTGATAAGAAAATTTACTTGTGGGAAACATATAGGGATGCCCCCACGTATTGCTTTTGGGGGCTTGAAAATAGCCTGCAATTAACAAAGATAATTATGCATTAGTTCAGAAAATCCAAGATCTTGTTAAAACCAAGCTACTGATAATTAAACATATGAAAAACAGCTTCGAACAATCACTATTAGTCAATAAGTACAAAGTAGAATCAACAGTGAAATCACAAACAATTTCCCATTGTAAACCAGCAAAATATGGTGTCACTACTAACTCATGGATTTAGATCTTTGTTTATTTGAACATCATTAGCAACAAACTTCGTATCACAGAGTGACTTTTGGGATCAATGACAAGTGTGTAAACCTTCACTAGTCTTGGTGGCAATGGTTTAAAGGATTGCCTTATACCAAGATGTATAAAGTAGTTGGACAAATACACAAATAACAGAAGAAATCAATATAAATGAAAACTTGAAATCCAAATGCAGAAACAAAAAATCAGGACTGATTGTGCCAATCTTTCAGTGAATCTTAGATAGATGGCACCAAATTCATGATTCTAATAAACCTTAGGTGGTTAAGTTTAGTTGAAGTCACAAGGCAAGATAATCAAGACATGAATATAAACAAGATGTCCGTATTTGCATATTTATAGGATTTTAGTTTATTTGAAATATATGATGAATTCAATAACTAGTATTTCCTCTAGATGGTTTTTCAGACATCCTAGTGCATCAGCTCCAAATGCCAGCCAGGTGTCTTTTAGGTCATCATAAGTGGAGAGTTAGTCCACCGAGACTTTCATTTCTATTTGAGTCTATTTGAGTTACTACAAATGATTGAACAGTAGGGTTGAGACTTGAGACTTTCATATATGAGTACTGAAATGCTTGACATCTAGAGAATACTAATGATTGAACAGTAGGGTTGATGCAAGCACCTTACTGCTAACAAAAAGCATCTCCTCCCTGTGGTAATTTCTCCAAGACATCACCTGACCTCCAAACAAGTACACCTGCAAATGAACAGCATGTTATTGGTGGTACTAAGATTTTACCATATATGCAGGAAATTTTTTCTAACTTGTCATCACTTCCATGTGCACAATATAGCATTTTAATCAAAGAACACAAATGAACCCTCAATAAGCAAACTTTCCAATCTGAAAAAATATTTCTCGAAAAAAATAACATCAAGACCAAGAGAATGATGCAGTAATACATCTAAGCAAGAACATATCCAACAAAAGTTCCAGAGATGGGAGAGGTGGAAAGGGATTGTAGAGGGAAAAATGAATGATAATGTAACAGGATATGACTAAGAGAGATAAGATGAATCAGAAAGAGAGCTAATCCTATAACTTAGTGAGGATCAATTGAAAAAAAAGAGATGAACAAAAAGGTCACAGGAATTAAGGTTCATCCTTATAGTTCTATGTAAGGAAAGCCTTGTAAGAAGCAAATTGTTCCATCTAACTTGCGAGGACCAATAATGAATATTCTAAGATTTTAGGGTTTGCCAAGGTAGATTAAAAAATTCCCAATTTAGTTGTAGAACAAATTAAATTGCACTTGCTGTTCAATTTAGTCAATTATATAAACTGCTAACATAAATATCACTTGCTGTTCGTTTTAGTCTATTATATAAACTGGATGTAATTGAAAGGGCATTTTTACACCTATACGCTCATTTTAAGACAAGGAGGTATTCCAACATAGATGCAACATGGAACAGCATACGTTGAAAACGAACGTAGCATTTCACAATTTTAAATAGGATAAACATGTTTTTCATTAAAAAATAATAAAAATGAATTGAAATTGCCAAGATGAAAAATTATTGCACTCACTACACAACTTCCTCAAGGTAATACAAGTTCTGAAATAATCAGAGATAACATGGTGAATTCAGAGATAACATGTCGGTGTCCAATGTCCGTAGTTATAATGTCACAATATCTCACCAGTAGAGATAACATGATGAATTCAGAGATAGTATAAAATATATAGCGGATAGCATCATCTTACAGGGGGAATTAAAAGAAACTATCATTTAATATTGTCTACTAAAACATTCACAGTGGCATAGCATGTGTAGAACACAAGGGAATTCCTCGTATCCCTTAATTACAAATAAATGACAAAAAATTAAATTAGTGGATCGGAGAGAAGAATAAATCATGGCCTACTGCACGTAAAATAAGCATCAGAGCAGCAATAAACAACCACAGAACCACATTACGGCAACCAGAACCAGTAGATTTCCAGATAAAACTGACTCACATTAAACTATGTGGCGTACTTTCTTGCCTCAAGGAGAGTTGTTTTTCGCATAGTCGGAGAGGTTCTTTTTAACCAGAACCAAGTCCACGCCAATCAAAATCAAAATAAGTGATTCTTGAGGGAGCCCATAGCACATACAGAATAACCGGTAAAAATGGAAACATTACCCACCTCAATTTATACCAACAGTACATGCAGACACAAAAACCCCTCAATCAATGAACCAAAATGAACGGAAGAACACTACAGAGACCCTGTGTGCATTCTTTGAAAGGTTTGATGGTCACGATTATCGTCAGGTGCACGGCATTTTGCGCAATCGGCTAAAAAGACAATTCACCGCACGGTTTTCTCGGGTGACGAGCGATCGTCGTAGAGAACAACATGAGGCCAAGCAAAAAAATGAGAACCGATCCGGAAGAAACATCAAAGGAAAAAAGGCAAAGACCTCTAAAATCTAGATCGCTTGCTGTAGATAAGAGAATCGAGCAAACCGAGGAAAACAGGAGGCGACTGAGAGGGAGATTCGAGCAAAACCTCTGCTGAGCTTCCTCTGGCGTCCCGTAAGACGACCTTATCGAGGCCATTGATGCCCTTGCAGACCTCCATCAACGGCTTCTGCTCCGCCATAGCTGAGGGAGAGGAAGGCACCGGAAGAGGGGAAAGAGGGAGAACGAAATGAGCGTCCGTATACCAACGGCGCATTTATATAGGCGGGCAACGGCCGTTACAAGACGTTCATCTCATGGCCATCGGATCCCAAGTGGAGTAGTGGACCGCTTAGTTTTCAAGCACAATATTTTTCGACCTGAAATTTTGACCCACAAAGGTACCCGCCTTTTCATTGACTGCCTCCCACTTAAATTATTAAATTTATACAAGTTTATAACTTTTACAGTTAACCATATTTATTAAATATAATTATAAAGTGTACATCAATTCCTACTTTGCCTCCTATTTTTTTTCAAAAAAAATCACTTAGGCTCCTGAAATTTACTTTTAATTCCACATTGACTCGTGGAATCTGAGAAATCTTATTTTAACCCCTCAAATTTACTCTAATTCTCACTTAATTCTTAAAAAATCACTTAACCCATAAAATTAATTTAATATAAAAGATCACTAACCAATGTCATTTCTATTTCTATATTGGATGAAACTCTTATGTATTTCACGTGATTTATTGATTAATATGATAAATAAATTTGTTCTTGTTTGAAGTCAGGTGATACGGTTCGCGCATCTCCTGAGTACAAAAGATAATTTGACGCTCAAGTAAGAATAAGTGCGAGGATAATAGAAATTGGAATCTTTGCGTACTTGGAGAGCATCACGTCTGTATATAGTGTAGGATGAGGGATGCCCGACGATGATGCCGCCCGGTAATCTCGTATGGATATTGCTCAGAATGGGTCAAGGATGATCCCGAAGATATCGGGAGAGCATAATTGACGAATATCTCGTAATTAATAAGGACGTAAGTGTCCTTATATGCCCGAGGGGCTAAGCCATCTGGTTTGACTTGAGTCTAGTTCATGAGTGTGGGCACTTTTTGGCCTAATTCGGCCAGGCCCAAAGTGCTAGTCTAGTCCACAATCCTCGAACTTGGTCGAAGTCAGAGGACTTTGTGTTGAGCTCAAAGTAGTGTGACAGCCTCTGGTCTCGGTCTGATACATAAAGTCGATTGGGTCTTCTGCTGATGTGTTGATTAGAAAACCTCGGCGAGAATTAGAGTTACTGCTTTGCGACCCTTTGATTTTTGGAATAAATGTGACAGTTGCGCGAGGGGAAAGGGTGCCTTTTCGCGTGACCACCGCCTATGTTTTCAATAATTCTGACATGGAGTAATTATGATCAAAGATCCGATCGGCAGTTTCCAAGGCACTTAAGTGTCAGATGTTGACTGATAGACGTGGCTCTGGTAGTGGGAATGTGGCGAATGGTCGTTAAGGTAACAGTTCTGCCCGGGCTTATAAAAGCCCTCTGTATCTTTGTGTTCTACATGAGTGAGTTTTGCCATGGAGTGGGAGGCATCAGAGATTACCATTCCCTCGGGAGTCAGCCATGGGCTGTTAGTGAGTAGATTATAGATTGTCGTGGGTTCGCACCGCTGGGCTTAACAGGAAGGTGTATAGGGAGACTCAACAAGTGCTGCGTGAATATTTGCGGGTACATGCTGTAGTTGGACTGAGATAGATTCCCGTCATTGGTTTTATGTTGTCTTTTGCCCGAGGGTGCAAACCTAGGAAGCACAGACACTTCCCAAGACTATTGTGTCTGCGTGTCCGACACGCCGCGGACACCGACACACGAGGACACTCGTCCGACACACTTGTCCGACGTGTTCGAGCATGTCTTGACCAGTCAACCTTTTTCTGCTCGGACATGCCAGCCCAGCAGCCCTGCGTTTTTTTAAAAAAATCATAAACCCAAAACCCAATTACCCACTACCCGTTAATGACTAAGTGACTAACCCTATAACCCATTCTCCCTAAACCCATTTCTCACACAGTCACCCACGCCCTAATCCCAGACGCAATCGGCGATCGCCCACCCCGACGGCTCCTTCGCAACAGCCACTGCCTCCTCCCTCCGTGCCGCTCTGCTGCTCCTCCGGATACCGCCGCCCTTGCTGACTGTAAGTTTTAGAATTTGATTTTTGAGGGAACAAGTTTGAAATCTGTTTGATGTTTGAAGGAACAAGTTTAAGGATGTAGATAAAGTGGATTGATTGATTTTTGCAAGTTCCCTTTCGTGAAGAGCTCGTCTGGATAATTGTTTGAATTTGAATGATACATGTATTTGCTTATATGAATGATAATTGTTTCAATGTGAAGAGCAATTATATACTAATATGAATGATAGTTGTTAACTTGTTTCAATGTTGTGCATGGCTTTGTGAGATGTTCTTGAAATCTAAAATTGTGAAGAGCAATTTAGAGCAATTCATGCTAACTTCAATGCTGCGCATGTTTCAATGCTAATATGAAGAGCAATTAAGTTTCAATGCTGCATTGTTAAGTGTTTGTGTATCTAACTTTCAATGCTGAGTTAGATTGGGAATTCATGCTAAGTTTCAATTGCTTTGCTTGTGTATCTAACTTTGCTTTTTATTGTGAGATTGGGAATGTGGTGAACAAGTTAAGTGTTTGTGAAATTATTGTAGGAAATTATTAAAGATGTGCTCTAGTGGTGCTCAACAAGATAAGGAAGAAAGTGCAGAAAAACCTCTATGGAAATTTGTTGTCAAGAAAGATAAAGTTGATAGTGGTGGGAACCATGAGTTTAAGTGCAGATATTAGAGGTTCCTACACTAGAGTAAGAGCACACTTATTGAAGATTTCGGGGAAAGGAATTCGAGTTTGTGCGAAAATTACAGCCGCAAAGCTTCGAGAACTTAAAAAAATGAATAGTGAAGCTACATTCTTGCTTGAAAGTGCAAGGCCAAAATCAATTCCTCTTTCACCCTTATCTAGTCAAGCAAGTGCAAGCTCACCAAGTGCAAGTGAGCTTGATTCAAGAAAAAGAAGGGCTACAGGGCCTTTAGTGAAGGCCTTCAACATGCAAGCTAGGGAAACTCTGGATTTAGAGATTGCTAGAATGTTTTACTCCTCTGGATTGCCTTTCCATCTGGCAAGGAATCTTTATTTTGTCAAAGCTTTCTCTTATGCTACCAATAATTATATTGATGACTATGTTCCTCCGGGCGACAATAAGTTGAGGACAACTTTACTTGAAAAAGAAAGAGAGCACGTGGAGAGGATGTTAGAGCCTATAAAAATACATAGAGTGAAAAAGGAGTGAATATTGTAAGTGATGGGTGAAGTGATCCCCAAAGGAGGCCTCTTCTTAATTTTATGGTTGTGACTGAAAGTGGATCGATGTTTTTGAAAGCCATAGATTGTTCAGATAAGATCAAAGACAAGGATTATATTGCAAAGCAAATGAGAGATGTCATCGTAGAAGTTGGTCTCTCAAATGTAGTGAAAATTATGACGGGGAATGCACCGGTTTGTAAAATGGCTGGTTTATTGATTGAAGCTGAATTTCCCACTGTTTATTGGACTCATTGTGTTGTGCATACTCTTAACCTTGCCTTAAAGAACATCTGTGCAGCTAAGAATACAGAGAGAAATAATTTTTGTTTATGAAGAATGTTCTTGGATTACTTAAATTGCTGAAGATGCTTCTTTTATAAAAAACTTCATTATTAATCATCATATGAGGGCATGGGGCTATCTATTTTCAATGAATTTATAACATTAAAGTTGCTTAATGTTGCTCTTACCCAAAGGAGAAGTCAGAAAATTATTTCAGGAGGGACAAAATATAAAATCACATATTATAGAGATAATTATATGACAAAAAAAAAATTTAGGGGGGCAAATATAACTAAATATTAATACATATAATAATTTTTATTATATACTTATAAGGGGGGGAGACCAAGTCAAGGGGGGCAATTGCCCCCTCTGACAGTGCACTGGCTCCGCCCTTGCTCCTACTCGATTTGCCTCCACCGTTGTGATGCTCAAAAGGTTTAGGTTGTTAAAACGAGGTCTCAAAGAGATGGTGATAAGTGAGAAGTGGTCTTCCTACAAGGAAGACACTCTTGGGAAGACTACATTTGTTAGAGAGAAGATTTTGAGTGATAGTTGGTGGCAAAAAGTTGACTACATCCTTTCTTTCACAAATCCTATTTATGATGTTCTAAGAAGCACGGATACGGATGCACCTACTCTCCATTTGTCGTATGAGATATGGGATTCAATGATTAAGAAGGTGAAAAAAGTCATATATCACTATGAAAGAAAGGATGAAAATGAGTCATCAACCTTCTACAATGTTGTGCACTCAATATTAATTGAGCGTTGGACAAAAAGTAGTACACCTCTTCATTGTTTAGCACATTCATTGAACCCAAGGTAACTCTTCACATTTATAATATCTTTTCTTTGTTGTTAGTGATGATTGAATAATTTCTAATATTTTCTTAACCATTATATACGTATTATAGCCACCAATGGTTAAGAGAAGACTCCACACGAGTTCCTCCCCATCAAGATATGGAGCTCACTAATGAGAGAGTGAAACGCTTGAAGAGGTATTTTCCTAATGCGGAAGATAGGAGAAAAGTGAACTTTGAGTTTGCAAATTTTTCGGATGGTAGAGATGGGTTTGATGATTGTGACTCCTAACATGATAGAGGTGTGTTTGATGCAAAATTTTGGTGGCTAGTTCATGGTATTCATGCTCCAATTCTTCAAAAGATTGCTCTTAAGCTACTTGGGAAATCATCTTCATCTTCTTGTTGTGAAAGAAATGGAGCACTTACTATTTCATCCATTCCCTTAAAAGGAACAAGATGAAGCCTAAACGTGCGAAGAATTTAGTATTTGTTCATACTAATCTTCGTTCCATTTCAAGGAGAACTCTCCAATACAATAAAGGAGAAACAATGATGTGGGATATTGCAGGAGATAACTTTTCACCGATTGATGAAGATAATGGAATCCTTGAAGTTGCAAATCTTTCTCTTGATGAACCCGAGTTGGAGAGAGTAATATTTTCCAATGAAGAAGATAACAATGATGATTGATGAAGAAGATAGTGATATTCTAGTTAACTTTTTATTTACATGTGATTATACACGACTATTTCTACTAAGACATGCTAACCTAGGAATTTTTTGGAAGATGTCAATACATGTCTAGGAATTTTTGTTTGCATGAGGTTGTGCCTCATGCTTTTGGAAAGGCTTAGAAGTTAGAAGTAGTAAGTATTTTATTCATACTGAAAAATTAAAATTTGACATCAATGAAAATATCATGATATATATATATATATTGATATGAAATTATGAATTGTGGGTTTTTTTTAAAAAAATATTTTTTTCATATTAATCTATATATGTCGTGTTCGTGTCCTGTAAAATTTTGAAGTTGGTGTGTCCTCGTGTATGTGTCCATATCGTGTCACGTGTCCGTGTCGGTGTCGGTGCATCCTAGATGCAAACCTTCTTCTTCCACCTTGTCACTCACTCTCTTCTTTCCGCTATCTGTATTCTGTAGGTAGTTTAGCAAGCAGATCTGGTGGTCTGGGGCCTCCATCTTTGTTCTATGGCTTGTGCTTAGAGGAGTGAATTTTTCTTCATGTCCAGAACTTCCTCCTCTAATGGTTCTCCATAGTTGCATCGTTGTAATGTTTTTCCTCTAGTATCTCTTTTGTACTCTATGTTTCAGTAACTTATTTTTTTGCTTGTAAATTGCCCCTTGTGGATCTGTAAATGTACATTTCCCTTCGCGGGGGCTTTATGAATAAAAATGTATTTTTATTATCGTTTGGCTTCTTTTGAGCTGACTGGCTATTTTTCGGCTAGTATGTCAAGCGGTGTTGATGTTGTGTTTGCCGACTGTAGTCGATCGTGCGTTCTTGCCAAAAAATGGAGTTAAGGCTAGGGTTACCTGCTCGGTAGTCATGGGCTCCCTTCGAAGATGATTGAATGTGGGAGTAGAGGTGTTAAGGCGAGGAGTTATGGTGCTGAGGCCGAGGACCAGACTCGGTGAAAGCCGAGCTCGTGATGAGTGTGCTTTAGGTCATTGAGGGCGCGGGGCCTAAGTCTTCAGTGACGCTGAGGCCCATGACCAGACTCGAAGAAATTCGAGCTCACAAGGAGCGCACTTTGGGTTGTTGAGGGCGCGTGGCCCAAGTCTTCGATGACGCTAAGGCCAAGGATCAAACTCGGTGAAAATTGAGCTTGCGAGGAGAACGCTTCGTATCGTTGAGGGCGTGAGGCTCAAGTCTTCGTCGATGCTAAGGCCGAGGACTAGACTTAGTGAAAATCGAGCTCGTGAGGAGTGCGTTTCGGGTTGTTGAGGGCGTAGGGCCTAAATCTTCAATGGTGCTAAGACTAATGACAAGACTTGGTGAAAACTGAGCTCGCGCGGAGTGCGCTTCGGGTCGTTAAAGGTGTTGCTCATTTAGAGCGAGCCAGGCTGAGCCGGAGCCCGCATTTAGGGTTGAGGATCGTGCATGGGTCAAGTCGAGCTCGCGAGGAGCATATGGCAGGATCGTGCCTGGGATCAGTATGTGTGGAGCTCGAGAATGGCACTGAGGCTGATGAGCCAATCTGGTGAAAATCGAGTTCTGGTCGTTGAGGGCGTGGGAGCTCGAGATAGGCACTGAGGCGGTTGAGGGAACAGACTAAGGAGGTTGATCCCCCACTTGTGGAATGACGAACTAACTTTCGAGCTATGTAGTGGCTCGGGATGTTGTTGTGAGACTTCAGAGAATCTCTAGCACTTGTCTCACCTTTTGACGTATAGACTATAATCTATTTTCATGGCCAGAAAAATATCCGGCCCGGAGGATCTTAGCTACTAAGGATCTTTCTCCGATGTGATTCTCGTAGATGCTATCGTGTACTTCTTCTATCACTATGTCTGTTTGAGGTCAGTTGATGCAGTGGTCGAGAATATCCTCTTTTGTAGAGCAGATCATCGAGAAGGATGTAGTAGCTTATCGTCCTTCTTCATTTATTTGGGCTGGAGGTGTGTGTGAATGAAATATCCACACTAGAGGCGGGGGGGGGGGGGGGGGGGGGGGGGGGGATAGTGTGTATGCTATTATTCTATGTCTATTTGCAATTTCAATATCTTCTTAAATGATTAACTAAGTTAGATGACAAATAGTGAAAGCAATCAAGAATCTACACAAATGAGCAATGCTAACACAAGTCAATTTATAGTGGTTCGACAATCCTGCCTACTCTACTACCTATGCACATCACTTTGGATTTCACTTATAATCCACTAGATGCTGAGTTCCTTATAATGAGGAATTTTCCTCGAAAAGTCTCTGCTCTCCCACCGAAGGCACTTCCATACCTGGAAGTCTCCGCCTTCCTACCGAGAGCACTCTCCCACCTCACTATCTCCTAAGGATACTCTAATCCTAGATTACAAGGGTGGATTTATGCCTTCTAACCAAGACAACCACCAATACTCAAGACCTAAACACTAAGGACATGTTTGCTTCATAGGATAATGGATGGATTAATATCCATTATTTGTTTAGTGCATGAATTAGAAAAAAATGTGATTATAAGAATATAAAATTGATATTATATCTGATGTACATTGGATTTAAAAAATTCATATCTAATCCTTCCTCTTTTATTATCCTATCCAATCCTATCTTATCCAATGAAGCAAACATACCATAAGATCTTTACAAGCTTTAAATGAGAACAAAAATATAAGTAAAAATAATAATAAAGAGCACAAATGTAAACAAAACCAGTTGGTGCTCTTTTTTGCTTCCTCCTAATCCTTCAAGGCCTCAAGATGATGACACTTTAAATCGAAGGAGACTTGAAAAAGAGTAAAAGGCTCAAATGTGATAATGATTGAGGTTAGGGTTTAAATCTCAAGGAAAATAGCTCAATCAATGAAGGATAGACTCAATGAAGCGTGTAAGGAGTTTGGAGGCAGAAATCAAGCTTCTATTTATAAGAAGTAAAGGTACGAGGGCTGAAACACCTGTTGCATCGAATAGAAAACTATCTGTTGCGTCAGCCGGTTGCACCTCTGGTCGAATGGTTGGTCGATTGAACATGCGATCGGTCGTCGACCGGAAGTGTTTTGTGGATTTATGCTCGAACTCGATCGCTCATCGGTCGCGGGTTGATCGATCGACCATTTGACCGAATGTTCGACTGAAACACTATTGATAATGATTTTTAGTTGATTATTTACTCGGGTTCGGTTTTGAGTTTCGACTGGGTTTTGGCTTTGCATAAATACATGGAGATGGATGATGTCATGCCCCAACTCAGGGTCACGTGATCGGCCAGGGTATACGTGCCTATACCCCGCAGCCTAAACCATGCACATGCCAACTCGACAATAAAACATAGCGGAAAGAAATAAACAAGTTTTATTTCAAATGGAAAACCAAACAGAATTCATTATAAGTAAGTTTAGCAATAATATAAAGTGCGTAAATAATAAATCAGATTCAACTGTTCAATTATAATGAAATCTGAAATAAAGATATGAATGTCCCCAATGGACTACAACTCCAAAACACTGAAACACAAGTGCATGACTAAATACCAAAAACTCAACTACGACCCATAACTAGGACTGCTATGAGATCATGTGGCTCATCTGCCATCCAGCCGCGCCAAGTGCTCCAGCCCACCTCACCAGTCAGGCTCTGCAAAACAAAATCAAAACGACAACGGGTGAGTTCAAAGAACTCAGTGAGCGGTTCTACCAACCCCCACAAAAGAATCAAACACAAATATGATGCATAAAGCAAAACTCCTGACTCAAGCAGGAGAGGTCACAAGAGAGTAACCAGCTAACAGGCCGTCTGACCACCACCTGCCCGAAGGCAACCAACACCCAAACGGTGAAGATCAACAGGCCTAAGCCTACTATACCCTAAGGCAACAAAACATATTAGGATAATCGGGAAGACCCTTCGAACTTATCCTAATATAAAGAAACTCATGAGCAATCGGAAAGGCCCTTCAAACTTGCTCCACGAGACACGAAGGAACAATCGGGAATCGCCCGTCCGAACTTACCCCTTAAAAGCACATCGGGAATAATCGGAAAGCCCCTTCGAACTTATTCCACGAGGCCAAATCGGAACAATTGGGATTTGCCCATCCGAACTTGTTCATTTTAACACAGGTTGGGAATTAGCCGTCCAACCTTCCGGGCCTAGCCCACAATCCGACTCCTAACTGAGTCTCTCCGTCATTCATAAAGATATGGTGCAACATGACCTAAGTCAAGTCTCTCCTATGGTGTCTTAAGGGTGTCCATATTGGAAATCGTCTCAACACTCCAATACCCGACCCTAACTCCTAGACCTGTAATGTCATAAACATGTGTGGTTTTATTTCATGCATAAATTTTATTTGTTGATCCATAACAGATTATGTTGACCCTTTGCCCAATTTTAATTATGCAATTAAATTTTTGATCACAAAAATTAGGGTTTTGTTTTAGCTTATTATTGTGCCCGTAACTGGTGTATCTAACCCGAATTTGGTCTCCAGAGTGTGTCCTATGTTTCCAAACTATGTTTTCTGATCGAAACGATAGGTTACACAACTATGTTCAGAAAAATACACACACTACAACAACTAGTCTAAAATCAGCACAGATTCATCATTTTTAGCATGAAATTCCAGCAATATTAAATTTTCAGCATAGCATGAAAATAAATCCGAAATTTACAAAAATTATATTCTTAATTATCATCAAAACAAAATATTAATCTTGAGGTAAGTCTATCAAATTTCACACTTATTGAATAAGGCTAACAAGCACCAATAACACCATAAACAAGAACATGCATTATGATCTAGAATTCATCTTTCAAGAACCTTCATGACATTAACATCGAGATCCAAATTTTATAAAAATATGATTCTATCTAAAAATCACAAATTAAATACAATGCATGATTCAACGTATAGGAACTCAATTTAAATAACATGCATTACTACTTAAATTTTAGATAAGAATTATTAATCAATTATAAATTTTTTTTTCTCGAATTTAATATGACCAGAGTCCACTCCTCCAACTATCTAAGTTATAAATAAAAAGAAAAAACTACACAAGATTGCATCCATCTTAATTGGACAGGCATATAAAGCATTAAAGATACAAGTGCATGACTTGAACCTTTGATCCACATCTTGTCTCATCCCTCGCAGTTCACATGACACTTTAATTTAGTAGACACCCTTCCTTCCTGATAAATAGCTACTTTAGAGGATGAGGGTGTTCCACCTGAAAATTTTGAATATTTTTTTTCTAGATCTTTTGGTAATTTTCATAATTTTGAGGTACAAGAATTTATTTGCAAAATTTAATTCTTGAAGGATTTTTTTTGTAAAATTTCTCAAATCTAAATTTATATTTAATCTCAACCTAGTTCCATTAGTTTTTTTTTTTAAAAAAGAGCGGCAACCGTCATGGGAAGGGGAGATCTGAGTGGTGATTGACCGGCACTTGGATTGAGGATTCGTGTACGAGAAAGGATTCTTTCTTGTCTTCTTGTCTTCTATTTTTCATTATTTTTCGTTATTTTCATCAGCAATAATTGGAGTCGGCGTTCGTCAGAGCAAGACATTGTGGTTGGGTGGTGTTGGGTGAAATGACACACTAGAGGGGGGTGAATAGTGTGTTATCTAATTATTATTGCTTAATTCTGATTTTAATCGTTTTTCGATTAGTTAGACTAAGCACGATATTAAAAGCAAGTGAAAGCAATAAATATAAAACAATAAACACAAACAGAATATCAATGCTAACACAACGATTTATAGTGGTTCGGCCCCAATGCCTACTCCACTACCTAAGCACCCCGCTTAGGATTTTCAAACTAAGTTTACTAGATTAAATTGATTCCCTTACACAGATGACTTTGACCCGAAGAGTCTCACTCTCAACCTAAGGCACTTCCGCACCCGAAAGTCTTCGTCTTCTTACCGAGAGCACTCTTCCACCTCAACCCTATGGGACAACTCAACTAATTCTAGTAAACTATGTTTACACAAGTGGCTTTACACCTTCTACACCAAGGTAATCACTGACACACAAGACCTAACACTAGGTCTTCTTACAAGCTCAAATTCAATGAAAATAAATAAGAAAATATACAAGTAATGGAGCAAAAATATAACAACACGAATACATAGCTCCAACACAATGAATCCTAGCTCCTCTTGATGCCTTGATGATGAATGAAATCAAGCTTGAAGGCAAACTTAAGGAATGGAAAATGAAACTAGGATTCTCTAAGAAGTGGCTCAATGAAAGCTTGGAATTGATCAATGATGACTCAATAAAGTATAGGAGTGATCAAAAGTTGCTAAGGAAGGCTTAGGCTTGGATATTTATAGAGTCAAGAGGAAATGGAATGAAACAACATCTAAAACGGGTGAAAAATTAGCCATTTTCGTCGTTCGGTCGCTTGTCGGTCGATCGTCGATTGATCGACCGATCGATCGCTGACAGTCTGCGCTTCAGCAACGCTGTTCAGTTGACCAGATGGTCGATCGACTTAATCGCGAACTGGCTCCTCTATTGTCTGGTCGACCAATGAAGCTACTGCTAGTTTTTGGCCTCGGTCGGTCAACCGAAGTAGCCTTTTATCATTTTTTAACACTATTCGGTCAACCAACTGGTCGACCGAACCTGGGCATAGCAGTTTTCTTTGTTTTGTTTTTTTGCTCGTTTGGGTTTCGTCTTCACTAAGCCTACTTATATAACGCTTGGATTTTCAACATTGGTCTTAATCTCGGTTTTGATGATAACAAACATAGAACTAATGTTTCATTGAGAAATCTTTTAGGTTCCAAGTCGGTTAGCGCTCGACATCCCCGATCGAAAAAATCGACAAGGATGCTCGTCGGCGCTCGAGATTCTTCAAGAAGTTAGAGTTTAAGTTTAGAGTGTCTAGATATATTGTATATCCTCTTTATGATGCAAAGAACCCTAAAATCAAACCTGAAACCTAAAATATGAAAACCCGAAAACCGCCTTGAATTCACTAAGCCTAGGGAGCTCCTTGGAAGGCTATACGACCTAGACATTATCTTGATATAAAAAATGATGGTAATTGTTCCTTGGGTAGAAACAAGATAACGAGATATTTTTAAGAATTTTTTGGAAGCCTTTAGCCTACCCATACTTGACCCGGGAAGTTAGAAAATTTCTATTTTTCGAAAATTTGTACTAGACCCCAAAAACTAGATTTTGATTCTTAAGGATTTTGATTTTTTAGATATTTTTATTGAATTCAAATGGGGGGTAATCCTTATATAACATTTATGTTTTAAAGTTATTGAAGACGAAACCAGAAAATGAACAAACAAAACCAAATTGCCCAGTCCAGGTTCAGTCGATCGGTCGGTCGGCCGAATGCTGCCAAAAATTGGAAGTAGGCAATTCGATCGACCGGTCGGTCAATCGAAGTGTGGCGAAAATGGGCAGAAGCTACGTCGGTCGATCGGATTGCGGATCGCTGAACTCGCGACTCATTCGGTCGACCCGTTGGACGGCCGATCAACGCATTTAAGGTGCAGAAAGCTAGCGGTCGGTTGGTCGGTCGACCGACGATCGATCGGCAAGCGACCGACGATCGACCGACAAGCGATCGAACGGCGGAAACGACTAGTGTTCCGCCCGTTGAGCCACCTTTTACATTCCATTTTGTCTTGGCTCTATAAATACCCAAGCCTAAGCCTTTCTAAGATACTTTTGATCACTCCTACACTTCATTGAGCCATCCTTGATTAATTCCGAGCTTTCATTGCGTCAATTCTTGGAAAAACCCTAGCATTGATATCTTATCCCTTTGATTGAGCCTTACCCTCGGTGTTTCACCATCAAAGACATCAAGAGGAAGCTAGAAATTTTATTGTGGAGCTAAGTACTTTATTATTTGATTTATTGCTCCATTTTGTGTTGTATTTTATTATTTATTTCATTATATTTGAGCGTACAAGAAGACCTAGTGTTAGGTCTTGAGTGTAAGTGGTATCCTTGGTATAGAAGGTGTAAAACCACTTGTGTAAATGTAGTTTACTAGGATTAGTTGAGTTATCCCTTAGGGTTGAGGTGGAAGATTGCTCTCGGTAAGAAGGCGAAGACTTCTGGGTGTTGAAGTGCCTTAGATTGAGAGTGAGACTCTTCGAGTCAAAGTCCTTTATGTAAGGGAATCAATTCAATCTAGTCAACTTAGTTTGAAAATCCTAAGCGGGGTGCTTAGGTAGTGGAGTGAGCATTGGGGTTGAACCACTATAAATCTCTGTGTTAGCATTATTTTCTTTGTTTGTGCTTAATTAGTTTATTTTTACTTCCGCATCTAATCGATAAATTATGATTTGCCTAAATAATTTAACAAATAATTAAAATCAAAATTAGGCAACAAGTTTAGATAACATACTATTCACTCTCCTTCTAGTGTGTCATTTCACCCAATAATAAGTTAACATATTATTATCATATTATAAAAGAATTATATTTTTAAGAATAAAAGTCGATACTTAATTGGAAGTGAAACCTGCTTAATTTAATGGTCTAATTTTTTTTTCCAATTAATCATATATATATATATATATATATATATAGAGAGAGAGAGAGAGAGAGAGAGAGAGAGAGAGGGGAAATAAAATTTTAAATTAAACATGCATAAGATAAAATATAAGATTTTAAAATTAAGCAAAAATAATTAATTTGATTCTAACCAAATGAAAATTAATAAAATTCAAAATCAATCATATTTAGTTAAGCCAACATAACAAAATTCAATATTTCATAAATAGTTATTCAAATTTGAAATTAATTAAACTCAAAATTTTAAAAATAGAGGATGATTAATTAGATATCAAACATGTTTAAATGAATTTGAAAAGTTGAAATTAAACATGCATAACTATGGAAGGAAGATAAAATTCACTATTAATGAAATTCAAAATTAATTAAAATTTATAAATTAAATTGAAAGGAAATTAAAATTATTTTATATGAAAATTTAAAAAATAAAAATAATTAATTAAAAATGAAACTTGCTTAAATAGAATGTGAAAATATGAAAATTTAAATTTAAATTTTTTTTTGAAATTAATTTCCATTAATTAATAAGATTTAAATTAATAAAATTTGAAATTAATCTACATTTAAATAATTAATAAATTTTGAAATTTATTATCCATAATTAAAAGAATTCAAAATTTTAAAAATTAATCATGTTTCTTTGAAATTAAGTCTAATTAATGTATACATAATTAAAAATTTAAAAATTATGCATACTTAATTGGAATCGAAACCTCTTTAATTTAATACTCGAAAAATTTCCAATTAATCATAAATAATTATGGAGGAAAAATAAAATTTAAAATTAAATATGCATAATATAATTTATAAGATTTGAAAATTAAGTTGACATAATTAATTTAATTATAATGATCTAAAAATTAATAAAATTTAAAATTAAGCATGTTTAATTAAGCAGACATAATAAAATTCGAAGCTAAGATTTAATTTATTTTTTAAAAAATTGAGATTTCATAAATAATTCTCAACATTTGTAATAGTTTAATTTCGAAAATGTTAAAAAGTTAAACGTGGTTAATTGAACGGAAAATAATATTCACCACTAATAAAATTTGAAATTAATTTAATATGAAAATTAATTTTAAAAATTAAATTGGAGAAAAATTAAAATAATTTCATCTGAAAATTAAAGTTTAATATTTAAAAATTAAGCATATAAATATAAAAAATATAAATATTGTAAAATTGTAAAAACAAAGATAAAAATTGAGGACGCAGAGAAAATTTAAGCGAAAAAGAATTATTTCTTTTTTTAAAACAAAGTTAAGGAGTCACGTGACTTTAATAGGAATCAAATCCTAAATATCTTGAAAACGAACAAAATATCTATATATATATTCATTTATTTTAGCTTTAATAGATAAGCTTTCAAGCAAATACAAATATGCTGAAGCTCATGGAGGGGGTGATGAAAAGAAGAAGAAAAAGAGAGATGTATGCCCACCATCCAATTAATAGTCGGAGGCCGGAGAAATAATTGATCACAAAATAATTTGGTGCCACGCGTTTGTACAATGAAACAGTCGCCACCGCATTCTTGTGCTTTCTCTTGGTCAACTCCAACAGCGACTGCAAAGCTGATGGCATGTTGGCTTTGGATCCTCTCCAATCATCACGCATGTGATCACGGTTCGCATTCAAATTAAGGCAAAAGGGGGGACGTACTACTTAGTTTTTTCTACCCGTTTTCCAATCACGGCCCGGATGATTGCTATCCGAAGGAGTGTAAGAACCACAGACGAGATAACTCAATGCCTTGGATATCACTACATCCACTGGATCAAATCGAATGCAACTTTTTGATTAAAGTATCTTATTAATGATAAATAAATAAATAACATAAATTCTAGGGAGAGGAGAAGATAAAAAGGAGCGAGCCTCGGATGCTCTGGGGAAGTGGGGTCAAGTGGTTCGGGGGCTGCCGCTGATGAACCGGCCTAAGTGGTGGGCCCCTGCACCGAAAGTTGGATTGACATTGGATATTTAAATTGTACGAGGGGATTGGATGAGGACTCGTGGTCGGTTGGCATTACGCGGGTAACAAAGCCGAGGAAGTCATCTTATTTTAAGCCCCACCGCATAAAAAGCGTGCCGTGAGTAAAACACACAGCGCAGTCAACTTTTTTAAATAGAATTTAGTGGAGAAAAAAAATGAAGAGGACTAAAATATATAAATCAATCTGGTTTTGTTTGATTAAATTTCTAAAGACCGTAAATTTAAACTATTGAAGTGCTTAATCTAAGTAGTGGTGGGCGGAAGATCCCCTGTGGAGCGTCGACTGTCAACACCCAAGAAAAAGAAGTCAGTGTCTAATATATATCAGTGGATAAGAATAAAAGGGCACAACTAAATTATCCTTTAACGGATGATGGCCACAAGAGTCAAACATCTAGAACCAAACACGCATGCTAAAGTAGTGCAGGCTACAGAGTGCAGAATAAAAGATACGTGACAGAGGCTTCTCTTTGGACAATGTCAGGTGGGCAATTCTCTATCTCTCTGCAGAGCTTGGAATAATGAACTAGTTTAGTTTTTAAAAAAAAAACACTTGAAAGAGAATGTTTACCTGCCTTGAAGTTAACAACACTTCCTGAGTGGATATCAATTAATTCTCCAAAAAATAACAGGTAAAGATCTATATCAAACCGCTGAGAAGCATTGGCTTAAGGATAAATAAATTAAGATGATGTGCTTGTGTTCCTAGTGCAGTAGTACCTCTGAAACTCGTCAAATTAATTAGAGGGTTATCTTAATTAACAACCAACTGTGTCTTTTCGGATGAAGAAAGGGGACATAATTTCAAATTACCTAAATGTCATAATCTCCAATATATAAACGTGACTCATGTGGATATATCTGAATTGTACTCCAACCTGAATAGTCCATAAACCGGTTCTAAAGGTCTAACAAGTGATAGTAAATGGGAAATGAAAATTGCACATTTTTGTAACTTGATACATCATGTCCAAATGTCGCTATCTACAAAAACTTTCTTGACGTGTTCATGCTACATTAGCAAAACAGAAAAAAACTAAATTTATTTTTTCTCTAAAAAATCAAATTATAAACACCAATTAAATTATTTGCCATTAAGCGATGTCTTTTAATAAATTGAGATGTGAGATGACAAATGTACGCAGAAACATATGAATGCTAACATAATAAATTAAGAGTTGTCTCAAACTTGCATACTGACGAGCTCTAATTTTGTTATGATAACAGAGCTTTTATTTGACTATGGATATTTGAAACATCGTCATGTTAATCAAGTGCTATGAGAAAAGCTTTTCATCACTATTACTCTATGACATTTTTAATCATTAAATCCTTGCTACCTAACAAGCAATAATCCTCAAGAGAAGGCATTGGAATAGAAAAAAGAAAAAAGAACAGAAATAAGAGATCTAGAAATTTATATTCTGTGCAGTGGAAAAATAGATATATAACTAATAGAGAAAAAATCTTCAGGTAACAATTATGATATGAATGATGCATATAATATATTGGACAACTGAGCATAAACATGAGCTCCATTTGCCACCAGTTGATAAGCCAAAGTACGTGTATATATATATATTAGGTGATAGTAAGTCCATTGTTAGTAGGTTTGACTGACAGTACTCAGTCATTTGGTGACAGTACTCAGTCAAAATACGGTGGTAGTGAAGTCATTGTGGTAGTTGAAAAACAAAAATGATCGGTTAATTGAGATTTTTTTCTTTTCGAAATGTGTCATCTGATAGTAGCTAGGTTTGGCTGGAAGTCAAATCAGTGCCTAGTCAGTATTCAATAGAAATTAGAAAAGATAACCGCAATAGACAGTTTTTGTGTGTATTCAAGATTTTGTAGATCCCTTACAAGTTGTAGAACAACTATAGCTAAAGAATTCCTCTCGCTGGCATTTTGGAAGCACAATTGCATCACGTAAACCTCTAGCTATATTATCTAGTCCATGGTTGTACAAGAAGACTTTTTTCACATGCTTTAATAAGATCGAAGACTATGACATCCTAATCCATGGTAGTTTCTATATGTATCCTTTCTCCTTCTTACTCCAAAATTTGAATATTCACTTTAATGTACACCACCTCCGACTTAATCACCAAGGAAGATTTGCCTAATATTAATCTGCCTCCTCATTTAACTGCTTCTGCGGATCTCTAATTTCATTGCAAGTGGTAAAGTAATATTATCAACAAAGCTTTGTGAATAAGCTCAATGGATCCAAAACAATTCAACAGTTTCATCCAAATTCCAAATCTAATAAACTTGGTCCAGTAGGCAAGAGGAATATTCCATTAATCAATCCTGCAATTCGATCAAATGCAATCCTACTAATATTACAATTGGCCTTGATGTTTAGGAGCTGCGTCATTGTCGAAAACCTAGTGTATTTAGGATAATTCTCATACAAAGGTTCATCGGCAGCTTTCAACATATCGTAAAATTCTGCAACTTCTTTATTCAGCAATTCAATCTCTACCGCAGTTTGTACTTCTGTGATATCAACACCTGTATTATCTGGTGGCACTGACGTCTCAGTAACTGGCCGATCGACATTATCATTTAGGTGAAATTGACCCCCAAGACTATCAAGTATCATAGTTCTATTGGAATTAGATGGACTGGATGAAGAAACACCAGCAGAGAAAGATTCACCATGTGTCTGAACGACAGGATTGCTCGACGTCCCGACTTCACGTGACTCCCCGTGATACACAACCCCCGAACGGATCTAAGATTTTGCTAAATCATATCCGACTCGTCGATGCATACGTGAAACGTATCAACTCATCGGAGGGATGATTATTTTTTAAATGTTTCGAGTCAGTTCGAGTCATAGTGAACAATTCTGATGTGAGTCCAAAGTGGACGATTTCGGCGCGAGTCCGAAGTGGACGATTCCGGCGCGAGTCCACTGAGGACGACTCCGGACTAATTAATATTTTAACTAATTAATATTAATCTAAACATTAATATAAAACATAGCATTTATTTTAACTAATTAACATACCATTAATCTATACATTAATCTAAAACATCAAATTAATCTAAAACATAACATTAATCTAAAAAGATTAATCTAAAAATTAATCTAAACCATAACAATTAATCTAAAAATTAATCTAAACTTTAAAAATTAATCTAAAAACTAAACCATTAATCTAAAAATCTACCATTTATTTATTTATTTTCGGCGCCGGCGTCTAATGTCCGGACACTAGACAATGATCCAGCCACCGGCCGTCGGCCGTTGGCCGAAACCCTAAATATAGGGTTTCGGATGGATCTACAGTGAATGGAATAATAAGCATGTCGCGAGACTTACCTGGAGCAAGCGACGACGACTGGTTTCGGCGGTCGAGGACGGGGCGGCGGCAGTAGCAGGAAGAGGAAGAAGGAGGAAGGGGCGGGCGTGATCTGTCGACCTATATAAACTTATCAGCAACGCCTCACTTGTCGGTTAGAAAGTCGTTGCTGACAAGTAACATCATCAGCAACAGCTCACTTGTCCGTTAGAAAGCCGTTGCTAATAAGTATTTTATTTTCGCACCGCGGGCGCGCGATCGGCTCAAGAGTGACGGATGTCGTAGCCATAACTAAGACGTTGCTAATGTCATTATACATCTGCAACGGCTCGAGCGACCGTAACAAAGCCGTTGCAGATACAACACATCTGCAACGGCCCGAGCGACCGTAAGAATGCCGTTGGAAATTGCAACGGCTTGAGCGGCCGTTGCTGAAGAATATATTTCTAGTAGTGTCCAGTTTAATCAACGACATATTTGCTGTTTTTTTCTCTTTCCCTATAGGATAAATCTAATACCAATATCTGCATCATTCAACTGAATACTTCAATCAATGATCCTTATCAAAATCAAGTTCAAGCAGAATGTGAGCAGCTGAGACGGAGAGAGAGAGTATAGTACTCTATAGTTGGGAGCTTAGTTGGTAATATCGTAATTCGATGAAATGAATCAACATTGTGAACAAGCAAGATGATAAGATATCATTTGATAAGAACCCAAGCTATTAGCCTACTACAAACATTAACAATCAAGATAATTAACAAAAGAGATCTAGACGACCCCCACCTCTGTAGCAACAGCTTACCCTGAGGAACAGACAAAATGCAATTCCAGTTTCTTTGAAGGTATCCAGACTATATCCAGATGATATGATGCACTTTAGCAAAATGCCATTAATTTATGAACTAGGAGGCATATCAAATGGCACTCAGTATAAAATCAACAAGTTATTCGCACTGTCATGCTAATTATCGCCGCTTAATTGTGTTTTAGGGCATTGAAATAACACGTACACAAGGCTTTCATGATTGCTTGATCAACAACTTCACTAGAATTTCACTACGTTCATCCCAAGGTGTTGAGTCGACTCATCTCAAATTGAGTTCCTTAATTAAGGGTTAATAGCAAAAAAAAAATACAAACTTTGATCATTTTTCGATTTTTAGCACGAATTTTTTTCGTTAGCAAGACAACACAAACTTAGGATCTTTTATCCCGTTTGGCATACCTCATCAATTTTAACAAAAATAAGTATTTGAACTACGTGACCAGTATTACCATTTTGCTCGTCGCCAACTGCTCATGTATGTTAATGAGGGATGGGCAAATTGGTAATTTTTCCGATCGTCTTCAATTTTTCCACGACCATTCATTTGATGGGCCCTGCGTGGCCGGAGAGGACGACGACTGCACTATGAGTCTAGCTTATTTCCTTTCGTCGCCACATGTGGACCGTCCTGTCCCTCGACGCGCTCGTGTCACACCCCAATTGAGTGTAGTGTGATCGGCCAGGGCCTACATCCTGTCCTGTAACCTATTGTCTACACCGACTGACAATAAAATTGAACATATCGAGAAAGGAAACCACAACACAATCTTTATTTAAAGTTTTTGAAATTCACAAATATACGTTTTTCAACCCAAAGAAGAAAACCAACATCGTCACAAATAGAACGTCTCAAGTATCAAAGTTATTACAAACTTTTCAAAACACAACTGTCAGTGTAGAAACGAAAAATAACTACTACAAGACACTGGACTATGACCAAAGGACGCCGCTACGAGATATGATACCACCACCTGCCCTCCAGCTGCACCATGATGACAAGCCTCGATCATTGATCATGCTATGCAAAAACAAAGAAAACAAACCATGAGTCTACTTGGGACCCAATGAGCGATTCTTTCGAACCTCCACATAATTCATAGTTAGTCATGCATAACATATAAATAGCATATAATATAATCAGGGAGGTAAGCTACTTTTTTGATGTGACTATCAACCCCGTGGGTCATTCTGTATAAACCATATAGCAGAAACTTGCCATAACGACCTAACCTTGCCACTTGGCATCCGGCCCTTAACGCCTACTTATGGTGTAAGAATCCCGACTACAACTGGCCCTACCATACAAGGTAGAATCACACTGGCCGTTCGGCCATATCATATCAAGATATAAACATGGAATCTCGGGCCATCGACTAGGATGATCTACTAGTCTCCGGACACCGTCTGGGGTAGGGATAACTAGTTCCACCCAACTAGGGTCTGACACCTAGCGGGCCCGCTGGTGCATCTCAAGACCCAATCACTGGCCGAGCTAAACATTGGTCATTTCCGACCTCCACGCTTCTCGGTGGACCATCTCAAGCACATCACACAGTCAAATGTCCTAGGGTTTTCTTATATACACTTCGGGTGGTTGCTCGTATCCGGCCCTAATCCGATCTGCAGGGTCAATAAATTAGTGTTGCCCTTCCAAAATGTGTACACCTAATAGTTCTAGGTTTTCAAAAGTGAATATTAGAAGTCCTAGAAGTTGTGTCATTTCCTAGCTAGGTTTTCATATATACTATGCATCTTGTAACGTCCTACATGTTATTTAACCCATTCTTCCTAGAACGAACGAACTCGCCGACTATGTAGGTACTCGACCTACCATTTCCATATCACTTACCAAATTAATTACGGATAGTAACATCATGAAGAACCGAAATAAAAAGTAAGTAATGTAGAGGTTAAACCAATATGGAACATACACTAAGGATAGCAGCAATTTAACATGATATGAGCAATTAAATGAAACCTTTCTTGACTACATATACCATATAAGCATTGGCAAGAACATTTCCAAAATGATAATATAGATCTACCCCAATAAATCACAACATGAATATGGATTAACATTAACATGAATATGAATAAACATTAAGCGGAGGGATATGAACAACTACACAAAATTGCTCGTTTCCTCCCCCTTTCCCTTGATCGGCCGAAGCTCGAGCAAGGTAAACCTTACTCGGCCGAACCATCCATGTGGGAAGGGGCTGGAATTTATGCATATTAACCAGTAGAACAATAAATATAAACTTCAAATTTAATCTAACATTTAAACATGAAGGTGCGAGTTAATGCGATAAAATAAGAAATTCAACAATCCAATATAAACAGCCCAACTTTTCCCCCTTCTACTGCTCGGCCAACTCAAGCAGGATGATGACCATGCTTGGCCGAACCCTCTAGAGGTGGTGGACTTGGCTGCGGCGTCCACTCGAGCATCAATCCAAAACCGAAAACAAAACGAATACAAGTCGATACACGAGTTGCGAGACGAGCGAGGAAATTGGGGAAAATTTCGGCATGACCTTCCCCCTTTTTCCTCGACTCGACCAGCCCCTTAAAGCGAGAAATCGACACGTTTTCAAACATGAAATCACAATATGTACAACGATTTAAAAATCTAACATGGGGAAACATCTATGGGGCTGGCCACCCGTCTCCCCTTAACATCTACTCTAACCACTCACCTTGAATTGGATCGTGAAGAAATCTTGATGAAACGAGATTCTGATCTCCTCGAGCATCGTCGCGAACTCGGCGCCGACAAGATCTCCTCCTCCTCTCTTTCTTTCTCCCTCTTGATGGGCTGTGTGCGGCTCTCTCTTTGAGCCGCATGGGTGGCTTGGGTGAGGGGTTTTATTCCCCTCATCCAATATATGACCCATTTGCCCCTCACTTGACTTGACTTCTTCTCGGTTTGATCCGAGTCCGATTCGAACTCCGATCCTATCCGCACTCATGAGTCGAACTCGACTTTAATAAGACATCATAAGCAAGAAAGGAAATAACCATTGAACTAATTCAACTTCATATTCCCATGGGTCGGGTTATACCTTCTACTCGAGGCGATTTCCGTGGCTCGACCCGGCTAACCTCCGATCTGGTGCGCTGCACCAAAAAAAGAGATTTTTATATTAGGAAATTTTTTTCGGGTCTTACAGCTCGCCACTATCCTCACTAATAGTAGGCTTTTTGCGATGGCCTATTTATGACGGCAATCTCGCGATCGCAAATGCAACGGTTCGCCAAAGGGTTGCAAGGCGTCATGTTTTGCGACGGCATTGCGACCAAAGTCGTCATCGTCGTAGATTTAATACCCTTGCGACGGTATGGCTACAGCGTTGCGACCATTTTTGCGACCGCCTTTGCCGTCACAAAGTACCGTCAAAAATTAGAACTTAATCCCCACGCTACGCTATTTATCTCTTTGCGCTCTCTCTCTCTCTCTCTGCAACTTCTTTGTCGTGCAGCCGCCACCCGCCGCTCATTGCTTGCCTCTCGCTGCTCGCCTCTCGCCATCGGTATTTCGCCCTTCTCTCTCTCTCTCTCTCTCTCACTCTCTCTCTCTCTCTCTCGGGCCATCGAAACCCTACTTGGCACCTGCTAGGGTTTCGGTCGACGGTAGCTGGAAGGGCCGCCAACCCTCCCTGCCTAGGGTTTTTTCTCTGATGATAATTCTTTTGTGTTTGCACATTGAGCTCACATCCTTTTCTGTGCAATGCTCAACCCCTATTGGAAGCTGGAGACGAGGTGTTCGCGAGGTCTCCTCCTACACATCGGTTCCTTAATCCACAAAAGAAGAAGGTTCTTTCCATCTCTCTCTCTTACATGCAAAAATGCCTAAAGATTTTTCATCAATTAAGTTACATACATCTTCTAACATACTGTGCTGGCTAATAGACTAGAATCTTGTATTCTCTATCAATCTTTGAGCCAATGATACATTATCCATATAAAAGGGCAGACCATGGTATAGTAGGAAGATTGCTCCAACAAGTACCTCAGGAGACATAATTGTGGTCTTCTCACCAAGGATTGCAAAAGTCACTGTGATGTTCCCAATCAATTTAACAAATGGTTTACAAAGTAACATAGACGATAATAAGGTATGAGTAGTTGAAATCAAATATTGCCATGAAAGAGGAACTTCTTCCTTGATAATTCATTTGAAGCAAGCACAACATATTCATTATAAGAAGATACTTTTTTAAGAAAAAGAGGTGCATTGTCTATACCTAGGAAAAGTAAAAATGTGCAATGATTCAGTATGGATTAGCAAAAATCAAGTCTCAGATATTTGTTAGAGGAGAATCTAAACAAAAAAGGCAGATTCCCCCTTTGGTTTTGCACTTCTACTTAAGTTTTGGTGGACAATTTCTAAGTAAAAAAAACTTGCATATTCAATAATCTATATCATGCTCATATAAAGGTGGCATGGCACACTAGCATGGTCTAATCTAGTCTCATCTCATACATTCACATAGAGCATGTCATGAATTCACAACACAACTCTGTTCCATGCTTACAGTGCAAGAGTCCATGCCAACATGTGCATGTTCTGGTACATCATTGATCAACATGCACCTAATAGAACATTATCTCAAGCTATACAAAATGCAGCAGGAATTAAGATTGAATTGATGGTACTTCAATTAAGCTATTTAGTAAGTAGCTGGAAATGTCTACAACGAGATGCTAGGTATGGCTTGGACCTTGAGTCCTTGAGCAAGCTTTAAAAGTTATATCTATAGAATTTCTAGCTTTTCAGAATACATAAGTAGTCTCTGTGATGACATTTCACATTGAAACCAAATCTTTTTTTAAGAAAAGATTGCCACTTATCTCTTGGTTCTACCAATGTACTATTCCCCTTCTAGTCATTACTTAAGGGCTTTTAAGTTTCTAGCAAGAGGTACAATGCATTTGGATTCATCCACATTTCTTACTTTCCTCTTTCAGTTGCAATGCTTTCACTGCAATGGTGGTGATGTCTCTATTTTTAGTCAAACTCATAAGATAGAAAAGCATCATGAAACTATGATAGAAGCTGTGTAAACAAAAACTATGATAAAAGCTTAGTATCATGAAACACTAGTTGGCTGTGTACGCAAATAAAGCACAAGCATGATTAGTTAATAGGAAAG
Organism: Canna indica; assembly: GCA_034359265.1. Taxonomy (NCBI): domain Eukaryota; kingdom Viridiplantae; phylum Streptophyta; class Magnoliopsida; order Zingiberales; family Cannaceae; genus Canna; species Canna indica. The sequence continues at coordinate 65,760,391 of CP136891.1, read as the reverse complement.
TTTCAACTTCTATTTATTTGTAGCTACTCTAATGCATACCTACCTCCTATGATGTACTTAATATTTTATTTGATGTTTATATTTTGCAAAATGAGTGTATCTTGCACTTTCCAATCAAACACCACTCAATTAAACTCAGTTTCATAATATTTTATTCACTTATTAGTATGTTTAATTAAATAGATTGGTTTTCTATGTCCTCGGCTATACCTCAAGCTCAAAAGGCATCGCTGGCACGGTTCTTGGAAAAGAAAAAGGAGAGGTGGGTTTGTCATCTCCATTTACATTATTCATTGGCAAGAATTGTGAGATTTGTTAGTGAAGTAGCTCCATTGGCTTATATCTAGACTTTTCTTCAAAGCCTAAGTTAAATTCTTTTGACACAAAACCTTGGGACAGTAAGAAGATTTTCTAGTTTCTTTTGTGAATCTTGCCTCGAGCTATATATCTACATATTTGAGCTAAATGAAAAAAAAGATTTTTCAAATAAAGAAAGAAAAATCACAACAGCTTCTAATTATGTGTTACTTATTTAAAGTGCCTTGCTCGTTTGCAGGATGACAAATGGCATGCCCTATTCTTGCACCCACACAGCCCTAGAGAAAGTTAATGGATTTGAGAGTTGCAATTTTTCAAGCACATCTTCATTAGCTGATATCCACCTTCCAATGTACCAAAAGGACTCATGGTTTGCAACACAACGAAAGAACATCATGCAGAGCATGGAATCCCTAAGTACTGAGTTAACAATCTAAGCTAATGTGTATTTGATGAACAGCCCTGCAATGCGCCATTCAATTATTTGCTCATTGGAGTGTCATATAATTAAATATCATACGAGTGAAGTTGTTATGAAAATATTTTGTAGTATAGCTTTATAGAAATAATATAATTGGAGTTGTTCAATCATTAAGCAAGTATCTCACTTTATGTACCTAAATAATTCCATTGGTCACTGGGTATTATCCTTGAGAAAAACAAAATTATTTTCAGTTTCTCAACTCATTCTAACAATAAAAAAGAAACTTAATCACAGTCCTGGAAGTACTAGCACTTATTTATTTGATATATTTATTTGATGTTTTATTTTGATACGATGTAAACATTATTATTTTGATACGATGCAAATAACATTTTGATGTATTTATTGGATATGATGCCTCTATCCACATTTTGTTCTATTAATCATTGTTTAATATGAATTTTAATTAAATATTGAAAGAGGACTTTACATTATTTTTATTTTTAAAAATAAAATAAAATACACATCTGCGACGGCTTTGAGACCGCAAGTGCCATCGCAGATGTTCATTCCTGGTTGCGTAAAAGCGATCACAAATAATAATGTGATAGACTTTGCGACGGTCAGCACCAATCACAATATCTAAATATTTGTGATGGTGACATGGCGGTCGTAGAATTTTTACGATGAGCCTATCCGCGACGATCAGTTTGTGACCATTCGAGCGATCGCAAGTGGTTGTCAGCGACGACACTATGACCGCAGTGGCCGTCGTAGATGACGAAGTTTTTAGTAGTGCCTCCCGGCAGCCATGAGGCACAACATTGCCATCCCGTTCCTGCCCAACACCCCACCACGCACCAGTGGAGCCTCTCTATTCTCCCGCCGCTAGAAGCTCACCAGCCCGTCGAACGACCCATAGTACACGACACTGGCTATCACTGTGACGCCCATCGCGATCACCACACCTTCTTGGCACAGCAGCGTCTGCACTGCCACATGCCTAGCGGCGTGGCTCCTGCCCCCGATGCCACCTCCCACCGCCATGCTTTCACACTCGTTAATGCATGAAATTTATATGGATCAGATGTAGTGGATCATCTAACAATTACCTAGAATTTTGTTGATAATTGCCCAAGCTTTCTCTGCATGTTTTAGATTCAAGTGCACCTCTTCCGGCATTGTATTTGTTCTCATCCTACATCCAAGATCGAGAGTAAATTTTTAGATGTGTTAGCCATGAACATTGATAAATTTGTGAGGGAGATAATGACAAGGTAGGGGTGGGAGGCAAGTTGGATGAGTTTGGTACTAAGAAGGGCGACGAAGGCTGCCAGGATAGTCTACAAAGGAGTTTTCTGCTAAGAGTTAGATGCAAATGATCGAGTTGCAACTGATACTATAACTGATTTAAAATAGAATGAGTAGCAGATATAAAATACTACAAAAACACGCAAATACTGTCACGCCACAAAAATTGGGTCACATGACCGGCTAGAGTGTGGTCGAGCACCATGAAGCCTAAATCAAATATCTAGATATAACATGCACCAAAACAAAGAGATAAAATACTATAGCATCAAAGTGAACATCTGATAACAACTCAATAACATGTCTGTGAAGTGCAAGATAAACATGCTGGCTTATAAGTTCAGGAAATGAAAAAAAAAAAAACTATTCCAAACACACTAATGTTTGAACAGACTTAGTTCTAACAAGACTCGACTCGACTCGACAACGTCAACCAGCTCACGAGATTGCTACCAGAGACCGCCATCATCAGCTGCGCCGTACCTAAGGCTCACGCTTTGCAAAACAAACATGAAAATAAAAGTGAGTATAAAACTCAATGAATGGTCTCCCAATCCTCACTAAATGGAATCCAGTAATAGCAAAACATGTAATATATCAAGTGAGTGCAGATGTCAAGTTAACTATGTAAGGAATGTACTCCCATCCGACAGTACGAAAAATGCTCTCTAATTTTTGAATCCCAATTAACCACTTTTCTAAGTTTCACTGATCTAGGAAAACACTCTAGACTCAGTGTCCAACTGACTCTCCCCCCCTTAAGTTCACTGGTTTAGGAAGGCTCTCTAGAACTAACTGTATTCTTGCACGGGTTCACTGTTCTAGGAAGACCCTTTAGAACCAGTACCCACTGTATCTCTGCTTGGGTTCACTGGTCTAGGAACGCCCTCTAGATCCAGTACCCATTGTGTCTCTGCTCGGGTTCACTGGTCTAGGAAGGCCCTCTAGATATAATACCCACTCGGTCGAGAAGGCCCTCCCACCCATGATCGCTCGTACGCTGTGCGTACCACTCAGCCTACATGCGGCCCATAGCCATCACGTGCGCTACACGCACTACTCGGCCCACCGGCCCCATGTATCTCGTGCGCGCGCACCACTCGGCCTAATAAGGCCCATAAACACCTTGTGCGCTGTGCGCACCACTCGGCCCAATATGGCCCAGTCCACTACTCGAGGGTCACATCCTCATATCAACACACTTAAGGTTCACTTACCTCTGGCACCAACTAAAACCCCAATTGTTTATAACGGATTAGGAACGTCACACCGATCCCGCAACCCGGCCCGATTAACATGCACTACGAAATTCTAGCTTACTGAAATAGTCCATTTCCTATCCCCACTTTATTGTTTAAGTCACCTAAGTACTTTATATGTTCCCGAAACATACCTTACATGCAAATCGAGAGGTTACATCGGTACTTTTCGCATTAAATTGATTTTCCAAATTGCTAAATCAATTCAGCATAAATTTGACTAAATTTTCAACACAACACATGTCAGCTTCTATTATATGTATCATTTCAACATCATGTCTAATGAAATTTCAGCATCACATTATATGAAATTTAAGTCTCAAACATAAGGAATTTTAGCAACATTACTATGAAATTTTCAGCATGACTATACAATTTGAGAATGAAAAACTATGAAATTTCAGCATTAAACTTAGGGAATTTCTGCACTATATATATAAAGGTAATTTCCTGCTTTCATACACCAATTTCAACATGAAGTTTCAACATCGATAACCTATAAATTTCAGCAATAATAAATCATATAAATTAAAAATTAAAAATCAGTAACATGGCATTCATTTCAATGTATAGCATCAACACTTATGCATTTTTATCTAGCAAATCATCTACCAAGCAATTCATGTAAAACCATTTACCCAAAAGTGCCTCCCCTCTCATGGCCGACCAGCCTAGGGCTGCCGCACACCACAAGAGGAACTCTTTGCTCCTCTTTTTAACCAATCTACAACATGATTTAATCCAACAACAATCCTTTACAAGTTTTCAATAATTCCTCAAAAATTTTCCATGACATGGGCGGCACAAGGCGGAAGGAAGGGGGAAGAGGAGAGGGAAATCCACTCACAAGAAGAAGGAAGAACGGAAGGAAAACGAGAGCCTTGAGAAATCCAGCGTCTGATCTCCAATTTCCCTTGAGGCCGGCGTCCAATCTCTCCTCCTATCCAAGTCCACTCGTCGCTCTCATCCAATTTGCATCTCGGGTTCCGTGCGGGCAGCCATACGACGCCCCACTTAAAGTATATATATTTAAAAAAACCGAAATGACCAAAGCACCCCCTCTCTTAAGTGACTCACCAAACCGGCCATATCTCACTTGATCCTAACCCGAATCCGGATCCGATTAAACCACTGGATTTCACTCGGAGTCCTCTTTAAACCCATGACACATAAAAATATTTTGCCATTTAAATTTATAATTAAGAAAATTTCTAAAATATTCGGGTCTCACCTCAAGTTAAGCGCCAATGCTCAAGCCCGCGCGCACCATCTTGTGTCATGCGCAACCCGCTAAAATCGATACACAAAAATATTTTAGCGGGTATAACAATCTTCAACCGTTAAAAAAAATTCATCCTCAAATATAGGGGTTAAAGAGGAACTTACCATCTCCAATGAACAACTGGGGATATTTCTCCACCATATCCTTCTCCAATTCCCAGGTCGCCTTCTGGTTCGAAAAGTGTTCCCATCGCACCTTCACCAAGAGATTCGGACCTGCCTGTCCAGAATCTATACCCGCCTTTCCTCATAAGAGATGGCTACATCAACTTCAACCGCAGTAGGACCCAGCACATGGGAATCGTCTCTAACTTACCACTTCAGCATGGATACGTGAAACACGGGGTGAACCCTTCTCATGCTATGCGGTAAGGCAAGCTCGTACGCCACCGCCTCTCTCCGGCTAAGAATGGGGAACGGTCCAATGAATCTAGGACTTAGTTTCCCTCGCTTGCCAAATCTCACCACCCCTTTCATAGGCGACGCCTTGAGGAACACTAAGTCTCCCACCGAAAATTTTAAGTCCCTTGACTTGCCATCAGCATACATTTTTTGCCGACTCTGAGTTGCCAACAATCGGTCCTTTATCACATTCACCTTTTGGAGACCGACATCTAAGTCTCACCCGCCTTAAACCATCCTTTTGGAGATCGACACCTTCACCCATAAAGGGTCTCAAACGAGGCCATGACAATGCTCATGTGGTGGTTGTTGTTATAGACAAACTCTACTAGCGGCAAGTACCTCTCCCAACCTTCCTTAAAATCCAACACATATGTCCGCATCATATCTTCCAATGTCTGGATAGTTCTTTCTGACTGCCTATTGGTCTGAGGGTGGAAGCCTGTACTAAACCGGACTTGAGTACCATACCCAGGGCTTCCTAGAAGGACTACCAGACTCAAGTAGTGAATTGGGTGCCCCTGTCAGAAATGATCATCACCGGAATCCTATGATATGCCACTATCCGGTCCAGGAAAAGTCTAGCATACTGCTCCGCTGAAAACGTCATCTTGACTGGAATAAAGTGTGCCGACTTGGTCAGCCGATCCACCACGACCCAAATGGAGTCATGACCTCCTCTCGACCTTGGCAAACTGGTCACCAGGTCCATAGTGATCTTCTTCCACTTCCACTCAAGTACATCTAAGTTCTGGAGCAATCCTGCAAGTCTCAAATGCTTTGTCTTTACCTGCTGACAAGTCAAGCACCTAGATACATACTCAGCCACTTCCCGCTTCATTCCTTTCTAGCAATAATGTTGCCGTAAGTCACGGTACATCTTCTTGGCCATTGGGTGCATGGTGTACGAAGAGCGGTGACCCATCTCAAGAACCTGCCTCTTCACTTCAGCCATATCTGGTATCTCATGACATCCTCAGCATCGATCTGAAACCCATCATCTGCATCCCCTCTCATTATAAAGTCTCTGGTCACCGTGCAAAAAAACATATTCCTGCTATGCTGAACGAAGCATCTCAACTAAGGTAGACTGCACTTGTAAATGTGCCACTAGATCCCCAGTGTTAAATACTAAAATTACGGAACCGCTATCTATGCATGTCGCTAGCTCTCTAGCTAGAGGTCTCCTCTCAACAGCCAGGTGTGCAAGGCTGCCCATGGATTTCCTGCTCAAGGCCTCAGCAACAACATTTGCTTTGCCAGGGTGGTACATTATGGTGCAGTCATAGTCTTTAAGCAACTCAATCCACCTCCTCTGTCTCAAGTTCAGTTCTTTCTGCGTCAGTAGATACTGAAGACTCTTATGATCTGTGTAGATCTCACAGGCCTCACCATACAAGTAATGGCGCCAAAGATTTAAGGCAAATACTACAGCCGTCAATTCCAGATCATGTGTCGGGTAATTTTTCTCATGATTTTTCAGCTATCGCGACGCATAGGCGATGACCTTGCTGTACTGCATAAGGACGCATCCCAAGCCTACTCTCGAAGCATCACAGTAAAGGATAAATCCCCCAGACCCCGACGGTAAGTCGAGTATAGGTGCCGACATCAAGCAGTCCTTGAGCTTTTGGAAACTCTCCTCACATATGTCATCCCAAACAAATTTGACATTCTTTTGAGTCAACCGGGTTAGGGGGGCTGCAATTCGTGAGAAGTTCTCCACGAACTTCCAGTAAAAACCCGGCCAGATCTAAGAAGCTACGTATCTCAGATACGCTAGCCGGCCTCTCCCAATTCTGTACGGCCTCAATCTTGGCGGGGTCCACCTTAACCCCTTCTCGGGACACCATATGCCCCAGGAACCCTACACTTTCCATCCAGAACTCGCACTTAGAGAACTTAGCATAAAGCTGGTGCTTTCTGAGAGTTGCTAGAACTATCCTCAAGTGCTCACTACGCTCCTCTTTACTCCTAGAGTATACCAGAATATCATCAATAAAAACAATCACGAACTTGTCCAAGAACTCTTTGAACACACGGTTCATCAGGTCCATGAAAGCAGCGGGTGCATTAGTTAGCCCAAAAGACATGACCAAAAACTCATAATGGCCATATCTCATTCGAAAAGCTATCCTAGGTACATTCTGATTTCGGATTTTCAGTTGGTGGTATTCGGACCTCAAGTCAATATTGGAGAACCACTGTGCCCCTTGAAGCTAATCGAACAGGTCATCAATCCTCGACAACGGGTATCAGTTTTTGATGGTAACCTTGTTCGATTGCCTATAGTCAATGCACATCCGCATGGACTCGTTCTTTTTCTTAACAAAGACCACCGGAGCTCCCCACAGAGATACACTTGGACGAATGAAACCCAAGTCCATGAGATCCTACAGCTGGCCCTTGAGCTCCCTCAGCTCGGTCGGCGCCATCCGATATGGGGGAATGGATATCGGTTTCACCTCCGACTGCAACTCAATGCAATACTGAATCTCTTTGTTTGGTGGTAACCCCGAAAGTTCCTCAGGGAACACATTAGGGAACTCACAAATCACCGAAGTCTCTCTCAGCCTTATAGCCGCACCTCCGGTTTCATCCGCCATAGATACAAAAGCTAGGAAGGATTGACAGCCTCCATAGAGTAACTTTCGAGCCTTCATGGTTGAAATCACCCTACAAGGGCCCCCTTTCTCGTCACCCTGGAAGATGAGCTACGACAACTCCGGCATAGTAAATATAACTGACTTAGCCCTGCAGTCCACCTTCGCATAATGGGCAGCCAGCCAGTCCATACCCAGAATGACATCCAACTCTAGTGACGGAAGTAGAATCAGATCAGTGGCCGGTAGTCACAAACATAAACCTCATAGTCATGAAAGATCAATTCGGCTACAACCACATCGCCCGTAGGCATTGACACCACAAGCGGTGTCTCAAGCAATTTTTCTTCTCTTAGTAATAATGTCACAAATGAAGCAAATACAAAAGAATGAGTAGCTCCTGGGTTAAATAGAACATATGCAATAGTAGAACAAACTGAAAGTGTACCTGCTACCACGGCGTTCGACGCCTCAGCGCCATGTGGTGTAAGTGAGAAAACTTGAGTGGGAGCCTTCCTAGAAGTACTCGGTCGTTGCCCTCTACCCTGAGTCTGACCCCTTTGAGCCACTAAAGCTGCGGACATCGATGCTATCCCCCGTGACTGGGTTGCTCCTTGACCCCCACTAACTGTACAGTCTTTCTTGAAGTGCCCCTGCTAACTGCATTCGAAATAAGCATCTGAACGACCATAGCATACCCCCAATGACGTCTGCCACACTGTCTACAAGATGGTGGTGCCTCAGGCCTCCTCGGTAGAGATGTATCCACTGTAGGTGTCCTCTGTACAGAACTCGATCCTAAACGAACTCTAACCATGCTATGTCCTCTGCTCACCTGCGGAACTGGCCTCACGACGGCGCCCTTAGAATGGGCTTGTCGCCCTACTGGTCCATCAGATCTAGACCGCTTCCTCGAGTGCCCATCAGGTCGCTCTACAGGTACTAGAGCTTCCTTACGTATCGCCTCATCAACTACCTCAGCAAAAGATGTGCCCTGGGTGTAGTGAATCAAACGGCCAATCTGCGGTCACAATCCCTCCACAAATCACCTGGCCCTAGCCATCTCAGTAGCTACCAAGGTAGGGTGGTAGTGGGACAGCCTAGTAAACTCCATCTCATACTGTTGAATCGTCATCCTGCCCGTCTGGCGTAACTACTCAAACTCTCTTGCCCGCCTCTCGCGGACATTCCTAGGCAGGTACCGCTCTATCACTACGACCTTAAACTCGTCCTATGTAGGGTGTGGTGTAAGGTGCCCCCTATGGGCCTCCCAGGTCTGGAGCCACTCCTTGGCCGGTCCTCTCATCTGTAAGCCTACCATGCATGCTGCCGCCTCGGATGAACACCCAAGCACCTGGCAGAATGCATAGCAATCACTGAGAAACTTTGTGACTTTTACTGTCGGGTCGGTACCGATGAACTCTGGGGCCTCAATCTAATAAACCTCTCATAAGGAATCTCAAGGCCCACTGCCTCATGATGATACTCTGCACTAATCACAAGTGGCACTAACTCCTCAGTCACTAGAGCTGCTGGTGCAATTGGCTCGGGTTGAGGCGGTTGTTGCCTCATTTCTCGCTCCTTGCGAAGTGCCTCAGTTAACTCAGCCACCTGGGCCTCTAACTGCGTCACTCGGGGTCCAGCTCTGCCCTCTCTTGGGCTGGGCGGCCATGACCCCAACCCTAGTGTGACCTCTACCTCGACCACATCCTCGGCCCCTCTGGCCTATAGAATTACTATCACTCCCACTCATCACTACCTCACCCTGAGCCTCCATCACTGACAAAAACATAACAGAAAAACCAACTGCATTAAGTACAAGTTTAATTAAAATTGTTACCGAGATCATAAGTGTTGCTGCTGATGCGGCCGTCTCCGTAGCTCAATCTCGTGAATAGAACACACCTTATAGTACACACTACTCTTGTCTATACAGTGCTCTATGTTCTAATGACGTAGTCAGGACCTAACCTGAGGCGTTGATACCACTTTGTCGCACCCCAAAAATTGGGTCACATGACTGGCCAGAGTGCGGTCGAGCACCATGAAGCCTAAACCAATATCTAGATATAACATGCACCAAAACTAAGAGATAAAGTACTATAGCATCAAAGTGAACATCTGATAACAACTCAATAACATGTCTGTGAAGTGCAAGATAAACATGCTAGCTTATAAGTTTAGGAAATGAAAAAAAAACGTACCATTCCAAACACACTAATGCTTTAACAAACTCAGTTCTAACAAAATTCTACTCGACTCGACTACGTCATCAGCTGTGCCGTACCTTAGGGTCACACTCTGCAAAACAAACATGAAAATAAAAGTGAGTATAAAACTCAGTGAATGGTCTCCCAACCCTCACTAAATGGAATCCAGTAATAGCAATACATGTAATATATCAAGTGAGTACGGATGTCAAGTTAATTATGTAAAGAATATACTCCCATCCGACTCTACGGAAAATGCTCTCTAATTTTTGAATTCCAATTAACCACTTTTCTCAGTTTCACTGATCTAGGAAGGCCCTCTAGACTTAGTGTCCAACTGACTCTTCATCCCTCGGGTTCACTAGTCTAGGAAGACTCTCTAGAACCAGTACCCACTGTATTCCTACTCATGTTCACTAGTCTAGGAAGGTCCTCTAGAACTAGTACCCATTGTATCTCTGCTTGGGTTCACTGGTCTAGGAAGGCCCTCTAAATCCAGTACCCACTGTGTCTCTGCTCGGGTTCACTAGTCTAGGAAGACCCTCTAGATCTAGTACCCACTCGGTCGAGAAGGCCCTCCGACCCATGATCGCTCGTACGCTGTGCGTACCACTTGGCCTGCATGCGGCCCATAGTCATCACGTGCGCTATGCGCACTACTCGGCCTACCGGCCCTATGTATCTCGTGCGCGGAGCACACTACTCGGCCTAATAAGGTCCATAAACACCTTGTGCGCTGTGCGCCCTCTCGGCCCAATATGTCCGAACCCATTACTCGAGGGTCACATCCTCATGTCAACACACTCAAGGTTCACTTACCTCTGGCACCGACTAAAATCTCAATTGTTTATGACAGATTAGGAATGTCACACCGAGCCCGCAACCCGGTCCGATTAACATGCACTACGAAAATTTCAACTTACTGAAATAGTCCATTTCCTTTCCCCACATTACTGTTCAACTCACCTAAGTACTTTATATGTTCCCAAAACATACCTTACATGCAAATCGATAGGTTACATCAGTAATTTTTGCATTAAATTGATTGTCCAAAGTGTTAAATCAATTCAGCATAAATTTGACTAAATTTTTAGCACAACACATGTCAGCTTCTATTATGTGTATCATTTCAGCATCATGTCTAATGAAATTTCAGCATCACATTATATGAAATTTAAGTCTCAAACATGAGGAATTTCAGCAACATTACTATGAAAATTTCTGCATCAAGACTATACAATTTCAACATGAAAAACTATAAAATTTCTGCATTAAACTTAGGGAATTTCTGCATATAGTGGTAATTTCCTGCTTTCGTACACCAATTTCAACATGAAGTTTCAGCATCGATAACCTATAAATTTCAGCAAAAATAAACCATATAAATTCAAAGTTAAAAATCAGTAACATGACATTCATTTCAATGTACGTATAGCATCAACACTTATGTATTTTTATCTAGCAAATAATCTACCATGCAATTCATGTAAAACCATTTGCCCAAAAGCACCTCCCCTCTCATGGCCGACCACCCCTAGGGCATGCCTAGGGCTGCCGCACACCACAAGAGGAACTCTTTGCTCCCCTCTTCAACCAATCTGCAACATGATTTAATCCAACAACAATCCTTTACAAGCTTTCAACAATTCCTCAAAAATTTTCCATGACATGGGCGGCACAAGGAGGAAGGAAGGGGGAAGAGGAGAGGAAAATCCACTCACAAGAAGAAGGAAGAACGGAAGGAAGACGAGAGCCTTGAGAAATTCGGCGTCCGATCTCCGATTTCCCTTGAATTCGGCGTCCGATCTCTCCTCCTCTTCAAGTCCACTTGTCGCCCTCCTCCAATTTGTGTCTCGGATTCCGTGCGATTGTAGCAGCCGTACGACACCTCACTTAAAGTGTATATATATATATTAAAAAAACCGAAATAACCAAAACACCTCCCTCTTAAGTGACTTACCAAACCGGCCATATCTCACTCGATCCTAACCCGAATTCGGATATGATTGAACTGCTGGATTCCACTCAGAGTCCTCTTTAAACCCATGACGCATAAAAATATTTTGCCATAAATTTATAATTAAAAAAATTTCTCAAGTTAAGTGCCAATGCTCAAGCTCGCGCGCACCATCTCGCGCCAATGCTCAAGCCCGCGCACACCATCTCGCGTCACGCACAACCCGCTGAAATCGATACACACAAAAATATTTTAGTGGGTATAACAAATATACAAGGATTTGTTTACGTAGTTCAGTGATAAACTTGTCACCTAATCTGCGGGGCCCTCACTGGACAGATGCTCAATCCACTATCAATGAAGTACAATACAAGTTTCAGGATTTCACACTTCGAAATCTAAAGTGAATTGGAAATAACAAACCAACTATTTTTTATTAGAAGTAATAACCATTTGCGTCTCTATGACAACTCAATCGTAGAGTTATGTCCTCCACACAATCTTTGTGTTGTAGTGAGTTCAACAACCCAACTCCACCTCGATATGAAGATGATTGAAATAGTTTGTTGCCACCGACACACACTCAATCAGTCTCAACTCATCATAAAATTAGCAACTTAATTTCTGCACATAGGAGTCCAATCTGTCCATATCTTCTTTTTCCTCATATATAGAGAAAGCCAACCAACATCCATAAATGCCACTTAGATCAAAAGACCTTAACTTCATCAGCTTCAAACTCAGAAGACAGTCATGATACTTCATAATACTTCGGCCATAAAAAGCTACAAGAAAACTGCCTAGCCCATCATAATGAAGACCACTTCACTTCCTCCATAAATGACAAAGCACTCAAAAGTAATTAAAGATACATATATATATATATATCATAGAGATATCATATGTATAAATCAATAATCACAACAATCAACAAGTCATCATCGCAGTAATAAAAACTTCAGCATAAACTCCACAACAACAAGAGTAGTTGCAACTGACATACATTGAGAACTAACTAAAATTCATTTTGCCAAATATAACCAAGACTGAATAAGCTAAACACCAACAATCTCCCCCTTTGGCTTATTTGGCAAAACACAAGCTTTTATCAATCATTACAAAACAAACCACAGAACTAATAATGCAGACTAACTATCAAATAAAAAGATAATATCCAGACATAGATAAAATCCAAGCAGTATCACAGTCATCACAAGTACCACGACCACAACAATCAACCAGACAATGCAAAACAAAGAGTTAGTCACCACCATAGTCACCACAATACAGTTGCAACCAAATAATAGACACATCACAAAGGGTTGCAACTGAATAAAGTATCACACCATATCTCCCCCTTTTTGGCAAATCAAGCCAAAGGAGTTTAGAACTGGATCGATCTTGTTGGCCCAAGGGTTGCCCCTAGGCCTCATTCTCTATTTTGATTATAACAAACATGAAACTAATACATTTGTGGAGTTTTGAGTTCAGGTTGGTGGAACGATATTCATGTGTACTTCATTCAGGAAAATGCCAAGAAATGTCAAAAATGGCTCCGACGACGATCACATAGATTCCTAGGATTAGAAAAGAAATTAATGTAATATGCCTCTATGATACCAACCCAAACTCGATTGTAATAAATCTCAAGTCAAAACTCGAAGATGAAATTCGAAAATAAACATCGCATAGAAGTAATCAACAAAAATTAGCAAACTGCAATTTTCCTTCGAAAATAAACATCGCATAGAAGTAATCAACCCATCAGCCGACCATCGATCGGCAAAGCTCAAAATCGACTAGAGAGCTCCGGTCGGTGGCGGATCGATCAGCCATCAGCCGACCACCGACTGGGCGACGCCAACGGGCAGAAAAATGTCCGTTGGGTGACTTGGTTTGGTAAGGAGTTATAAATACCCCTCATAGCCCTTCACCCACCTCTCTTAACTGTTGCATTGAGCCTTCAAGTGAGTTCCAAAATTCTTCTAGAGTTGATTTCCATGCTCGAGCTTCGTCGATTCATCATCTACTCGAAGTGTTCTTCACTACTCAACTCCGGCTTGAAATTTCACCATTCGAGTTGAGGAGTTGGAGGCTTGGAAGGTTAAGAAGGGAGCACACAAGCTTGGTTTATTTCCTTGTTCCCTTGTTCTTGTTTTCTATAGTTGTTTAAGTGTTTTTCTCCATTGTAGCTTGTAAGGCGTGCTACGTAAACATCTTAGGTTCTTTATGGAGTTGTGGTTTGCCTAGAAGAATAGGTGTTGAGGCTTTCTCAAAGGGTTGAGAACACTACAAAAAAATAGGGTATCACCAATGGATTAAATCCGTTGGTAATAGTCAAAAATCTGTTGGTAATAGTCAAAAATCCGTTGATAATACTAATACCAACGAATTTTCATTGGTGAAATCCGTTGGTGATACTCTGCTAGGTATTACCAACGGATATTATAATTGTGCGTTGGTATTACCAACGGATAAAGATATATTTATTGATAATTACCAACAAATGAGTTAGTAATTTTGTTGGTAATACCAACAAATGATATATTTGTTGGTTATATCAATAAAATTAGTTTGTTGGTAAAAGTCTATTTTCTTGTAGTGGAAGTGAGTCCTCATTGTATTCTAAGGAAAACATTTGGTATATAAAGAAGTTGAGTTAGAAATCCTTGGTGTGGAGCTACGGTAGTGGAGTAGGCAGTTTGGCCGAACCACTATAAACGCTTGTGTTTGTGTTGCTTCATTACTTGCTTTCAATTGCTATATTTACTTGTCTAAGCATCCAACTTAATAGAATATTGATTTGGTTGTAAACGGGTTTGAATCGAAAAGATTGTAGTTGAACCTAGTTTTAGCTACACACTATTCAACCCTCCTTCTAGTGTGGATATTTGAACAACATTTGGTATCAGAGCTTGGTCGTAGATTAGATTTAACCATCTATCCTACAACTTAGAAAGTCTAGTGAAATCCAACTTGCTCAAGGGTCCTCTACTTATACTCCACCACGCTTTGATGGAAACAACCATGCCTATTGGAAAATAAGAATGAATAGCTTTCTTCAATCACTAGACATGGATGTTTGGAGAATGATACAAGTAGAGCATAAGCAGCCTACTAAGAATATAGATTAATGGAATCCGGAAGAGGTTAGACTCTTTAATGCAAATGCCAAGGCCATAAATGCATTGTATTGTGGCCTATCCATTAATGAGTTTAATCGTATTTCAACTTGTAAGTCGGCCTTTGAACTTTGGAATGTCTTAGAGACTACACATGAAGGCACTTCACAAGTTACATTACATAAATCCAAACTACTAAAACATAACATTAATCCAAACTTAGTGAAATATCAACTAATGAACTTAAACATAGAATGTCTTCTAATAATAAAAATAAAGTAGATTAAGTACGTATTGATTTCTAAAACAAAAGTAGCTAGTTTTATAGTCATGAAATCTTTCAACATATTTTCCAAATATTTGACCCTTAACCAATTGAAATCTTCCAAAAGTAGCTAGTTCCTTCTTCAATTTTTTTTGCCATGTTTGCTTCTACCGATGTTTGAAGAAGAAGATGCAGGTTCAACTGGTAGTACAGTGCCACCTTTGACCACACTCGAAATAGAGCCATCCTGAGGCTCATCTATCACCTTCCGAGACTCTATGTGCATTATTAAATCTCGCAGCTGTAGAGAATAATCATGATTTTAATCCTTCTGCTTACAAATATTAGTCACCAAATACATCAGAAACAATAATCATGTAATACAAATTAAATAGGTTACATAGATAATAGATTGATCCGTAAAACCCTGTTAAAATAAAATAATAGGATAAAGCCAACAACAACTTTGACCAGATTTTATCCACATTTCAATTCTCATCCTCTACTCCTTCCTCACCCTCTTCCTCATTTCCTATCTATATCTGAGCGTGGGGTTGTACCTCAACACAGCCTGTTCTTAATTTCGGATCAGCAGTGGGCAAGTAGGTGTAGTAGAAGAGAAAGGAGTTTTGAAGGGCAGGGAGAGGTTGTCTGATCTAAAAATTAACAAATCCATACACACTGAGACTCCTATAGTAAATGCAGTTGGAATACTATTGAATCAGCTGACAGTTATGAAAAATCAACAAATATGGATGAATAGAATGAAAAAACTAGACAGATACAGAAACTATTAGACAACTAAAAAAAGGGCATTGTATGAAACCTTAGCGGGTATTGGGTAATGCTTCTAAATACAGAAGGATGGACCTTCTGTGTGTTGAAAAAACCATTTCTCAATGATGTGTTAAAGAAGGGAGAAAAATGCTGAGGCCTCGTTTGCTTTGATGGATTAAGGAGGTGGATTGGATTTTAAAATCCAATACATTATTTGTTGCATTAATGGATAAGAATCGAGCCGGATATTGGATGAATTTATTTTGGCCCAAATCCACCGCTGGCCCAATTTAGAAATCCTTGGGAGGGGGTGGGTTTAAGACCAAAATCCATAGGACTATGTCAAAACAAACATAGAATAGAATTTTAAAAAATCTTCTTGAATTTCTATCTCATTCTTATCCATCTTAAATCATATCTCATCCAAATCATATCCTACAAAGCAAACATGGCCTAATAGTATAGTTCGATAATTCTCTAGATAATAGTAAACATGGATCCTATTATCAACGATACAAGGAAGAACTTAAATGCTGATTGTTAAAAACAGATGGCTTTTTTTCACAGTTCCCTTCCTTATTTCTCTTTCAGCTTAATAAAAATAGTGGGGTTATACTAACAGTTAGCTATCAATCTCAAAAAAGATTCCTAAACATATGTAGGAAATGGATCTAGTGAATCAAAGTGTAATTGCAATAAATAAAGCTATATTTCAAGAGACATCAGAAAAAACTGACGTATCACAAATTATCTGTGCAAAGTATACATGTTCCTCCAAACTTTGTATCTTCTCATCTCTCTGTTTCAGTGCAACTTGCTCCCTGAAATTCATGTGTGATAAATAAGTGAGTGCCATGAATGGAATAAAGTACATCCAGGCTAATGAAGAAGAGTAAAGTAGTGCCCTACGGATCCAGTGACCATTGCAATAACACAATACAAGTAATAACCATGCTTGAATCTTTGATGCATCTTATTAGCTTAAGGAGCAAGAACTTTTTCATGAAGCACAATTATTCTTTGATCATTAAACTCTGTCCTTCTTCTGCTCCAAACTGTGACATATATATATATATTTCTCATGCTGCAGTTTATCAATATAGCTTCAAGTTCCAATTGAACTTTGACCACTCTGCTTCTAAGTCATGCATAACTTCAATAATTTTTTCTTTACCATAAAGTTTTTTCATAGATATTTGAGCTTGAGAAAGTCTTCCTTGCTACAGAATAAAAGATAAATTATATCAACATACTTTGGCTTCATATCAATATACATTGGCAGCATATTATGAATTATAGGAGCAAGCAATTCTAATTATAACAGCATACTTTATCAGTTTGCAATAGTAGAATATTTCTTGATTTTTGTTCTAATTAGCTACAATCTTTCCTACCAAAATTCTCATTTAGCAATTAATAATTTAGAGATGGAACCAACTCAGGAGCAATATAGTTTAGAGATGGCTGGAGGGGCAATATAGTATCCTCGACATCATACTCTTGCATATAGCAATTAATTTATACAATTATATAGCCTTAATGAATAACTAGAAGATAGATGAATATGTGAAATGAAGCAAGGCAATCCGTAGCCGTTTCTGATGTAAGAACAAAAATTTGCTAATAATTCATAGAGCAGGGTAGACCAAACGAAAAGAATATTCACGTTCCCTAATAATTCATCTAACATATCATCTCTTTCCATCTGATCACCTAAATTTTAAATAAAGAAGATATGCACAAATAAACTTACCTCTTTTGCTGCACTCGAGTACTTTTTGGATGTTAGGCTGGTTGTATAGCAAAGAATGAGAGCTTTTTCTTAGATTTGTACAAGCTATAATAATTCCACTAATTCAAATAAGAATGGAATTTGTAAATTCCAATCAAAACTAAATCTAAAAGCATTGTTGCAAATTAAGGTAATGTAGCTGTTACAATAAAAGTATTGGGGCATAATGAAATTAATTATTGAAACAATAAAACCACTAAGGGGGTTGGTATGCAACACAACAATAATGAGATTACGTCATAAAGGCTTTAAAGAAAAATACAGCAAAGAAGAAAAAGGAAATAATGGTGAAGACTAGAGTACAATTCACATGTACTCCATGTGAACCAGTATTTGGAAAGATAGTAATTAATTCATTGATCAACTACAAATGAGGAAACATGTGCATCTACAAACACTACATGGGTGGTGACAGATGAATCAAATTGAATCAAGCACTTAGACATCATTGTAAGGCTAAGATGTGAGACAAATCAAAATAGAAATTGGATATCTAAAAGCAAAAGAATGAGGCAGAAAAAGCAATCCAGTATTGTGTACAAATGATGCTAGATTGTCCATACTTATGTTACTTTGAATTATAGTTGTCTAAACTGCATGTTAATTTGAGTTATAGCTTAAACTAAGCTTCATTTTATCAATCCTAATTAAAAATTGCATTATCTCTACTAAGATTGAAGAAAAATAATGCAGCAACTATTTGGAAGCATATAAAATTATGCATAATATCAATTGAGTGCAATATGGAGTATAAGAGCAATCTAATTTGTGAACTAAGATCACCAAAGTATATTATTTATCACACATTAGCATTAATTCCACATCCATCTATGACTCCTTCCATCCAAAAGATCAAGTATACAAAGATTATTGAATTAATTCAATTTAGCCATCATTTCCATCTTCAAACGATCACATAAGCATCAGCTCAAAACAATTTTTTTAAATATATATATATATATATATACTTAAATTAACATTTATCTTGCTCAAGATTACTTGGTCAGTAAAACAAGTGAATAAAGCTTGTTATGAATTTATAGTTTTCGACAAAAAATCTGTATTTGAGCTTCAAAGCATAAACTAAAATAATCCTGCCTATTGGATATAAAGGATGTCAATTTCCAGTTTCATGAAATTTCAAAATAAAATTAGGAGTTTCTAATAGTCAAATCTCATAGAACTAAATTCTTGTTAATAATACTTCAAATCAATTCCTAAGAAAAAAAATATCATTCATAATTCACAAATAAGATTTATGAAAACATGAATAATCTCATTGGATATTATTTGAAGTCATATCTCCTTCAATTGGAGATAACCATATATATGTAGACGCTTGAGATCATTTTTATCTTTGCTATTTATCATGAATAGTTGTCCATGCAAGCAGAGTTGTTATCTCATGATAGATGTTTTCCCTAGTGTAATGAAGTTAGCACTATTTTTCACATAGGATTAGACCTTTGATGAGACAATAGCTAGTTCTTATTCAATATCAATAGGCTACATGCATGAAAACCACGAAACAGTTGAAGAAATTTTTTTTTACCAAACCCAACAAACAAAAGGCTAAACAATTTCTACCTCATATACTGATAACAACATGATTGATCAGACAAATGAATTACATCAATTATATTATTCGTCAAGCAAATAAGACCAAGTATGTTATATGAAGTTGGATTTGGACATAATAGTTAACTATATACAAGAATGCAACAAAAAGAGGAAAAAGGGTAATACAAAACTCACCTTGATTACACGATGAACAATTGGAATTTCACGCCCCTGAAAAACATAGATAGTATATCTTCACAAATTAAGATAAGCAAAATCTCAATAACTGGGATATTAAAGGCATAATGCATCAAATAAATAACCTAAAACGATGACATTCTTATGACATAATTAGAAGCAGAAGTTGTTCATCGGAACACATTGCTAGTCAAGTGCCTCAAACTTGCACTTATATAAAATATTTTTCTGGAATCATGAATCATACATGGAAAACCATCTTCATATAATAAAAAATAAATTAATCAATTTCCTATACAGATAAAGTCAATTAATAATCAAATCAAATAAATTTTTAAGAATTTTAACAGGAATATAAGAATTAAAGCTAATTTTTAAGAACTCTAGAAGGAAGGCCATCATCAAGCAACTACAACATACTAGAGAGCTTACTCAAGTTTCTCAAACAAATATTCCAGTGTTCCCCTAGATATTTGATCACTGACCTTTTTGTCCACAACTCTTTCCACCCTGTGTTCCCCATTTCTTACAATGATTGAGAGACCTTATAAAATCAAGCTCTGATGAGTAGCAAGCTCTTCTCCGGGCATCAAAATATTTTGCAAAACCGAGATGAGAAGTCCTCTGCACTGTCTCATAACTTAGAGCTAATTGGAGTATGAATGCCACTCAAAATTTAAATCGGATTCGAATTTTTTAGTAAAAGCAAAGTAAAATCCGATATCTGACCTCAAATTGAAATCAGCTACCAAATTTTAAGCCAAATCAGGAAGGGGACTCGGCGATGTAGTTGGAGATGGGGCAAATCGACGATGTAGTTGGAGAAGGGGACTCGACAGCAGAAATCGACAGAGGAGATGGTTGTGCAGACTCGGCTAAGGGCGGCGGCGGAGATAAGCACGGAGACGAGGAGGAATGGGAAGAGGGAAGGGAGCTGAGCGAGCTGTACGCGAGGAGAAGAAATGGTTCGACCTAGGCTGCTAACTAGTCTCCTTCTTTCCGAGTGGTTGTCTTCTTAATGGTTCGAGTGGTGGCCCTCATGTTCGACCGGGTGTTGTTCCCCGAACTGCATCAACATCTCGACTTGGGCTACTAATAGTTGGTTCTCCGCCTGAAGGTCATTTATCAGACGTTGGGATTCTTCTAGGGCTGGTGTTGGACGTCGCCGCTAGGGTGTTGTCTGTGTACGGTGGCTTTCGTCTAGCTCCAGGCACCAACCTTTGTAGAGCAGGTAAGATTTACTCGGCCCGACGATGGGTGCCAAATGTTCCTGCCTAAAGGTCGGAGCGGTGCGGTTTGATCCAATGCGTCTCCTAATCAGGTGCAACTCTGGGGGGGTGCTACAAAAGACACTCTGATGCTCAAGTTAGTTTTTGTTTGATGTGAATATAATAGAAATTGGATCTAAGTTATCTGACGCAAGACGTCTGTATATATTGTAGGATGAGGGATGATTGGTGATGATGCCACCCGATAATGTCGTAGGGATGTTACTCAGAATGAGTCGAGACTGATTCCGAAGATGTTGGCTCGTAATGACGAATCCCTTGTAATCAACGAGGATGCAGATGTCTTAGTATGGCCGGGTGGAGGCCCCGAGCTAAGTCGTATGGCTTGACTTGAGTCTGGTTCTTGAATGTGTGCGCTTCTGGGCCTAATCCGGCCGGGCCCAAAAGTGTTTGTCCAGACCAACTATAAATACTCATGTTAGCATTGTCTATTGTGTTTGCTACTTGTCATCTATTATTTTTTCCGCTTGTGGATTAAAATTTTCATTTGCCTAAGATTGAAAGAATCATTTAAAATTGAAATTGGCCTTAAGTTTTTAGATAACACACTATTAACCCCTCTCTCGTGTAGGTTATTCCCCCAACAATTGGTATTATAGCGGGTCTATAGCTTGAGATTTCACCATCTCTTCTACACTTCGCTTCAATCAGAGAATGGCACTAGAGTCGGTTGTGTTTACACCTTCTAGGTTTGATAGACCAAACTTTAGAATTTGAAAACATAGGATGTACATGTTTTTGGGAACTCAAGGTTTAGGGGTTTATGAAATGTTGAAAACCCATTATATCAAACCCAAGGTGGATAGAATGAATGTATGGACCCAAGAACAAAATGACATGTTTAATTTAAATGCTAAAGCTATGAATTGCATTTTTTGTTCTTTGAAAAATATTATTTTTGAGAAAGTCTTGCATTGTACTTCCACATTTGACATTTGAGCTTGTTTAAACATGCTACTTGATGAGAGAGGTGATGACAATTGTCATCCCCATATTACTAATGTGCTTTTTGATGCTCAAAGGAGCACAAGCAAGAATCGGAAACGCAAACTTCGGTACTTCCTTTGTCAAGAGATAGGACACAAGAAAAGAAATTATCCCTTGATGCAAAAGAAATCCAAGAAGAAGAGGAGCTTAACCAAGTCAACTTCGGAATTACGTAGAGCCTCTTATTGTGATGACAATGAGGCCACTTCTCAACTTTGCCTCATGGAACGTGAGGATGAGGTAAATTCTTTCGCTTCATGTTATGATAGTGATTCTAGCAATTCAAGTTCACCTAATATGTCATATAATGAATTAGTTGAAGAGTGTAGAAAAATGTATAAGTTTCTTGTGAAAAAGAATAAGGAAACCAAGAAGATAAAAAAGGAAAATTCTAGGCTTAGTTCTCATGTGCATGAATTAGAGAATGAGAAATTGAATACTAGTTCGTTTGATTCTTGCCATAACGATTTGAAGCTTGAAATTAAGGACTTGAAAAATAGAAGTGAAGAATTAGAAAGGGTTAATTATAAAATATATCCCGACTTTTGACGTGTTTTCCTAATATATCCTCACTTTCTAATTTTTCCAATTCAATACACCACTTTTTGATTTGTTACAAATATATCCCAGCGTCTACCCAACGTCAACTTTGTCATTTGAATGCTGATGTGGCACTGCTGATGTGGCGCTGTTGACGTGGCTAATAATCTCAGTTAGCATTCAGATGCGATTTTTTTTAACTTATTTTTTTTTCGGCCCCACCAAACCTAGTCAATAACAAGGTTAATTATAAAATATATCCCGACTTTTGACGTGTTTCCCTAATCTATCCCCATTTTTCAATTTTTCCAATTTAGTACACCACTTTTCAATGTACTGAATTGAGAAAATTGAAAAGTGAGGATAGATTAGGGAAACACGTCAAAAGTTTAGATATATTTTGTAATTAACCCTGTTACTGATTAGGTGTGGTGGGATCGGAAAAAAAAAAAGTTAAAAAAAAATCGCGTCTAAACGCTGACTGAGATTATTAGCCACGTCAGCATTCAGACGACAAAGTTGACGTTGGGTAGATGGTGGGATAGATTTGTAACAAATGGAAAAGTGGTGTACTAAGTTGAGAAAATTAAAATTTGGTGATAGATTAGGTAAACACGTCAAAAGTCGAAATATATTTTGTAATTAACCCAATTAGAAATGAAGAATTGTGAACTGTTAAATGAGAACTCAAAATCTAGAAACTAAAATGAAAAATTTGAGAATCTAAAGTTCAAAATCAAGAGTGAAAATAATATTTTGAAATCTCAACTAAATGTCATGCATAGCAAAATTGAACTCTTATAAGACGAGGTTTCGATCTTAAACTAAAAATTAAATGAAGTTAAAAACAATTCTTCTTCTAAGAAAATTGAAAAGAAAAATGTTTCATTTAATAATACACATGCTCATGTTAATGTTAGACATTCCATATTTAAACCTCACGTGAAGAAAAATGAAAATAATAAATTTCATGATCATTGCTTTTGTTGTGCTGTTTACAAGCATGTTATATATGATTACATATTTAAGATGAACCCAAGTGGTGTTAAGACACTTTGGATAGCTAAGCCCACTAATCTCCAAGGATCTAAAGTCATTTGAGTACCTAAGATTTCATGTCCTATTGTAAGGGGAACTAAGTGCCACTCAAGGATGAAAGAAAGATGACTTATTGAAGTTGACCAAGGCTTTGAATGAAGAATCTCAATATGATTGCAACTTCAAGTTATATTGATGCCAAAGTAAAGTTGGCATCAAAAGTACTTTAATAACATTTGTTTCACTCTAATGTTATATTAAAGTTGGAATTATGATACTTGATTAAATTGGTTGATTTTTCCCGCACTTGACATACTTTAAAAATATTTTTTGATTTTTGGTTTTCCGATGTCTTCGGAGACCTTAGTAGCATATAACGGGCTTAAACGATCTTGCGATTTTAAACCCTAGGCTAATTGTGGACGTTCGGTTTTCAACCAATATGAAGGGTTGAAGATCAAGTTTTCATTTATATTACACTTGTGATCTCTTAAAATTCGTTTTGATATCACTTGATTTCTTTAAAAAATGATTTGAAGCTATTTAGCAAAGTAGACATTGAAATTGATAATTGATCGTTCTCTTTGTTATTTAGTTTGATAGTTTGCTAAGTAGCTATGTTTTCATTAATTCTACTAATGAAGTATACTTGCAAGTTATTTAAACAGAAGGCTAAATGAAAGGAAATCGAAAATATTGGTAAATTTCTCAAGCTTAAGGTATGGCTTTGATTTTTGCAAATCTAAGGTTAATGCCTCTACATTTATGCCTTTATGAATGTTTCATGCTCATGATTGAATTTGGATGATGAATGTTTGAAAATTCATGAGTAATTAGGTTTTGGTACTTAGTAGATTTCATGATCTTAAGTTGAGAATGAAATTTTACTAGGTTGGAAAAATTGTGCAAAGACTTCATCTTGAATCCAAACTTGATACACATGTTTGAATTTGCTCATGTTGAGTTTCTATGTGATTATTTTTGAAAAAGCATGAGTAAAAACAAACTTGAATACTTAGGCAATTTCACGATGATACTTGATTCTTGAAGTTGTACTAGGTCAACTAGTTGTGTTAGAAATATTTTTTAGGTTCAAACTTGGTACACACTATAGATTCACCTATGATATGCTTCCATGTATCTAGGTATGAAAAATCATGTGAAAAAGAAAAAGTTGACACTTAGTGGATTTCATAGGATATTTTTAGGTGAAATCATGCTGAGATAACTTTTTGATTAAACGACATTAATTTGAGACAAAACATGATAAATATGTTTGAGGTTTGGTTATGATATACATTCATGTGTTTAGATTTGAAAATTCATGATTGAATACAAGTATTGACACCTAATCAATTTTATGATATCCTCATTTTGAAAAAGTTTGATCTAAGTCAATAAATTGACTTAGAGACTTCATTTTAGGACCAAACTTTATAAATATGTTTAGAGATACACATGACATGCATGATAAATTGACTTAGAAATTTCATTTTAAGTCTAAACATCACAAACATATTTAGATTTACTGATGTTAGATGTCTATGGATTTAAGTTTGAAAAACCATGAGTAAATGGCAAAATTTGATACTTAGCAAATTTCATGATAACTTGCTTATTTTGAATGAAATAACACTAAGTTGATATTTTGACCAAATGATATTATTTTCACCTCAAGCTTGACATAAATGTTTTACATGATCATTATGTGGTGTCGTAAAAGTTTGAATGAAAATTGAACAAGATTTGAAAAATAATTGATAATTACAAAAATATTATTAAAATTTTCGTATTTTCAGTTATTTCTAGAAAAATACAGAAAATCGATTTTGAGATGATTCTTTAAACTGCATTTTTATTGAAAGTTCTAGTTTCTTCGGTAAAAATTTTAAGATTTTCATGAAGAATATAATCTATCATAGATTTATGAAGTTCAATTTGAGTAGGGTCTTCGAGTACTCCTTTCTCCGATACTTTAATTTTTCATCAAAACTTCGAACGAAAGTTTAAGTATGCAATTTTGATTCCAAATTTGGTATCATTCTCATTATTGATTGAGTGAAGTCATTTCTAAAAATAATTTTGATAACTTGAGCGATAACTTAGCAAAAATTGCAAAATGATATCTTTGGTTGGAATTAATCGAGATAGGATGAAAAATAAACTATGAGAACTAATTTTCTGTTCAAACTTGACAAACATGTCTTTAATGATCATATATTGATATATGGAAAGTTTGAATCAAAATTGAAAACTTTTGAAAAAAATAATTGATATTTACAAAAATGCCACTGGACTTTCAGGAATTTTATAAATTTACAGAAAACTGATTTTTGTCTGATTCTTGAACCTGCATATTATGAAAAATCTACTTTATTAATTTAAAGTTTCAAAAGTTTTCTTCAAGAATATAATTTAAGACAGATTTAAAAGTTTGGATTTTGTAAACTTGAAGTACTTATCAATTTGCATAGTCAAGTTCCAGTATTTTGGCTCATCTTCTTTATTTTCGGACTTGAACTATATTATGATATTTGATTTTCATATTTGGTATCATTCATATGATTACTTGTGAAAAATCATTTTTAAGAATGATTTTGATATATTGATCGATACTTAGAAACTTCCTAAATGAATGAGATTTTGAGATTTTGAGATTTTGAGATTGATCGTGTCCAACTCTACTTAAAGCTCTGTGATGGGGTATCGCAACTCGATGAATGAGATCATGGTCTTGATTTCACTTCAAAGAGGGGTGCTTTATGTTTTGATGATAAATCATATTTAATCTCTCATTTTCTTAATTAGGCAAGATTGTACGTAGACAAGATTGATACATAAATCCTTGAACTTGGACTTTGAGTATGTTTCTTGTGTCGTGTATCTAATCTCACATTTGTTTCACTTCCCTTAGGTTATGATTTAAAAATCTTTTGACAAATCCTTTGTTGTCTCAACTTTCACTTTTTGACTTTTCTTGCCCTTTTTTATTGATGCCAAAAGGGTAAAAAAAGTTTAGGATAGAATGGGAGAAAATATAAAAAAATCATGCATGTAGATAGGGGAGTTCTATTATATAGATATATATGCATGTTGATATGGAGAGAAATTCCTAAGTTGAAACTCTTTATGATTAAAGTGAAATTATTTTATAAGTGTTTGTCATCATGAAAAAAAGGGAGATTGTTGGTCTACGATTTCCAACCTTAGTCTTAATCTCAGTTTGATGATAAAAATATGGAACTAATGCTTTCATTGAGTAATAATTTTATATTCCAAGTTGGGTTGCGCATGATGTCCGTGATTGGAAAATTAGAGAAATCGGAAAAATAAGAAGGACGTTGATCAATGCACTCGAAAGTCGGAGAAAAGTTATATTTAGGTTTTTTGGTTTGGATATATGTATTGGATCATGATTATTTCAAGTTTGAAGTCGAGTTGCAAGAAACATCTGTGATCAAAAAATCGACATGATATCGAAAAAATCGGATGGACATTTATGGGTGCACGAACATCGATGAAAAGTTTATGTCCAGGTTTAGGGTGTTTGGAATTCATGTATATCCTCTTTATGGTGCAAAACAAACCACCAAAACCAGAAAGAGATACCCAAAAATCGAAAATGTTGAATTTCGGCCGAATGTGGGCTGATGTTTGGTCGACCCAGGATCAGCCCAAGATCGATTAAAATCAACAATGGCTCTTTTTTGAGCAGTTGAGAGCGGTTAAACTCGAGCCATATACTCATGTTTCCTTATAAATAAGGGTTCTCAGCCTTCCTTTAACCTTCTAATAGTTATTGAGCCATTATTTGAGATATTAAACCTTTGATTGAGCCACTTTTCATCAAACCCTTGAAATTACATTGACTTTGCCTTGAATTAATCATTTCATCATAAAATGCATCAAGAGGAAGTTAGGAATCATTGTTGACAGCTAAGTTGTTCTTATTAGTTATTTTTGCTCTCATTTACTTGTATTTTAGTGTTTATTTCTTTTTATTTCAAGCTTGTGTTTTGACCTAGTGTGTTAGGTCAAGTTTGGCGGTTGCCTTGTGTAATACACACGAAAAAAAAGTTTAATTAATTTTAATTTGGGTTCAGTGGGAAAGCAAGAAGGCACGTCGGAGTGGGTCAAGTGAATCGCTGGAGAGCGCGATTAGAAGTATGGCCCATATGTGCAACGAAAAACTATTTAAAACAAGTTGCTTAGGATATTGGATCTTAGTTGGGCTCTAGTTGAGTCCGAAGGTTTGATCAGAACCCAATTTGTATGAGTCTAAGTGGGTTTTTAGGCTCAACTTGAGTCTAGGGGCAACATAGTCATTTTGGTTTCAAAAATCATTTATTTGGTGTCTTGGGCGACCGTACAACTCTAGGAAGAGCTGCACGCCACCCAAGACAAGGGGGAGGAATGGCGCATCATCTTGGGAAGCCGATTCTTGCCAGCGACGGAGTCTGCCATCGTGAGGCTTCTTGCTAACTTCTTCCTCTCATTTTCTTCTCCATGTGAGTGGTCTTTAGCCTTTCCTTGCTTTAGGGAAATCTTGAGGAGGAAGAACCCTTGTCTGAATTTTTTTAAAACATATTTGGTTTTTGATTGATTGAACATGATTTTTCTCGATCTTAACGGGGAATAGCCTCCTTGGTTGTTGGCCATCAAGGGGCAACCCCATGGCCCTTCTCATGGCAGGCCCCTTGATGTAGGGCTGCCGCAACAAGGGGTCAAATCTGATAAAGGTGTTTTCATGCTTGGTTTTAGGTATTTTGGGTACCAATTGCATGCTTTACCTTATTAAATATGTGAATGGGATAGATAGGATGAATCTTGAAGAGTTGGAGATGGTGGTGACTTTAGGGCAGCCCTACACTTTAGGGTAGCGCTACACTCTAGGATTACCCATACTTCTTTTTAGGATAGCCTGCTTAGGGTCCTTGACCCTAGGGTTTTTGGTTGATCATGTGTGGAAAGAATCGATGGTGTGTAGGCCACTTTACTATCCATGCTCAACTTACGTGTCTATACCCCTCTCATAACCTTGATGATTGTAAGAAAGAGAAGTGTCAATGTATTATGATACATTAAGGCAACTTACGTGTCTATACCCCTCCCCTAACTTTGGGCATGAAGTGGATTTTAAGTTGCTGAAATTTACCGTACTAGTTAGCGGGTTTAGAAATCTGAAATCCTCTTTGAGCGTGCTGCAACTAATGCTAAAGGAGATACTTTTGAGTTCTATAAAATTTAGATTACATGTCTAGTGTTTGAAATGGTTAGGGCGCCTTGAGACTTAAATTTGCAGCTTGTGATGCTAAAGATTTTTAGCGTGGTGTGTGAGTGGATTTTAACCCAACCCTCCATGATTTGCTTCCCTTGCCATGGCCGAACCCCTACATGAGATTTTGATGCTAACAATTTCTCTCTCTCCATCATTTTGGTGATATACTCTTAATGAATCCATGGTTTGTTGATTGAAAATTAGAGTATTGATTTGAGGTGGAAGTGTGGCAGCCCTTGGGAAGCAGTGCCCCTCTTCCTAAGGCCACCGGCTTGAGGAAGGCTTTGGGTTGCTGGAAATTTTATCTCCTCCTTAAATTAGGCTATGATTCCCTCTTGGATTGGTATTCCTTGAAAGGGAAATGGTGATGGGTTGATAGGAATTAATATTGGGCAGCCCTTATACCCTTAAGGGCTGACTATTGGTGATAGGGGGAGAACCATATTTCCAACAATGCTGAAAATTATTGTCTTTACATCAGAATCGTGTGTTGAAAAATACCGCATTATAAGTATGAAAAGTGTAGCATAATGACCATGTTACCATGCTGAAAATTCTTTGAGATATGGGCTGAAATTTTGGATGGAATGAGTTGTATGGATAAATTGAAATTTTATACTCTTGGCTTATATTAGATGCTGAAATTTTATAGTTGATGCACCATGAGTCGCTGAAATTTTTCCGTTCACTGGATAATTGATCCAGGAATTGTTATGTGAGCACATCTAGTTGATTGCTTTGGTTTTGGGGTGGTTGGGTGCATGGATGAGGGTATGAGGCCGAGTATAGACCGAGCTTTGTGTGGCTATATGAACGTCGTGCGAGTCGGCATAAATGCCTAACCACCCGAGTACTCCTATGTGTGCATATTCATATTTACATTTTCCATCCCGTGATTGTGCTTGTGCTTATTTGTTGGATGGGCTGGGAAGCACGTTAGCATGTGAAGCTAATGCCCAACCCAGCGAGTTGATATGGGGTCGAGATACTCGTCGATGGGCCACTCTTACTACTGACCCGAGTAGCATTGGTTGGAGAGCCTTTCCCAACCAGAGAGAGGGCACTGATGCTAGAGGACCTTCTTAGCTCAGGGTGCCCGAGACGGGAAGCTCGCTAGGCAGGCCAACCTAGTGAGCGACCTGTGAGTTTGGATCTTGAGCTCTTGGTATTTTTGGACAATGAGGGCCCGTGGGTGCGCATGCGCGCACTAGATTTCTTAAATAATTGACACATTTTCTTAATAGCATTGTTGATGCCGAGTTATGATACTACTGTCTTATTACATGGTTTTGCTTAGCGAGGGCTCGGGTGAGCCTCACTGAGCTCTTTTGATGTTGTCTTGTAGATACTGATCAGTGGGGTACGACGCAGCTGGTTGCGGCAAGCTTAGGTGGTCAGTCTCGTGGTGTGTTCGCATAGTCGAGTAGGAGAATCACTACCAAAAACTTCATTATTTGTGACGGCTCCCGCGATCGCAGAGCCGTCGCAAAAGAGCAATTGTGACCGCCATCACGGTTGCAAACTGTCCGTCGCGGATAGGCTCATCGCAGAATTTATGCGACCGTCATATCACCGTCGCCAAAGATGTAGATATTGCGACCGTTGTTGTCCGTCGCATACCAGGTTGATCATCTGCGACGGCATCAGCGATCGCAGAGCTGTCGCAGAATATATATTTTTTTAAAAAAATTGAAAAAATATAAATTCCTGTTCCAATATTTAATTAAAATACATATGAAACAAAATTCAAGAGATTATAATATATGGATATCAAAATATTATTTACATTGTATCAAAAAAACAAGATATCAATAGACAACCGGAAGAAAACTGCTCAACATAATATCAATAGAGAAGTTGACAAACTTCCGATTACTCTGTAATCCTGCTTACCTTGGGTACAACAAGAAGGCCATTTGTCCCTTTGTCAATCTATGCACAATACCTGGTCGAATAAGAGCATCATAATTTTTTGCATCAATTTCCTTACTGATCAACACAAAGTTCTTCTGTCTCATTGTGTCAGACGAGATCAAAACAGTCCTCAGTTTCAGGAGTTTGTTTATTCTTTATAAATGCCACGTCTACCGTGATGGAGAATAGCATTTACTAATGGGACATTTCCATGAGCTGGGTGAACAACCTATAAATAGCACCAAAAGCATATAAAACAAAGTGAAGATGAAAAAATAATGGATTCAGTAATAAAATGGTTTGCAAGACAAAGGCTGAATAATAAAGAAGAATTAAAAGACAGTATGAACCTCAAAATATAAAACTTTGTAAAGCATAAGTAGGAAATGTTATGACCATGTTATATGCCAAATTAAACTAACAGTTTTGTATACCTCCGGTCTATCCAAAACAAACTGGAATGAGAAATATATAACCACTCAGAACAAAATTAAAAGAAAACAACTTGCTTTGGAATTTGGAATTTTAGACTTTCTCAAGTTAAAATTAAAAGAATAGTTATGAAAGCTCAAGTTCGGAAATGACAAACACTCATTATCAGTAAAGGACAAACAGACAATTTTGTTTGGAAAGGACAAATGAATCTTATTCACAAAGAAAATAATTGTAGGTTACTATTCCCATTTATTAAGCTAATATTTTGTCGAAGTCAATAAACAATTGTAGTTTGGAAGACTAAGTTCTGAGTCGTGAAAACATCCTCTTCCAATTTACTATTGAATAAACATTTGGAAGAAGAAATTTAATTGGTTAACAAAATTTATGTCATTACGACACTAAGAAGAAAGCTTAAAAAAGATATATATGTATATATGTGGAAACCCAGCCCCATGTTATCGTGTTGCTATAGGTACTAACAACATTAAAGCATGAATCTACAAATTCTTCTTATATATAATGTCCTGTGAAAGAACTTCTCATTTAGATGGTAGAGATACAAAGTGTTTGGTCATTTTGTTCTGATGGTTTATGCAAGATTGCCTACTTGACACCTTAGCGTTTCCAACCATTAAATAAAAAAAGAAATGGAATGAACTCATCCAATAGTTTCTATTTCAACATAACCCTGAGGGCTAAACTACTAAAGGTATATATATCATCCATGAACATATAGCAAAAGACACTTTCAATAGTGACATTTCTCTTAATTTTGATGTTCATTAGTTATGTAAAAAATCTGCTAATCTTGGATACAATGAGGTATGAATCAACTGACAACTAGTAAAACCATCAAACAAAAGAACAACTTCTAAACAAAACAGCCAATTAAATTGGTGCATCCAAAGAAATTGATGTCAAAATAGAGTTCTATAAGTAAGTTCACCTTCAAGCTTCCACAGCAGGAAAAAGGAATCTTCATGTTGAAATCCTCATCTTCATCCTGGCAGATACGACATTCAATTCTATCAATTTTCAGTGAACATTCCATCCCCAACAATTTTCTTTCTAGGAGAAAAGTCATCTTCCAACTTTGACAATGGTATGTTTGACGTCTGATTTGTACTTGTTGGCTTTAGGTTTTCAACCTTAGCCTTAATCTCGATTTTGATGATTTTGATGATAACAAACATGAGAGTAATGATTTCATTGAGAATATGTTTCAGGTTCCATATCAATTAGCGTTCGATGTCCTCGATCAGAAAAACTGGAGAAATCAAAAATCGGAAGGACATTGATCGTCGCGCGCGGGTTCATCGTGGAAAGTTTCTCGAAGATCGACGTGTGCGCCAAAGTTACATTGGACGGGCTCAAAGTTCACATGAGAGCTCTCCAAGATGATGTACGTTGAAAGCCGGAACACGAAAGTCAAGCGCGGAAGAAATCGGCTGAAAAAACAATTTCAGCGTAAATTCGGCCGATCAGGCGGTCGACCGAATGTAGGTAAAAAGGGGCAATAGCCATTCGGTCGACCGGGCAATCGACCGATCGAAGCCCAAATTGGGCAGTTGCTCGGGCGATCGACCAGTCGGTCGATCGACCTGCGTTTGCTGAAGACGCAAGATCGCCTCGGTCGACCGAAAGTCACGGATCAAAGAATTACGTCAGGCGGTCGACCCATCGGTCGACCGACCATAGGGAGAATTGCAGCGGTCGAAAGATCGATCGACCAGTCGGTCGACCTACCATTCGACCGACGACCTGTAACGGATAGTTTTTTATCCGTTGAACAGTCGTTTCTTTAGCAGGGTATAAATATACCCTCATATGATTCTTTTAACCTTCTTCCTCATTCTTACAGGGTTTACTGAGCCATTAAGAGGAAGAATTAAGCCTTCCAAAAGATTTAAAGCTTGCGCTCTGTTCTCCGTCAAGTTCATTCTTCAAGCGTCAGCTACTGCTTCAACTCGAGTTTTGATCAAGCTCATCCCTTGAAGAGTTGAAGGCGCCAAAGGCTTGCAAAAGAGCTCTTTCCATTGGTTTTATTATTTAGCTCTTTTGATTGTATTTTATCTATTATTTTTACTGTTTGTTTAATTTGAGTTTGTAAGACCGGGTGTTAGGTCTTGAATTGGGTGAAGTGGTATCCGTGGTGTAGAAGGAGTAAAGCCACTTGTGTATACTTTAGTGATTACTAGAATTAGTTCTAGTTGTCCCTTAGGTTGAGGTGGGAAAGTACTCTCGGTAGGAAGGTGGGATACTTCCGGGTGTGAAAGTGCCTTCAGTTGGAGAGCAGAGACTTTCCGGTGAAAAGTCCTTGTTGTAAGGGAAACTCTAATTAATCTAGTAAAATCTAGTTTGGAAATCCTAAGCGGTGTGCTTAGGTAGTGGAGTAGGCATTGGGGCCGAACCACTATAAATTACGTGTTTGCATTGCTTTTTTGTTTGTTTTAATTGTCTTATCATTTATAGCTTCTGCATATAATCATCGAATTGCAAATTGCCTAAACGATTAAATAAACGATTAAAATTGGGATTTAGGCTAATCAATTTAATAAATATACTATTCACCCCTCCTCTAGTGTCGTCATTTCGCCCACAGTACTTCCAATGGCAGCTTTTAATGTTGATTCTGTGAGCAAACAATCCACCAACAACACAGAATGGCCCCCCATCACTTCATAGTCGCACAAAAATGAATATGAAGAAAACAAATAGAGAGAGATGGAAAGAACCTTCTTCTTCTGTGGATTGAGGAACCGATGCATAGGAGGAGACCTCACGAACACATAAATAGAGCAACAATTATCATCTACTATAGATACAGAGAAAAAAACCCTAAGGAGGGAGGGTCGGCGGCCCTTCCACCTGCCATTGGCCGAAGCCCTAGCAGCCAGCAGCTAGGTTTTCAGTGGCCAGAGAGAGAGAGAGAGAGAGAGAGTATCGACGGCGTGCGGCGGGTGACGGGCGGCGAGAGGCGGGCAGCGAGCGGCAAAGAAATCATAGAGAGAGAGAGAGATCGCGCAAGCGAGGAAAAAATAGATCGTGCAAGAATTAAAAAATTAATTTCTGAGTTTTGCGACGGCATATGAGGTCGCAAAATGCAGTCACAATGCATAGCCATGCCGTCGTGGAATTATTAATTCTGCGACGGCAACGGCTGCGGTCGCAATACCGTCGCAAACATGACATCGTTACGACCAAATGATGCCCGTGGTCGCAGAATCGTCGCATCTGCGATCGCAGGCTGTGCCATCGTAAAAATGTCATCGCAGATAACCTGATTTCTAGTAGTGAATGGGTCACGTGTCTTTTCACTTTGAACATATAGTTTCATTAAATATTGGATCTATTCGTTTTATGTCATTACTTGGGTTGTATAACTTGCACAGTTATACTTGTTGTCTTGCATTATGTTCAGTTGGATTTATGCATGGTAATTCAGGTCTTTGTTTGCATTTGGATCATGTGTGTGGAATTAGGCTTCGAAGCTTGTCTGTACTCTGGCCGGTCACGTGACCCTGGGATTCGGGGCATGTCACCTTTGTGTAGAGGCATAAGTCAACTAGTGTAAACTTAGTTTGCTAGGATTAGTTGTGTAGTCCTTAACATAAGAGGTGTTGGAGGTACTCTCGGTGTGTGAGAGTAACCCTCGGGTGTGAGGGTCGGTGCTTTAGCTTGTAAATCCTCTTGTAGGACATACTTAATCTAGTAAACTAGAGTTTGAAATTCTAAGCAGGGTGCTTAGCTAGTGAAGTAGGCGAGATTGCCGAACCACTATAAATACTCGTGTTAGCTTTGCCTATTGTGTTTGCTACTTGTCATTTATTATTGCTTCCCATTGTTGATTGAAATTGTCATTTGCCTAAGATCGAAAGAGTCGTTTAAAATTGGAATTAGGCTTAAATTTATAGATAATATACTATTCATCCCCCTAGTATAGGTCATTCGTCCAACAATTAATGAGGACACGAGTGTCTTTGTTTGAGCGGATGGAGCCCCAGGGCTAAGTAGTGTTTGGCTTGAGTCTCGTTCATGAGTATGGCTGCTTCTAGGCCTAATCCGGTCGAGCTCAAAGTGCTAGTATAGTCTAGAACCATATTAGCAAACAGTAATTATATAAAGTAACTACAAATACATAATTAACATTTATAAACCTATAAAGCTCACCTTTTCATATTTACAATTATTTAATTATAAAATTAAATTGATAATTATGCTAAGAAGCTAATAACATTGATCACCAGTGTTATTCATTTTTTTGAATGGATTAAATTTCAATTTCTTTTAGTACGAAAATTTATATTTTGATTTTTAGCAAATTTATCCTAGTTGTTTAGAGTTCAAATTATAATGTTAGATAGTTATTCCTCTTACTTTTTATCAATATGCTATTTTTTTTCTACAATCATATTAAATTTTAGAGAAAATTAATGAAAATATCCTTAACTTTAGCGTTTTTAACAAATATGTCAAATACTTTTATTTGAAATAATTGGGTATTCCAACTTTTGAATTTGTAAGAATTATATCCTCCTGTTAGATGAGTGTCTGTTTACCTGTAAAAAAATTGATTTTTTTTATTCAATACGCAACATTATCAAAAGTCATGTTGGCAGAAAATAAATAAATACATATAAAAAATTAATGAAAATAGCATGAACTTTAGCGCTTTAAACAAATATGTCACATACTTTTATTTGAAATAATTGGATATTCTAACTAGCTATTTTTTACCCGTTATATGCTGACGTGGAACACCATGTCAGCATAAAAATGATTTTTTTAAATTCAATATGTCACGTCATCAAAAGTCATGTTGACAAAAAAATGAATAAAAATATATATAACTGTCACGTCAGCCAATAATAGATTAAAAATATCTAACCTAATTCCTAAATCCTACACTCGACAGCAAACCCCACACTCTACTACCCAAAGCCCCTCTTCCGAATCGTGATGCTTTCGCATCAAATCGACAACTTGCGATCATCCAAAGGTAATTTCAATTTGTACACTTGAAATGAAATAACAGTGGATTTACCATGAGACGAGCATACAAATAAACTTAGAGCACAAATTAAAATTTACAAGAGACTTTGGGCGGCAGAGTGGGGTTTGCTATTGAGTGTGGGGTTTAGGGATTAGGTTTAGATATTTTTTTAATCTATTGTCGGCTGACATGGCAATTATATATATATATTCATTTTTTGCCAACATATATGACTTTTGATGATGTGGTGTATTGAATTAAAAAATTAATTTTTTTTTATGTTGATATGGCGTTCCACATCAGCATATAACGGGTAAACAAATAGTCTGCTAACTGGAGAGTATAATTGTTACCAATTCGAAAGTTAAAATACCCAATTGTTTCAAATAAAAGTATGCGGTATATTTGTTTAAAACACTAAAGTTCAAGATATTTTCATCATATTTTTTTAATATTTTTTTAATTCATTTTTTACCAACATGACTTTTGATGACATAACATATTGAATTAAAAAAATTAATTTTTTTATGTTGATATGGCGTTCCACATCAATATATAACGGGTAAACAAACAATCATCTAACGGAGGGTATAATTCTTACAAATTCAAAAGTTAGAATACCCAATTATTTCAAATAAAAGTAAGTGATATATTTGTTAAAAATGCTAAAGTAAGTGATATATCAATTTTACATGAATTTGTTTACTATGTATTTGTTCAATATTAGATATTAAAACTATTCAATAAAAATTATTATTTTCTAAGTATCACGGGTTTTAATTAATCAACTAAAATTGATGTTATTTTCATTAATTATACTTATTTTCAAAAAATCGATACTAAAGATATTGAAATTAAATCAGAAAATAATTTTCTTTAATTCAAATCTTTTTAGAAGTTATGAACTAGAGAGTTAATTTCACTTAATTTATATACACCACTTTTTCACGCAACACTGCAATTTGAATCCCTTAAGAAAATTGATATCCTGAACACTATTCTGGCACACTACTAGTTTATGAGCTCATCAAAGCAAAACACTAATTATTCCTCACCAGAGGAGCAAGGAGAAATTAGAGACAGGAAAAGTAAACTGAAGCAAATCTTTCTGAGTTCTTTCTCAATCTTCACAGATCGAATTAATCGCAGTCATCGATCACTGATGCAATCCCCGCCGGCACTTTCACTGTTCGATCACATGTAGTCCACCTCAAACATAGTCTGCCCGAGAAGTAAGCACCCGCCATTGCGGTGATCGGAACCACCATGGCCGGGTACTCCACCGGCGGTGGCTTGAGAAAAGAGGTAGTGGTTATGCAAGTTCTGCTGTTGTTGTTGTTGCTGCTGCTGCGGCTGCGGAGCCTTTTCCTTCTCCAGTGCAGAAAAAGGTCCTTGAGCTTGGTAGAAGGTACTAGACCTAATGCCATTGCCAATGCCACCTTTTTCTACTGCAACTCCTCCAAGGGAGAGAGCCGTTCCATTATTCCTCAAGAGGTTCCCTTGGTACTGGTATTGTTGTCCCTCTTGACTAGTACTCAGGTTTCTATTGGTACTTGTGGACTTGGTAGAAGCTGTTTAAGAAATAAAATGGTGTATAACCATAAAAGAAAATGAGTCATTTATATTGGCATAACAATTAAGGTTAATGACTAGATTTGTTATCAGTAGTGTTAAATATATATTATTAACAAGTGCAAGAGGAGATGAGATAAAATGGCTGAGAGTAAGAAAGCAAGTGACGGTTACTACTTTCTCTGGCAGTGCTCTTCTGGAGTTGTTTTCTCTTCTCAGAGTTGGAGTTGGAGTTGGTGTTGGTATTCTTAGAGACTGAGGCTGAAGACTCACTGACTGCTGCAGCTGGGACTTGAGGTTTCCTCCTCCTGCGGTTGTGGTCCGCTAGACGCTTTCTGCAGCTTCTTTTGGCCTCATCAAACTCTGCCAACACATGAAACCTGCCCACCATTGGGCACATTGCTATGTGTGAGGAAAAGAAAGTTATAGAAGCAAAAGAAGTACTGCTGCCAC
Source organism: Canna indica (assembly GCA_034359265.1). Lineage (NCBI taxonomy): Eukaryota > Viridiplantae > Streptophyta > Magnoliopsida > Zingiberales > Cannaceae > Canna > Canna indica. The sequence continues at coordinate 65,722,410 of CP136891.1, read as the reverse complement.
ATTTTGAGAGAGTAGTCTACATATGAGCCTAATAATGTATAAACTATTCCGCCTTCCCAAGCCCAAAAGGAATCAAAAGCTAGACAGAGAAGAAGAGAGACCTTTCAAATTATTTTTCCTAGGCAATCAGTGGAGAACAAGGCAGGTGAAGTTAGTGAAGTCCCAAAGGGCTTGCAAGAAAGAGGTAAGAAGGAATGTGAGAGTTAGGGCTGGGAAACCACTAAATTCCAAGGCAGTCACCTCAATTTCATTTTCACTTGGGTAGATGATTTACATTATTCGGTTCAATATATGACATCTAGAAACAATAGTACTCATTGTTTGTTTGCGTTTCGTCGTTAAGTGAACCGTGCATTAAAATCTCAAAGGAGAGTATGTAGAGTAACGAAGTAAATGGGGGTGCTTTCTGGTGAATTGAACGTCGTACCTGCTGCATTGCTGGCAGAAGCGCTGGTGAAGGCCGGCGACGGCGGCGACGGTGGCCTTGGAGTGGAACTCACACACCTTATGGCGGCGGTGGTAGTGCTTGGAGCCGGAGAGGTCAGCCCGACAGCCCTCGGCCTGGCAGCGCGGCGGCTGGTGGTGGTGGCCGAGCGAGTACGCGCTGCCCCTGGAGCGCGCGAGAATCCGGTCGATGGCGAGCGCGTCGGCGGGGGAGAAATAGGTCCGGTGGCCCAAGTTGAGCCCGATGCGGCCGCCACCGATGCCGATACCGAAGTCCTCCCGCTTGATGATGCCCAGCGGGTACTCGGGCTGCGGCGGCGGCGGGGGAGTAGGAGGAGAGTAGAAGGGGAAACTATTGATGGGGAGCAGAGGCGGCGGGCAATCATCGAGGGAGGGCGCGTTGACGAAGAGAGGATGGTTTTGGAGGGCGGCCATTGGAGGGATGATGGTGCAAGTGTTGGGGTTGTGGGAGGTGGTGGTGGTCTCCCAATCCCACGAAGAAGCATGGTGCTTTAGGCTGCTGGCTTCCAGGCCAACAAAGGACATCATGGAAGACACAAGGAAGGCCTCTGCAGAGCTGGACCTGTTCATCATCTTCCCATCAAACACCTGGCGAGAGAGAGAGAGAGAGAGAGAGAGAGAGAGAGAGAGAGCTCTTGGCTCTCTTTTCCTAGCTTCTCTGGTCACTGAAAAAAGTTTTGGAGGTGGTTAATAAAAAGGCAATGACAAGCAGTACTGTAAAGGAGAGAGAGAAGAGAGGAATGGCAACTGGTTGAGCTTGATCCGGTACCCGGCTTTATTTGCAATTGGTTCACTCAAATTCGATTCCGATACCTATTAATCGACTCCGAGTCGAGTTCTGATGCAATGTGCAAAAAAAAGAGTATAATATTATACCTATTAATCTTCATCGCATATCTAAAAATAGGAAGACCAAGTGTAGTTATTTATTATTGATCGATTTTTAAGTACAGAAATATAAATCTAAGTAATTGGTGAAGAACTTAATCCAAGGTGCATGGAGATTGAAAAGACAAATGTATGACCAATAGGAACTATGTTGTGAAGCAGAGCTGCATGTGTCGATGAGTTACTGCTTCTCTTGGCGGTAAGTAGAAAGCGATAAGATTATAAGAAGGTTGTGGATGTGGTTTTTGGTGTGTCAGAGTTGGAAAAGGAGGTGTTTAATTATTGTGGGGCACATCGAGAGCTCAAGAAGGAATAGGCCGGGAGACATAGTTTAGTAGTTGATCTCTTCAATCCACTCGTTTGGCATTTTGCATGCAGATCCTTTTCAGAAGTTTGATAGCGATGGTAGTACGATATTGACAGAGAAGATTTTCTCCCTTTCTTTATCTTATTTATAAAGGAGTTGGCATGCTTTTGCTTTAGTAATCTAACTACAACATGGAAGAAAAAATAATTTAAAAAAAACTTCGATATTACATTCAAAAAGTAAACATACCCTGTATAATAAAACAAAAATTTACCAGATAATTTAAGAAGTGTTTTTTTAGATGATTTTATAAGTTTAACAAAAAAATAATTTTTTTAGACAAAAATTGTCTCCATTAAATCATTATTATATGATCCATATAATGAAAAAATTTAGACGTGGATTGCACGTTGATTGGTGAGAGAATGGCTTAAGATCTAAAAAATATATATGTAAATATAAAAAAATTGACAATGGAGTAATTAAAGCCGCATGGCTTAAGATCTAAACTTCGACGACTTTGTAAGAATTGATTTTTTTTTTGTATTCCTGGCTTATTTTTAAGGTTTTTTATTGCATTTTAAATTTCCAAAGATGAATCGGCCGGTTCAATGTGTTTTGCTAATGCGTCAATTCATGCTTTTCGTATTGATTAATCTTGAATTTTTTTTTTCTAAAAATACACTTGGTACAATAATCTTAGTCCTTCTAATTGTGTTTTAAATGAGCTTGATTGTTTGTGTTTTTTTAACTCTGCTTAGTTGTATTTTTTTGGCAAAGTATTTATATATTAGTTGTCTCCGCCATGGTGGATCTGACCACTACTCTCTTGTCATCTCATTATCTGAAATGGAAATGTTACGTAGAAAGAAAAATAATTTCTTTAAATTTCAAAATTTTCGGATAAAATATGAAGACTCACATCAGGTTACATCGGAAGCATGGCATTTCCTCCTATTTGGATTATTTTAACCTATTTAACTTAAGATTTAAACACAGTAGACAAGCCCTTTCAATATGAAATAAAAATTGCTAACGTAGTTTGGAGGAGAATCTATCTAATATAAATAACCAAATTACTAACTTGAAAATCTTAGATGCCTCTAATAATCTAGATGAACACCAAACTCACACCTTGAGGCCTTTATAATAAAGTTACTGCTATATGGTTGAATTTTTAAAAAACTTATTGGAAGGCCATTGCTAAAAACTTCATGAGATGCTTGGACAATTTTCAAACACTTTTTTGTTCCTATAAAATGGAACAAGACAGTGTGGACTTTTATTCCAAAAACTAAAAATCTTTCTATTTTAAAAAATTTTCGTCCCAGTGCTTTGACCTAGCAGATATTAGCCAAACTTCTTGTCAATAGATTAAGTTGTTATATGTCTTCCCTTTTCTCGAATAAACACAATATTTTTCTCAAAGGCAACAACATACTCAGTGCACAAGAGTTGACACACTCAATCTATAATTCTAGATCTAATTCCCTCTAATTTTGTGAAAATTAATTTAGAGAAAACAGCTATTTATAAAAATCTTGGATCATCAATTTATATAGAATGGATTAGATCATGCATCACTAGTGCAACCTTCGCATGTACCGCCAATGGTAAAACTTCAACCTTCGTTAATTCCAACCATGGTTTTAGACATGAGATCCATTAATTTTCTTCCTTTTTTATATATTCTAGTGGTTCAAATCTTAACAATCATGATCAATAAAATTGCCGATCCACCATAAACTTCTCACCTCATTTGGACTTAAAAATTGTTTGACCATTAGTCATCTCATGTTCACCTCGATGACATTCTTCTTGCATTAAGGGCTATAGGAGAAGCATTAGTATCACGAAACAAACTTTTGAACACTATGCTTCTCTTATTGGCCACTTCACTGAATCAATTTTTTTTCCTGAAATATTTTCCCCAACTATCTCTCAACAAATTAGCACTAATTTGCACGTAATTTCTCATTTAGATATTTGGGGCCTATCATTGCTCCACGACGAGCCCCTCTTGATTCCCATGACTTCTCATATGAACAAATTGATGTCAAGCTTGGTAACTAGTAGCATAACTTTCTTTTACAGGTTGGCAAGGTGGTTCTTATTGATTTAGTACTCCAGGTAATCCCTCTACATTAGGGATGACAACGCTTCGATTAACAACTTTATATATGAAAAATTGAAGAATTTTTTTTTACAAATCCACTATCTGAAATCCAAACCGAACTGTTTGGTTTCTAAAATTACTATAGGAAACTAAAATCGATTAAATTTTCATATCTAACTGTTAACCGAACCTATATTAATCGGTTCAGATAGATGTGATTATCTAATTAATAATGGATAACCGGTTACTAATAAAATAAAATTAAAAAGTTTACAAAAGTAACTATAAAAAACCCTTGAGCAAGTAGAGAATTGATGATTAAATGAAAATATCTTAAGCCAAGAGTGAACCAAACAATAAAGTATACCCTAAGTCATTTTTTATTTTTTTCAATTAAATTATATATAATTAATATATAAGTAAAACTGGTTTCAATTACTAGTTATTTGCTAAGTGAAAATCAAAACTAATTGAAATTGAATTGCAAAATTATTATCTATAACCGAATTTTACGATTCGATTTGTGGATTAACCGCGGTTAATCAGTTTTAATTGTCATCCATACTCTACATTTCATATTTGCTTCGTAGATATATATCTCCTAAACACATGGATAAAGTTAATGAAATGGTTAAATCTTTCTTATGGGACAAGGATGGGATAGTGACGACATGCACCTTGGTCAACTGAGATATTACCACTCAACCATAAATTTAGAGTAGCATGGGCATTCATATATAACCTAGAACTTACGTCTCTTACTTTGAATATGAGGCACATTCAAGCTTATTTCAATGGGACTAATACCTTATAGGTTCAAGTGGCTACAAGGTTGTTTGCTTGTTTGTAAATAGACTTCTAGCATTTATATTTAAAATATTTGATCAATTAAATTATTTAATTACTTATAATTGAGTTAATTGCAGTAGTAGACTTTTGTAGGCACTTAATTACAATGTTAGATCTTTATAGGTTGCAATTGCAAGTTGTAAATTGGACTGCAACCCAAAATGTCTGCAAGTCTAATTCGCAACTTGCAAAATTATAGGGCTTCCTCTCTTCCTCTTGCTCACGATATCCACTCTCTTTGATCGCAACTCTCACGAGAGTCTCCTATCACTCGTGACTCTTGCGACACCTCCTCTTGTTCGTGATAGTTTCCTCCCACTCGTGATAACCTCCCTCTTCTTCTCACTCGTCAAAGCCTCCTCGCACTTGCAATAGCCTCCCTCTCCCTCTTGTTTGCAATAACCTCCCTCTCACTTGCGATAATTTCTATCTCGTCTGCAATAGTCTCACTCTTCTCTATATGCAGTCAAACAATGCCTACAAATAAAAGTTACAAGTCTACTTTCGGACAACCAAACAGTAGGTTGCAGCTCTTATTTGCGAGTATTTACTTTTGCATGCAAATTCTTTTTGCAGTATTTGCATTTACGAGAAACCAAACATCCCTAAGACAAAACATAGGCCTACTGCTTGCATTGAAACTTCCCCCAAGGAAATCCTCTAGTCCTGAAACTCTTAAAGCATTTACTAAACTACAAATAGTTTTCTGAAAATTATCAATTTTGGTAGTTTTATATCATTTCCGGTAAAAATTGGATTTTAGATTTACCGTTGGCTCTCAAATCAACTTTTTTTAAAAAAATGTTAACGATTACATGGGTCTAAATTATTCCATGGGATTCTACTAAGCAAATTGATTTGTTCTAGGGGTGAGCAGGTCTGAGTATCCTAGCTATATTTTTTATGATACTTGGACCTTGTCCTGTTCTTAGATTTTGGACTCGGATCCTATCCTGTTGGAATTTGGAATCGGATCCTATCTAGAACCTGTTTATTTACAGGTTCTAGGGTATAAGTTTAGGGTACTCTGTTGGAACCTATACACCAAAACCTGTAAATTAATAGGTTCTAGGGTACAGGTTTTGAGTACCGATTCTGATTCTGGGTATCCAATGTGTTGGACCCGAAATCAGAATCGATTTAAATCATTTTCTTAAGTTTTATTCCGGACCCTACTCGAATTTGATTCTGGTCTATTCGAAACCTACTCGATTAGGCAAGTTTCAACTGATTCCAAATCTATCTGGTACCCATGCGCATAACCCCCCTCCCCCCGGGTGTGGATGAGAGAGAGGCCGACGAACCGTTATCATAAGGCCAACTTACCATTAATTTTCTCAAAATCCATGAACCCTTAGTTGTGGAGACTTGCAACATCTGGCCCATCCTTTGGAACCTCCTATCCCCCATATGTAATACTATTCGTGTGGAAACCTGTGCATGATAGACTAGCCACTAGAGCTAGATTACACCACATTGGTATATCTAACCATAACTATTGTCCAATATGTGATTCCTCTAATGAAATTGTCGAACATAACTTTTCTCAATGTGCATTTGCCTCTACTAGTTGGTCTATTTTTCAAACTAACCTGGACCCGTATTTTTCCAATCATACGTAGTGGATTATACGAAATTAGCTCCATTTGGGAAACTCTACTTTTCATAATTTCTCTTTTAAAATTGTTATGAGTGTTACCTTAAAGTTCATTTAGCACGCTAGAAACAAAAAAATCTACCTTGTTAGACAACATTCCTCGTATGGCATTGTGAGTAAAATTCTAGTTTTTGCTAATAACTATCTAAACACTTAGTTCTTGAAAAGGCATTACTATCACACAAATCATCAAACTTAAATGGAATCCCATAAAATTTGGATGAAAATAAATTGCAAAGGTTCGTGGGACTCGTAGCATGGAGGAGCTAATCATACTCGATAGTGCATATATGTACATGTGCGTTCACAACTAGCTATATCTCTAGTTCTCACCCATCCACTATGAGGCCCATGCATTATATTTTACCATAAAACTTATGGTTACTCATAATTTCCCAAGGTTTACTTTAAGACTAATTCTAAACAATTGATGGATATTTTACGCAATGATGTTGATGTGGCAAGGCAAATTCAGAACATCATTCGACATATATCTTTTATTTTCATTTCATTCAAACATTCTATTATTATTTTTATTTATTGAGAATGTAACCAAGTGGCTCATTGGGCTACGAGCAATACTAGATTATGCAAGATGTCTAATATATGGGCTATAGTTAGGTCACTTGACCTAGATTCCTTTCTTTTATCGAATATTCATGAGCTTGACTTTCTTCGCTGAATAAAGTAATTTATTTTATTATCTGTGAAAAAAGTTAACAAATATAATATCTTTCTCCATGCATCCTACAAGATAGAGTCCAAATAGGATTCTTTTTTTTATCCTACTTTTCACGTATAATAAAGATGAACTCATCGATCATCTCAATCCTCATAGAGCTAGACAATCTCCCTACTAATTACTTAGATTCGGGCTGAACTCAAGAGGAACAATCCCCATCCAGCACTTAGAAAATAACTAATAGGTGGTAGAATTTATCTGATTGAGCTCCCTCTAATATCTAAGTTAGGTTGAACAATTGAGTGAATTGTTAATATAAATAGTAGTCTTGCAATTTAGATCTCACTAATATTTCTCGTGTTATTTTAACCCTAAAGGAGGATTGTACTCATGAGAGCGATGCGGAGGATGAATAGTGTGTTTCTGCCTATTCCAAAGTTTATCCATAATTAAGTAAAGTAACAATGTAATCCTTAGAAATTTATAGTGCACACGCACGCAATGTATATATTGACAATATAGTTCTAAAAAAGATCAATATCAAGTGTTCAGAATAAGAAAATAAGATAAATAATGCTAGCACACAAAACAGTTTGTAAAGGTCCAGTTTCTACTGGTTAAGCACTTCATTTAGGACTTCATCAAATCTACTAATAATGCTGAACAATTAATGGTCACGTGATTGAATCAATATTTACCATTAAAGAAGACTATAGAGGAAGGAATAAACAGATAAACTAAAGAGCCTAAACATTACATAGATTTACAAGGTTCAACCCTTCGATTGCAAGCTCAAGAGAAGATTTTTTAACTCCTTCAAAACAACGGAGGTTACGCTTGTGCTAAACCTTCCGATGCCAAATCATGATGAGACGATACTTGGATATTCTATTGGGATCAGGATTATCGTTGTAGGAGCTTGTCCAACATAGTTCTCCAACCAAGTTTAGTATAGGGACAATGCGAGAAGAGGCGTAAATGTGTCGTCTTTGTTGAGGCAAAGAGGGCAAAGTGGGTCCACTCGGATTCCATGAGCAAGAAAACAATCTTTAGCATGTAATCTATGAATGTTGATTAACCAGTTCAAGACAGAAGTGCCTTTCGGATAGGCTTTATGCCAAACATATTTGGCAGAAGAATCAGATAAACCATCAAAATTGAACAAATTATATAGTGGGAGCATGTTGTAAACAGTCCATTGCTATTCCATTTCCAAATAATTTTATCCTCCCCTTCAAGATGCAAGATCGGAGCAAGGACATTTGCAAGACTGACGATTGAATCCAAGGGCACAAAGATAGTGAAATTGATATTCCAACCCATCCATGATACTTCCTTGGTCATTAAATTCTTTGGAATCTTCGATGGTGAAGTTTGGAGATATATACTGCTACTGCGAATAAGTCCTAGTATAACTCGCTTAGATTTTGCTCATTGCACAAGGATCAAGCCACAAGCAAATCGAAGAGTCATTCCCCACATGGGTAACAAAAAGAATTAAGCATTAAGGAGATCTCTATTCTTGGAAAAGTCCTTCAAATTCGAGACAAGCGCGTAGTTGGAGAGTTGAGAGGGATGTTTTGAGTAGAAAATTTTACACCAACCCATGTTTGTATTTCAAACAAAATTCCAATACCATTTTCCCAACCGCGCAGTATTGTGCAAATGAAGATTGAGCAAATCGAGTCCTCCTTTTGATTTAGCTATTGCTACCTTATCCCAATTAACAAGGCATTTGCCCTTGAGGCCAGTACCTCTGCCATCAGTCCAGAGAAAAATCTTTCTACGTTTGTCAATTTGCTTGATGACCCATTTAGGTGCTCAAAAAATTAAAAACATTGACAAGATATAGACTGCTTGGTCTGGTGAGGACGCTGTTAATAAAAGTGGCCCTAGTGGCTCTAGATAGTTGTGTCCCATGCCAAGATGCAAGCACTCTATCGAATTTGGAAATGATTTTAATCCAATCTTCCTAGAAAGGTCGCTCAGGCCTTAGAGGAAGCCCCAAACATGTATAGGAAAGACATCAGATTGAACAATTAAGGTAAGAAATTGCTTGGTGGCCTGGCCATTCCGCTCCTGAAGTATGGATGACTCTGGGTTTATCTTGATTTAGTTTGAGACCTGAACATAGTTTGAAGCACTAGAGGTGTTGAGTCGAGGTGCTGCTGAAAATAATAAGATCGTCGTCGCGCGAAAGAGACATGAGTAATGCCTTAAGTATAGTAGATTTGAAAGTGCACCTTTTGTAAGACCCCTAGTCGTCGTCGCTCTCGGAAGTATCTTAGACAATGAATCCGTGATTAAATTGGAAATGAGAGGAGGCAACGTATTATCTTATTTTAGGCTTTTTTTGTTACGTACAAAGGGACAACAAGTGGAACCATTAAAAGGACAGAGAGGAGACGGTAGTGTTGAGTAAGTAGGAGACCCAACATTATACTAGCAGGTGATCCCATTTTTAAGTAGTGGACGGTACAAATATCTCACTGATCATCGATTGCCCAACTTGCATATTTTCTTCCCTGTTAATTAACGTACCGCATTAATTGATATGGATGTTTGAAGGCCACCACCAAGTACGTACGTTAACTCTAATTGCATGCATTTTTTTTCTTTCAAATATTATATATATTGTACCTAATATGAACGTTTGAGGCCACGTTCTGCTTTCCTCCACCGGCAAATATTAATTAATACATGAATAGTTTCCATATGTGATTGATGCCATAACGTACAATCATTTGTTTCACCAGGTAGTACTGCCATTACCTTCAATCCAATTTAATCCCTCTTTTGACATTGCGCGACATATTCTCCAATCACGAATTATCCATCTTCTGAGTCGACCATAATATGGAAACAGCTAGAATCCAGAATAGTATGCAACGTGGGCGCGACAGGATCAAAATTAGTCAGAACTATGATCAGATTCAGACTATATATATTACGGTACTGAAAATGTCTTGAATGATCAAATTGAATTTAGCGTTGACACTTGTGTAAAATTGGACTGGAGAATTACTTTCCAAATTTTACCACAACAACATCACTAAGTAAAAAACCAAGGCAAGGAGTGGAATAGATGCATAGGATTTGCTTCAATTAATGCACGTACGTGCAGGGAGACAATAGACATGCAGGATCAGAAATTAGGGTCCAATAATTATGTTATATAGCAAGGCAGGAGATTACGTAATCAATCATTTAATTTCAAATCATAGATTTGAAACGTTCTTATAGTACAAGAGATACGGCATTATCAGATGTACGTATCTGCTTGTAGTACTCTGCGCCTTTTCTCTACTTCAATTCCCCTCTAGGGTTAGCTAGCTAGAGATCAGAAAGAGATCGCTGGGGGACAATTTAACCTCGAATTGCTTAATCAATTGACTTTGGTTGACTAGCTTTGAGCTAAGACATATGATGACCCACAAAGATTTTTATCTTTCATCATTTAATGTACGAGAACTAAGTTTCTTCTTCATATATAATTGGCATTGTACAAATGATAATGCTGAACAACATCTTAATTAAATTGGAGACTGATCAGATGCTTTGATTCAGCAAATTTACTATAAATTTACTGGTCATGTAATTGTTCAATTTTTCCTCATTAAATCCATATATTTGATTGAATTAAATTTATTCAAATTAATTAATGATTAAGCTTGGAGTAGTTGAGAGATTTCAATATTTCTTTTTCAGTAAAGATTAGGTCAAGAGAGTTGCATCCCAATTAATGTAATATATTCATTGTATGAAATATATATGTACTACTACTTTTACTTATGTGCTTTAAATCTTCTTAGTTGGGCATTGTCAATCCTCAATGAATGAAACTATTTGATTTTTAAGAGGATTAATTAGATTTTGTTGTACTCGATCATATATAAAGTCAAGGACTCATTAAAATTTATGGACTTTCGAAATATTTAGCTTGCACTTAACTCCATAGTTTTTTTATTTTATTAATTAGTATTGAGATTAATGTCATGTACTTTACACTATTTTTAAATATATATCGTATACTTTATTTTTTAACAAATTTATCATATACTACACACTGATTTTTCTTATAATTTATCTCATACTAATTTTGTTGGTTACCTTGTTGTTAAACGTACTTGTGAGTTGAAATAGTGAGGTGAACAATATTTATTCGTCTCAAATCGAATATTTCTTGACACTTTTCTTTTTGTCGTGTGTAATTTAGTTAATGGACTGGGGTAGAGCTAGGGATGATAATATTACATATTTAGGCGGGTACCCGTTTATGACGGGTATAGGGGGTAGTTTTCTACTCGCGGGGATTTCGCGGGTAATTTTTCTTACCCGTTTATTATATGGGGCGAGTACGGGTATTATAGTACTCGTACCTGCGGGTACCCATTACCCGCAAAAATTACTAAATTATAATATTACCCTCTGTATATATACTAAAAAAACTCTAACCTAATTCAATACCCATATACTTTATGTTTTGAAACCTTATGATGATGTTGTTATCAAAATTTTGTGTTTATCAAAATGAAGTTGTTATACTTTGAAGTTATTATTAAAATATTTTAAGAGTTAAAGTGTTATTAAAATATTGTAATCTAATTTTTTTTTAAAGTTTCATGGGTACCCGTCAATACCCGTGGGTATCCGTCCCCCTGCGGGTAATTAAATGGGTATCCATTTTTGATACCTGCGGGGAATAAACGGGTAGCGAGTACCCGTTTATTTCGCGGGGCGGGTAGTGGGTAGGCACCCCCCGTACCCGCCCCGCCCCGTTGAAGCTAGAGCTATTGGGTCCAATCAGATTAGACCCAGTAGCGCCCCATCACCCACTATTAACCAAACCACACGGTCCCACCCAAAGGGATCCGCTCAGTTATACCCTTGAGCCAGACTCAAGCCGGACCAGACGGCTCTATCACTACTAGAATTATCATCATCATCGATGATTCAAGCCGTGGATGAACCATCAGTAAAAACTATCACGAATGATGTTAGCCATAGCAAAATGCCATCACTGATATGCGCGTCTCAGATAAGTTGTGACGGCATCTCCCAACCGTCACAAGTAATCATCAGCGACAGCCACGGGCGCTGTCGCTGATTTAAACACATCAGTGACAGTTGTAAGTGATTGTCACTTATACAAACACATCAGCCACGTCTTTGGGCCGTCGATGATACTATTAGCAACCGTGATATTTGGTGCTGCCCAGGCCATCAACCATTTATGATAAGCTTTCGACCACGACTTAGTGACAGCCGACCGTGGGTAAACCGTGGCTGAAGGTATATCGTGTAACTGAAAAAAACAAAAATTTTATAAATTCTTGTATACAATGATATTTATAGATTACAATCTATTTTCAATCACATATTACAACCAGAAAATATCATACACATGCATTTGAAACCAAACATACCAGTTTTACATAAATATCATCAAACTAAGCCTCAAACCATAGGCAAATAATTATCAATATATATATATATATATAACCATAAATATATAAACAACTATCGGTATACAAACAAGTATCAAAATATAAGTAAAATACAATAAATCAAAATCTCACGACTACGGTTGGGGCGTTGGAGTCGACAGTGATTGGGTCGGAAGCATCGACTGGGTCAAGGAGGACGACGGCTGCGACATCATCGGTAGAAGGCCAGAGTGAGACGTAATCTGAGTGAGAAGTGTCTGCATATTCTGCATCGTCTGTCTCAACTCTTCATTCATCCGTCTCTTCTCCTCCACCGCCAGCCTTTGCTCCTCTATTGCATGTCTCTTCTGGGTGAGCTCTGACTCCAAGGCCGCTATCCGACTCTGGTCCTGCGCTCGGGATGTCGAGGGCCGCTCAATCGCAGCCGGAGGGGCCGGTGCGCCCCAAGTGGCTCGAGCACGGCGCGTGCATGGCCAATGTCTGCAAAGCCATAAACACGATCGTGCTCCCAGCCACCTGTAGCCTCCACCCAAGCTCCTACGTCGAACTCCTCCGGTGTGCCTCCACGCTCGATCACAGTACTCGTGTATGTTTCCAACTCGTGTTTATATTTTAAATATATATAAACTATAAAAAAAAATTGTGTAAATCAAAATAGACATAAATACTTACCATAATGATCGAGACTTTGCTATCAACGTAGTCCTCCACTCCTAGTCGATAACTGTGAGTGCACTCAAATACCTCCATCATCGACAGGCGTTGGACGGTGTCGTCCTCCGTCATGTGCGTCTTACATTAGAAAACAAATACATTAGTATCATTATACACAACATATAATTTAATTAAAAATAATTAAATTATACATACCATACGACGCTCATGAACCGCAAAAGACACGGAGCCACCCGTGTGGCGTGCCCCCATGCCGTCCCCCCGGACATGCAGTTTCTCGAAGCAGTCCGAGAGACCTACTACCACTCAGGTGTGGTCCACCGCTCAACGAGCTGGTCCCACACATGGCCAGAAATCCACTCAGGGGTGTGTCCCCGAGTATGCCCTATATGTGTGGCCCCTACCCGTCTCATCACGGTCTGAAGGGCTTGCTGAAGCAGCCCGTATGTTATAGTGAGCGCGAGCAACACGCTCTCATGCAGCCTCAACAAAAGTGGTCTGGTCTTCCGGCCATGTATAATGAGCCTGCAAAAAAAAAATTATTATTACCGATCAATATTTAACATTAACATTAATTTAATAAATATACTTACCGAGAACTCTCGCCACAATAAATCCATATGCTCACGGGGCACGTGAGACCATATCGGTCATGCCCCGTGCATAAACTTTTGGATCGTCCCCGCTATCGTGCGGTGGACGTCCTCCTACTCAAATCTGCACCAAATATAAATTCATATTATGATATTTTGAATTATAAATAAATTATAAGAAATAATTAATGCATATACTTACTGTCTTCCGCGCACACTAACTGCTCTGTGTGGTTCTCCCTCGGGTGGCGGAGGGAGAATTCTATTAGGCCCTCATGGGCTACGTCTGGAAGACGATGGTCCTGGATCTGCGGAGGGTGGCGGAGGAATGGTAGCCGGAGGTGAGGGGATGGTAGCCAGATCGGGTGGGGGAACGATGGATGGATCAGGTGGGGGGGGGGTGGTGGCTAGAGGTGAGGGGATGGTGGTGGAAGGCGAAGGGTCAATAGGTACAGCTGGGGCGGGTGGTAATCGTCGGGGGGTCCTACGAGGAATGCCTCCTCGGAAATTGATATCTCGAACCAAAGCTGTAAAAAATTAATATAATTAGATTATATATAATAGATTAATAGATATATTTGATAATTGAATATATATTTCACATTTACAATTATTCATCATCGTCATTATCATCATCCGTGTAATACTCTTCTTCTTGTTCTTCTGTATTGCAATCTTGAAATTCTTCTTCTTCTCCCTCATCATCATTCTGTCATTCCTCAACTTCATTATCGTCGTCCTCAACGTATTCTATTTACAATTGAACTAACTTTGTGTCATCATCCTCGAGTATTGGACTAACTAGTTCAACTTCAGAAGGATCCTCTTTTTTTATAGAAGTCATCTGCTGACTCATTCTCTCCAACTACCGAGTCAATTTTTCCTCTGGCTTTAATCTTATAGACTACACGTCAATCTGCCCTATCTTTCTTTTGAGATGGATACTGCATATAATATACTTGTTCAACTTGAGATGCCAATATAAATGACTCATTTGAAGCCAATATTCTAGTAGTGTATATGGGGGATCCACTCGGCCATACATTGACTCGCACGCCCTTTCTCATCACGAGGGGATATACCATTGCAAACCCCCCATCTCCGGGATTATCCTGGACCCATTCTAGGCAACAATCCTAGCGAGATTGCTGGTCGACGTTATCATCTCCACCTGCAATAAATACAGGCACGACATACCTCAGGTAACCCTAAGTTCCAATTCCATTACCTCCACCTTAGAGTCCTCCTAACTTGAGCGTCAGAGTGTCTTTTGCAGGTCCTCCCACCCCCCCGGCTTCGAACCAGTAAGGAGAGACACGAAACCGAATCGGAAGGCCCTAACTCTCAGCATGAACATTTGGCGCCTACCGTGGGGCCGAGTAAAGCTTACCTTGCCCACAATAGTTGAGACCTGAAGCCAAGCGACCGCCGCTGCATGCCAACAGCAACAACCCAACGACGACAATCGATCGCAGCCTAGTGATGCTGAAACAATGAGGAGCGATGCTCCGATACTAGCCCCCCTCCCCCTCGAGACCCTGAGTTAGGGTGTGACAAATTGGTATGCTGGTACACTACATTGAGGGTTCAACCTTTGCCCAATTTATCGATGAGGCGATGCAGAAGGAGGCTATGGTGCCCATGGTGCGGTATGATGCGCATCCAATGAAGAAGTTCATGTTCCATGGACTAGGGGATCGACAGGAAATGCACAACAATCATGAAATACATATCAAGCAATGAGACATCAATTCAAGAAAAAACATGAAGTGGATCCAATCTTGGTTAGCAAGCAAATTATGACGGCCCAAAAGACACCCAAATCTGCACTATGAGCATACATGCATATTTTTACTTTATCATGATTGTGCTTGTGGTTGATTGATGGCTAGGCCGAGGAGCGTGTTTGTATGCCAAGCTAATGCTTGACTCGACGAGTATGACTTATGGGTCGGGAAGCTCTTCAGAGAGCCACACTGATGACGACTTAGAGTGGTATTGGTTGGAAGGATATTCCCAACCATAGGGGGGCACCAAGTCTAGTTGGCCATCCTACTCGTAGGGTCCAGGGTGGGAAGCTCGCTAATGGTTCATCCTAGCGACCGACCTATGTGATTGCTTACTTTGTGCTTACTATGTTGTAGTGGGCATTGGCTTTACATGCATGCTGGATTGTTTACTAGGCTCATTGACATGTATGCTCTTTTATATTTTTCTCTGCCCTATTTATATTATGATCAACTTAGCGGGATCTCGGTACGAGCTGCTCATCGAGTTCCTATTAACTCATATCACTTTCTTTCATTTGTTGCATGCTCTAGTCAATAGATGTACACTAGTACCTGGGGTCGTAGGAGAGTCACTTATTGTGTTAGCATCTTGTACATGCATGAACTCCTTGGAGAGTGATTGTTTATTTTATTGTTGTTGTGTTACCTATACTTGCCATATTGCATCCTTTATGGTATGTTACATGAATGGTTTATGGTAGGCTTCGGTGTACAAGTTAGTATTCCCGATCGGTCATGCTACCATGAGTTGGGTCGTGAAAGATTGGTAGACAGGTACACTACTCTGAGGGTTCCACCTTTGCCCCGGTAGTCAATGAGGCGATGCAAAAGGAGGCTATGGTGCCCGTGGAGCAATACAATGGGCCTCCAAAGAAAAAGTGCAAGTTCGGTGGACCAGTGGATCGATAGAAAATACACAACAATCATGAAATGAGACATGAATTCAAGGTAAAACATAAGTGAATCTAATATTGGTTAGCAAGCAAATTATGACGGCTCAAGAAACATACAAATCTGCACTATCTAACCTACCTAGGTAAACTTCATAATCCTCGACTCCCTTGACTTCGTCATTGGTTGTGTCATCCACATGCTAGCTAGCATCAGTGCTCACATCACAAAGGGCATTTTTAGTAACAATTCATGCATGTATCTAGGGAGCCATTGGCATATGAGCTGGGGACACCGGTCGACCTCGCATAAAAGGAATGTCAAGCTTTAGGTTTGTTCTATGCTAGTAAGTATTGAGTCCACTAGACTCGCATGTTATGCATATGACACTTGTCACAGCAGAGTTTACTTTAGTCTTTCTTAAAATGCTAAGGGTATTTTTATAATTTTCTTTTTAATTAATGTTCCAACTCATCTTCCTCGTGCGGACGTGACTTCTCCACTTCCCACTTCTCCGCAGCGGCACCGGAGGCTCACCGTCTCCCACCAGCACAACTCCCTCAACTTCACCTGCATCTCTGCAGTCCCACGCGAACTCCATACTTTTAACTATAGAGGAACTTGATGGACGAGGTCCCAACCATGACGTCGTCCTCGATCTCCTTCCTCTAGCAAATTGGCGATCTAATTTCTCAAACGAGCCACGCGTCCAGCCAGCTATTGCATTTTCACCAGAGAATCCACTCGGCACATCATCGATTTCCATATTAGCCTTAGCTGCATTCGGCATACCTAAAAAATCTGAACCGTCACCTGTTGGCCTGCATCGACAATATGCAATCTCTGGCGGTCCAGACGACCTTTTCTTGTACTATCCGCATCACCAGCATCTTCATTATCCCTTTCTTCAATTAGTTGGGGCAAGGTGGTAGCGACATCGTCTTGTGGCTCGGCTTTGCCCGGCCTTTACCTGCATAAACCATACAACCGGGCAAAAAGGCCCTAGCAGACTAGGAAGACTCGGCCACTAGAACCTGGTCGAGAACTGGTGGCTTAGCTCTGCCTGGACTTTACCACAAAATAATGATCCGGCCGCACGACCCACATGTCACATAAGGAAAGTCAGAGCAATCACCGGGTCGTTGACTAGGATGGTCAACTAGTCTCAGGAACCCACCGGCTTAGGGATAGCTAGTCCCACCCATCTTGGGTGTACCATCAGCATGGCCCACTAACAAAATCTCAAGACCATCTGCCACCCGAGTCTAACACCTAGCGGGCTCGCTGGTGTAATCTCAAGACTCTAATCACCCGCCGAGTTAAGCATTAGTCGTTTCGACCGTCCATGCTTCTCAGCCGACCATCAAAATCATAATACACAATAAAAATATTCTAAAGTTTCCTTATTCAACCCCGGGTATTCACCCGTATTCGGCCCCCTCGTTCCGGGCCATAGCAGTCGTATGCTAATGCCCGCTAATTGTTTCCTAGGTGGGAAACCTAGCTTATTTGCATTTAAGTTTTCCCGACAATGTAAGCACCCTATAATTTCCTTATAAGTATCTAGAGTCATTCGCCAAATTCCTTAAGTGTAAATTACATGTCATAAGCGTAGAAATGTCCGAATACAAATATGTCACAGCAAATAAGTTACAAGGGAAGTATTCTACAACTACTACCATAATAATAACATGCTTTCAACAATACGGTAATTAAATTATGCATTTAATCAATAAATTCCAGCAAGGTAATAATTGGACTAACATAGTAAGAATTCAATACTAGTAAAATTAATGGAGGAAACTTCTTAAGATGATATGTCATACGAAATTCTAACCATATGTACACTATCAAGAACATTTCCTTATAGCATGATGTTCTCAATCTATCAATACAAATATTTCATATAATAACTGAGTGATCCATATGAAAGATTTAATACCCTATATGTGAATGTGAAACAAATCGAACCCTTTTCCCCTCCTCACACCTACTCGGCCGAGCCTACCCAAGGCTGCTCATGCTTGGCCGAGAGCAACCAGGGTAGGGACAAAGGTCCTCGGCGATGGTTGGGAGGAGTCAAGTCATCAATCGCGAGAAAAACTCAATCCGAGGGCTTCCGACCACTCTAAGAAATTGAAGAAAAATTCAGCATGACCTTTTCCCTTTTTCCTTCATGTGGCCGGCCCTAATCATCAAGAAAAATGAGCATTTAAAACGAGAATCCATACATCATTGAAGAACATGATTTAGGAATTCGAGAAACACCATCGATCGACAAGAAATGACGCACAAAATCTCAATTCATCACTTCTACAAGGTTCGGCCACACGCCTCACCCTACCAACCGAGGTTCGACCACTCACCTGATCAAGGAAGAAGGATGGACAAGCGACGACGATCTCGATCTTTTTGATAGCAGCCCGAATCCGGCGCCGACCCCAAGATTTCCCCTCCTCCCTCTCGCTTCTCGGGCTGTGTGCGGCTCCAATGATGAGCCGCACTGTTGCTAGGGGGATGAGAGATTTATTCCCTCATTTTCCCTTGACCATTTTCCCCCTTCCACTCACTTAACCCCTACTCGACTCGATTCGAGCCCGACTTGCTCCGCGAACACGATTTCGGACTCGACTCTACTAAATCATCTTTTGATTAAGAGGGAATGGAACATTTATCAAATAAAATTTCATAAGGCTTAAATTATATCTTCTACCCGCGGTGATTTCGCGACTCGACCCAACTAACTCCCGATTCGGTGCGTTGCACCAAAATAAATTTTATATTAGGAAACCTTGGGTCTTACAACCTTCCTCCCTTAAGGAAAATTCGTCCTCAAATTTTACTGAATTATAAGGACTTACCCGCTTCATTAAATAAGGAAGGATAGCGCTCTTTCATGTTTCACTCTACCTCCCAAGTAGCATCCTGCCCGGTGTGGTGTTCCCACCTGACCTTTACCAAAGGGACTTCTTTGGACATCAACTTCTTGATTTGGCAATCAAGGATCTCCACCGGCCTTTTCTCGAATGAGACAGTTGAATCCACCTCAATCATAGAATGTTCAATCACATGTGAATCATCTCTCACATATCGTCTGAGCATTGATACATGAAAAACTAGGTGTACCTTGCTCATGCTAGGGGGCAAGGCCAGCTCATAAGCTACAGCACCCCTCCGCTGGAGAACGAGAAAAGGTCCAATGAACCTGGGGCTTAGCTTTACTTTCTTTCCAAATCGAACAACTCCTTTCATGGGGGAGACCTTCAGGAACACTAGGTCGCCCTCCATGAACTCCAACTCTTTGGCCTTCTTGTCAGCATACATCTTCTGGCGATTCTGAGCCGCCAACAATCTTTCCTTTATGATTTTCATCTTATCCACCACTTCCTCAACTAGATTAGGACCCACCATGAGAGATTCTCCAGCCTCAAACCAGTCCATTGGTGATCTACACCTCCGCCCATACAAGGCCTCGAAAGGAGCCATGTCAATGCTACTGTGATAGCTATTGTTGTAGGCGAACTCAAACAATGATAGGTGTTTCTCCCAACCGCCAGCAAGGTCCAGAGCACAGGCCCTCAGTATATCTTCCAAGGTTTGGATGGTCCTCTCTGACATTTCGTCCATCTATGGATGGAAAGCTGTGCTGAAGCGCATCTGAGTACCCAAGGCTTCTTGGAAGGATTGCCAAAATTGGGCTATGAACTGGGTACCTCGATCTGATATAATCATCACTAGGATACCATGGTATACCACAATCCGATCTAAAAACAGTCTGGCGTACAGCTCAACAGAAAAGGTTATCTTAGTAATCTTTTCCCACTTCCACTCGGGAACTTCGAGGTTTTGCAGTAGCCCTCCGGGCTTCAAGTGTTCGACCTTTACTTGCTGGCAGACCAAACACTTGGATCTGAACTTTGCTACCTCCCTTTTTATGCCCTTCCACCAGTAATGTTGCCTTAAGTCTCGGTACATTTTGATGGCTCTCGGATGAATCGTATAAGTGGATCGATACTCTAGCTCCAGAACCTACCTTCACACCTCTATCATATCAGGCACCACTATCCGATCTCTGAACCTTAAGACACCCTCTGAGTCCAGCCTGAAGTCATTCTCTGCATCGCCTCTCTGCACTAAGTCCTTTGTTAGGTCACAGAAGGCATCCTCCCCCTATGCGGTACACAACATATCCACCAGTGTGGATTGTACTCGCAGATGTGCCACCAGGGCACCCGAAACTAATACTGCCAAGACTGCTCCCTTATCCAGACACAGTGCCAATTCTCGCGCTAGTGGCCTCCTCCCGACTGCCAAATGGGCCAAACTGCCCATGGACTTCCTGCTCAGCGCGTCCGCCACCACATTGGCCTTCATAGGGTGGTACAAGATGGTACAATCATAAAATTTCAAAAGTTCGAGCCATCTTCTCTGCCTTAAATTGAGCTCCTTTTGGATGAGCAAGTATTAGAGGCTTCTGTGGTCGATATAAATCTCGCAAGCCTCTCCATTTAAGTAATGGCGCCATAACTTCATCGTAAATATCACTGCCGCCAGTTCCAAGTCATGGGCTGGGCAATTCTTTTCATGAACTTTCAACTAGTGAGACGCATAGGCGATCACTCTGTCATACTGAATCAGAATTCAACCCAGGCCAACCCGAGAGGCATCACAGTATACCACAAATCCTCCCAAGTCTGAAGGTATGGCCAGAATTGGTGCTGACGTCAAACATTCTTTGACCTTCAAGAAGCTCTCCTCGCACTTTCCGTCCCAATCAAATTTGATCTTCTTTTGGGTTAACCGAGTCAGAGGAGCTACAATCCTGGAGAAATTTTCTACTAACTTTCTGTAATACCCAGCTAACCCCAACAAACTGCGAACTTCAGTCACACTAGTCGGCCGCTTCCAGTCCTTTACCGCCTCTATCTTGGCGGGATACACATTAATTCCTTCCTTGGACACTATATGACCTAGGAATCCCACACTTTCTAATCAAAACTCACATTTGGTAAATTTGGCATACAACACATGTTCTTTGAGGGTTTCCTGGACCATCGTCAAATGCTCGGAGTGCTCCTCCTTGCTCTTGGAATACACTAGGATGTCGTCAATAAAGACGATCACAAATCTGTCCAGGTATTCTTTGAACACTCTATTCATGAGGTCCATAAAGGCCGCAGCTGCATTAGTCAATCCAAACGAATCACCAGGAACTTATAATGGCCATAGCGAGTCCTGGAGGCAGTCTTGGGCACGTCACAGTCTCGGATTCTCAACTGATGATATCCAAACCTCAAATCAATTTTTGAAAACCATTGTGCTCTCTGCAACTGGTCGAACAAGTCGTCGATTCTGGGCACCTTATTGATCTGCCTATAGTCGATGCACATGCGCATGGACCGTCCATGCTTCTCAGCCGACCATCACAATCACAATACACAAGCAAAATTTTCTAAAGTTTTCTTATTTAACCTCAGGCATTCACACATATTCAGCCCCCTCGTTCCGGGCCATACCAGCGGTACGCTAATTCCCGTTGATTGTTTCCTAGGTGGGAAACCTAGCTGTCTGCATTCAAGTTCTCGCGATAATGTAAGCACCCTATAATTTCCTTATAAGTATCTAGCGTCATTCGCTAGACTCCTTATGTGTAAATTACATGTCATAAGCGTAGAAATGTTCGAATACAAATATGTCACAACACATAAGTTATAAGAGAAGTATTCTACAACTACTATCATATTAATAACATGCTTTCAACAATAAGGTAATTAAATTCTGCATTTAATCAATAAATTCCAGTAACGTAATAATTGGACTAACATAGTAAGAATTCAATACTAGTAAAATTAATGGAGGAAATTTCTTAAGATGATATGTCATACGAAATTCTAACCATATGTATACTATCAAGAATATTTCCTTATAGCATGATGTTCTCAATCTATTAATACTAACATTTCATATAATAATTGAGTGATCCATATGAAATCAAGGATTTAATACCTTATATATGAATGTGAAACAAATCGAACCCTTTTCCCCTCCTCACACCTACTCGGCCGAGCCTACCCAAGGCTGCTCATGCTTGGCCGAGAGAAACCATGGTAGGGACAAAGGTCCTTGGCCATGGTTGGGAGGAGTCAAGTCATCAATCATGAGAAAAACTTGATCCGATGGCTTCCGACCACTCTAAGAAATTGGGGAAAAAATCGGCTATGACCTTTCCCCTTTTTCCTTCATGTGGCCGGCCCTAATCATCAAGAAAAATGAGCATCTAAAATGAGGATCCATACATCGTTGAAGAACATGATTTAGGAATTCAAGAAACACCATCGATCAACAAAAAACGACGCACAAAATCTTGATTCATCGCTTCTACATGGTTCGGCCGCACGCCTCACCCTACCAACCGAGGTTCGACCACTCACCTGATCAAGGAAGAAGGATGGATGAGCGACAATTATCTCGATCTTTCCGACAGCGGCCCGAATCCGACACCGACCCCAAGATTTCCCCTCCTCCCTCTCGTTTCTCGGGCTGCGTGCGGCTCCGATGATGAGCTGCACGGCTGCTAGGTGGATGAGGGATATATTCCCTCATTTTCCCTTGACCATTTTGCCCCTTCCACTCACTTAGCCCCTACTCAACTCGATCCGAGCCCGATTCGAGCCCCGACTCGATCCGCGAACACGATTTCGGACTCGACTCTACTAAATCATCTTATGATTAAGAGGGAAGGGAACATTTATCCAATAAAAATTCATAAGGCTTAAATTATACCTTCTACCTGCGGCGATTCCGCGACTCGACCCTACTAACTCCCGATCCGGTGCGCTGCACCAAAATAAATTTTATATTAGGAAACCTCGGGTCTTACAAAGATGAGTTATTTTATACTTTACTTTTAATCCATATTTTTATTTTATCATATGGTAGTTCTGTGAATATATATATAGTTCTAATTGTTTTTTAACAAAAGAAATGTATATATATATATAGAGAGAGAGAGAGGTACTCAGAACTCAAAATTTCTCCCCTCCCTTGCCTCCTTCATGATATTGTTGGCCACACCCATTTTGCTCCCTCACTTTGTCGGCGACCTTGCAGCTGAGTGGCAATGTCATGTGTGTTGTTGGAAATCACCAACCATTTCAGCTTATCCAAAAGATTAGATGTTAACCCCTAAATTTGAGGGAGAAGACTATAATGTGGGGGTTGAGGTGAATGTCGAAGTCGGAGGTATGGGAGCAGTTGATGCAGCATGTCCTTCTTACTGCTAGACACGAATGGTGAATCTGGTGGAGTAAGACACTCATGGGCCGTAGCATTACAATAGTTGCAACCTGATTTTGAACTCACTCGAGGCATTGCATGGGCATATGTACATGGTTTTCGATATAATTATATTGTGAGGTGTGAGCATTTGTTGATTTTATTACAAAATTGTTGTTATTAAGGGAACACAATTGAAATGAAATGTCATGGTAGAAAAATACTATAAAACACAAAATTAATGTCTTTGTTGTAAGTTCTTTTGATTTAAAGTTTACCCTACACGAGATGATGAATTCTTTATTCAATATGTTTAGAATTAACTTAAGTACTATTTTGTTCAAATCTTTGAGCAAGTTTGTTCTTTTATTTCAAAGATGAATGTTTGTTGCATTTTACTTGGTTTTCAACTGTCTTGTTTTTCTTAGCAAACAGCCACCTTTAGATGAGGGTCGGTATTGAACATCCCTTAAATATTTAATATAAATTAATTTGTGTATCTATATTTATTAATAGAAATATATTATACATATTTTATTTTATTTTTACCAAAAGAAACTATGAATAAAGTCAAAAATTACACAATAAGTTCATCTAACTCCGGAGGCCTAACGGAAGTCCAAATATTTGACTCCTGTAAGCGTCTGACCCTAACTGCAGCCCAATAGGATGCTTTGTTACATTGACGAAAACAAAAATAGAAATTACAATGATCAAAATTATGACTAAAACTCCTGATATGTTGAATGATAGCTTTTAGCCTCGGAGGAATAGGATAGATATGTTGAATTGAATTGATTAGTGTATTCGAATCACTTTCAAAAATAACATGCTTCAGGTTCCTTGAAACGGCTTGCTGGATTGCATGAAGAATTACATAGGCTTCAGAAAGAGAAGCAGAACCAACACTATTCACATAAATACTTGCAGCATAAATGCAAGTTCCTTGAGCATCCCAAGCAATAATTCCTAAGCCAGCCCGAGAATCCATCCAAGCACCATCACAATTAAATTTGATAAAAGGATAATTTGGAGGAATCCACGTAAGAGCCCGACCAGTTTCTGAGTTGGATATATAATTTCCCTCAGGCACCTTAGGGCTAGTTATTTGCGCAATGTAAGCGAGAATTTTGAGTGCGAGGCAGAGAGGGGAAAGCTGCCTTACAAAGTGAACTTGCTCATTTCTAGCGTGCCAGGTGAGCCAAAGAGTCACAGCAATAAGAGGCCTAAGAGGGACAGTCCCGGTCACCATTAATCCAAGAACATCTATCAAGAATATTCAAATCAATTTTGGAAGAAATAATTATCCAAACTAAAGCAATATGATTGCAAAAGAAGAACATGTGATTAATGGTTTCTAGCTCAGAAGGATCCTGACAGAAGGGGCAATTATAAGAAGTAAGTAAGCCAATGTGGTGAAGGTAAGCTCTTGTGGGAAGTCTATTATGAAGGAATTTCCAAAGAAATGTTAGAATCTTAGGAGGAAGCTTGAGTTTCCAAAGAACAGACCAGGACACAGAGGAGCTGTGATCATTAAGGCTACGACTTCTTAGAAAGTAGTAAGCAGAGCTTGTGGTAACAGACCCATCATCCTCAGCAGCTCAAGCCTAGGTGTCATCATCAAAACAGGGGGGCAGATCGAGCATCTTCATGGATTCCCACATAATTGGATGAAATAGTAGCATTCCACAATTATCATTCCAAGTATTAGAATACATTAGATCACTTACATTATAAGTACTAAGATCCAAATCAGCATTCACAAAAGTAGGTTTAAGAGTAATGGGAACATCAAAGATCCAAGAAGCATTCATTACAGAAGTATTGCAACCAAAATTAATAATTCTAGTAAAACCAAATCTAAGAGATTTAAAGGTAGATGCAAACAATTTCCAAGCCATAGAACATGATTTGGGAACATGAACATAAGTTTGAGTAAGAGGAGGGTATTTAGCCTTCACTAAAGTAACACACAGAGAATTATTTTCTTCTAAATAAGAGTAAATGTGTTTAAGCGGCAAGGACTTGACCTTGAGGTGAAGATCTTGCATACCAAGACCTCCAAGAGGCTTAGGCAATGTAATAGTGTCCCATTTAATTAGATGGAGACCCTTACCATCATCTTTAGAAGTCCAAATAAAATCCCTTATCATGGAGGAGATTTTCTCATTAAACTTGCTAGAAATCCAAGAAATAGATAAAGTGTGAAGGGGGATAGAATTTAAAATAAAATTAACTAACACAATCTTGCCAGCTTGAGAAATAAAATTATTTTGCCAAGAATCAATTATGTTATGAATATTTTCTAACACATAATTGTAAGACTGAGAAGTTTTTTTATAGGTGAAATTAGTGCACCCAAGTATTTGAAGGGAAAACAACCACTTTTCATATTAAAAGCAGAGCAAACAACATGCTTAGTAGAAGTATCAGTGTGATGAGGAAAGAATATTTCAGACTTACTAAAGTTAATAGCTTGACCAATAAGAATTTCATACTGAGAGAATATTCTTAACAGTATGAATACTTTTATCGTTAGCTCTAAAAATAAGAAGAACATCATCTGCGTACATAATGTGGGACAACTGAAAAGAGTTTCTCATTTTAAAAGGGGTAATTTTTTATCAGAAATAGTTTTATTAAACAAATTGGTAAGAGTTTGAGCAACAAGAATATAATTGTAGGGAGACAATGGATCCCCCTGCCTCACACCTTTGTAAGAAGAAAAGAAAGCAGAAGAACTACCATTCGCATGACAAGAAAAAATAGGAGAGCTAATGCATGCTTTAATCCAGTTGATAAACAAATGGGGAAAGTTGGTAATTCGAAGAACATGAATAATAGCATCCCAAGACAATTTAACAAAAGCCTTTTCCCGATCATGTTTAAACCTAATATAAGAAGATCTGGCTTTAGAATTATGAATAGAATAAGCAATTTCTTGTACTAGAAGGATATTATCCTGAATGTTTCTACCTTTGAGGAAAGCAGTTTGCTCAAGGGAAATAAGATAAGGCAAAGTTTGCTTCAGTCTATTAGCTAATGTCTTAGCTAAAATTCTATAAGTAAGATTGCATAAAGAGATTGGTCTGAAATCTTTCACTATTTTAGGACACTTAGTCTTTGGAATAAATGTGATTAGGGTTTGCTTCCAATCAAATAGAATAAAGCTACTATGAAAAAAATTAGTCACACAAGCAATGTATGAAGAAGAGATAGAAGACCAATAAAATTTAAAAAATTCTGCAATAAAGCCATCTGGGCCAGGGCTTTTGCCATTAGGAAGAAATTTAATAACATTCCAAATTTCAGAAGCAGTAAAAAGAGCTATTAAAGTATCACATAAAGCAGAATGTAATATGTTAAAGATAGGCCAACTAGCAGACTGAACAAGTGAATCAGAAGAAGACCAAAGGTTATAGTAATGTATAGAAAAAATATTAAGGATGGACTCATCATCAAAAACCACCTGATCCAAATGATTAATGATAGAGATAATCCTATTTGTTCTTCTCTTAGAAGTAACTATGTGATGAAAATAAGCAGAATTCCTATCTCCATCAGCCAACCATTTGACTTTAGCCTTAGCCGACCACTTGAGGGAGATTTGTCTTTGAACAGCTATGGCCTTATTATAGGAAGACCTAAGAGATTGCTCCTGTTCTAGAGTAAGGTTCTACTGAGACTCAAGCTTTTCTAAATTGGAAATTTGAGCTTGAGTGGAAATAAGATTTTCTTCAAGGTTACCTAGAGATTTCCTATTCCATTCAGAGAGAACAAACCTAGTTGGCCTAAGGTTCAAAGAGAATATGATGAAAGCATCAATGTTTATATTAGGAAAAGACCTAGACCAAGTCTCATACACAATTTGATGAGAAACAGTGTATTCAGGCTAGAAATTTTGAAATTTAAAATCCCTAGACCTAGACCCAGAAATCTCAAGATGAAGGTCAAGGAGGAGAGGGCAATGATCAAAACCAGTCCTGGAAGGTGAGAAATAGTGGTCTTACCATAAAAGTGAAGCCACACAGGATTAATAAGGATTTTTCTAGTATTCTTTCTATTATTAGTCCAGGTGAAATTAGAGCCAATAAATTTTAAATCAACCAAACCAGAATTAGCAACAAAATTATGGAAATCAAAAATAGATTTGTTAATAGTAAAGGGCAACCCGCCAAACTTATCAACAACATCCAGAATAGCATTAAAATCACCCATGACGAGCCAAGGAAAACAGGTAAAATCAAAATTTAATAGGTAATTCCATAATTGCGCCCTAGTAACTAGATTAGTACTAGCATATACTGAAGAAAGCAAAAAAGGTTCAAACTTATCAATATGAAGAATGACATGAATGATATGAAAATTAATAGACAAAACCTGACATTGAACCGAGGAGGAATTCCAAGCCAGAATAATCCCATCGGAAGCACACCGAGAAGGAGTAGAGGCCCCAACCCAGTTGCGACCAAGAGACTTAATAAATAATTGTGCATCAGAATTATCCAAGTGAGATTCTAGAATAGCAACAATATGAAAGTGATAATTTTTAATCAAACTACTCAATCGCTCCTTGACAGAACACTTGAACACCCCTTTAACATTCCAAGCAATTAATTTCATAAAAAACTAATTAAAAGTTGGAGAGTTACTCCCCTAAGCGTGGGTAGAAAGATCCAATTCATCTGAGACGGTTAGCACTGCATCAGAGGTAGATTGATGATGTTTGCTGGCCACAGAAACTTCCAAGATCACCAGAGGGCCTGGACGAGAACCCATAGCTGAGCGCAAACCTTTCCTCTGCCGCGAAGGTTTAGGATGGGAGGCGGAATGGGAGCCGTCGAAAAGACTAAGGTGAGTTCATTTGCCATTTGCTCGAAATATCTTGATGGAGGGGTTGTACCAGACGCTGCATTCTTAAGACCCCCATCTGGATCAGCTCCACAGGAAAAGAAAGAACCCATGGCCGGTAAAGAAAGAGCCGAAGAAGACGGAGGATCGTCACCCGGTTGCGGTAAAGTGGGAAGAGCGGCAGCGGATTACAGTTGGGGGTCAAAAATAGGTTATCCAGAACACTTCCCTTATATAAAGTAGCCTTATCAAAGTCGGGTTGCGGGCTGCTGCACATGGGATCAGAATGCCCGAACTCAAACCCTAACCCTAAATGTGACTCAGAAAGCATGTCCGACCTACCTGAACAAGCCCAGTTCAAAGATCGGCTGGGCAAGCCAGAGTCGAAATGAGACAAACCCGATCCAGACACCGAGTGGGTCGACGCATCCTCGCCCTGATCGCGAGGGTCAAGTCGTGCCTCCTCATCCAAAGAAGTTGCAGCCGGATTCATACCAGCATCCTGCTGACGACGAGGACGACGGCGGCGGACTTGAACCAAAGGACCACAAGCTAGTTCCATCGTCCCCACAGGTGCCGGAGAAGGGGCTGCCAAGCTAGGATTATTCGCAGCCTCATTCAAGTTCCGGCGAGAATCTCTCTCTCGAAGATATCATTTTTACCAAAATAAAAAAAATATAAGCTTGAAAATTATACTTTGTGTTTTAACTGAATTATTTACTCAAAGATATAAATTATCGACTTTAGTCACTTGTCATTGTAATAAGAAACTAACCAACATAGTAGGGGTGAGTTCGGGTCGGGATGGGTCGAGATTTGGTATGTCTCGATCCCGTCCAAATTTTGAGTCGGGACGCAAATATGTTCCCAGTCCTAGTCCCGAATATGAAACATCGTAATTTTGTCCCGGTCTCATCCCGATTTTGAATTGGGACGGGATTATCCCTGAACTTTCGGGTCGGGCCGGACCAATTACTAATAATTAAATTTAATCAAGTTTTTATTTTAGTAATCAAGATATATCTTTTTGAATATTATTTTTGTGTCATCTTTAAAATTTATATTTCTCAAGAATTTACTAAAGTATTTGTTTAAATTCTAAACTAGAAGTCAAACTTGTAGAAATCATGTAATGGACATAAAACACGTCGTCGGAGCACCATATAGATTTTATTCAAGGGAAAAGGGCCAAATTTGTCCTGAAGTATTAAAAATGATGCAAATTTGCCCCTTAAATATGTTTTGGGCCAAAATTGTCATTGTCAGTACATAATTGTCATGTGTCATTTTTCATCGTGGCATCTTATGTGGTCGAGCTGCACTTGCCACTTGGGATTCCGTTTGCTAATGTGGACTTCCGTTAACGAGAAGGGCAAAAGTGATCCAATTATGTAACGTCGATGATAATTTTGATCAAAAACATAGTTGAGGGATAAATTTGTACATTTTTTAATACTTCAAGAATAAATTTGGCCCTTTTCCCAAATTCCTTTTTTATTTTTCTTTGTTAATAATTTTTTTAAATAGATAAATTTGATTAGAAAATGGTCAAATCTAGTGAAGAATGGGGTGAATATGGCCAAGAAAATGAGTTAACCTAATCAAAGAGTGAGTGCTCATGACTAATAAGTGAGTATATTTCACTAAATCGAGGGAAAAGAAAAAGACTTTGATATTCGAGATTTGACGTTTGACAAGAAATAGGTATAGAGTATTGTACCCCCTTGACAAAACTACTATGGTGTCGGGCATGAAAGGGATTCCTATGATGCCTCGCCGCAAGTTCACTCATAGTAGACTCAAATTCACTCAGTCAAGTTATAGGTTCACTCATATGTGTCACACTCCAACACCATGTGTGATCGGTCAGAGTACTACACGTACCCCGAAGTCTAACACAACCAACAACTAAAAGAAATACACCATGGACAACTCATGAGACTCAATGAAATGCAGAAAGCATGAATAGAGTGAAGTATAAAAATCAACCCGAATATTTAATAATATCAAATGTTTCAAAAAATATTTCAAGAATAATTATCATGAATATTAATCCTCAATATCAAAGTGCAGAAATAAAACAAAACCCAAATCAACATGACTCAAGAAAATATAAAAAGACTCCAAACTAGGGCAAACACCCCCACGACCACGACGTGTCACGAGATCTGTTGTCCCTGATGTCACCAACTATGCTACTGCGTCCTAGTACCTATTTGATCACACCCTGGTGTTGAAAAATGCAACAAATAAAGAGTAAGTTCAACTATACTTAGTGATTGGCATAATCCTCTACAACCAAATCCAATGATCCAACAACCAACAGGTAAGGATTTACAGATAAGTATATAACATGCACAGAAATAAGTATACATAATCACCACTCATATGAGATGTAAATATCATCAAGTATAATGATGTAAATATCCAACCATCCATTTATAACCATAGTGAGCATATACGAAAGTACAATGAAATATAAACATGATGGAAATATATATATCCAACCATCCAAGCAAGCCACCTGGGTCGATCGTCAGTGTGGCGGTGATGACGAGCTTCTCGGTCCAAGGACATGTCGGTCTAATATATCCAGGGACCCGTTTGTCCTATGAGTCGGGCACTGATCACTGCTCTGTCTCAGTGTACTTTCCGCTCACGCCACCCGAGTTGGTCGTCAATGTGGCAGCTGACGAGCTTCCCGGTCCACATCCACAAACACACTCAGGCATACATAAGCCAACCAGTAATTTTTATATAAAAGTACGAGAAGATATACACAACATACTCACGCCTGAATAACACCCAAGGGCCCTCATTTCTCACGCACTATGCATGCAAAAGGATTAACTCATCTTGCAGAGTACCTCCATGAGGTTTATTTACGGCAGTACTTATACAGGAAATAGTAAAAGAAATTCATGTTAAAGATGTTCCATGGGATTTAAGTACAACAATGCTTGTGCAGGAAAAGCAATAGCATTTCATACTTAAGTTGATCGATGAGATTAATTCTCAAACAGTACTTGTGTTGGATGAAGTAAAAGCATTTAGACCATTTGCTCCATGAGTTTTAATAATGGAATCTAGAACAAGTATTACCAATTTGGGGAGAGAATTCAAACCACTTAGATAGAACCTAATGTGATGATGTGTATGGCCCTAGATTGTCCAACTAAGGAATGAAATATGGGCTTAGGTGAGTCAATATTTAAATTTCTTCCTATCCTTTAATTCTCCCTATCATTAACCAACTCTAAATTCAATTTTACCGTGAGCTCTTGTGGGCAGCATGAACCTAAATAATTAAGATGAGCATCAATTTAAGAAAGGAAACTAGAACCCATACAATCTGTACACCTGAGAGTATTAATTTTTACTAGGTAACTATATGACTAATAACAATCATCTCATACATCGAAATTAGCTAGAACAATTATATTAATCGTCTCATTTAATACTGAAAAATATTCAAAAGACCTATTAAACCACCTCCGATCAGAAATCAGACACTACAATCACGTCCAGAATGCGAAATCCTATAACTCTCATGTTTACCTCGATCTCATCCGACGTCTCTAAGATCAACTTCAATTATACCCCAATAATTTACACATACCGACATATTTCTAACGATGCAACTCTCTTAATTAATTATAAAATAAATAAAAAAAGAAAGGCCCGGCGCTCGACACTCACCCCCTCGCCGACCCGCCGACCTGCCGCCCCTCATCGCCTCACTACTCCGCGCCGGGCGGCCGCTTGGTCGCCGGCGATCGCCTTCTGCCGGCCCCGCCAGCTCTGGCGCCTGTGGGATGCCAGCTCACGGTTGAGAGGCGCCGATGGGGTGTGACAACAGCAATCAGCGGTGCTGATCTCCGGCCAAGGGGTTGTGTCTTTTATTATTATTTTATTTTAATTTCAAAATTACAAGTATATCCCTCACTAAGTCATATGGACTTAAATTGATATTTTGACTTGATCAAATCGTGTTCCCGGACCCAACTTGAATCCGACTTGGACTCGACTTCCTAAATCATACCTTCACTCGTGCCCTCCGGCGATTTACTCGGCCCGCTCTAATGCACATTCCGACTTTTCCACTAAAACCCAAAAATAAAATTAATTAATTTTTTTTTCGTGGGCATTACGTAAGGTGTGTCCCATCTTCTATATTATATGAGAATAGAAGAGTAATACTTTCATCTATTTTTGTTTGAATGCAGAAACTCGATGGATCCAGCATCACCGAATGAAAAAGACACTTCAAATGAAAGTTTGTAACCCATTTAATTGTGTATAAACATGTCGAGGAAACAAACGAGTACATTTTTAATTATGGTTATATGTCTCTCTCCTTTGTCTTTAACATTAGAAGAGAACAGAAATGCACTTCTTGATGCATTGTCTTGCAAAACGTCATAATACAAGAACGAGGAATGCCCACCAAATTGTGTAAAAATTCAAATTTGCTTCTGAATTAATAAATTGACCCATATCTTCCTTGCAGATATGTTGGAAAAGCATAAATAACTTACAGCTATTAAACAAAGGATTGATGAGCATTCCATGTGAAGACAAAGCATAAATAAAAATAATCATATTATTGCACTCTTAAAATAGAATTCTTTCATAGAGTGTAACCGAGCCCAACCAAGCCCAATCGAGCCGAGCTTGCCTATGCTCGAGCTCGGCTTGTTGAAGAAATGTTGAGCTCGAGGTTGAGCTTGATCGAGCTTCGATCTCTAGGCTCGAGCTCAATTAAGCTCGGCTCGACTAAGCTCGACTCAACTCGGGTTTATGGGTTCTAAAAGTCCGAATTGCAAAAATAAATTTTATTCATCATGAAGTTGTATTGTATAATTAATATAGATGATTAATAAAATTTATTATTTTCAGATTTGGATTTTCAATTAAAATAAAATTCACAATCACGAATGAATTAGTTTCTTATTCATTTTCTAATGTTTTTGTTGAGTACTTGATGAGTAAACTAGTTTTTCAATCATATATTAAATAACTCATCTAAAAGAAATCATATACAACTTAATAATATGAGTATAGATGAAATATAACATACAAAAATGTATTATGAATGAAATCAACACGAGAGCTTTAGAAGTAAAAAATTAATAGAGAAAAATTTGGACTTACTTTAAAAATTAATAGAGAAAACTTTGGACTTAAATTAAAAATTAATAGAAATGATTTGAAGTTTTTTTTATAAAAATTAATTTTATATTCAACCATTAGGAAAAAAAAATTAATGCACATAAAATGAGATTTGAACTTAAGACCAAAACAAATAAGTACTAATCACCTGCTAAACTATAATTAGATTAATTAAAATGTTTAAACTTAATAATATATATATGTAATTTAATTATATAATTTTTTCAAAATAGCATATCACATTTAATATTTAATTATTTGAAAAATTTTAGGGGGCAATGCTCATTATGCTCTCCTGTATCATTATAATTATCGCCCACTTATTAGAAGAACATGTTCAATTTAATGACGAAGACAAATAAACAGTACATGGAATTTAAAGGTGCCTACCATGCACGAGAAGTAGAAACAACTCCATACCACGATGATGGACTTCATCATCAAATCGTCAGTGACCATTAAGTTTGCAGCTGAACCTGTTTAATTAAAAATCTAGGCAGGCTCAATAAAAATAAACCGAAGCGACAAAAAAAAATGGATCGGGTCTATGCTTAATAGATCTGGATCCACTAAAAACAAAACCGGAAAAGTATGAATAGCTCAGCAAAAAAAATTAAAAAAAAATGCTGGAAAAAGGATCTGGGCCCGTGGCGCTGGCCTGTTAGGGCATAGGCCATGCGCCCGCGAGCTGCTGCTGAAGCCCGGCGTGAGCAGCGTGCGCCGCACGCCACGCCCGCAGACGTGAGCGTCGAGGGGGATGCTGCACGCGCACCGAGGCCTGAGGCTCTCGCGTGCCGAGGCGAGAAGGAGTGAGCAGCAATATAATGAAACAAAATTACGGTAGAATTCCAACAAAGGAAGAATTCGAGGCGGACACTCTATTTCAACAGCAAAAATAAAAGATATGATACATGCACGAGCATAATAAATCATCTCCACATCACGTGTGCACGGCAATGGAAAACAACACGCTCCAGAGATGCACAACAACTTCCTCACAGATTGATGAAATCAGAGAAATAGCAGGAAGAATACAGAGTATAAGGGCCTGTTTGATTAGCGAAATCAAGTCTGTTTTCATGATTTCAATTTCACTGAAACCAAAACTGCTTACGAAAACGTGTTTGATTTAGTATTTTCGTGAAACTGAATCGAAACCAGAATGAAAACGAAACCAGTTTTCTTAATAAAAATGAAAACAACAGAATGTTGTTTTATGTGGTTTCGAGACTGTCGATTTCGTTATCAAAATATTGTGACAACTTTGTAATTATAAATATTTTTTTATAAAATTAATTAATTTAAAAATAAATTAAACTATATCGAATTTTTAAAAATAATAATAAAAATCATCATTTTTAACTCAAACTTTTATCTTAAATTTATAAAATAATTAAACCAATTTATATCTAATTGACTCAAACCCAAATTTTAAATAACTCAATTTTCTTAAAGTTGGTCTATTTATAATTTAATCAAACCTAATTTTAGATCAATGGACTTGTTTTTTTTTTTTTGAAATTTTATAATAACTATTAATTAATTTTTATATCTAATTGAACAAAAAATAATAATAAAAATCATCGTTTTTAACTCAAACTTTTATCTTAAATTTATAAAATAATTAAACTAATTTATATCTAATTGACTCAAACCCAAATTTTAAATAACTTAATTTTCTTAAAGTTGGTCTATTTATAATTTAATCAAACCTAATTTTAAATCATTGGACTTATTTTTTTTTTTGAAATTTTATAATAACTATTAATTAATTTTTATATCTAATTGAACAAAAAAATCTTAAATTACCAATAACTTAATTAATTAAATCATTTAAATATTTTGTAACCATATTAACAAATATTTAATTTTATAAACTAACTAAACATTTAATTACTACTAAAAATGTTCAAGGAAAATTAATATTATTTTTTATAGTCAAATAAATATTTTCTGGTTTCAACTAACTAAAACTAATGTTGTTTTTATTAACCAAACGCGTTTTCAGAAAACTGAAAACTAGAAACCAAAACCAAGTTTTCGAAACCAAGTTTTCAGTTTCACTGAAACCAAACCAAAAAATAATTTTCGCTAACCAAACAGCACCTAAGCTTCTGTTTTCGTGTTCGATTCCGTATGGAAATACCCGAGTACAAGAAATTTTAAATCAGAATTTTGAAGGAAACAAGCATGCGGATCAAAACACGCAGATTAATAACCGAGGAAAACCATATATATTTCCCAAAATAGCAAGTTTTTTCTCGGCAGGTGCATGTACGGAAACCAAAAAGAAAACACAAATCTAAAGAACAACAATTAATCGTGCACAAGGTAATAATAACAATAATTTATTTTACACGGTCTAAACAAGGCACAAATCATTATTATTACATGAAAAAAATGAATTCTTAATTCATATAATTTGACTTTGATATCAATTATAAAAAAATTAATATCATAAAAAATTATCTGAATTTAGGAACATCAAATATAATAGAGAAGTTAAGAAAAAATCTTACTTGAAGAGATATAATTATAGCGAAAATAATTTTTTGAGCCTTCAAAAAAAAATTAGATTTTTCTCTACATCACTTTCTCAAAAGACTCTGTTTTAATGAGAAAATAATTATGAGCTAGAATTTCTGATCCCTCGTTCTCGCATGTGTGTAGATAAGATCTAGTATCTATTTATAATTTATCAAATGGACTCGTCCATCACGGGCTTCACTAATCGGACCTACAGTTGACTAATGTACACCAATCAAGATTAAGTGTGTTGAGCTCAAGTCAAATGGATCAAATTAAATGATCAAATATGCATCCCAAATAGGATCATAAGATTAATATGTATAAATCAACAACCAAAATTGATCATAGCCCACAAAAATAATATTTTAAAAATAAAAATATTTTTTTTAATAAAAAATATTCTAGCATACTGCTCTTTAAGCACATCATTGTTATGATGACCTCTAGTTTTTAGGGGTGTGCATGGGTACCGGATAGACCCGAAATTGGTTGGAATCGACCCGATCGGATAGGTTGGGGGTAGATCCGAATTAAATTCGGGTAGAGTCCGGATAACAAAACAAGGAACCAATTAAAATTGGTTTCGGTTCTGGGTCCAACACGTCGGGACCCGGAACCGAAACCAGTATCGGGTTATATATATTTAATTATTTAATTCGAATATGATATATTAGATAATAGATATATTCCTAAAATTTTAAGGATTTATGGCATCCACAACCACTATATTATCAATGATTATAGTTGAAAATGAAGTAGAGAATATTATTCATTTTGCAACTTGCGTATTCTTTGTAACATTTATAATGTTTATATCTCTTTTAGGAGCCTATTTGCAATTTCTCAATATAATCTATTGGTTATACTCTACATATATTATTATTTTTGCCACAAAACAACAATAGAAATTATAGTGAACATTAACAAACCCTTTCATTCATTAAGGGGGCGTTTGGTTGCCCGCAAGTGCAAATGCTGTAAAATCTATTTGCATGCAAAAGCAAATGCCCGCAAATAAATTTTGCAGTCTACCGTTTGGTTGCCCGCAAGTAAAGTTGCAACTTTTATTTGCAAGCGTTTGGTTGGCCACAAATGAAAGTTGCAATTACACTTGCAACTTGCATCTTACGAATTTTTCGGGTCGGGTCGGGCCAGACACAAAAATTTTCGATCCTGGTCGGGCACATTTTTTTTCAGGTCGAGCCAGGCTGGGCCGTGCACGAATTTTTTCGGGCCGGGCCGGGCACGAATCTTTAGAGGCTGGGTCGAGCACGATTTTTTTCGGGCTGGGCTGGGCACGAATTTTTTTGGATCGGGCCGAGCTGGCCGGGTCGTGCATGAATTTTTTCTAGCGAGGTCGAACATGAATTTTTTCTAGCGAGGTCGAGCATGAATTTTTTCAGGCTAGGTCATGCCGGGCACGAATTGTTTATGAGCCGGGCCGGGCATGAATTTTTTTGGGTCAGGCCGGGAACGAGTTTTTTGGGCGGGCCAAGCACAAATTTTTTCGTGCCAGGTCGGGCACGAATTTTTTCGGGTTGGGCGGAGCTGAGCCATGAATTTTTTCGAGCCAGGCCGAGCACGAATTTTTCTGAGCCGGGCCGGGCACGAATTTTTTTGGGTAGGGCCGGGAACGAATTTTTTTGGGTCGGGCAAAGCCGGGCCGGGCTGTGCATGAATTTTTTTCGAGTCGGGCCGGGCATGAATTTTTTTGGGCCAGATCGGTCACGAATTTTTTCGGATCGGGCCAAGCCAGGGTAGGACGAGCCGTGCATGATTTTTCGGGCCGTGCCGGGCACGAATTTTTTTGGGCCGAGCCGGGCACAAATTTTTTCGGGCTGGGCTAGGCCGGGTACGATTTATTTCGGGCTAGGCCGGGTTCGAATTTTTTTGGGCCAGGCCTGGCACAAATTTTTTAGGTCGGGCCGAAAACTTAGGCCCAACACGATTTGCCAAACCTAGTTTGATAAATTAATAATTTTTAATTATTGTATAATACTGAAAATATATTTTAAAAATCTATCAAACGATATCAAATCTAAAATCTGACACTACCATCGCGCTCAGCGCTCGAAAACCTACAACTTTGATATTTATCATGTCTACATCCGATGATTCTATGTCGTCAAAATTAATTATTTTTTCAAAATTTAAATTATTGCATTTGCAGCCCGCAATCTTGTATTGCTAACTTTTTGGGTTGCAATTGCATTTGCGGCCCGCAAATGATATTAGAAATACAAGTTGCAACTAGTAAATGTTGCAAAATGCTTTATTAGCCAATCAAACAAATTTGTTATCTAATTGCTGCAAATAGAGTTGCAGCATTTGCACTTGCGGGCAACCAAACGCCTCCTAATTTATTATTTTCTATTCACATTAATAAAATTAAATATGTGATCCAATAGGGTACCCAGAATCGGAACCGGAATTGATGATTTCGAGTAGGGTCCGATTCTAGGTTTCAACAGGATAGGGTCCGGATCCAAAATATAGGAACCAGTTCTATATAGGATAGGGTCCGAGTATCATGAAAATTACAGGATACTCGAACCCGCTCACCCCTACTCATTTTTCCTATTACCAAAAGAATATGCAGAGAAAGAAGAAATATTTTTGCTCTTTTCTTAGATTTCTGATTTCTAGCTCATTGAATTAAGTTTCTTTTTCAGCATACGACAGAAAGGTTTGGAAGACATACCACCAGAGGAATGAAGGGAAGCCAGTAGTGACTGTAAAAATCTGTATTCATTAGACATAAACATGTGAATGCTCTTACAAATCAAATTATATACAATATTATTTTCCAATGATATATTGACGACTTTATGAGGTTGCATTACCATAAGCATCGGAGAAAATGAAAAACATAGCAAACATCCATATCTAGAAACTGCAGCCAAAAATAGAGGATAGATTTAGTTTGTAAATGGATTCATTTAATATACTCATAATTTATCTTCTGATGAAGACCTGATGCTAACAACAACTGCAAAGTCTTTATCTACTGTTCTCTGGAGATACTTTCGGAAATCAAACATGCAATCTTGAGATAAATGAATATGTTCATGAAACAAAGCTTAGCATTTTAGTTAAATTTGTCTTCCCACTGATGGTTTGTTTGGTATTGTGTGCATGTCCTGCTACAATAAAGCCACGCCGGAGTGTAAAATAATCGGCTTTGTAGACTGAATTGATAAACTGTCGAAAGAAGCAAACCTACATAAAGAAACACTAAGTCAATAACATACATGGGTTTTGAGTTTGGGCACAGAGACAAATAATCTAGCTTAGAATTCAAATAAATAGATTGTAGTTACTCCAACTCTTCAAATGTCATTCCCCAAATGCGGTTTGCCGTATCAGATTAAATCTTCGAGGATCTGCATCCATTTCATAGTCTCATTAGCACTAGGGAAGGAAATGTTGAGAAAAAAGAAAAACATAATATCAATAAACAGTGACAAACCAATTTGT
Source organism: Canna indica (assembly GCA_034359265.1). NCBI lineage: Eukaryota > Viridiplantae > Streptophyta > Magnoliopsida > Zingiberales > Cannaceae > Canna > Canna indica. The sequence goes on along the minus strand of CP136891.1, from coordinate 65,682,746 downwards.
AATGTGATTAAGCATAAGCACCGGCCACAACCCAGGTTCAAAATGAAGCAGACACCGGCCACAACCCAGGTTGGGGAAGTGAAAGGGGCGCAAAATTTGGTCGGAGGGGAAGTGTCGTGGCTGGAGAAAAAAAGGGCGTGGGGTTTGGTCGAAGGGGAAATGTCGCAGACTCGCGGATGGAGAAAAGAAAGGGGCGCGAGATTTTATCGGAACGGGAAGAGTGGCGCGGTTGGAGAAAAAAAGGGCGTGGGTTTTGTTGGATGGGGGGAAGCGTGTGGGCAGCTAATTTTGTTGGTATTACCAACAGAAACTATATGTTGGTAATAAATCCGTCGGTGAAACTTTGTTTTCTTATAGTGAAACACTCTAAAGTATTTTATATTAGGAGTTATATCATACCACAATTTGTAAGAGGTTTTCTTTAATCTAGGGTGTATTAAGACACGATACAAGATATAGCATGAAGTATTAACGGCCTCGGCCCAAAAATATTTTGGAAAATCATTTTTAATATTCAACATAGTTCTTGCCATATCTTGAAAGATTCTATTTTTTCTTTCAGCTATCCAATTTTGTTAGAGGGGTTCTAGAAGAAGAGAATCTATGATCAATACCAAGAGAATTACAAAATTCGGAAAAAAACTTATTTTTAAATTCTCCTTCACTATCATTTCTAATTTTTTAAATAGGCATTCTCTTTTCAATTTGAACTTTCTTTGCAATTTTTTTTGAAAAAATCAAAGGTTTTATTTTTCTTAGCAAGAAAGTAAACTCAAGTAAATCGAGAGAAATCATCAACAAAAACAAATACATATAATTAATTTTCCGCCTAGATTCGTAAGAAGTTTTCTTTAATTTAGGGCGTATTAGGACACGATTCAAGATATAGCATGAAGTATTAACGGCCTGGGCCCAAAAATATTTTGGAAAATTATTTTCAATATTAAACATAGTTCTTGTCATCTCTTGAAAGATTCTATTTTTTCTTTCAACTATTCAATTTTGTTGGGGGGTTCTAGAAGAAGAGAATCTATGATCAATACCAAGAGAATTACAAATTTCGAAAAAAAATTCATTTTTAAATTCTCCTCCACTATCATTTCTAATTTTTGAAATAGGCATTCCCTTTTCAATTTGAACTTTCTTGCAATTTTTTTGAAAAAAATCAAAGGTTTCATTTTTCTTAGCAAGAAAGTAAACCCAAGTAAATTTAGAGAAATCATCAACCAAAATAAATACATACAATTTTCCACCTAGACTAGCAACTTCACTAGGTCCTATTAAATCCATATGAATTAATTTTAGAGGTCTAGATGTGGTTACTTGGTTGATACTATGAAATCAATATTTAACTTATTTTCCATTTTGACGCATCACACAACATATCATTTTCAAATTTAATTTTAGGAATTCCTTTTATAAGGTCTTTCCTATATATTTCATGAATAAGACTCATGCTAGCATGACATAATCTACGATGGGCCAAGGAATGTCATCTATAATAACAAGGCATCTAACACTAGGATTAGACAAAATATTTAGTGTCAAAGTATAAACATTTTCACTTCTACTTCCCATGAAAATAACATCATTTGTAGAAGCATCTTTAATCCAGCATTTTGAGGTACTAAATACTACAAGATACCCCTTATCACATAGTTGAGAAATACTAAGTAAGTTATGCTTTAAACTATCTACTAGTAAAACATTCTCAATTAAAGGATAGAGATGTATACCAATATTTTCAATGCCAACAATTTTACCTTTGACATTGTCTCCAAATGTCACAAATCCTCATTCTTTACTTGATAGGATTGCAAAGAGATTGATGTCACCCCGTGATATGTTTGGAGCAATCACTATCCAACACCCATGTGATTCTAGTAGTTTGAGGAGATATCTCCACCTACAATAGGAGATAAAGATACTTTAGGTACCCAAATCATCTTGGATCCTTGGGTGTTAGTTGCCTTAGGAATCCATGATACCTTGGTGGCATAAGAGTTCCCCTTAAAGGCACAATCTCTTATCATATGCCCATAAGTACCACAACTATATATAGTATTTTCCATGGAAAGTGGTATGTGTACGAGCATGTGAATGTTTAGCATAATGAAATTAATTGCTATGATTTCTAGCATGTGAAGCATGAGAATTCCTAGATTCTAGCATTTTCATTTTTTCATTCAACACACATAATTCTTTCTTTAAGGGAAGCATACCATCATTTAGATGTAACTTGCATGCTAAAAAATTCATTTTGTTTCTCACGTAAGTCATTAGCAATTTGCAAGTCAATATTCTTTTTCTCTAAAGCCAATTTTTCAACCCTAAGATTCTCTACTTCATTTTTCAAAGCATTATGAGAAACAAGTAATTCATTAACTAATGGTTTGCTTTCATTCTTTAAATTGTCAAACTCATTTTCAAGGTAATCATACGATGAAAGCAATGATGCATTCTCATTTTCTAATCTAATCTTTTCCTTTTTAAGTTCTTTTTTGGTTTTTATAACAACCTTATCCTCATGCATCATATCAAATTCATGCTCAAGTTGTTCTTGTGTATAAACTTGTATAAACTTCATCGTTAATAGTAAAAGTAGGAAGTACCTCATCATTCAAGTCTATGAGACAAAGATTTGCCTCTTCACTTTCGAAGTTTTCCTCACTTGATGAAGGTTCACTTTCATCCCAAGTTGCAACATCAGCTTTCTTCTTTTTCTTCCTCTTTTCCTTTTGAGATGATGGTGAGGTGGAGTTGGAGATATTGAGTAGAGGGCAATCCTTCCCTAGGTGCCCCGACTTCTTGCATTGGAAGCATGACCACTCTCCCTTGTTCTTCTTTTTGTGGGTCGGTGTTCTTCCTCGCCTCCACATTCTTTTGGCTAGCATGGTAATTTCATCATGAACTCCTTCTTCTTTGGAGGTGGACATTCCTCACGATGGAAAGTCTTCAATGTTATGTTCTTCCCCTTTGAGGGTTCTTTTGCTTCTTCCTCTTTATGACTTCTCATGTGGATTTCATGGGTCATCAAGGACCCAAGTAGCTCCGTAAGATTCAAGGTTGAGAGATCCTTCGCTTCTTGTACTGCAATTACCTTTCATTCCTATAAAAGTGGTGTTCCTGCCTAAGGATCGGAGTAATTAATCTGGTCCAGTTCGGTGTGTCTCATGATTAGGTTCAATGCTGGCAGGGGGGACCTACAAAAGATACTCTGACGCTCAAGTTAGTGGGACTCCAAGATGAAGGTAATAGAATATGAAACTTAATTAGGTTACCTGATCAAGTGGAGGTGATGATGCCACCTAGTAATCTCATGGGGATGTTGCTCAGAATAGGTCGAGGTTGATCCAGTAGATGGCGAGCTTGTAATGATGTATCCTTCGTGATAAGAAAGGACGTGGATGTCCATGTTTGGCCAGGTGGATCCCCCAGGCGGAGCCGTCTGGTCTGGCTCGAGTCAAGTTTGGGATGTAGCCGGGTGGAGCCCTCGGGCGAAGTCGTTTGGTTCCTCTCGAGGTAGGTTGTTGGGTGCCACTAGGTCTAATATGATTGGACCCAATAGTTCTAGTCCAGTACACAGCCCCCGAGCTCGGTTGGAGTCAGGAGGACTGCGAGTCGAGCTCTTAAATGAGGCTTAACTTTCTTATCTTCGGCTTCTCTGTAATTTCGAGGAACTTCTAGAGATATTTGTCATCTTGTGTTCAACCATTGTAAAGATTGGGTTGTATTGAGTGGCCTTTGAGGCTGAGCTGAAGCAGGTGATTGCAAGGGTCGAACTAAAGCGGATGACCGCAGAGGTCGTGTCGAAGTGGATGGCAGCGGAGGCCAAGCTGAAATGAGTGCCAGTGGAGGCCGAACTGGAGTAAGTGGTCGTAGAGGCCGAGCTCGAGCGAGCGGCTATGGAAGCCAAGCTGGAGTAAGGGGCCATAGAGGCCGAGCTGGAGAAAGTGGTTGGGGTGGCCGAAATTGTCTCCTTCCTTGACTTGAAGCAAATCGAATTAGCATATTAATTTTTGTCGTGTTGCTCTTGTGTCTCTTCGACTTTTGTGCCACATTTGGCAGCTTTGCAGTAGGACTTTCTCTTTCTTCATGACGCCTCTTGATTGGCTCTCTGCTCCCTCAGTTTAAGAGGTGAGCATGGCGGAAAAGGCGCTTGCACGTTCCTCACCATTCCCTAGGAGACCGCTGCTTGGGCGTTCCCTTAGATGGTCTAGATTTGTTTCTTGGTGGAATCATCGACCAATTGATGGAGGGGGTTCTTTGCCCATCATGCTGCCTATAAAGCATTCTTTCTTTTCTTGCCTCCAAAGTCTAGCTTTTTTGACGACTTAGTGCTCCAGGGTTTTCCTTTGGCGTTAGCCTCGTGGTTTACTTGTCCGATCGTCGCTACCTTTGTTTTTTCTTTCGGTGGGTTTCATGTTGCCATCGTAGGTCCTGCCTTAGGTCAATAGGTTTGAACTGACTCATCCCCATTCTAATGTTTTCGTGACGGCGAAGAAAAGTGCCATTATGAAGTCGGAATTCAGGATGCCGATGAGGGATACAGATTCGTATTCCTGGGTTCAGGAGGATGTGAAGTTGAATAACTCAGTGTTAATCGACTTTAACAACATTCTATCTTTTCGGGACTGAGTCCTAGTCATGTGAGGACACTGAGGCCGGAAGTAACGGCTCTGGGGGCCAAGGACTTTACTCGGAGGTTCAAGCCGAGCTCGTCGAGGAGCGTAAGGTAGGACCACGTGCGAGGAGTCGAGTAAGGGCTTTAAGGCCAAAAGTAATGGCGGGAAGCAATGGAGTGGTAGCCAGCGAGCTAAGCTAGTGAAAATCGAGTCCTAGTCATGTGAGGGTGATGAGGACGAAAATAACGGCTTTGGGAGCCGAGAACTTTACTTTCAAGCCGAGCCCGCCTAGGAGCATAAGGCAGGACCATGCGCAAGAAGTCGAGTAAGGGCTTTGAGGCTGAAAGTAATGGCGTGGTAGCCAGCGAGCTGGGCTAGTGAAAATTGAGTCTTAGTGGTGTAAGGGCGCTGAGGTCGAAAGTAATGGCATGGTAGCCAGCAAGCCGGGCTGATAAAAATCGAGTCCTGGTCGCGTAAGGGTGTTGAGGCCGAAAGTAATAGCATGGTAGCTAGCGAGCCGGGCTGGTGAAAACTGAGTTCTGGTCGCGTTAGGACATTGAGGCCAGAGGTAGCGGCTCTAGGGGCCGAGGACTTTACTCGAGGGTTCAAGCCGAGCTCGCCGAGAAGCGTAAGGTAGGACTACCGCGAGTAGTCGAATAAGATTTGAATAAAATATTCGTTAAAGTGGAAGAATGTCCGTAAAGCTCCCTGGGCATACAGAGAAGAGATGCAAGAAACACAATTTTATTGAATGATAGAAATTGTGTGTATATGAGGAATGCTCGGTCTGAGCTTTATTTGTGTCCGTTGTGGTGATCTGACTTGAGCTCTTTCAAGGGTTGAGTCGTGGTTGCTTCTACCGGTTGTTTGCCTTTGGTTGTGGAAAGTGTTTGTGTGCCATTAGGCTCTTTCTTTGATTTGGCTATCTTTGGCTTAAGGCATTCATTATAGCACCATCGGGCTTATTTCTTGTCGGTATGCAGTATGCCTACTTCTGTTTTCGAAATAGGAAACTTTAGCGTCAGGTGGGGAGTGGATAAGATAGCTCCCAGGTGGGGATGTTGATGACCAAGTATTGCACATCAATTATAGCTACCATTGTCTGAGAGTTGAATATCGTCCTTAGCCATATGGCTCCGTGAATGTCAACCCTTTCTCCGAGAAGCCTACCAAGTCTCCTTTGCAGGGTGTAAGTGAGGCTTTCGTTAATTGCATTTTCTCAAAGGTATAGTAGAAAAGGATGTCGGCCGAGCTACCTTGGTCGACAAGAATCTTTTTGACAATAAAATTTCCTATAATCACAGAGATTACGACCAGGTCGTACAGGTTTTGATCAGTTCCGCAAAAATCGAATTCATAAAATGATATTATCGGGGTTTATGGGGTAAGTCGGCATGGACGAGTGGAGCTATTGAGTGCCATGATTGCCTGAAGAGACCTCTTTCTAGCCGAGCTCGATTCCCCACCTCCTGCAAATCCTCTAGTGATGTAGTCAATGACTCCTCAAAGCTCGTCTCCTGAGCAGTCAGCTCGGCCATTTTTCGTGTCGGATTTCGAAGGCATCCAGTGGTCGAGGGTCGAGGTTCCTGCTCCGACCTCTCTCTAGTGATGGACGTACTTGTCCAAATGTCCTGCGCAGACTAATTCTTGAAGTTGATCTCCGAGCATTACACAATTCTCGGTAGTTTGCCTATAAATGTCGTGTAATACCCACAAATTTATAAGTTTTTATTTAATTATTTCAGCGGGAAAATTTGGACGCACGTTAGGATGGGCCGGATGAAACGCTAGAGAGTGTGAATTGAAGATTGGCCTTTGAGCGCAAGGTAATTAGCTTATCTAATTTTGATTTGTCCTTAGATGGGTAGTTGGATTCTAGACGAGTCCGGAGGCTCAAACGGAACTCGAATCGGACTTGAATTGGTTGAGTTATGAATTTTTTTAGACTTAAGTTAAGGGGCATTTTGGTCATTTGGTAATTGGGGGTTCCAGTATTAATACCTCTCACCCCTCAGGGGCGCATGGCTCATAGCAGCAGCCGCACACCCCCTTGGGCATCCATAGGAAGGAGAAAGCGAGAAGAGGACTCGGGTCTCGACGGCGCATCTGGATTTCGTCCACGCGGGAACACGGAGGACCATCTACCTTTCCAATTCCCTTTTCCATTGAGTGATTCCCTTGTTCCCAATAGTAGATTTCATATCTTGGTAGTCGACCCTTATTGATAAGGAATTTTTCGAGATTTTTCTTCATTCGTCGTGATTTGTCGGATGTTAGCTATTGGAATTGTCGTATTTTCACGATTCTTATTCCCTTGTGTGATTTGTTAGGGTCGACAGCCCCTATTGGTGGCCCTAAAGATTAAGGGCCGGCCGAACCATGAAAGAGGGGTTTACCTTTGGATTCTTGACTTGGAATTGGATAGTTTTCATTCCCTCTATGTCAAGGGGGCCGGCCGCGTAGGGCTACCCTACATTTAGGGTAGGGCCGAATGGTTTAGAACTTGAAGAAATCACAGAAATAATTGTAAAATTTTTTAGATATATTCCTTATACTGTTCATGAATTTACTTGTGTTTAATTGCATGTAATTGGAATTTATAGGGCCGACTACACTAGGACTACCCTAGAGTTTAAGGGTAGGCCGAGTAGGGGTATTTTTGTAATTTTAGAGACATCTACGATATTATAGGCCTTTAGTGCACTTTGTAACGACATTACACCCTCTAGATGGTTTATGAAAATATTTGTAGGGTCACATGTATGCAAGACCCTTAAGTTCTACCCTACGCTCTAGGGCTAATACCGTAAAACACAAGTTATTCGAAGAACGGTAAAGGTTTGGCTTATCTACTTGACATGAAATTTATTTGTGTTAAATTCATGATTTAAACGGTAGCTAACTGATATATTATTGGGAAGAAAATCTTGTTAAGGGTAGAGACATGGCATATATATTTAGGCTGGTTCCTACGGCTATGGGAATTCAGGTTTACTTGAAGGCTTTGCATGTTTTATCCTATGTTTTAGAGCATTAAAATTTCAGATAAATTCTTAAAAAATTACATTGTTAAATGTATAGATATTTCTAGTTTTCTTGAGAATTTATGAGTTATTTAATTTCAGTTCAAGTTATTATATTTGCTTCTACGGATTGCAATGACAAGTGGGACTTGTGTTACCCAATATGGAAATTTATTATGCTCTTCCTATGATTGCGGATATTGTATATGAGATCCTTCAGTTGTGAATCAAAGACATATGAGTTCCTCCGCTAGAGGACTGGAGCTCGGGATGGGGCTGAGATGGGCAGGTACATGCGCATGCAAGAAATTTAAGCAATGTGGTTGATTCCTTTAGTTATCGAATTTCTTTATTTACTCTGCTCTTGATGTTATTTATATTCCTGCCTGTGATGTGGATGTGTATGTGTTTGTATGACTATGATATTGCTAGTGTGGTCAACTGGCGTATTATGACTAGGATTTTGCCAGCTTGGTCAACTAGTGGTCGGGAAGCACATCAGTGAGCCACGTTAACGGATAGCTCCAGAGTGGCATTAGTGGAAGGGTCTCACCCAACCACTAGATTATATTCCTGGGTTCACCTCAGGGGCTCAAATGACCCCAACCATGTTTTATGGAAGGGTCGCTAGTCTTGACTAGCCAGATGACCCCAACCATGTTTTATGATATTAACCTTTTTGCACTTGCATGGTTGTCTACTTTATTTCCGCATTCATTGGTCATGTCTGGTAGGCTTCGGGGTACAAATGTGTACTCTGATCGGTCACACAACCCTAGGAGTTTGGGGCGTGGCATGTCGTGGAATGCACACTTCTTGCTCATACCGGCGTTAAGCGGCAGCTTTTGTTTCCAACCTTGGTCTTAATCTCGGTTTTGATGATAACAAACATGGAATTAATGTTTGAGCAAGAAATATTTTCAGGTTTTATGTCGATTTGCGTGCGACGTCCGCGATCAAAAAAATTAGAGAAATCGAAAGGACGCTCTACGACGCTTGGGAATTCATCGGAAGATAGACTTTAGGTTTATGGATTCTAGAATACTTGTAAAATCCTCTTTGTGATGCAAAAGAGACCACCAAAATCTGAAACCAACACCCAAAACCCCGAAAGGCTAAAAAAGGCCGAAAAAAGTTGAAAATGGTTGGAAAGACTGAAATTTGCAATTTTGGCCGACCCTCGACAACAGCCTTGGATCAGCCCAAGATCGACCAAAACTGGCTGAAATTGTTAGTATGTGTCCGGTCGACCCTCGGCCGACCCTCGGTCAACCGAGAGTCGCCCCGCAGTCGACCAAAAGTGCTAATAGATCTTTTTAGATCTATTGAATGACTCTTTTTGATCTTGCCTTTGAACCTTCAAGATTCATCTTCTCAATGCATCAAGAGAACTAGGGATTGGGTATTAGAGCTAAGTACACTTTGTTTAGTTTATTGCTCCATTTATTTTTATATTTTTTATGTTTATTTCTTGTATTTCAACTTGTCTAAACCTAGGGTGCTAGGTTTATTTAATTGGGTGGTTGCCTTGGTTGTAAGGCTTAACTCCACCAGTTTAGTTAGTTTACTAGGATTGAATTGGCGCTACTGGAAAAATGGGCATCAGCAACGGCTGAAGCCGTTGCTGAGCCGTTACTGAAGGACATCAGCAACGACTTGCAATGGCCCGGCCCGTTGCAATGGAGCCGTGGCAGAAAAATGTGTTGCTGATAATTTAGCAACGGATCAGCAACGGCTTTTCCACGGACACAGGGCCGTTGCTGATAAAATTATTAGCAACGACCCGTGAGGCCGTGGCAAGACCGTTAGTTAAAGACCGTTGCTAAGCCGTTGCTGTATAACATCAGCAACGGCTTACGATACACTTTTAGTAACGGCTTTCCCATGGACGACCGTGGGAAAGCCGTTGCTGATGACCAATTCCTGCAACAGAGAAAATTTTAAAATTCCAAATTTTCATTAATACATTGATACATTATCTGATATATAACTCACACACTCATACACTCATACATACATTCATTCACACATCAAAAATACACCCAGATATACATCAAAATAATTATATAGATATTTATTTGTATCCACAATCGTATAAAAACTATTCAAATGCAAAATTGAAGTATCAATATACAAACAAAACAAATTAAACCTAAGTAACAAAGTCAATATATATATAAAAAGAAATCTCACGATGACGATGGAGGATGATCTAGATCATATGGCAGGGTCTGGAGTGCTTGAGTGTACACCGGCGTGGACTGACTCGAGGACGATGGATCAGATGATGCCGAAGGATAACCTGACATGTTGCGTAGCAAAGCATGCATCTCCGCCATCATCTGACTCTAACGCTCCATCATCTCAGTCTGACGCGCGACTGTCTCCTCCAATGTCCTTATCCTGCTACTATGATTATAACTGGACCTGGAGGTGGACGGCCGCTCACCAACGACCGGAGGGGTTGGTGCCCCAAGTGGCCCTAGCACGGCTCGCGCCTGACCACTATCTGCAAAACCATATATGCGGTCGTGGTCCCAGCCACCTGCAGCATCGACCCACGCTGCTGCGTCAAAGTCCTCGGGGGTGCCTCCGCGTTGTATCACCGTCTGACTGTAAGTCTCCTACTCGAGTTTAATTTTTTGTTTAATATTTTTTATTAAACTTTAATTATAAATATATAATGAATAATTTAAATAAATATACTTACCATAATAAATGCAGCACAGTTGTCGACGTACTCCCCCGTCCCATGCACTCGACGGTGTGTCCGCTCAAACACCGCCATCGGGGAGGGTCGCTGGATAGTCCCGTCGTCCAACACCGTCGTCTACATTTACAAAACAAATACATTAATTAGTACACAGAGTAACAAATAAAATATAAAATTAAAAGTAAGATATACTTACCATACGGTTCGCGTGCACCGCAAATGCAATAAAGTCGCCAGCGTGACGCGCTCCTCCCGCCGATATGCGGTTTCTAGCCGCAGTCCTAGAAACCTCCTGCCATCGATCCGTCGACCATAATGCCACGAGCTGGTCCCATATATCCGGAGTAATCCAATCGGGGTCGTATCCCCGAGTCTCCGCGATGTTAGTGGTCCTAGCTCGGGCCATTGCCTGGGATCAGGCCTGCCCCAGCTGCCCGTTGTACCTCGCCTGGGAAATGGCCTCCCAGGCAGCGTAAATGAAGGGCCTTCGGTCCTCGACCCATGTAAAGCGAGCCTGCAAAATAATAATATCAGTACCAATATTAATCATCATGCATGTACAAAAAAAATTAAGACGTGCCTCAAACTCGCGCCATAGCATATCGACGTGCTCACTGGACACGTGAGACCACGTGGGCTATGCCCCATGCATATATCATCGAATGGTAGAAGAAATGCTCATTGACACTTCTTCTTGCTCAAACCTACACAACAAAAATAAAATTTATTATTATATTATGATATAATGAATTTTTAATTATTCATAATTAATGATATACTACCGCTCCCCAATCACGCTAATGAATGTGCGTGACTCTGCGGCTGGTGGAGGCTGCCACCTGTTCGGCCAGCATAGTCGTCTGCATCTACATCTACTAGCCTCAACAGTATCATCGACAGGAGGATCAACGTGCTCAGTGAGTGCTGGAGTCTCACCGATCGGAGACTCTGAAGCTCTCCTACGACGATAACCACGACCAGACATATCTGTCAAATAGGCATATAATTAGATTATTATATATATAGTAAAGATATATTTAATATAAGATATACTTTATAATTGTTCCTCATCATCTGAGTAATAGTCTTCGAATTCTTCCTCTTCTTCCTCTTCTTCATCTTCTTCATCAACAGCTTCCTCAATTTCATGATCGTTATCATCAACATATTCAACTTCTAATTGAATTGACGCTGTGTCTGCATCCTCGAGTATTGGAATAATACGATCTACAACAAGAGGATCATCTTCTTGACAGAAACCATCTGTCATATCAGGTATCAGCTCATTTTCTCCTGCTACCAGATTAATTTTTCCTCTACCTTTAGTCTTACAGACAACACGCCAATTTGCTCTATCTTTATTTTGAGCCGGATACGTCGCATAATATACTTGTTCGGCTTGTGATGCCAATATAAAAGGCTCATTTGTTGTCAATTTCGATTTGTAATTAACCTCAATAAGATTGTATTTTGGATGAACTTTCAAGCCCCTTTCTGTTGTATCGAACCAATGACATCTAAATAGGATCACTGATTTTAAGCCGAAGTAGTGCAACTCTATCACTTCTTCCACCAATTAATAAAAATTCATATCACATTCAACATAAGTTGTCCCTTTCCTGCAGACCCCGACATTTATGGTCTTTTTTGTAAATGCATATTCCACCGTGTGAAATTTGTATCGATTAATAAAATATCCGCTATAACAGGACACTAGTCGCGACGGTCCACTAACAAACTCAAATATTCTTTCATCTATTTCAGCCCGGTGATCTGTGCTGTAAGCTTGAATCCATGTAGGGAAATCATGATTCCATAATCTCTCCATTTATTGATCGTTGTGAATAGAGTATTTTTGCACCATCTCAATGTCAAATATTTCAATGAATTATTCAATCTCTGGACAATTGAGTAATACATACAAGTGTGTCAAATGATACTCTTCCTCGCTTAAGTGATGAGATGGACGAGAAGCAAAAGCACGACCAGAGTGACAAAACATATTTAAACGTCCATCTGAATGTCGAACTCCCCCGTCGTCGTTACGTGGAAGACGATCAAATCTTGTCTGTACTGTCGATTCAAAGTAAAATGAGCAGAATATTGAAATTTCTTGGATGATATACGATTCAGATATTGATCCTTCGACAGCTGCGGTGTTCTTTACTTTTTTCTTCAAACGATTCATGTATCTTTCAAATAAGTACATCCACCGATATTGAACGGGGCCACCAACTCGTGCCTCGTATGCCAAGTGTATCGGTTGATGCTCCATCGAGTCAAAAAATACAGGAGGGAAAAACTACTCCAGCTTGCATGTGATTTCAACAATATTACTTTCAAGTGTTGATATATCTTCAACTCGAAGGACATTTGCACGAATATTTCTAAAAAACATACTTAATTCAGTCAACGGACCCCAAATATTATCAGGTAGAAGATCTCGAAATGCGATCGGAAGCAATCTCTGCATGAATACATGACAATCATGGCTCTTCATCCCTGATATTTTGCAATCATCGACGTTCACACATCGAGATAAGTTTGAAGCATATCCATCGGGTAATCTGAGTTCTTTTATCCATTGACAAACATCTTTGATCTGTTGTTTATTTAACACATACGGGGTCTTCGGTTTCAGATATCGTCCGTTGACCTCTTGTAACTCCAACTCTGATCTTTTATAAAATATTTTCAGATCATGTCGGGCTTTGACATTATCTTTAGTTTTTCCGAAAACATCCATCAAAGTGTTGAAAATATTATCAAACACATTTTTTTCAATGTGCATGACATCTAAATTATGTTGAAATAGTAATGAACTCCAATAGGGCAATTCCCAAAAGATACTTTTTTTAACCCAGTTATGTGTTTGACCAAAGGCTGACACTCTTTCATTCCAACCAAATACTATATCTGGAAGTACTGAAACACGTGCTAACATTTGTTCACCAGACAACATCGGAGGTGGCCCATCTCTTTCGACTCTGCCCTTAGTAAATTTATTACGATTCCTTCGATACTGATGGTTAGCCGGTAGAAATCGACAATGATAATCAAAGAATGAGATTTTTCATCCGTTCTGAAGACTGATTGATTTAGAGTGTTCTATACAATACGGACAAGAGAGTCGGCCGTGAGTGCTCTAACCAGACAACATGCTGTATGCCGGGAAATCTTTGATTGTCCACAAGATCGTGGCCTTTAAATTGAAGTTTTGCTTCTGATGACAATCATAAGTGACAGCTCCCTCAGTCCATAATATTTTCAATTCATCTATCAAGGGTTTGAGAAACACGTCAATTTCTTTTTGTGGACCCTTAGGACCAGGAATAATCATCGAAAGATAAATAAATTCATCTTTTATACACATTGACGGTGGCAAATTATAAACTGTCAGCAGCACTGGCCAAACTGAATAAAGAGTTGTAGAATGTCCAAACGGATTAAAACCATCTGTGCACAATCTCAATCTGATATTTCTAGTATCCCTAGAAAATGAAGGATAACATGTATCCAAATATTTCCATGTTTCACTGTCGGATGGATGAGTCATTACTGTATCATCACGACTTCTTACATGTCAACTCATGTAGGGGGCCATTTTTTCCGACATGAATAATCTTTAAAGTGTCGGTGTTAGTGGAAAATACCGAAGAACCTTAAATGGAATATTTTTCTATCGGACCAATTTTTTCTCCTTGTAACGAGGATGTTGACATACAGGGCATTTATCCAACTACATATTTTCTTTATAATATAAAATATAGTTATTTTGGCACGCGTGTATTTTTTTGTACCCAAGCCCCAATTTTCTCATCAGCTTTTTAGTTTTATAAAAAGTTGGCTCAAACTTGTTATCAGTAGACAGCATTCCATTAATCAATCCTGCAATCCGATCATACGCAACCCCGCTGAATTTACAATCGGCCTTGATGTTTAGGAGTTGTGTCATTGTTGAAAACCTAGTATATTTAGGACAATTCTCATACAAAGGTTCATCGGTAGCTTTCAACATCTCGTAAAATTCTGCAGCTTCTTTATTTGGTAATTCAATCTCTACCGCAGTTTGTACTTCTGTGATATCAACCGTTGTAGTATATGGTGGGACTGATGTCTGAGTAACTGGCCGATCAACATTATCATTCAGGTGGAATTGACCCCCAAGACTATCAAGTATCGTAGTTCTATAGGGATTAGATTGACTGGATGAAGAAGCATCAGAGAGGAAGATTCACCATATGTCTGAACGACAAGATTGCTCGACGTCCCGACTTCACGTGACTCCCCGTGACAAGTCCATAGAAAATATCTTGGTGCAAATCCTTTGCTATGTAGATGCAGAGTGATAGTCTCCCGATTCAAAAATCGTCCATTCAAGCCAATGCAGCACAGACATCGGATTTTATCACCAACGCTAACGAATTTCCAATTCGAATAGGCGAAATTTAGGAAGTACGTTACGCCTAATCGAAACTCATTCGTTAAAGCTCCACGATCAAGATGTCGGTACATCCAACTTCAATCAGCCGACATGATTATATCAATCAATGACAATTTCTTTGGTTAATGCCTTTATGTGAGATTGTCCTATTCCATTCGGGATTTATATTATTCATATTGCACTAAGTATTTCTTTTAACCGCTAACTTCATTCTAAATTTTGACAGCATCTCCCTACAGTTCTCCGAATACGCATATCATCTGGGCGCGTATCGGAGAACAAGAGAGATGCTGTCGAAATTTAGAATAAGTTAACGGTTAAAAGAAAAACGTAAGTGCAATACAAATAACTATATTCTCAAATTGTCCAATCAGGAACAATTCAAGGATTGTACGTCGTATAAAAGATCATCTACTTCTTTTACACGAACATACAACCGCCGAATGGATCTAAGGTTTTGCTCAATCATATCCGACTCGTCGATGCGTACGCGAAACATATCAACTCGTCGGATGGATGATTATTTTCTAAATATTTCGAGTCAGTTCGAGTCCATAGTGGATAATTCCAACACTAGTCCAAATTGGACGATTTCGTGCGCATGAAATACATATCATACAATGAAATACATTATGATCTTGACCATATTGGTTTAAACACCAAAATGATTAATATAAATATTTTAGAGTGCTATTTTGAAACCTAAAGGCATGGCATGCACTCATATTGGATGTAATCAATCTTTTACTTTACTAATATATAAAAAGAGTAAGAAAAAATAAAATAAAAATACATCAAATAAAATTAGAAATACACAACAATCATAAAATACATATCATACAATGAGATAACTAATTCTAGAAAAAACATGCTATGGATCCTATCTTGGTTAGCAAGCAAATTATGACGGCCGAGAAACATCCAAATATGCATGGTGTACCCTACCTAGGTAAATTTCATAATTCACGACTCCCTTGACTTCGTCATTGGTTGTGTTATCTATATACTAGCTAGCATCAGTGCTCACATCACATAGGGCGTTTTTAGGAACAATTCATGTGTGTATCTAGGGAGCCATTGATATATAAGTTGGAGCGTCAAGCTTTACCGTTGTAGCCTCATTAATTACCTACTCATCTATCTCTTCAATTGCTCAGGAACCAAAGTGGAATCATGCATCATAATAATATTATATTAATCGCGGCTTGTCAAATGTAAATATAATATTTTTAAAAAAGTACTAAAAATAAATAGTTAATTCTACCGCTGTTATTTACAATAAAATTGCAAATACAAAAATAGGAAAAATGTTTACATCCTTATTTATATATCCAATAATTTAGACATTGCAAGTATATATTGTCAATGCATTAATATATAATTTGATATGCTTTACTGTCACGTTAGTGTCATGATAACACATAGCTTAGTGTCATGCCAAATATAAATGCTAATGGCTCTATAAAAAGCCCCAGGATATGTTATCTTTCATATGCCTGTATTTGCAATGAAAAAAATGAAAGAAGTATCGGCAACCCAATATGGTCAAGATCATAATCATTGCTTTGAGATTCAAAGTTCAATCCCAAGTCAAACTTCCTTGTATCTGTGTACATGCATGCAAAGGTAAGATTGAGTTATTTTATACTTTACTTTTAATATGTAGCTTTCTTTTATTATATGGTATCTCTCAAGTGAATGCATATATAATTCTAATTGTTTTTTAACGAAAGAAATTTGTTTTATATATATAGGTACTCATAACTCAAAACTTCTCCCCTCCCCTCCTCTCCTTCATGATTCTTGGCGCCCGACCCATTTTGCTCTCTCACTTCGTCGGGGGCCTTGCAGTTGAGTGGCAACGCCATGGGTACATGATGTTAGAAATAATCGATCATTTTAACTTACAAAGGAGATCAGATGTTGACCTAGCATTCGAAAAAGAAGACTAGCATGTGGAGGATAAAGGAACGAAAAAGAACTCATGATCTTGTATTCAGATGTAAGGGAGCAGTTGGTGCAACACCTCCTTCTCAACGCCAGACACAAAAGGTGAATATGGTGGATCGGCCGCAGCATTACAACAATTGCAACATGATTTTGAACTCACTCGAGGCACTACATGAGCAAATGTACATGACTTTCGATTTAGTCATATTGTGAAGTGTGAGCATTTGCTGGTTACTAATTATAATTGATGTGATACTATTAGTATACTATAACTGATTTGATTTTGTTACAAAATTGCACAAGAATGATTGTGGGAACACAATTATAATGATATCACGATACAAAATTAATGTCTTAGTTGTATGTTCATTTGATTTAAAGTTTACACCACATAAGATGATCAATTTTTTATCCGATATGTCTAGAATTAATTAAGTACTATTTTGTTCAAATCTTTCAATAAAATTGGTCTTCTATTACTTGGATTATCTAAAAGATGAATCTTTGTTGCATTTTACTTGATTTTCAACTTACTGTCCTTGTTTCTCTTAGCAAATAGTGGCGAGGCCACCTTTAGATTAGGGATGTAGTTAAACACCCCTCAAATATTTAATATAAATTAATTTGTGTGTCAATATTTATTAATAAAAATATATTATACATAATTTGACACCCCTATTTGTTAAAATGCACATTCTTTTTTCTTTTAGTTAGAATAAATAATTTTATAATAATTAAATTTCATCAGTTAAATTTTAATTAAATTATATTATTGAGGTTAGTCTTATTTAAATTAATTTTTTTATGTTAACTTAAGTTAAATTAAATCACTCAGTATTTTTAATGATAATAGAATAAAATTTGTGTTAATTTCAATTACCCTAAATTTCTTGTATTATTTAAAGTATTAGATTACTTTGGTTAATTTTAATTAAATTAAATTAAACCAGTTAATTGTAGTTAAATTTCTTGTGTTAAATTTAACTAGATTCGCTTATGTGTAATTTATTATTATTATTAAATTACTTATATTTATTTTAAATAAATTAAACTACTAATGTTGCGACTAACAAGTAAATTTGTAGCATTTTCACATTATAGAAACTCATAGAAAAATAATTATAAAAGTAATTCTTTTATACTTGTTATTTAAATCACTCAATTCGTATAATATTAGAAAGGAATAAAGTTTCGAATATAGACCATGGCTATCACTTGTCAAATAGCGAATCTTAAATACCAAAATTTCTTTTTTATTTTTCCATGTTACCAATTTCTTTAAATGGGTAAATCTGATTAGAAAATTGTCAAATCTAGGGAGGAATTGAATCAATATGGCCAATAAAATTTGTGAACCTAATAAGAAAATGGGTCCTCATAACTAATATATTCTAGATTGAGGGAAAAGAAAAGGACTTTAATTTTCTAGATTTAACATTTGACAAGAAATGAGCATAAGCTGCACCCCTTTTGGATATAACCCGAACTTTATTAAATTTTTATTTAATTGACAATATACATCAAAATATTGCACCGCCCTAATTCTGGGTCATGATTTCACCATTGTTAGCAAAGGCTAATTAGTTATTTCACATATTTTTATTTGAACTAGTAGAATGACCGCACGATCTTGCAGCATTTGTGCAAATTTAATATATTGAAGAAAATATTGTATGTGTTTAGGTGACCTAGGAAAGTTTCTATACTGTCTAGAAATTATTGATGAAGTTAAGATGATTAATAATTGAAAAAATTATGAAAAAAATATTGTAATAAAAAAGTGGATATGTAAACATTATCTATCATGAGCATCAACTATATAACTTTATGAAAAAAAAAAGACTAATGATTAATCTAGGAAGCACAGACATTCCGTAGGACTGTTGTGTCTGCGTGTCCGACACGCCACAGACATCAACACACGAAGACACTCGTCCGACACACGTGTCACACGTGTCCAAGAGTGTCTTGACCAGTCAAATTTTTTTTGCCCAAACACGGCTCGAACACAGCCAACTATGCATCTTTTTTTAAAAATAGTAAAACAATCACCGGCGACAACTCACCCTAACCCAATCAAATTCCTCTTCTCACCCTAACCCCTAGCGACAATGATTGATGAAGAAGATAGTTGGACTCTAGTTAACTTTTTATTTACATATGATTGCACCTGACTAATTCTACTAAGACATGTTAATTTAGGATTTTTTTTTGAAAATATCAATATATATTATGTCTCGGGCTTAGAAATAATAAGTATTGACACAAGAAATTATCTAGAATGCTCCATATATTTTGGAAGGGGTTTAGAAAAAACTGAAAATGAGAAGCTTGATATCAATGAAAATATGATGATATTATTATAAATCTTGAACTTTCTATATATATATGAATGAATTGTAAATTTTTTAAAATTTTTGCTCAATATATTTTGGAAGGGGTCTAGAAAAAGCTGAAAATGAGAAGCTTGATATCAATGAAAATATGATGACATTATTATAAATCTTGAACTTTATATATATATATGAATGAATTGTGAATTTTTTAAATTTTTTATAAGTCATGTAAACTTTTTAAGTTGGTGTGTCTCCGAGTCCGTGTCCATGTCGGTGTCAGTGCTTCATAGCTGATAATAGTTATAAGTGTCTAATTGGTTGGTTAGATAGTGTATTTGCATATTAATAAAAAAAAGTCAGCAAGTTTGGGTCCTGCCTGGCAAAAAAATTCATGCTCAGCCCATCCTAAAAGAAATTTGTGCCCGGCCCAGCCTAGAAATATTTGTGTCTAGCCTGGCTCGAAAAAATTCGTGCCCAACCCGGCCCGAAAAAATTCATGTCCAGCCCAGTCCGAAAAAATTCATGCCCGACCTAGCCTGAAAAACTTCGTGCTCGACCCAGATCGAAAAAATTTGTGCCCGACCCAGCTCGAAAAAATTTGTGCCCGGCTCAGTCTGGCCCGAAAAAATTCCTGCCCGGTTCAACCAAAAAAATTCGTGCCCATACAAGCCCGAAAAAATTCGTGCACGGCTCAGCCCATCCCGAAACAATTTGTGCTTCCCCCGGCTCGAAAAAATTTGTGCCCGACCCGACCCAAAAAAATCGTGTCTGGCGAAATTCGTTCCCGGCCCAACATGGAAACACCAGCCCGACCCAACACCAAAAAAAATGGGTCGGCACGGCCCGACCCATTTAGCATGATACCACTAAAAAATACTTAAAATCGAATTTATACTCGATAATTGACGAATTTTAAACCCGCTCATCACTACTAAAAAATCAATCATTTGCGACGGCAAATATGTGATCGCTATTTTGCCGTCGCAACAACTACTGCTTTGCGACCGCTATGTAGTGGCGTCGCCACCTTGCGACGCTAGTGCGACCGATTGATTCACCGACGTAGAATATTGTCTTTTGCTACAGTACTGCGACGGTTCTAGTACCGACTTTTTGCGACGGCAAATAGCCGTCGCAGAACCATCACAAATCTCTCCACCCGCGAAATCTTTTTATCTCGCGCCGCCCCAACCATGTAACCCTAAACTCAACTCATCTGCCCTTTTTACCTCTTCTGCCTCTGAGACCGCCTCTCCCAACTCTCCGCCTCCTCCTTCATCACCATCACCCTTGCCAACTCCTCTGCCTCCCCCAGCTCCAACCTCTCCTTCACCACCTATGGTGGCGTCCCGACGATATGCGCGGCCACGTTTGGCTCGACGACTGCGTGCCTCATCATCCCCGCAATTCCTCTTTTAGCTGATTCCTCCTCCTCCCCCATCCGCGTCTCCGAAGACATCTTCCGGTTCCGCTACACCAATCCTACTAGCCATCCCTCTGGTCTCCGCAACGCCCGTATCCTCGCTGAATCCTTCCGGCTCAACCATAAGCAGTACAGTGGTTTGTGCTCGTGGATGATGACACTATTGTGTGCCCAAACAACCTCATCGAGGTGCTCTCCAAGTATGATTGGACCGGGATGGTTTATGTCGGAGGGCCATCGGAGCAAATTAAATACCTACTTCAGCCACTTGATGGCATATGGGGGCGGCGGGATAGCCATCAGCTATCCTCTAGCTGAGGCTCTTTCCGGGATGCTGGACGAGTGCATTGAGAGGTACCCGAGGCTGTACGACAGTGATGATTGGTTGCATGCGTGCATCTCTGAGCTGGAAATCCCATTAAGCCGCGAGTATGGTTTTCACCAGGTATGTGTTTGTGCATTAATTGTTTGTTGTTGTTGATGATTATGATGATAACAGGATTTGTAGGTGAAGTAGATGCTTTTAGTTTGTTTAAGAATGTTTCTATCTTTTTCATTATACTTTTTCCCTTTTTGATTTGTATTCAGCCTCTTACAATCCTTCTCTGATGCTAATATAGAACACAAGTAATTTGGTCACATTCCGTCCACTCAAATGGTCACTACTAGAAATTAGGTCTTCAGCAACGGCTATCAGCAACGGTCGCTCGAGCCGTTGCTATTTGCAACGGCATTCTTACGGCCGCCCAAGCCGTTGCAGATATTTGTATCTGCAACGGCGTTCTAACGGAAAACCGAGCCGTTGCGGATTATTTTAATTATCAGCAACGGCTTTCTGACGGAAAGGCGAGCCGTTGCTGATATTTTAATTATCAGCAACGGCTTGCTAACGGACAAGTGAGCCGTTGCTGATGATAACTTATTAGCAACGGCTTTCTAACGGGCAAGTGAGCCGTTGCTAATAAGTTTATATAGGGCACACTCTCGCGCCCGACCCTTCTTCCTCCCGCTGTTGCCACCGTCGCTCCTGCCAACGCCTCTCGCCGCCGCTGCCGCTGTTGCCGACGCTGACGACGCCGACGATGCCTCTTCCTCCTCCCGCTGCTGCTGACTTGTTCAGGTATGTTGTTCAGGACTCGTGCTGAAATCGTCCACTTCGGACGCGCGCCGGAATCGTCCAATTTGGAGTCGCGCCGGAATCGTCCACTTCGGACGCGCGCCAGAATCGTCCAATTCGGACTCGTGCCGAAATCGTCCACTTCGGACGCGCGCCGGAATCGTCCAATTCGGACTCGCGCCGGAATCATCCACTTGGACTCGCGCCGGAATCGTCCACTTCGGACGCGCGCCGAAATCGTCCAATATGGACTCGAACTGTCTCGAAACATTTAGAAAATAATCATCCATCTGACGAGTTGATATGTTTCACGTACGCATCGACGAATCGGATATGATTTAGCAAAACCTTAGATCCGTTCGGGAATTGTATGTTCGTGTAAAAGAAGTATATGATCTTTTATACGACGTACAATTCTTGAATTGTTCCTGATTGGACAATTTGGGAATATAGTTATTTGTACTGCACTTACGTTTTTATTTTAACTGTTAACTAATTATTCTAAAATTCGGCAATATCTCTCTTGTTCTCCGATACGCGCCCAGATGATATGCGTATTCGGAGAACTGTAGGGAGATGCTGTCGAAATTTAGAATAATTAGTTAACAGTTAAAATAAAAACGTAAGTGCAGTAAGAATAACATAAATCCCGAATGGAATAGGACAATCTCACCTAAAGACATTAACCAAAGAAATTGTCATTGATTGACAGAATCATGTCGGCTGATCGAAGTTGGATGTACCGACGTCTTGATCGTGGAGCTTTAACGAATGAGTTTCGATTAGGCGTAACGTACTTCCTAAATTTCGCCTATTAGAATCGGAATTTCGTTAGCATGGGTGATCAAATCCGATGTCCGTGCCGCATTTGTTCAAATGGACGATATTTGGATCGGGAGACTGTCACTCTGCATCTATATACCAAAGGATTTGCACCAAGATATTTTCTATGGACTTGTCACGGGGAGTCACGCGAAGTCAGGACGTCGAGCAATCCTGTCGTTCAGACATATGGTGAATCTTCCTCTGCTGGTGCTTCTTCATCCAATCAATGTAATCCCTATAGAACTATGATACTTGATAGTCTTGGGGGTCAATTCCACCTGAATGATAATATTGATCGGGCAGATCTTCAGACATCAGTCCCACCAGATACTACAGCGGTTGATATCACAGAAGTAGGGGCTGCGGTAGAGATTGAATTACCGAATAAAGAAGCTGCAGAATTTTACGATATGTTGAAAGCTGCCGATGAACCTTTGTATGAGAATTGTCCTAAATACACTAGGTTTTCAGCAATGACACAGCTCTTAAACATCAAGGCCGATTGTAATATCAGCGGAGTTGCGTATGATCGAATTGCTGGATTGATTAATGGAATGCTGCCTAGTGATAACAAGTTTGAGCCTACTTTTTATAAGACTAAAAAACTAATGAGAAAATTGGGGCTTGGGTACGAAAAAATACACGCGTGCCAAAATAACTGCATTTTATATTATAAAGAAAATGTGCAGTTGGATAAATGCCCTGTATGTCAACACCCTCGTTACAAGGAGAAGAAATCGGTCCGACAAAAAAATATCCCGTTTAAGGTGCTTCGGTATTTTCCACTAACACCGAGGCTTCAAAGATTATTCATGTCGGAAAAGATAGCCCCCTACATGAGTTGGCATGCAAGAAGTCGTGATGATAGAGTAATGACTCATCCATCTGACAGTGAAGCATGGAAACATTTGGATACATGTTATCCTTCATTTGCTATGGATACTAGAAATATCAGATTGGGATTGTGCACAGATGGTTTTAATCCGTTTGGATATTCTGCAACTCCTTATTCAGTTTGGCCAGTGCTGCTGACAGTTTATAATTTGCCACCGTCAATGTGCATGAAAGATGAATTTATTTATCTTTCGATGATTATTCCGGGTCCTAAGGGTCCGCGAAAAGAAATTGACATATTTCTCAGACCCTTGATAGATGAATTGAAAACATTGTGGACTGAGGGAGCTGTCACTTATGATTGTCATCGGAAGCAAAACTTCAATTTAAAGGCCACGGTCTTGTGGACAATCAATGATTTCCCCGCGTACGGCATGTTGTCGGGTTGGAGCACTCACGGCCGACTCTCTTGCCCGTATTGTATGGAACACTCTAAATCAATCAGTCTTCAGAATGGACGAAAAATCTCATTCTTTGATTGTCATCGTCGATTCCTACCGGTTAATCACCAGTATCGAAGGAATCGTAATAAATTTACTAAGGGCAGAGTCGAAAGAGATGGGCCACCACCGATGTTGTCTGGTGAACAAATGTTAGCACGTGTTTCAGCACTTCCAGATATAGTATTTGGTCGCAATGAAAGAGTATCAGGTTTTGGCCAAACACACAACTGGGTGAAAAAAAGTATCTTTTGGGAATTGCCCTATTGGAGTTCATTATTGATTCGACATAATTTAGATGTCATGCACATTGAAAAAAATGTGTTTGATAATATTTTTAACACTGTGATGGATATTTCTAGAAAAACTAAAGATAATGTCAAAGCCCGACATGATCTGAAAATACTTTGTAAAAGACCAGAGTTGGAGTTACAAGATGTCAACGGACGATATCTGAATCCGAAGGCCCTATATGTGTTAAATAAACAACAGATCAAAGATGTTTGTCAATGGGTAAAAGAACTCAGATTACCCGATGGATATGCTTCAAACTTATCTCGATGTGTGAACGTCGATGATTGCAAAATATCAGGGATGAAGAGCCATGATTGTCATGTATTCATGCAGAGATTACTTCCGATCGCATTTCGAGATCTTCTACCTGATAATATTTAGGGTCCGTTGACTGAATTAAGTATGTTTTTTAGAAGCATCTGTGCAAATGTCCTTCGAGTCGAAGATATGTCTACACTTGAAAATAATATTGTTGAAATTATATGCAAGCTGGAGCAGTTTTTCCCTCCTGCATTTTTTGACTCGATGGAGCATCTACCGATACACTTGGCATACGAGGCACGAGTTGGTGGCCCCGTCCAATATCGTTGGATGTACTTATTTGAAAGATACATGAATCGTCTGAAGAAAAAAGTAAAGAACACCGCAGCTGTTGAAGGATCAATATCTGAATCGTATATCATCCAAGAAATTTCAACATTCTGCTCATTTTACTTTGAATCGACAGTACAGACAAGATTTGATCGTCTTCCACGTAACGACGACGGGGGTGTTCGACATTCAGATGGACGTTTAAATATATTTTGTCACTCTGGTCGTGCTTTTGGTTCTCGTCCATCTCGACACTTAAGCGATGAAGAGTATCATTTGACACACTTGTATGTATTACTCAATTGTCCAGAGATTGAACAATTCATTGAAATATTTGACATTGAGATGGTGCAAAAATACTCTATTCACAATGATCAAGAATTGGAGAGATTACGGAATCGTGATTTCCCTACTTGGATTCAGACTTACAGCAAAGATCACAGAGCTGAAATAGATGAAAGAATATTTGAGTTTGTTAGTGGACCGTCGCGACTTGTGTCGTGCTATAGCGGATATTTTGTTAACGGGTATAAATTTCACACGGTTGAATATTCATTTACAAAGAAGACGATGAATGCTGGGGTCTGCGTGAAAGGGACAACCTATGTTGAATGTGATATGGATTTTTATGGACTGGTGGAAGAAGTGATAGAGTTACACTACTTCGGCTTGAAATCAGTGATCCTATTTAGATGTCATTGGTTTGATACAACAGAAAGGGGCATGGAAATTCATCCAAAATACAAACTTGTTGAGGTTAATTACAAATCGAAATTGGCAGCAAATGAGCCTTTCATATTGGCATCACAAGCCGAACAAGTATATTACGCGAAGTATCTGGCTCGAAATAAAGATAGAGCAGATTGGCGTGTAGTCTGTAAGACAAAAGGTAGAGGAAAAATTGATCCGATAGTAGGAGAAAATGATCCTCCTGGTTTCTATCAAGAAGATGATCTTCCTGCTGTGGATCGTATTATTCCAATACTCGAGGATGCAGACACAACGTCAATTCAATTAGAAGTTGAATATGCTGATGATGACGATCATGAAATTGAGGAAGCTGGAGATGAAGAAGATGAAGAAGAGGAAGAAGAGGAAGAAGAAGAAGAATTCGAAGACTATTATTCAGATGATGAGGAATAATTGTAAAGTATATATTTTATTAAATATATCTCTACTATTTATACAATAATCTGATTATATGTCTGTTCGATAGATATGTCTGGTCGTGGTTATCGACGCAGGAGAGCTTCGGAGTCTCCGACCAGTGAGACTCCAGCACTTACTCATGCTGTTGATCCTCCTGTTGCTGATCCTCATGAGGATGATACTGCCGAGGCTAGTACATCCAGACGTAGGCGGCCACGTGGGCCGAACAGGTGGCAGCCTCCACCAGCCACAGAGTCACGTAGATTGATTAGCGTGATTGGGGAGCGGTAATATATCATGAATTATGAATCATTACAAATTCATTATATCATAATATAATATTAAAATTTATTTTTGTTGTGCAGGTTCGAGCAAGAAGAAGTGCCGAGGAGCATTTCTTCTACTATTCGACGATACATGCATGGGGCATGGCCTACGTGGTCTCACGTGCCTAGCGAGCACGGCGACATGTTATGGCGCGAGTTTGAGGCACGTATTATTATTTTTTTTACATGCATGATGATATATTAATATTGGTACTGATATTATTATTTTGCAGGCTCGCTATACATGGGCCGAGAACCAGAGGCCCTTCATTTACGCTGCCTGGGAGGCTATTTCCCGGGCAAGGTACAACGGGCAGCTGGGGCAGGCTCGGTCTCAAGCGATGGCCCGAGCTGGGACCACTAACATCGCGGAGACTCGGGGATACGGCCCCGGTTGGATTACTACGGATATATGGGACCAGCTCGTGGGGATATGGTCGACGGATCGATGGCAGGAGGTTTCTCGGAATGCGGCTAGAAATCGCATGTCGGGGGGAGCAGCGCGTCACACCGGCGGCTTTGTTGCATTTGCAGTGCACGCGAACCGTATGGTAAGTATATCTTTTAATTATATATTTTATTTGTTACTATGTGTACTAATTAATGTATTTGTTTTGTAAATGTAGACGACGGTGTCGGATGACGGGAGTGTCCAGCGACCCTCCCCGATGGCGGTGTTTGAGCGAACTCACCGTTGAGCACATGGGACGGGGGAGTACATCGACAACCGCGCTGCATTCATTATGGTAATTATATATTTGTTTAAATTATTCATTATATATTTATAATTTAAGTTTTATGATAAATATTAAACAAAAAATCAAACTCGAGTAGGAGACCTACAGCCAGACGGTGGTGCAGCGCGGGGGTACCCCCGAGGACTTTGACGCAGCATCGTGGGTCGAGGCCGCAGGTGGCTGGGACCATGGCCGCGTATATGGCTTCGCAGATAGTGGTCATGGGCGAGCCGTGCTAGGGCCACTTGGGGCACCGACCCCTCCGGTCGCTGGTGAGCGGTCGTCCACCTCTAGATCCAGTTATGATCATAGTAGCAGAATAAGGACTCTAGAGGACACGATCGCGCGTCAGACTGAGATAATGGAGCGCCAGAGTCAGATGATGGCGGATATACAAGCTATGCTACGCAACATATCAGGTCATCCTGAAGCAGACATCTCTTCGGCATCATCTAATCCATCGTCCTCGAGTCAGTCCACGCCGGTGTACACTCAAGCACTCCAGACCCCGCCATATGATCCAGACCATCCTCCATCGTGATCGTGAGATTTTTTGTTTGGATATTGAACTTGTTACTGAGATATTGAACTTGTTTAACTTATTTTGTTTGGATATTGATACTTCAATTTTGCATTTGAATTGTTTTTATACTATCGTGGATAATTATCAATATAAATATAATTGTTTTGATGTATATCTTGGTGTGTTTGTGATGTGTGAATGAATGTGTGTATGAGGGTATGGGTGTGTGAGTTATGTATCAGATAATGTATCAATGTATCAATGGAAATTTGAAATTTTTAATTTTTCTGTTCCCAGGTATGCGTCATCAGCAACGGCTTTCTCACGACCGTCCGTGGGAAAGCCGTTGCTAAAAGTGTATCGAAAGCCGTTGTTGATGACCTACAGCAACGGCTTAGCGACGGGGTTTTACTAACGGCGTTGCTACGGACTCAGCGGCCGTTGCTATTAATGTTATCAGCAACGGCTCCGGGTCTGTGGCAAAACCTTTGCTGATAATGTTTTTAGCGACGGCCCGAGCGGCCGTTGCTGATAATGTTTTGAGCGACGGCCCGAGCGTCCGTTGCTGATCCGTTGCTAAGTCATCAGCAACGCGACTTTCTGTCACGGCTCTATTGCAACGGCGCGGCCGTTGCTGATTCTCTTCAGCAACGGCATCAGCTGTTGCTGATGACCATTTTTCTAGTAGTGACTTTTTATTTACACGTGGTTGTATATATATATGACTAGTTCTACTAAGATATAATAATTTAGAATTTTTTGGGAAGATGTCAATAGATATTATGTCTCATGCTTTTGGGGGACGCTTAGAAATAATAAGTATTAACACAAGAAATTATATAGAATGTTCCATATATTTTGGAAGGAGTCTAGAAAAAACTAAAGATGAGAAGTTTGATATCAATGAAAATATCATGATATTATTATAAATCTTGAACTTCATATATATATATATATATATATATATATATATATATATATATATATATATATATATATATATATGTCCTATAAACTTTTTAAGTTGGTCTGTCCTCGTGTTTGTATCTGTGTCGTATGTCGTGTCTGTGTCGGTATCGGTGCTTCATAGTTGATAATAGTTATAAGTGTCTAATTGGTTGGTTAGATGGTGTATTAGCATAATAATAAAAAAAGACAACTAGTTTGTGCCCAGCCCGGCCGAAAAAATTCGTGCCCAGCCCGATCTGAAAAAAATTCATGCCTAGCCCAGTCCGAAAATATTCGTGTCTGGCCTGGCTCGAAAATATTTGTGTCCGACTCGGCCCGAAAAAATTCGTGCCCGACCCAGCTCGAAAAAAATCATTCCCGGACTGACCTACAAAAATTCGTGCCCAACCTGGATCGAAAAAATTTGGGCCCGACTCGATCCAAAAAATTTGAGCACGGCCCGTCCCAGCCCGAAAAAAATCGTGTCCGACACGGCCCAAAAAAATCATGCCCAACCCAACCCGAAAAAATTCGTGTCCGGCCCGGCCCGACCAAAAAAACATGCCTGACTCGGCTCGAAAATTCGTGTCTGGCCCTTCCTGGCCGAAAAAAATTCATGCTTGACCCGGCCCGACCCAAAAAAATTCGTGTCTGACCCAATCCGAAAAAAATCATGCCCTGCCTGACACCAAAAATAATGGGTCGGCACAGTCTGACCCATTTAGCCCGATACCACTAAAGAAATACTTAAAATCTTTTTTAAACTCTCTAATTAACGAATTTTAAACTCGCTAATACCGATCCGAAGTGTGTATCGGGCTATCGGGCCAGGCAGGGCCAACCCGGGATGATAAGAGATCGGCCTTATCGGGTCGGCCAATAATGGCCCGAACTCGATTTTTTCATGCTGGGTCTAGTCGGGCTATCGGGCCGGGCCAAAAATTGCCACCCCTATATCAGACTGTGCCAAAATTACTAGACCTAGATACGAAGATGCAAGTTGTAAGTGTAATTATAACTTCCATTTACGGCCAACCAAACGTTTATAAATAGAAATTGCAACTCTACTTGTGGGCAACCAAACGGTAGGCTGCAAAATTTATTTGCAGATATTTACTTTTGCATGCAAATAGACTTTGCAGCATTTGCACTTACAGGCAACCAAATACCCCCTATATGTTTTTTTATAATTGTTTATTAGCTAAACAATTTGCATAGAAAATGATGGAATAAAATATACTAGATAGATAGATAATAATGAAATATAATATAAGTTGATACTATAAAAATATAGAATAAAGTAAAAAAATTCTACTAAAATAACATATAACATATAATAAAAATATATTATTTATAAAATAAATAAGGATAATTACTTGAATATATTTTGAATTATGCACTTTTTCTCAATTGTGACCAATTTCAAAATATCTTTAAATTGCATCCCAAATTTTGACAATTCTCTCAATCATATCCTCTCATCAACTCTATCAACAGCACCGTTGAGATAACGTGACTTTCCCACGTGGAACAATATATATATAATTTTAAAAGAATAAAAAAATTGTCTTCCACGTATGTTATGATATACGGTTGTTAGGAAATTTGGGAAAATTTCCTGTAGGATCGACAAAATTCGAACTCGACGAGAGAAACAAAAAACCAAATTCGATAATAATAATGCAGAAAAACTAAGAGAGACAAGGGGGTTAATATGGTTCGGACTCGGTGGGGTGCCGATCCTACGTCCACGGAGAGAAGATGAAACTACTTTATTAATTTCATAAAAGAACTTTACAATAAGAGTGCAATTCTGTTGCTGTATATCGGAACCTGAGAAGGGGCACTCCTTGAAAAAGGTAATACGTAACGACACTCTTAATTTTCCGAATCTCTAAATCTTCTCTCACATAATTTCCTCTCTTGTCTCGGTGTAGGGTGGTTTATCCTCAACGAAATTACATGTATTTATACTCGAGGGGATGAGTCAGTCCGAAGAGAAAAATTAGGAGTATTGAAAAAATCTAAGTTTCTCATTGATTGAACGTGTGATATTTGATTTATAGGTACTCAGAACTCAAAACTTCTCCCCTCCCCTCCTCTCCTTCATGATGCTTGCCGTCGTACCCATTTTGCTCTCTCACTTCGTCGGCAGCTTTGTAGTTGAGTGGCAATGCCATGGGTGATGTTAGAAATAACCATTCATTTCAGATTACAGAGGAGATCAGATGCTAACCTTGTATTCTAAGAAGAAGACTAACTTGTGGGGGAAGAGGGGACGAAGGACTCCCGACCTTATATTCGGATGTAAGGGAGCAGTTGGTGCAGCACCTCCTTCTCAGAACGCCACACACAAAAGGTGAATATGGTGGAGGGAGATACTAAAGGATCGCAACATTACAATAATTGCAACATGATTTTGAACTCACTCGAGCACTACGTGGGAAAATGTATATGATTTTCGATTTAGACATAACGTGAAGTGTGAGCATTTACTGGTTACTAATTAACGTACAATAACTGATATGATTTTTATTACTTGGATTATCTCAAAGATGAATCTTTGTTGGATTATCTCAACAAGATTGTTTTTTTATTACTTGGATTATCTCATAGATGAATCTTTGTTGTATTTTACCTGGTTTTCAATCTAGTGTCATTATTTCTCTTAGCAAACAGTGACGAAGCCACCTTTAAACGAGGGATGTTGTTGAACACCCCTCAAATATTTAATATAAAATAATTTGTGTATCAATATTTATTAATAAAAATATGTTATACATAATTTGACACTCACGTTCTTTTTTTCTTTTAGATTGAGTAAATAATTTAAGAATAATTAAATTGTATCAATTAAATTTTAATTAAATTATATTATTGAGGTTATTCTTATATAAATTATTTTTTTATGTTAACTTAAGTTACATTAAATTACTTAGTATTTTTAATGATAATTGCATATAATAAAATTTGTGTTAATTTCAATTATGCTAAATTTCTTGTATTATTTAAAGTATTAAATTACTTTGGTTAATTTTAATTAAATTAAATTAAACCAGTTAGTTGTGGTTAAATTTCTTATGTTAAATTTAATTAGATTCACTTATGTGTAATTTATTATTAATATTAAATTACTTATATTTATTTTAAATAAATTGAACTACTTAGGTTGTGACTAACGATTAATTTATAGTATTTTCACAATATAAAAACACATAGAAAGATAACTATAAAAGTAATTATTTTATACTATTTATTTAATTCATTCAATTCGTATAATATTAGAAAGGAATAAAGTTTCTATAAAGCCTTGGCTTTATCTAGATCCAAAATCTATATAAACCGATCACTTGTCAAGTATCGAATCTTAAATACCAAAATTTCTTTTTTATTTTTCCATGTTACCAATTTCTTTAAATGGGTAATTTTGATTAGAAAATTATCAAATCTAGCGAGGAATTGGATGAATAGGGCCAATAATATTTGTGAACCTAAGAAGATAAATGAGTGCTCATAACTAGTAAATGAATATATTTCACTAGATTGAGGGAAAAGAAAAAAACTTTGATTTTCTAGATTAAACATTTGACAAGAAATGGGCACAGGCTGCACCCCTTTTGGATATAACCCGAATTTTATCAAAATTTTATTTAATCGATAATATACTTAAAAATATTGTACCCCTAATTTTGGATCATGGCTTCACCACCGTTAGCACAAGCTAATTAGTTATTTCACGCATCTTTATTTGAACTAGTAGAATGGTCGCACAATGTTGTAGCATTTGCGCAAATTTAATATATTGGAGAAAATATTGTATGTGTTTAGGTGATGTAGGAAAGTTTCTATACTTTTTAGAAATTATTTATGAAGTTGACATAATTAATGATTGAAAAATTATAAATATATATATATAACGTGAGATATGCATATTGTAGTTTTCATCATCCCGATATTCTACCCAGCCACACAAGTCGTCATGTTATCATATAAAAATAGTATTTAACCAAAAATTCCAGCATCTCATATAATGTGAGATATGCATATTGTACCTGTGCTAATTTTATTTAATTTTGATTTCAGCAGGAAAGTTGGGATGTGCGTTGGAGTGGGCTGAGTGAATCATTGGAGGGCGCGATCGGAGGTATGGCCCTTTAGCATGAGAGTTTTATCCTAATTTAGGATAATTTTGGACTTTGGATTCGAGTCGGGTCCGAGAACTGGTTATAGTGCAAGTCATTTGAGCTTGAGGGCTAGATAGTCAAGTCCAACTTAAAAGGGAGGGGCAAAATAGTCATTTAGATTTTAAAAAGGAAATATTTTGGGAGGAAGACCGTATGGCTCCATGGGGGAGCTGCACTGTAAGTCGATTGACCTACACTAGAGAATGGATGAATAGTGTGTTATCTAAAAATTTTAGTCTAATTTTGATTTTAATCAATTCTTGATTACTTAGGCAAATGACAATTCAATCAAATAGCAGAAGCAATAAATATCACAATTAAAAATATAAACACAATAGCAATGCAAACACGATCGATTTATAGTGGTTCGGTCACAATATCTACTACACTACCTAAGCACCCCTGCTTAGGATTTTTAAACTTAACTTTTACTAGATTATAAATGTTTCCCTTACAATGAAGATCTTTTACTCGAAAGAGTCTCTGCTCTCACACCTAAGGCATTTTCACACCCAGAAGTCTTCGTCTTCTTATCGAGAGCACTCTTCCACCTCAACCCTAAAGGACAACACTCACTAATTCTAGTAAACTAAGTTTACACCGATAGATTTAAGCCTCTACACCAAGGCTACCACCATACACACAAAGCTAGCACTCTAGGTTTTCACAAACTCGAATACAATGAAATAAACTACGAAAATAGAATAACAAATGGAGAAATAAATAAAACAATATATACTTAGGTCCAACACAAGTTCTCTAGTCCTCTTGATGTCTTTTGAAGATGAATTGATGGAGAATGAAGGCTAAATCAAGGTTTCTCTATGAAACTAGGGTTTGCTCAAATGGTTCAAGAAAAGCTTGCAAATGATCATAAGATGGCTCAATGGAACATTAGAAGTGAAAGGAATGCTTCCTTGGGAGTATTTATAAAGATCGCAAGGGTAAAGGCTAAAAAAGAGTCGTTCAACAAATCTAAATAGATTCGTTGGACCTTTCGATCGATTGCCGCTTCACCGGGCGACCCTCGGGTAGCCAAGATTCGATCGAGGGTCAGACGAATAGGTTTTGGAAAGTTTCCAAAACCCTTTCGATCGATCCTTGAGCAACCAATTGTCGGCCGAGGATCGATTGAGATTCGACCGAGAAAACCTGTAATTTGGGCAAGTTGCTGATTTTTCTTATTTAAAAAGTCATATTTTAAACATAAATGTTAAATAATGATTACCCCTATTTAGATTCAATAAAAATATCTTTAAAAATTAAAATCCTTAAGGGTCCGTTCGTTTCGCATAATTGTAAGGTACAACACTGGACAACACAAGTTGTTCCAGGTTCGTTTGCGAAAATGTACCATGGACAGGATAAGAATGATGTCTCGGGACAGTACACCAGACCCCTTTTTTTGTTACTCCAATTTAGAGTAACAAGGGTTTGTTACTTTGGTACAATGTTGAAAATGACAACAATAGCTTTGTTCATATTTTCAATATATGTAAATTTTTTTCAAGAATGTTCATTTTTCCAAAAAATGAATATATTTATATTTAAAGATAATATATTTGGATTAAAAGAGAATATATTTGGATAAAATGAGTATATATATATATATATATATATATATATCTATCATATATTTAAAGAAAGTATATTTAGACTCAAAAAAATATTTGATAGAAATTGAGTATATATTTATATTTAGAGAAAGTATATTTGGACTCAAATATAGTATAATTTGGTAGAAATTGGGTATATAACTATATATCCATGTTTAGATTAAATATTTGGATTAAAAGAAAGTATATTTAGAAACAAAGAGTATATATATATTTTGATAGAAATTGAGTATGTATCTATATTTAGGAAGAGTATATTTGGATTAAAATATAATATATTCAAATGAGATATATCTCTATTTATCTAGAGTATATTTGGATCGGAAATTGATCTTTACTCAAATAAAATATTATGATCTTGTATACTTTATATAAAGTCAGGTATACTCACTATATTAGCATGTATACTCAGTGTGGGAGGCGGTGTGGCTGCGTGGTCGACAACGCCAGGGCCTCCATGTCGCAACATGTTAGTTAATTAATCTACTTGTGATATAATTGTAATAAAACATATTAATTAGATTCATAATCGTTATGTTAATTAAAATGAATATTTTATTATAACAATATATAATATTGTCTTGTATGCTTTATATGATGAAATAAAAAAGAAATAGTACAAATGATATTTTCATCAAATTATCTTATTGTGTGTTGTGATAATACAAAGCGAACGCAAGATAGTACTAAATTTGATGTCCAGTACAGTGCGAAATGAACATGAGACTATTTGTTATGCTGTCTTGTACAACCTTATATAGTATTGACTAGTCTATTCTGTACTAAACTATTTGTGAAACGAATGAAAGAATTAAAATCTAACTTTTGGGGTCTAGTGACGAAGGTATTTGTCAAGGTGTCCTGTGCAGACTAGATCTTCCAACTGATCTTCGAGCATTACACACTCCTCGGTAGTGCCTCCATAGGTGTCATGGTATGCGCACTTCTTCTTCATGTCGGAGTTGGGTAGTAGCTTCTATTTTCTCGCGTTGATGGGGTATTTGATGAGCTTCAAGTGGTAGATGTCCCAGAGGATAGTTTCTTTCTTGGCGTTGAGGGGAGTATGTCTTTTGAAGCGAGCACTCGGGCGAGGTGGAGACCTCGACCCTCTACCATTTCCCAGTTTGTGCTGGCTGCGGTCTTTAGTTCTTTTATCTTCCTTCTTTGGTCTTTCGTCCTCGATCGAGGCTTTGATGTTTTTTCGGTCGATCTTCTTTGCTTCCCTTTGGTCTTCCATTTTTATGAAACCTGTCGCCTGTTTCGATAACTCGGCCATGTCTTTGGGTTCGACCAAGGCGATTTAGTTGACGAAGGGCCTGAGCTTTATCCCGTGTTGGATGCAAAAAAGTTGATTTGTGGATCGTGGTTGGGAATGTTAGATGCTATGGCGTGGTACTTGTTCAGGTATTCTCTTAGGAGCTCATGTTGCCCCTGCCTGATATAGTACAAGGCTGCTCTTATCTTGTGATATACTCGTGATATGGTGAATCATTGGAGGAAGACATGGGAAAGGTCGTCGAAGGAGTGGATCGATCCCGGTGGGAGGGATGCAAACGATAATAGGGTAGCCTTTCCTAGGAAGATCGAAAAGGCTCGACATAGTGCAGAGTTAGTCGCCTGTGGTAGTACATCGCGGTTCAAAATATCGTTAGGTGTAGTGCTGGGTCACCCGTATCGCTGGAGGGTGTTAAGGTGGTGGGTAGCTCACTTCTAGGTGGGAGGCGAGTTGCCATGATATGCTTGGCGAAGGGCCCTGCGTTGAAGAGAGAGATTACCTCGATTCTTGAAGCCTTGGGAGTTGTATCTTTTTCTGGTCGAGGAGTGCTAGAAATTTTATCTCGAAGGACAGAGGTTGATCTGCTTCTTTTTGTCTGGTTGGTTTCTCTATGCTCTGAATGACATGATTCATGTTTAGCCGGGGGCTGCCCCTAAGGCTGCACTGGTATCTCGACTTGTGTCGCTGGTTGTCGATCACTACTAGAAACTTCGTCTTCAGCAACGGCTATCAGCGACGGCCGCTCAAGCCGTTGCTATTTGCAACGGCATTCTTACGGCCGCTCGAGCCGTTGCAGAAAACTGTATCTGCAACGGCTTTCTAACGGAAAACCGAGCCGTTGCTGATTATTTTAATTATCAGCAACGGCTTTCTGACGGAAAGGCTAGCCGTTGCTGATTTTTTAATCTTCAGCAAGGGCTTGCTAACGGATAAGTGAGCCGTCGCTGATGATAACTTATCAGCAACGGCGTTCTAACGGGCGAGTGAGCCGTTGCTGATAAGTTTATATAGGGCACGCTCTCGCGCCCGACTCTTCTTCCTCCCGCTGCTCGCTGCTGCCGCCGCCGCTGCTCGCTGCTGCCGCCGCCGCTGCTGCTGCCGCCGCTGCTGCCGCCGCCGCTCGCCGCCGCTGCCGCTGCTGCCGACGACGCCGACCGCTGCTGCCGAGTTGTTCAGGTAAGTCTCCCCTGCTCTTCCCTGCGGCCGGCGGAAATCACCCGACCGAAACCCTATTTCTAGGGTTTCGGCCGGCGGCGGTCGGCCGATGGCCGCCGCCGGACCTTCTGCAGTGGCCGGACATTGTGTCCGGCCACTGTACGCCGGCGCCGGAGGGTGGACTCCGGCGCCGGAATTTAGTATATATATATATAGTTTATATTATTTTATATTTGTTAATTAATTATTTAATAATTGTTAATTAATTGTTTAGATTAATTGTTTAATTTGTTAGATTAATTATTAGGGTTTAGATTAATTTCGGACGCGCGCCGGAATCGTCCACTTCGGACGCGCGCCCTGTATCGTCCAATTCAGACTCGCACCGGAATCGTCCACTTCGGACGCGCGCCGGTATCGTCCACTTCGGACGCGCGCCGGTATCGTCCAATTCGGACTCGCACCGGAATCGTCCACTTCGGACGCGCGCCGGAATCGTCCAATTCGGACTCGCGCTGGAATCGTCCACTTCGGACTCGCGCCGGAATCGTCCACTTCGGACGCGCGCCGAAATCGTCCAATATGGACTCGAACTGTCTCGAAACATTTAGAAAATAATCATCCTCCGACGAGTTGATATGTTTCACGTACGCATCGACGATCGGATATGATTTAGCAAAACCTTAGATCCGTTCGGGAATTGTATGTTCGTGTAAAAGAAGTAGATGATCTTTTATACGACGTACAATTCTTGAATTGTCCCTGATTGGACAATTTGGGAATATAGTTATTTGTACTGCACTTACGTTTTTATTTTAACTGTTAACTAATTATTCTAAATTTCGGCAACATCTCTCTTGTTCTCCGATACGCGCCCAGATGATATGCGTATTCGGAGAACTGTAGGGAGATGCTGTCGAAATTTAGAATAATTAGTTAACAGTTAAAATAAAAACGTAAGTGCAGTACGAATAACATAAATCCCGAATGGAATAGGACCATCTCACCTAAAGACATTAACCAAAGAAATTGTCATTGATTGACAGAATCATGTCGGCTGATCGAAGTTGGATGTACCGACGTTTTGATCATGGAGCTTTAACGAATGAGTTTCGATTAGGCGTAACGTACTTCCTAAATTTCGCCTATTCGAATCGGAATTTCGTTAGCATGGGTGATCAAATCCGATGTCCGTGCCGCATTTGTTCGAATGGCCGATTTTTGGATCGGGAGACTGTCACTCTGCATCTATATACCAAAGGATTTACACCAAGATATTTTCTATGGACTTGTCACGGGGAGTCACGCGAAGTCGGGACGTCGAGCAATCCTGTCGTTCAGACATATGGTGAATCTTCCTCTGCTGGTGCTTCTTCATCCGGTCAATGTAATCCTTATAGAACTATGATACTTGATAGTCTTGGGGGTCAATTCCACCTGAATGATAATGTTGATCGGCCAGTTCTTCAGACATCAGTCCCACCAGATACTACAGCGGTTGATATCACAGAAGTAGGGGCTGCGGTAGAGATTGAATTACCGAATAAAGAAGCTGCAGAATTTTACGAGATGTTGAAAGCTGCCGATGAACCTTTGTATGAGAATTGTCCTAAATACACTAGGTTTTCAGCAATGACACAGCTCTTAAACATCAAGGCCGATTGTAATATCAGCGGAGTTGCGTATGATCGGATTGCTGGATTGATTAATGGAATGCTGCCTACTGATAACAAGTTTGAGCCTACTTTTTATAAGACTAAAAAGCTAATGAGAAAATTGGGGCTTGGGTACGAAAAAATACACGCGTGCCAAAATAACTGCATTTTATATTATAAAGAAAATGTGCAGTTGGATAAATGCCCTGTATGTCAACACCCTCGTTACAAGGAGAAGAAATCGGTCCGACAGAAAAATATCCCGTTTAAGGTGCTTCGGTATTTTCCACTAACACCGAGGCTTCAAAGATTATTCATGTCGGAAAAGACAGCCCCCTACATGAGTTGGCATGCAAGAAGTCGTGATGATACAGTAATGACTCATCCATCTGACAGTGAAGCATGGAAACATTTGGATACATGTTATCCTTCATTTGCTATGGATACTAGAAATATCATATTGGGATTGTGCACAGATGGTTTTAATCCGTTTGGGCATTCTGCAACTCCTTATTCAGTTTGGCCAGTGCTGTTGACAGTTTATAATTTGCCACCGTCAATGTGCATGAAAGATGAATTTATTTATCTTTCGATGATTATTCCGGGTCCTAAGGGCCCGCGAAAAGAAATTGACATATTTCTCAGACCCTTGATAGATGAATTGAAAACATTGTGGACTGAGGGAGCTGTCACTTATGATTGTCATCGGAAGCAAAACTTCAATTTAAAGGCCGCGGTCTTGTGGACAATCAATGATTTCCCCGCGTACGGCATGTTGTCGGGTTGGAGCACTCACGGCCGACTCTCTTGCCCGTATTGTATGGAACACTCTAAATCAATCAGTCTTCAGAACGGACGAAAAATCTCATTCTTTGATTGTCATCGTCGATTCCTACCGGTTCATCACCAGTATCGAAGGAATCGTAATAAATTTACTAAGGGCAGAGTCGAAAGAGATGGGCCACCACCGATGTTGTCTGGTGAACAAATGTTAGCACGTGTTTCAGCACTTCCAGATATAGTATTCGGTCGCAATGAAAGAGTGTCAGGTTTTGGCCAAACACACAACTGGGTGAAAAAAAGTATCTTTTGGGAATTGCCCTATTGGAGTTCATTATTGATTCGACATAATTTAGATGTCATGCACATTGAAAAAAATGTGTTTGATAATATTTTCAACACTGTGATGGATATTTCTGGAAAAACTAAAGATAATGTCAAAGCCCGACATGATCTGAAAATACTTTGTAAAAGACCAGAGTTGGAGTTACAAGAGGTCAACGGACGATATCTGAAACCGAAGGCCCTATATGTGTTAAATAAACAACAGATCAAAGATGTTTGTCAATGGGTAAAAGAACTCAGATTACCCGATGGATATGCTTCAAACTTATCTCGATGTGTGAACGTCGATGATTGCAAAATATCAGGGATGAAGAGCCATGATTGTCATGTATTCATGCAGAGATTACTTCCGATCGCATTTCGAGATCTTCTACCTGATAATATTTGGGGTCCGTTGACTGAATTAAGTATGTTTTTTAGAAGCATCTGTGCAAATGTCCTTCGAGTCGAAGATATGTCAACACTTGAAAATAATATTGTTGAAATCATATGCAAGCTGGAGCAGTTTTTCCCTCCTGCATTTTTTGACTCGATGGAGCATCTACCGATACACTTGGCATACGAGGCACGAGTTGGTGGCCCCGTTCAATATCGTTGGATGTACTTATTTGAAAGATACATGAATCGTCTGAAGAAAAAAGTAAAGAACACCGCAGCTGTTGAAGGATCAATATCTGAATCGTATATCATCCAAGAAATTTCAACATTCTGCTCATTTTACTTTGAATCGACAGTACAGACAAGATTTGATCGTCTTCCACGTAACGACGATGGGGGTGTTCGACATTCAGATGGACGTTTAAATATATTTTGTCACTCTGGTCGTGCTTTTGGTTCTCGTCCATCTCGACACTTAAGCGATGAAGAGTATCATTTGGCACACTTGTATGTATTACTCAATTGTCCAGAGATTGAACAATTCATTGAAATATTTGACATTGAGATGGTGCAAAAATACTCTATTCACAACGATCAAGAATTGGAGAGATTACGGAATCGTGATTTCCCTACTTGGATTCAGACTTACAGCAAAGATCACAGAGCTGAAATAGATGAAAAAATATTTGAGTTTGTTAGTGGACCGTCGCGACTTGTGTCGTGCTATAGCGGATATTTTGTTAACGGGTATAAATTTCACACGGTTGAATATTCATTTGCAAAGAAGACGATGAATGCTGGGGTCTGCGTGAAAGGGACAACCTATGTTGAATGTGATATGGATTTTTATGGACTGATTGAAGAAGTGATAGAGTTGCACTACTTCGGCTTGAAATCAGTGATCCTATTTAGATGTCATTGGTTCGATACAACAGAAAGGGGCATGAAAGTTCATCCAAAATACAAACTTGTTGAGGTTAATTATAAATCGAAATTGGCAGCAAATGAGCCTTTTATATTGGCATCACAAGCCGAACAAGTATATTACGCGAAGTATCCGGCTCGAAATAAAGATAGAGCAGATTGGCGTGTAGTCTGTAAGACAAAAGGTAGAGGAAAAATTGATCCGATAGTAGGAGAAAATGATCCTCCTGGTTTCTATCAAGAAGAAGATATTCCTGCTGTGGATCGTATTATTCCAATACTCGAGGATGCAGACACAACGTCAATTCAATTAGAAGTTGAATATGCTGATGATGACGATCATGAAATTGAGGAAGCTGAAGATGAAGAAGATGAAGAAGAGGAAGAAGAGGAAGAAGAGGAAGAAGAAGAAGAATTCGAAGACTATTATTCAGATGATGAAGAATAATTGTAAAGTATATATTTTATTAAATATATCTCTACTATTTATACAATAATCTGATTATATGTCTGTTCGACAGATATGTCTGGTCGTGGTTATCGACGCAGGAGAGTTTCGGAGTCTCCGATCGGTGAGACTCCAGCACTTACTCATGCTGCTGATCCTCCTGTTGCTGATCCTCATTCCGATGATACTGCCGAGGCTAGTACATCCAGACGTAGGCGGCCACGCGGGCCGAACAGGTGGCAGCCTCCACCAGCCACAGAGTCACGTAGATTGATTAGCGTGATTGGGGAGCGGTACGTAATATATCATGAATTATGAATCATTACAAATTCATTATATCATAATATAATATTAAAATTTATTTTTGTTGTGCAGGTTCCAGCAAGAAGAAGTGCCGAGGAGCATTTCTTCTACTATTCGACGATACATGCACGGGGCATGGCCTACGTGGTCTCACGTGCCTAGCGAGCACGTCGACATGTTATGGCGCGAGTTTGAGGCACGTATTATTATTTTTTTTACATGCATGATGATATATTAATATTGGTACTGATATTATTATTTTGCAGGCTCGCTATACATGGGCCGAGGACCAGAGGCCCTTCATTTACGCTGCCTGGGAGGCTATTTCTCGGGCAAGGTACAACGGGCAGCTGGGGCAAGCTCGGTCCCAGGCGATGGCCCGAGCTGGGACCACTAACATCGCGGAGACTCGGGGATACGGCCCCGGTTGGATTACTCCGGATATATGGGACCAGCTCGTGGGGATATGGTCGACGGATCGATGGCAGGAGGTTTCTCGGAATGCGGCTAGAAATCGCATGTCGGGAGGAGCAGCGCGTCACACCGGCGGCTCTGTTGCATTTGCAGTGCACGCAAACCGTATGGTAAGTATATCTTTTAATTATATATTTTATTTGTTATTATGTGTACTAATTAATGTATTTGTTTTGTAAATGTAGACGACGGTGTCGGATGACGGGACTGTCCAGCGACCCTCCCCGATGGCAGTGTTTGAGCGGACTCACCGTCGAGCACATGGGACTGGGGAGTACATCCACAACCGCGCTGCATACATTATGGTAATTATATATTTGTTTAAATTATTCATTATATATTTATAATTTAAGTTTTATGATAAATATTAAACAAAAAATCAAACTCGAGTAGGAGACCTACAGCCAGACGGTGGTGCAGCGCGGGGGTACCCCCGAGGACTTTGACGCAGCATCGTGGGTCGAGGCCGCAGGTGGCTGGGACCATGGCCGCGTATATGGCTTCGCAGATAGTGGTCATGCGCGAGCCATACTAGGGCCACTTGGGGCACCGACCCCTCCGGTCGCTGGTGAGCGGCCGTCCACCTCTAGATCCAGTTATGATCATAGTAACAGAATAAGGACTCTAGAGGAGACGGTCGCGCGTCAGACTGAGATGATGGAGCGCCAGAGTCAGATGATGACAGATATACAATCTATGCTACGCAACATGTCAGGTCATCCCGAAGCAGGCATCTCTTCGGCATCATCTAATCCGTCGTCCTCGAGTCAGTCCACGCCGGTGTACACTCAAGCACTCC
This sequence comes from Canna indica, assembly GCA_034359265.1. NCBI lineage: Eukaryota > Viridiplantae > Streptophyta > Magnoliopsida > Zingiberales > Cannaceae > Canna > Canna indica. The sequence goes on along the minus strand of CP136891.1, from coordinate 65,640,051 downwards.
AGACCCCGCCATATGATCCAGGTCATCCTCCATCGTCATCGTGAGATTTTGTTTATATTGACTTTGTTACTCAGATATTGAACTTGTTTAATTTATATTGACTATGTTACTCAGATGTTGATACTTCAATTTTACATTTGAATTGTGTTTATACTATCGTGGATAATTATGAATATAAATATAATTGTTTTGATGTATATCTTGGTGTGTTTGTGATGTGTGAATGAATGTGTATGAGATGTTTGTGATGTGTGTATGAGGGTATGGGTGTGTGAGTTATGTATCAGATAAATGTATCAATGTATCAACGGAAATTAGAAATTTGAAATATTTCTGTTTGCAGGTATGGGTCATCAGCAACGGCTTTCCCACGGCCGTCCGTGGGAAAGCCGTTGCTAAAAGTGTATCGACAACCGTTGCTGATGACCTACAGCAACGGCTTAGCGACGGGTTTTTACTAACGGCTTTGCTACGGACTCGAGGCCGTTGCTATTAATGTTATCAGCAACGGCTCCGGGTCTGTTGCAAACCCGTTGCTGATAATAGTTTTAGCGACGGCCCGAGCGGCCGTTGCTGATAATGTTTTGAGCGACGGCCCGAGCGGCCGTTGCTGATCCGTTGCGAAGTCATCAGCAACGCGACTTTCTGTCACGGCGCTATTGCAACGGCTCAGCCGTTGCTGATGCTCTTCAGCAACGGCTCAGCAACGGCATCAGCCGTTGCTGATGACCCTTTTTCTAGTAGTGGATGTTGACATGTTGTGCTTCTATCTTGTTTGCCTACTATCAGGGCTCTTTAGGGAGAAGTGGGGCTGGTACCGGAGTGTTGTTCCTTGTTGTTTCAGTGTCACCGGGCTGCGATCAATCGTTGTCATTGGGTCATTGTCGTTGGCGTGTGACGGTGGTCGCTTGGCTCCAGGTTCCAACCATTATGGAGGAGTTAAGCTTTACTCGACCCCACGATGGACGCCAGATGTTCCTGCCTAAGAGTTAGGGTGTTTCGGTCCGATCTAGTGTATTTTATTATCTGGTTCAGGGGGGATCTGCAAAAGACACTTTAACACCCAAGTTAGGTTGATTCCAATGTGGAGGTTTATGGAATTGAAACTTAGGATTACCTGGGTGCACTACGTCTGTATATATTATCGGTGGATGTGATCATGCTGCCCAGTAATCTCACTAGGATTGTTGCCCAAAATGAATCGAGGCCAATCCCGAAGATGACAGATTTATGATAGTATGTCTCTTGTGATAAGGTTAATCCCGGATAGAGCCGTTTGACTTGGCTTTGAGTCTAGCTAAAGGGCGTTGCTTGGGTGGAGCCTCCTGGGCGAGGTCGTGTGATTCAGTTCAGAGTGAAGAGAGAGGCGCTACTGGGTCTAATTCGATCGGGCCCAATAATTTTAGTCTAGTCCACTTTCATATCCTCATCAGTGTTATATCATAGGAAAAAAATTGCACTCACTTGGCTGAAAAAATAATATAAATATCTCATATCTACACAATCCTTGTACACAACCTAAGAAATTGTACAAACTATTATCCAATAATCAGGATTTAGTACACTTTCTCCACAGCGAGGACATGAATAATATCTTCTACACGGGTTTTTTCTTACCAATATTCGAGAATTTCATGTTTGTCTCCATAAAAGCATGTCCTTCATACATGAAATCACGTCTTTTTCTTATATGAGATTGTCTTCGAAGATGTGGTTGAATATAACATTGAAGAGATTAATGGATGCAATATTGCTCAATTAGGATTCTATAGTTTATGTATTTATATTAATTATTTAATTATGTCACGTAATGTGTGACATATCAATATTTTATGACTGAGATTATATGTGTTCGGATCAAACGACTGAAGCAAATCAATTATAATCGTGGGTTAGTGTGAGGATAAGATTACTCTAGTTTGATAAATTGAGAGATAACATTGCATCAATTTGATAAGTTGAAAAATTATATTGCACCCGAATGAAATAAACGAAGAATATTACTCTTTTTCAACCGTAGAAGGCAAATTTGCACCTTCACCCTGAGCAATATCAATGGATAAAAGTTTAGTCTCTAATTATCATACTCAACTTTGATTTCAATATTGACTTATGGTTAGTGTTAACTTAAACAGCCTTGTTATATTGATTTATGGTTAGTGTTAAACTTAAACAGCCTTGTTATCTTGATTTATGGTTAGTATTAGCCTTGTTTTGCGGGTAATAAAGTGACGGTGTGATTTTTAAAAACCTGACGCGCGTGGGGCATTCTCACGTAAAAAATCGTACGCCAAATATAAAAATTTGAGGCTTTTCTACGAGAAAAAAAAACCATGTAAAAATGATCGATTTTTTTTTATAAAAAAGATTAATTTTATAATACAATCGTTATGAATATAATAATATACGCATAAAATATATTAGAAGACGTACAAAACGTAAAAAAAAAGCTTAACGCTGCAATTTTTGAACTCAAAATTTAGGAATATCCTCGGATGCCACTATCACTCGAGGCTCGGGTTGACAAATAATTGAAATTTCACTGAATTGCAATTATACAGGCCGTGACTTTGAAGCAATCCACGCATACACGATAGCTTGAAGCAGGCCACGTAGCTCATCTTCGCTGCGTCACATTATTTATTATACTTGAAAAAGAAAGGATCGTAATGGGACTCGTGACTGTGTACTTTCCCTCTTCCTCTGACCACCACCTCAACCTTCCACCTCTCCACCACCGCCGCCTCCTCCCATGACTGCCGCCACCATTAATATTCTTACATTCCTCGTCATCCGAAATGTATCTTATCACCAACTTGAACTCCACCTTCTCCCCATCTCTTCCACTAAACCACATCCTCTCCGGCTCCACCTCTACCACATAACCCTTCGGCGCAGTCACCTCCGCCCTGTACCAACGGCCCGCTCCACTGCCGTCTACCCTCTTCATCCTTCGCGAGAACACCACCTCTCCCTTCATCGCCGCCTCCTCCTCCGTCACCGCAAAGCCCGGGTAGTTGAACCCCCACACTCCCATTGCGGCACTTCTCGACGCCTCGCACTGAGCTCTTTTTGCTCCGGTTATTATGCGGATGGATTTCGCCGTGTAATTTAGCCCGCATAGAAGTTCTATGTAATCGTTCAAACCCAAATCGTAGACGAGCCCCGGCGCCATCGCCCTCTCCGGGCAGAGGTGCCCTGCTCCCATCGCTAGCGGCCCTCCTTCCCCGGCCTCATCGCCCACCGAAGACCTCGTCGCGGTTGTCATGAGAGCTGACCGGATCTCCCCGGGGCTCCACTCCGGATGGACGGCGCGCACGAGCGCCGCCACCCCGGAAACGTGCGGGCACGCCATGGATGTTCCCGACATCAAGCTAAATTCTGGCCGTCGATTGTCCGCGCGCCAACCGGATGGGCCGATCGCACCCGTCCACGCACCGAGGATGTCCACCCCCGGCGCAAGTATGTCTGGCTTCAGCACCCACGGCACCGCCGGATTTGGCCCTCGAGCGGAGAAGGATGCCACCACCGGAGCACTGCCGGGGAGCACCACCGTCCCCTTCGAGTAGATCACAAGCGTCGGATTTCGAGTCGTCTTGATGTACGCATCAATGGTCGCGGCTGCTCGTGATCCTACGGCTACTGTCGGTATCAGGTGCGGCTCCGCGAGTATGCCTTCGGGATCGAACTCGCCGTGGTAGACAACCATGCCAACCGCGCCTGCGCGTTTCAGGGCGGCCCCGATCTCAATTCTGGACACGCGTCGGTTCGACTCCCAGAACACGATACTGCCGTTGATCCGCTGGGAGTTTAGGTTGCGCACCGCGCTGATTTTTCCGGCGGAGAGTAGGGGTGTCGGATAACGTCGGATAGGTCGCCGTGGTCGTGTCGAGATCGACGTGCCGGGAACGTACGCGCCGTTGCCGAGTCGGACCACGGACGGGAACTCTCTGTCGATGGTCCCGGCGCCAACGGTGGTGATCCATGGCGGAGAATTCGCGACGCTTCCTGGCACGGGACCGCCGTTCCCGGCTGATGCGGCAATGAACACCCCTCTCATCGTGGCGCGAGAGGTGGCGATCGCAAGAGGATCGAGGTGGTAAAATGGAGCCGGCGAGGTTGCTCCAATCGAGAGCGATAACACGTCCACGCCGTCGGAGACCGCCTTCTCGATGGCCGCGACGATGTCGGAGACCATGCACCCCGCCGCCCAACACACCTTGTACACCGCTATCCGAGCCCGCGGCGCTATCCCGCGTGCGACGCCCCTGGCGAAGACGTCGAACCCCGCGCCGGCGACCGGCGCCCCAGCGGCAATGGAGGCAACATGGGTGCCGTGGCCGTCGTAATCCCTAGCCGACTGGAGTTCGCCGTTGGCTCTGGATCCGAACGCGGCCGCATAGCCGGCGGAAAAGGCGCGGGCTCCGACCAACTTGCGGTTGCAGGAGGAGGTATTAAACCTGGCGCTTTCCTCGCACTCTCCCTGCCACCGGCGTGGCGGCGGATCGAGGCCGTGGTCCGAGAAGCTGGGCCGCTCGGGCCAAATCCCGGTGTCGACGAAGCCGATGACGACTGTGGAGCCGCCGCAGGAGAGGGCAGAGAGGCGGGAAACGGGGCGGTCGAGGCCAAGGAACGAGGGGGAACGTGTGGTGAGAGGGCGGACGACGGAGTCAGGTGTGATGGCAACAATGCCGCGGCGTCCGCCAATGGATGTGGCCTCGGAAGCGGTGAGGGAGGCGGAGAAGCCATGGAGAAGGGAGTGGTAATGGTGGAGGAGTTGAGAAGATATAGGGAGGAGAGAGGAGTACCAGTGGACGTGGGAGACGAATGCAGAGGGCTTCAACTTTGGATCCACAAGGAATATGAACGTCTTCTTCTTCGCCTTTTCCTCCGACTCTGCAACTGATAAGAACAGAGTGAAGACGAAGAAGAAGGAGATGAAAGCAAGATGGAGAATCCGAGGCATCATCATGAAAGGGATCTTCCTCCTCCTTCCGCTTCCGTGGAGATTCATATCGCCATCATGCATCAACATTTGCAATCGTTTGGATTTCAACGAAGGAAGTAAGATGTAATCATTGCCCAGGAAAAGGAAGCAGTGATAGGTCAGGGAGAAGACATGATGATTGATATGAGGAAAAAGGAGAGATTGAATGGGAAGGTTCAAAGTAGTCAAAAGAGAGCTGTCAGGGACAGGGGAGCGGAGGGCCTGCGTGCAGATGCAAGTGCACCAGTGCATCCATCCGAGTTTCACATCGCATCGCCTGTATCAGGTGGTGGCCAGTGTGTATCTGCATGCCATGCATGAATTATGAGGAGAAGGCCTCAACGTCAAAATATTAATCATAACACCTTATACTTCCATCAGTGTGCTTCCAACCGGCATGTTTTAATTGGATCTCATCAGAGTGACTAGATTTGGATCCAATTTAATTATTTTTTGACCAAGTTGGTTGGCTTTAACAATAAAAAGAAAGACGGAGTTGTCCGTGGTACCATTCTAGCTTTAAAGGTGATTCAATCCACCTAAAAAGTATCCAAATGCATGTGATATGTGGTTCTCTCACCGGTTAGGGCTGAGCATCGGATGGATTGGATTCAATTCGATTCGATTGAATATTAATTTGAAAATTTCAAAAAAAAAAATCCGACATGACCTGATTTTTTAATCCGAGCTCGACCCGAATAATTCAAAAAAAATTGAGCCCCGATCCATTTAATTCGAAATATATCATTCATTCACTATCATTCAAAGTTTTAACTCCAGAATTTAACATACATAAATAAAATAAAAATTACATGTATCATTACCACATAAATAAAAGTCTAAAATTACCACGTAACAACAACTTTCATTCCTAAATCTAAAATCTTAGCTTGGTAATAAACTAATAATTCTATATCAATTATCAACCACATATCCTAATTAAAAATCTCAAATAGACAAATACATATCAACAAATCCTAATCAAAAAATTAATCCACAAATTAATCAAAAAATAAATCAACTAATATCAACAAATTCCTAATATCATATTAATCCAACATATTCACAAATTATTAACAAATTATTCAACAATTAATTAAATACATATCCGAAATTTCTAATCAAATATCAACAAATTAATCCACAAATTAATCAACAAATTAATCAAAAAATTAATCAACAAAACAACAAATCGTAATATTATTACATGTAGAGTGTAGACTGTCGGGGACAACCGGACGCCCGGACAGACGTCGGGCAGACGCTGAGGAATGAGGGGAGGATCGCCGCCTCGCCGGGCAATCGGGGACGGGCGTCGGGCAGCATCGTCGGAGAGGAGGAGGTGATTGGCGAGTAACGACTGTCGACTGCTGACTGCGGAGAGGAGGCGAGGAAGACGCCGGATGCGAGCTCGATGTCGTCGTCGGAGGATGCAGGCGTCGGCGACTTGTCGACGGGATAGGGAGTCGGCCAGTCGGGAGTCGGGAAGGGGTTAGGGCAGAGAAGTGGGGGGCGGGTGGGGCGGGCGAGTTAAACATTGTAAAATTTAAGTTAAAATATAAAAAATTGGGACGGGTTGGCTTAAACAGGGTTTTCATCCGAACCCGACCCGACCCGAAAAAATATATGAAATTTTATAAAATGCAATCCGACCCGACCCGTTATACCTGAATAATCTGATCCGAATTGAATTTTCGGGTCAAATTTTTCGGGTTGAATCGGATTTTGCTATCCCCTACTCATAGTGCATCAGAAGCATATGAAAATTTTGAATGAATATTTTTGTTGTACAAGTGTGGTCATTGACATTTAGAAATGTAATAAATTTTTAATAAAAAAAAAGAAAAAGAAAAGAACTCCATAAAAACTTGGGACAAAGAAATCCATAGCAGAACAACTTGGAGAGAGAATCTTTATGGCCAATGGAGTAAAATTTTGTTGTGTATATATAGCCTCATTCAGTGACGCATTTGGCAATATCTTGGGAGCATTATGTAACTTTTGGTATCTAATAAAGTAAATCTACAATGAAAACGACAGCTAATCTTCTTGACCATAGGAGAATGTACTGGTTCGTGAAAGGCATGGCCAGAGCAATCATATAATAGCACCAAGAAATGGACATCCTGAAACAGTGTCATGAACATGGGAACGAAACGTAAAGAGTAAAGACATGCAGATGGGAAAGATATAAAGGACGTGTAAAGATAGAAAGAAATAACAAGAAGAAACAATATACTCTGTTCTCCTCTCTATTCCTCTCAACTTATCTTCGGTCTACTTTTCTATCTTTTGCAATTTAGATCTAGACAATAGGGGCGGTAGAAATGAACACGGTACGACAACATGACACGAGCACGGCACAATAATTGTGGGCCGGGCCGAAAAATTCAACCTAATAAACTTATTGGGTCGAGCAAGTCCAGCATGATAACATCGCGGGCCGACGTGGACCGGCTTTTATCGTGCCGGATTGACTCGTTTGGCTCATTTGACCCGCTAAGTGTTAAAAAAAATATTAATTTTTAGTATGCTTTAGTGCTTGTTTAGTGCTTCAAAATTGCAACTAAAGTTAATCCATAGAGCTTTATATGTGAAATGTCATATTTTGTGCTTATTTAGTTTTCCAAATATTTTAAATTAATTTTTTACAAGCTTTTAGCAAGTTTTTAACTGATAAACGAGCTCGCAGGTTGTGCCGGACAGCCTGTAAAATATTGCAGGTCGTGTTGGGCCGAGAATTTCCGGCCCACGGAGTTAGCCGGCTAGACCGTTTTGCCACCTCTACTAGACAAGGCCTCTTGGCGAAATTTGATTCGCCCGATCGTCGACCAACAGAATATAGAATGTTGTCAAGTTTCCCTTCCATGGGATTCCATCGACGACAAACGTTGTTAGGTAATCATATTCCCGACATTGGTGATTTCATTGAGATCCCCCGGCCTTTCCAATAGAGTTCTGTGATCAAATCGACAATCACCACAAGCACCATGGAGACTCGGTCGTATGCTTTAGCCAAGTCAGTAAAACTTCTACAAGAGACTAACGTTCGACACGAGCAGTTGCTGGGCACGATTGAGACTAACCTGGAGAACCAGCAGCAAGCCATGGAGGCTCAACATAATTTGATGCAGACTGTCTCAGCTCGTCACAGATCACCCTTCCGAATACTCATATGGTTTAGATGGCTAAAATTGGGAGGGGGGGCGGGGGGGACCATGGCATCAGCGAATCGGGGTGAGCGGAGACTAGGGAGGAAGATGACTTTCCCTTCCCGCCGAAACCTCCTCAAGTGGAGCTGCCTATTTTTAACGAATCTAATGCTGAGGATTGGATCGCGTCTACTGAAGATTTTTTCGAGTTTTATTCAACTAAGGACCAACATCGGGTAATGATGGCATCATTTTGAATGGAAGTATTAGCCAAAAGATGATTTCGATGGATGCAACAACGGAAACAATTAGCTGGATGGAATTATTTAGTAGAAGCAATCTGACATCGATTTGAACCTACCGATCTAGAGCCACCTGTGGGAAGCTAACCAAACTAGTACAAATATCATCAATGAGGAATATGAAGGGCGATTTGAAGAGTTGGCTCTTCGGTCGACAACCAACCTTCGTGAATCCTTTATGGTCAATTGCTTTATATATATCAAATTGCAGAGCAACATCAAATCGGAAGTGTTGGCACAACAACCCAATTTGATGCATGAGACGGTAATAATGGCTAAACACTGCGAGGCCAAGATCAATGCATCAAGAAGACTGGCCCAATAGTTATTTGTAACTAGGGGGACACCCTTGCTACCAACTTCGACACAGGGAAGTGTATGCCTCAATGGCTTCGGGACATAATGGGAGGTCATCGACGACATCCTCTTTTCTGCCCCGATTGACACCGTCGGCAACCACACCCAACTAAAGGTCCACACCCAGGAAACTCACCTCGGCATAGGCACGGAAACAGCGTGAACAAGACTTATGCTATTATTGTGATGAAAATATTCATGGGGACATAAATGTAAGGCACCACAACTCTTCATGCTAGATGACGGTCCAGTACAACAAGAGGTGGGAGAAGAATTAGAAAGCCAACTTGAGTCACCTGAAGCTGAGCTATCCGTGCCAACCTTGATATCATTCAATGCCATGTCGGGATGCTTCTCTCCCATGACACTAGGTTTCCAAGGGAAAATAAGGGGCAGAGGGGTACAAGTACTATTGGATGGCGGAAGTATGCATAAGTTCATTCAAACTCACATCGCCAAGTACTTCAGTCTTCTTGTCGAACCCGCTCCAACCCTTGGTGTAATGGTAGGCAATGGTGCAAAAATTCAAAGTGAAGGAGTCATCAGGAATTTGGAAATCATTATCCAAGGGACTCCAATCATCACTGACTTTTATGTTTTGCCCATTTAAGGATCAGAAGCCGTTTTGAGAGTAGCGTAGATGGCCACACTTGGACCAATGTAGATGGACTTGTTAAAGAAGGAGGCCTTTAAGTGGACAAAAGAAGCTCAGATAGAATTCGAACACCTCAAAGAGACCCTAAGTGAAGCACCTGTACTAGCCTTGCCTGATTTCTGTATGAAGTTTGAGCTAGAGACAAACACTTCCGGCATTGGCGTGGGGGGCAGTATTGACACATGAGAAGAGATTGGTGGCTTATTTTAGCCAAAATCTTTCACCTTGAATGCAGGCTACTCAAACGTACCAACGTGAGATGCAAGGCATCGCTCAAGTGGTGAAGAAATGGCGACAATATCTACTTGGCAGAAGATTTCTCATCATCACCGACCAATGCTCACTGCAGGAGTTAACAACCCAAGTGATTCAAACTCCGGTCGAAACATCAGAAATGGCTAGTGAAGCTCATGGAGTATGACTTCGACATTCAATATCAATCAAGGAAATTGAATAAAGTGGCTGACGCACTCTCCAAGGAACCTATGTATGCAGTATTGGCAGTGTCCCAACCCATATTTGGTATTATGGAGGAAATCATGAGACTAAACCGGGAATGTGGGGAGTTGCTCGACATGCATAGATTAATCGGTGACTTACAAGAGGAAGGTTATGAGGTTTGAGATGACATACTCTTGTTTAGAAACAAGATAGTTGTACTAGATGATATAACACTCAAATATATCACGTTAAGGGAATTTCATAGCTCATTAGCAAGGGGACACGCAGGAATTAGTTGCACTTAACATCGACTAGCGGCAAGCTTCTACTGGAAGGCAATGCGGGACGACATAGAGAAATTTGTGACAAACATCTGTCAAGTATGCCAAAGGATGAAACTCGAACAGATGTCACCAATCGGGTTATTGACTTATTGCAGCCGCTACCCATATCAGACGAGGTATTTGAAGATATTTCCATGAATTTCATCACCGATCTACCACCTTCCAATGGAAAGACACAATAATGGTGGTCGTGGATCGATTAACTAATATGGGCATTTCTTCTCACTACCTAAGCATTATTCGACAAAAATGGTGGCTGACGTATTCCTTCGTTGAATCATCAAACTCCACGACCTCCCATGATTAAGCAACCGCGTCAGCAATTTTGTCAACAAACTATGGAGGGAATTATGTCGATTGCAAGGTACATAGTTGAGCTTTAGTCCATCTTATCACCCACAAACCGATGGTCAAACGGAGGCCCTGAATCGGTGCCTGAAAATATACTTAAGAAGCTTTCCATCAAAAGAACCATCGAGGTGGGATCACTTCCTAACCAAGGCAGAATATATATTGGTATAACACGACACACCAGTCATTAGCAGGGATGACACCGTTCAAGGCACCGTATGATTATGGAATGCGTGAGAAAGAGGCCACAATGCTTTAATGATTATGGAATGTAAAGACATGCAGATAGGAGAGATATAAAGGACATGTAAAGATCCAAAAGAAATAATAAAAAGAAACAACATACTCTGTTCTCCTCGTGTTTCCTCTCAACTTGTCTTATACATTTCTCTCTTCCCCAATCTAGATTTAGACGAGGCATCTTGGCGAAATTTGATGTCAGTCGACGAAATACAAAACGCAGTCGAGTTTCCCCTCCATGGGATTCCATCGACGACAAACGCCGTCAGGTAATCCTATTCCTGACAAACAGTCACAAGATTAGTAGTCAATCATGAATATGTTGGATGAGCTAGAAGGGTAGAAATTCGGACAATTTTTATAAAACCTAACAAACAACTTCGACCTAGATTTCTACATAAAATATACATTAAAGAATTCTTGTATATCTACATAGATAGATAGACGTTGTACAAAAAGGTTAATCCAAGTATAAAACATATAGAGGACGATTAACTAATACATCAACGAAACAAGTGATTCTGGAGTCTGGACCAGTTCAGCTTTCTAAGACGTGTCAGTCATACTCACCTGCTATGCATACCAAAAAGGCTCCCATATTTCTCACAGTAGGTTGGTTATTCAAATGTAAAATGACCTTTGGTTACTTTTTACATCTAGAAAGTAAATTTAAGCATACAAATTGAAAGAAAAGGTTATTTGACTCATCATTTGCATACCAGATAACACCATATATAACCCTCTGTAGATCAGAGAACATCAATGTAGTCAACAAGATGAGGAAGTAGACAGCTAACTATGATATTATACATGAGTTGTTACATGGGGATTGTAATATCCAACAAGAATAACCAATTCCCAAAACTTACTATCTGCATATCTCTACTAGTCCATATTCAGTATCATTTAATCATCATGATGGATCTTAATTATGTTAGTCTTCTAGCTCAACAAGCTGAGCTGCTCTTCTCTCAGCTGCTTTCTTCCTGACAAATATCCCCCATCTCATTGCTGCCTTAATCTTGAGCCAACCAACAACAGCTTTGCCAGATGTACTACTCCGGTGATCATCAAAGTTGAAGGCAGGGAATGGAGAAGGTATGTATGATGAGAAGTCATATCCATCGTCATAGAGACTAACACGGAGCAACTGTTGCATGTCCTCATTCTCAAGAATTTCATGGCTTCTCAAGCGAATCTCTTCCTCTAAGAAGAAATCATTAGTATTGCGGGTATCATGGCAAGACCAGTCATCGTATGCCGCTGGCTCTGGATGTTCCACTGATTGATCAAATGACTGAAATTTCATACTGGGCTGCCACATTGGTGTTAGTCCTAATTGTGTGCTGTCATTTCTTGAGAGTCCTGCCTGGTATGTGGAGGCAGATAAATTATTTTGAGGAACATATGAAGGGCTTTCAGTTGGCATGTGGGCTTTGGAATCTGCATTTTGAGGAAGGTTGCTGTATCCAATAGCCTGGTTGCCATCATATCCAGCAGATATGGCACCTCCTGAAAGAAAAGAAAGACAGCCAAGACTCTGAGAAGTCAATTTCCAGTAGTCACGTGAGTCAATTACAATGGTATCGCAGGCAAGAAACGAGTGCCCATACCCAACCGGTCTTAACTAGATGTGGACTAATTTTTAATATACTTTCTGAATTGCACTGATGGGTATGGACTCTGATAAATCAGCAGTTGGTTAAATCTTGGTCACAGTCAGCAGACCATTATGATATACAATACAAGTTGCAAAAGGCAGCTATATTTTCTGTCCAATAATGAAGAGACAATTGTTCTTAGTGAATAAGTTTAAGGTGACCAATGTGTAGTAGTTACTAATTATGACATGAATTACTTAATTACCTCATTACTTCCCGAATATATAGAAATTATGGATATTAAGTGCCATAAACAGAGATAAACTCTATCAAACTGTTCTTGCATATAACTCCAACTAATAATTAACTAACTATTCCGATCAAACTTTGTCCAAATTTATTGTCTGAGAAAATAACAATTTACATGAAAAGTATAACTACTATGAGAGTTCCTCACCTTCAGCTGCATTTAGCATCTCTAGTGAATGTTGATGCAAAGGAACTGAAGATTGCGAGTGCATTTGGGAGGTGTGCTGATCATATGTAGGATAATTGGATGGAGCCAATAGTGATTCTTTCTCCAGATCAGCTGCTTTCTTGTTTTTTTTATAGTTCAAAAGCGCACTATCATCATATTCTATGACATATTTCCAATTGTTGTAAGCCTTCTTTACCAAAGCATCAGCAAAATCCTGCAATTAATGTAAAATGAAAACTGCATCATTCTCTCATCCAATATTGTTTATGGTTTATAAAAGTTTCACCCCTGGTCCTCATTTATTTGGTATCAAAGTCTAGCACACATTTGACAGGGAAGATAAATATGTAAAGTTCACATCCAATAGACGGCAGTCTGACATAATGACCAACTAACTATGGAGATACTTTTATATGCAGAAGCAAAATATCAATTGCAGTACTTTAGTGTTTGTAAACAGTAGTTGATCATACACGAAAATTGAATCTATTGGTCAGTTCTAAAACAATCAGAGAACTACGCAACCAACTTAAAATAGTAACAATTTGTAACAATCAATAATTTGAAATCTTTGTGAAGTAATCATTTTTAATTAAATAGTAAAAAATAAGTGATTTACGATGGTAAAAAGGTTAGCTTTAACTCTTAGTTATCAATAGGATTTTCTTCTTCCCACAATATAATTGCATCATTGCATGAACCACACATCATTATAGAGAGAAACAGCATAATTTCATCATATTAGTAGTAGTAACTATGACTAATAGCTGGAATATCACAATAGCATGCCATAAAATAACAGTGGAAAATTGCAGATACTACTCACCTTCTGACTGTCACTAAGGCTTTCTGCTGAACAAAACTGCCCACCAGCAATTAGGCCACAAAACTCGTAAATGTCATTGAAAATAGCACCAGTATTTCTGGTTTCATCGGGATAGTATACATAATACTTGTCTCTTAACGCACAAGTCTTTGCATGCTCCACAAGGCTATCCCACATCTTATTTGACATGCCGCCTCCAAGGATCTATAGTAATAAAAAATCCATCAGACATAGAGTAGGATATAAAGAATCACTTAAAAAATCATGCATTGTATCTTACATTACGCAATCTCTGGGGATCCCTAACAAAAGACTTGAGAAAATCTTCAACAGTCTTGATTCCATGTTGATACAACTTCTTGTGAAATGACCCATCTTTACCAATTTTTTCCAATCTCCAAACTTCATCCTTTAAGGCAGGTGGATAGTGTTTTTTGTATACTAGGATAGCATTAGAGGAGAAAAACTATGAGAATCTATATTAATATAAAACAAAAAAATGAAATTTGATTTTAGACCTACATTCTCCTCTGTGATCCTTAACCATAAAAGCCTCTGTCTTTGCTTCACGTATACGAATTCCCTCACAGTAACCTGCGGCAATCTTCAGGCCAAGCCTAAATTTTCTACTTCTGATCCAACTAGAATTATCAGTAAAAGTAATTTCGCCAAGGGTACCAATTCCATCTTTCAGAGAAACCTGCAACTCCCCTGTTAGAAGGGGTCTCTTTCCTTCACGCTCTTTAACTATGTGACTCTCAAAATCCTCTTCTGTCCAATTTTCATCATCTTCAGTATTAAAATCACCCTCAAGTACTAAAACATCTAGCTTTGCAGATGCTTCAGGTCCAGAGCTTACAACTTGACCAGAGTTTGCATCAATTAACACAACAAGAATGGAAGCTCCATGTTCCCCTTCAACTTTTCCACCAGTGAAAAGAGGAAGTGATAGCATTGTTCTGAAGCGTAGGTGCAGATTTCTTCCATCAGGCTCTTCAATTCTTTTTGGTGAAACCCTTAATTTTCAATAAGTAGAAACCATTATTTGAAATATAAAAATTTTGATTGCATCAAAAGAGTACTGAATATTACTATTAGCTAATAACATGAATTTTCCAAATATGGTAATATAAGATGAAGCTTGTAAAGTATATTCCATTTCGAAAATAGCACATCATGACTCAAAAATGGAAGGAAAAGGGATGCTAGTAGAATGTAAATCAAATGGAGTCTCTACAATAATTATATGGTGATATCTAAATGATGTAATGACTTTGCACCTCCACCAATCCTAGAAGAAGCATGCATTTTACAAAACATAATGGTCAACTTCTAATCTTAATTGAAACAGTAAGATGATAGCTAGTTGCAGCTCGCAAAGGGTCAATTTGTTAGTGAAGTAAATGAAGCAATAATATTATACCTTCCACCACTAATCCTAGCAGGACCCAGATTAGATAAAGCTCGTTCAATTTCTTCGCTGACCTGTTTAACCACATGGCACAATCAGATTATTGGTGAATGAAGAAAGGTGGGAGGTGGCAAAAGATTCATGCACCTAATTAATGCAGCATACTATATCAGAAACAACAAAACCAAGAAAAAGATGCTAACTGTGAGTAGCACAGTTGGTGGCAATATTTTGGATGTTTCCTAGAGATCTAGGGTTCAAACCCTAGTATGGTCACCTATTGTGACTTTCTATCTTTGTTAAAAAAAAAAACCAAGAAAAATGTAAACTGATATTATCAAAAAGGAAGAAACATCCCTCCCATATGTAATGGGTGATAGTGAACAGAATTGCCCATTAGCCCAAAATAAATTGGCACAAAATCAGTCTAGCATTGTAATTCTTGAAGAATAACATCCCATTGAAAAGATATGAACTACAACAGAATCTAAAAATAAAGGTTAAGGCTACTAAAATGAGATTGGAAAATTGTGAACTTCATTTCTTAGAAATCCAAGTACCTATGTTTCAGGAAAACCTCTCATGGTAACAAGCTAGTAATTTAGAACAACCGACATAAGATGTTTTACATTGTATGGTTGCAAGTAATCTGCTGCACAATAATACATCTGTCTTACCACTCTACGAAGGATGGGCTCCAATGATGAACAGATTTTCTGTAGGCTATCTACTTTCAATGCTTCAACAATCACACTGCATAAGAATTAGATATTTGATAAAATATACAAACTGAGAGAAGAGAACAATCCTTGAAAATACTGAATTAGAGCTATTAACATCGTTGGAATATAAAAAATCAATAACCAAATCTCAAACTATAAATGTTTCCCATAGGACATATATATGCAATGGCATTCATCAAAGGGTAGAACCGGGCACTCAAGCATTAGAAGTGTAAAAATACAGAAGAAGCATCTTAAAAAAGCAATTTTCATATTCCAGTCATTTTTCCTAGATGTCTCACCTTGAAATACTTCATTTCTTCAACATTGGAAATTAGTTCAATGGATTGCTTTGAAAATATTCTAGAGTTCAATATACTTTCCATTGTGAACAATTTATCCAACTCTAATACAGAATTCAATGATATAACAAAGTAAATGGAAAATAAGTTTACCTTATCACTTGAAATTTTCATTCTATTCTAGAAAAAATGAAAATGCATGTCATAGAGACAAAATAGTACAGCACCGTCGTGTAGAAGCAATGAGTATGTTAGAATCTTTTCAGTTCTTAATAGTTGCGCTTAAAGGATCATATATTCTAGTTATGGATGTTTTCCTCCAGTAAACATCTGTGATGCATATACCATTACTTGGATTTCCAGGTGTTATTGCTGAAAATTTCATACTGACAAAAGCATTCTAGAATCTAGAGAAGATCCCGGATGATTATTTCATACTAACAGCTTTCCTGGTATTATTATAGGTTTTTATACTAAAAATTCATACTATATAGATTTATCAAATACTTCTTCTGGGAAGATTCAGTTTATGCAGCTTCGTGGGATTAAACTCGTATGGCTTTAGAAGGCAAGAAGTTATGCTCTCTCCCTGTCACTTGATTTGTCTCTATGTAAGATAGATTGAACTACTCAAAAGATTCAAAACTTTAAAATAAATCAAGTAAAACTTAAGCTTTAACTAGAATTCAACATACCCAAATATTAAAAAGAATTCCAAAGCAGCAATAAAGAGCCTAACTTTCTCTGGGAAAGTAAAATAAATTAGACTAATTTTCCTTTTTCAGTTCAAATTGTAAAATCGTTACCTCGCGAGGGCGGGAACCTTCGGCCTCTTCGGCTCTGGTGGCGAGTCGTCCCTGTCACTTGCATCCAACGCTCGCTTCTCATTCAGCATCGACCCCTGCCTCTCCTTCTCGTGCATCCCCGGCCACTGCAATGCGCGACTGGAAATTTAGATCTCTAAGATCAGCATAAAATCCACAACAAAATCCGGATTTCCGTGAGGAGCTAAATAGAGCTATAAGCTTCGCCAATGGAGGCACAAAAGAATGCATGTCTTCCGGCGAATGATCGTGGAAACTGCGGAGGATGTAAATAAGGAATTCAGAACTAGGACGAACCTTCGCTCTTGCTTCCGACGAGCTCAACCTATCCCGAGTTCGAGGAAGACGGAGGAGGGATTTGGCCGATGCGGCGGCTGCAATTGGTGGGAGTGGTGCTCTTGTTCGTGTGTCTAGTTTTATCCGCGTGCCGCTTTTACGCCACGACTTTTTTATCTTCATGCACCCGAGGAAAATACACCCAGATGATCCATACCGTCGATCTCGTGGCTGTTTCTCAGATTGTGGTGTGATATGTGGTGGGTTTTCTCGAGGGACTGCAAATGCACTAGTGCTTTTTCTTTTTTCTAATATAAAATGGATGGTTAAATGTGGTGCACGTGCAGCCAACATTTAATTTACTGAATGCTGAATGCTGTAGCCCACCAAACCGCTCATCTTGTGGAGTCGGATTATGTTTAAAGTTTAAAAGATGAGGGCCGGCAGAGCAAAACTTAAAATAGTCGTCATATATTAAATACTTCACAAGGCGTACGCATTAATCCACCTGCCCAGTAATTGGACGAAGTATTGGGTCGCACTCGGACGTAAAAGGCGAGTGAGTGTAACCGCGGATAGAACCAATGCTCGTACAGATAACTAAAAAAATAAAATATCCCGTTGCTACGGATAACAACCCTACCCGATTCTACATCGAGGGTTCCACCTTTTTGACGATGCCCCACCAGTAGTTTCCATGCAAATTCCAGCGCGATTTCTTGGAAGGAGACGTGTCATTGAGGAATAGCGCGAGTAATTTATTACTCTCTGGTGCACGTGGCTTTTTATTTGTGGTTCCTCTGGCATCAAAGATATTTGTTATCGCTTTCACGTCTCAAAGTTTTGGAAGCAGGTGGAGACGTGGAGTACATGAAGACGTCACGGAAGAGCATTGTCCAGAGTAATAAATTGCTGACGTCATAACGCCCCTAAATGATGATGACACCAAATTGCATGGTCTGCGGCTCACCTTCCTCTATTTAGGGTTAATAATTTAGGAGTAATTTGAAGAAATGAAAGCCCGTGTAGTTAGGCTTAAATAAAAAGAAAAGTAAAGAAATTTTCTTGGAAAATTCTCTATCAAACTATAATCCATTGTCAATAATCTCTTCAATTTTGATTAAGCCTAACAGAATCATCCATCTCCGTTCTCAAAATAAATTATGGACGGCTATTTGAGTAGGATCGAGTCAGAGTATCCAACTATCACAATCAAAAGATTAGTTTAAATATAAATAAATCAAGTTTTATTTCAACTTTGATTAATTTTTTTTTTAAAAATTGATTGATTCTCTTACGACCCGCTTGATGAGATAACTAACTCATCAATTTCATAAGCCAACCTATTGGCCCAATTAAAATACTTAAGCTGAAGTTGATGGTAGCACACCCATCAAGCCTTATAAGTCAATACTACATCCAACATACTTTCGATGTGGGATTAAACCGGGGTATTACAGATTCACTACACTGACGGTTAAAATTTGACGCTAAATAATGGCATTGGAATGCAAAGGAGAAGGAAAAAATAATGTTTACATACCGATGTCTCACCCATGCATCAGTATGTAAAAATTTCGTGACACCTAGGCGCGAGCGTGTTCTTATAAATGTGAGCGGGCGCCTACGCGCACGTGTATTTATTAACGCGCGCATGCGGAGAGGGACAGGGGGAAGGAATCAGACTTTTGATGGGCTAACCCTTTTTTATGCGTCGCTTTACCCTAGAAAGAAAATGAGCTTTGCTGTTCTGGGCGCTGGGCGCTCCCGTGGCTTGCGAGCCACTCCACTTCTTTTCCTCTAAGGAAGATAAACCTACTAGCACAATAGAACAAGACTTGGAGAGACCTTGTCTTTTAGAGAATTGGTACGCTATGAGATTCAGATGAGTTCCAGAGTAGACAAAGATCGAACTCACTCTTGGGCATCCGTCCCCCAAAGCAGGTATCAGTCCAGCAAACAAGGGGTGGACAAGGTACATAAGTCATCAAATCGGCGCAGCCCCGTTATGCAAGCATTTTGATGCTTGCAAAGCGGCGCTATAGGTGCTGGCATTCGTGGGCACACGTGTTTGCGGGCCTGCGTCTGCGACCCGGCTCCCGAGCGCGTAGGCTTGTAGGCCCACGCTTGCCCGGACCCGGTCCCGGCTACCTCTTGGATCAATTTTTTTTTTAAAAAAATTATTATATTAATTTTTAATCTTTATAAATATATTCTCCTTTTAAAAAATTATTATATTAAATTTTTTAACCTTTATAAATATATCTTCCTACTTCTCTTTTTTTTTTCTTTTCTTTCGTTTTTTTTTTCTCTTATCTTCTCCACTCTACTCATTTTTTCTCACTTTTTTCTTTCTCTATAATTTATTGGGAAAATACTTAAATATAGCTTGTACTTTGGCCATTGTTTATGACATGTACTTTCATTTATCTCAATTGTGTATATATACTAAGTCATTTGTTTCAATTATGGCATGTCGTCAAGACTCCATCGGGCGCCTAGTTAACCTAACGACGTGGCATACTAACATGTATTAAAAAATTATTTTTTTAATACATAGCTCCATGTCATCAATGTCAGGTCTTTTAAAAAGTTTTTTTTAATATTTTTCTCATATAAGTCACCTCAGCAACTCAATTTGAAAATTTTAAAACTATTCATATATAACCTGATTCCCTCTACCCCACCGCTCGACAAACTCAAACCCTACCCCACCCCCCGCTCCCAAGTTCTCGGCGACAAAAAACGGTGCAACCATCGGCAATCCTACTTGTTTCTGGCGACATCTCCGGTGTCTTTTATTTGGGAAAGCCCCATTCCATCAATGCCAACAACCATGCATGCGCTAGAAGCAGGTGGTAAGATGCTCTAACCGGGTGCAGAATAGCGTTCTTCCATCCTACAGTGGAAGGTCGCATGCTCCATTACAAGTAAGATCTTTTCCTTAATTCCAATCCACTTTTTTTTTTGGATTATGAATTTTAGGCGTAAAGTTAGGGTTTACAACTTTGGGTTGAATGTTAAATTATTACAACTTTGTTTATAGTTTCAATTGAATGAACATGCTCTTACATAAACAAGGAATGTTAGTTACTATATGTTAAGTTACTATTTGCCATTAGTTCACCGTATGTTAGTATGTTAAGTTACTATATTAGTTTAGTTAGTATGTTAAGTTACTATATTACACTACTAGAAACTTCATCTTCAGCAACGGCTATCAGCGACGGCCGCTCAAGCCGTTGCTATTTGCAACGGCATTCTTACGGCCGCTCGAGCCGTTGCAGAAAACTGTATCTGCAACGGCTTTCTAACGGAAAACCGAGCCGTTGCTGATTATTTTAATTATCAGCAACGGTTTTCGGACGGAAAGGTGAGCCGTTGCTGATATTTTAATTATCAGCAATGGCTTTCTAACGGATAAGTGAGCCGTTGCTGATGATAACTTATCAGCAACGGCGTTCTAACGGGCGAGTGAGCCGTTGCTGATAAGTTTATATAGGGCACGCTCTCGCGCCCGACCCTTCTTCCTCCCGCTGCTGCCGCCGTCGCTCCTGCCGCTGCTGCCGACGCCGACGACGCCGACCGCTGCTTCCGACTTGTTCAGGTATGTCTCCTCCCTGCGGCCGTCTCTTCCCTGCGGCCGGCAGGAATCACCCGACCGAAACCCTATTTCTAGGGTTTCGGCCGGTGGCGGTCGGCCGATGGCCGCCGTCGGACCTTCTGCAGTGGCCGGACAGTGTGTCCAGCCACTGTACGCCGGCGCCGGAGGGTGGACTCCGGCGCCGGAATATATATATATATATATTTTATTGTTTTGAAATTGTTAATTAATTATTTTATAATTGTTAATTAATTGTTTAGATTAATTATTTAATTTGTTAGATTAATTATTACGGTTTAGATTAATTTCGGACGCGTGCCGGAATCGTCCACTTCGGACGCGCGCCGGTATCGTCCAATTCGGACTCGCACCGGAATCGTCCACTTCGGACGCGCGCCGGAATCATCCACTTCGGACGTGCGCCGGTATCGTCCAATTCGGACTCGCGCCGGAATCGTCCACTTCGGACGCGCGCCGAAATCGTACAATTCGGACTCGCGCCGAAATCGTGCAATTCGGACTCGCGCCGGAATCGTCCACTTCGGACGCGCCCCGAAATCGTCCAATATGGACTTGAACTGTCTCGAAACATTTAGAAAATAATCATCCTCCGACGAGTTGATATGTTTCACGTACGCATCGACGATCGGATATGATTTAGCAAAACCTTAGATCCGTTCGGAAATTGTATGTTCGTGTAAAAGAAGTAGATGATCTTTTATACGACGTACAATTCTTGAATTGTCCCTGATTGGACAATTTGGGAATATAGTTATTTGTACTGCACTTACGTTTTTATTTTAACTGTTAACTAATTATTCTAAATTTTGGCAACATCTCTCTTGTTCTCCGATACGCGCCCAGATGATATGCGTATTCGGAGAACTGTAGGGAGATGCTGTCGAAATTTAGAATAATTAGTTAACAGTTAAAATAAAAACGTAAGTGCAGTACGAATAACATAAATCCCGAATGGAATAGGACAATCTCACCTAAAGACATTAACCAAAGAAATTGTCATTGATTGACAGAATCATGTCGGCTGATCGAAGTTGGATGTA
The DNA here is from genome assembly GCA_034359265.1 of Canna indica. NCBI lineage: Eukaryota > Viridiplantae > Streptophyta > Magnoliopsida > Zingiberales > Cannaceae > Canna > Canna indica. The sequence goes on along the minus strand of CP136891.1, from coordinate 65,618,117 downwards.
CCGACGTCTTGATCGTGGAGCTTTAACGAATGAGTTTCGATTAGGCGTAACGTACTTCCTCAATTTCGCCTATTCGAATCGAAATTTCGTTAGCATGGGTGATCAAATCCGATGTCCGTGCCGCATTTGTTCAAATGGACGATTTTTCGATCGGGAGACTGTCACTCTACATCTATATACCAAAGGATTTGCACCAAGATATTTTCTATGAACTTGTCACGGGGAGTCACGCGAAGTCGGGACGTCGAGCAATCCTGTCGTTCAGACATATGGTGAATCTTCCTCTGCTGGTGCTTCTTCATCCAGTCAATGTAGGGGGTCAAATCCCTATAGAACTATGATACTTGATAGTCTTGGGGGTCAATTCCACCTGAATGATAATGTTGATCGGCCAGATCTTCAGACATCAGTCCCACCAGATACTACAGCGGTTGATATCACAGAAGTAGGGGCTGCGGTAGAGATTGAATTACCGAATAAAGAAGCTGCAGAATTTTACGAGATGTTGAAAGCTGCCGATGAACCTTTGTATGAGAATTGTTCTAAATACACTAGGTTTTCAGCAATGACACAGCTCTTAAGCATCAAGGCCGATTGTAATATCAGCGGAGTTGCGTATGATCGGATTGCTGGATTGATTAATGGAATGCTGCCTACTGATAACAAGTTTGAGCCTACTTTTTATAAGACTAAAAAGCTAATGAGAAAATTGGGGCTTGGGTACGAAAAAATACACGCGTGCCAAAATAACTGCATTTTATATTATAAAGAAAATGTGCAGTTGGATAAATGCCCTGTATGTCAACACCCTCGTTACAAGGAGAAGAAATCGGTTCGACAGAAAAATATCCCGTTTAAGGTGCTTCGGTATTTTCCACTAACACCGAGGCTTCAAAGGTTATTCATGTCGGAAAAGACAGCCCCCTACATGAGTTGGCATGCAAGAAGTCGTGATGATACAGTAATGACTCATCCATCTGACAGTGAAGCATGAAAACATTTGGATACATGTTATCCTTCATTTGCTAGGGATACTAGAAATATCAGATTGGGATTGTGCACAGATGGTTTTAATCCGTTTGGACATTCTGCAACTCCTTATTCAGTTTGGCCAGTGCTGCTGACAGTTTATAATTTGCCACCGTCAATGTGCATGAAAGATGAATTTATTTATCTTTCGATGATTATTCCGGGTCCTAAGGGTCCGCGAAAAGAAATTGACATATTTCTCAGACCCTTGATAGATGAATTGAAAACATTATGGACTGAGGGAGCTGTCACTTATGATTGTCATCGGAAGCAAAACTTCAATTTAAAGGCCGCGGTCTTGTGGACAATCAATGATTTCCCGGCGTACGACATGTTGTCGGGTTGGAGCACTCACGGCCGACTCTCTTGTCCGTATTGTATGGAACACTCTAAATCAATCAGTCTTCAGAACGGACGAAAAATCTCATTCTTTGATTGTCATCGTCGATTCCTACCGGTTAATCACCAGTATCGAAGGAATCGTAATAAATTTACTAAGGGTAGAGTCGAAAGAGATGGGCCACCACCGATGTTGTCTGGTGAACAAATGTTAGCACGTGTTTCAGCACTTCCAAATATAGTATTTGGTCGCAATGAAAGAGTGTCAGGTTTTGGCCAAACACACAACTGGGTGAAAAAAAGTATCTTTTGGGAATTGCCCTATTGGAGTTCATTATTGATTCGACATAATTTAGATGTCATGCACATTGAAAAAAATGTGTTTGATAATATTTTCAACACTGTGATGGATATTTCTGGAAAAACTAAAGATAATGTCAAAGCCCGACATGATCTGAAAATACTTTGTAAAAGACCAGAGTTGGAGTTACAAGAGGTCAACGGACGATATCTGAAACCGAAGACCCTATATGTGTTAAATAAACAACAGATCAAAGATGTTTGTCAATGGGTAAAAGAACTCGGATTACCCGATGGATATGCTTCAAACTTATCTCGATGTGTGAACGTCGATGATTGCAAAATATCAGGGATGAAGAGCCATGATTGTCATGTATTCATGCAGAGATTACTTCCGATCGTATTTCGAGATCTTCTACCTGATAATATTTGGGGTCCGTTGACTGAATTAACTATGTTTTTTAGAAGCATCTGTGCAAATGTCCTTCGAGTCGAAGATATGTCAACACTTGAAAATAATATAGTTGAAATCATATGCAAGCTGGAGCAGTTTTTCCCTCCTGCATTTTTTGACTCGATGGAGCATCTACCGATACACTTGGCATACGAGGCACGAGTTGGTGGCCCCGTTCAATATCGTTGGATGTACTTATTTGAAAGATACATGAATCGTCTGAAGAAAAAAGTAAAGAACACCGCAGCTGTTGAAGGATCAATATCTGAATCGTATATCATTCAAGAAATTTCAACATTCTGCTCATTTTACTTTGAATCGACAGTACAGACAAGATTTGATCGTCTTCCACGTAACGACGACGGGGGTGTTCGACATTCAGATGGACGTTTAAATATATTTTGTCACTCTGGTCGTGCTTTTGGTTCTCGTCCATCTCGACACTTAAGCGATGAAGAGTATCATTTGGCACACTTGTATGTATTACTCAATTGTCCAGAGATTGAACAATTCATTGAAATATTTGACATTGAGATGGTGCAAAAATACTCTATTCACAACGATCAAGAATTGGAGAGATTACGGAATCGTGATTTCCCTACTTGGATTCAGACTTACAGCAAAGATCACAGAGCTGAAATAGATGAAAGAATATTTGAGTTTGTTAGTGGACCGTCGCGACTTGTGTTGTGCTATAGCGGATATTTTGTTAACGGGTATAAATTTCACACACTTGAATATTCATCTACAAAAAAGACGATGAATGCTGGGGTCTGCGTGAAAGGGACAACCTATGTTGAATGTGATATGGATTTTTATGGACTGGTGGAAGAAGTGATAGAGTTGCACTACTTCGGCTTGAAATCAGTGATCCTATTTAGATGTCATTGGTTCGATACAACAGAAAGGGGCATGAAAGTTCATCCAAAATACAAACTTGTTGAGGTCAATTACAAATCGAAATTGGCAGCAAATGAGCCTTTTATATTGGCATCACAAGCCGAACAAGTATATTACGCGAAGTATCCGGCTCGAAATAAAGATAGAGCGGATTGGCGTGTAGTCTGTAAGACAAAAGGTAGAGGAAAAATTGATCCGATAGTAGGAGAAAATGATTTTATTAAATATATCTCTACTATTTATACAATAATCTAATTATATGTCTGTTCGACAGATATGTCTGGTCGTGGTTATCGACGCAGGATAGTTTCGGAGTCTCCGATCGGTGAGACTCCAGCACTTACTCATGCTGCTGATCCACCTGTTGCTGATCCTCATTCCGATGATACTGCCGAGGCTAGTACATCCAGACGTAGGCGGCCACGCGGGCCGAACAGGTGGCAGCCTCCACCAGCCACAGAGTCACGTAGATTGATTAGCGTGATTGGGGAGCGGTAATATATCATGAATTATGAATCATTACAAATTCATTATATCATAATATAATATTAAAATTTATTTTTGTTGTGCAGGTTCGAGCAAGAAGAAGTGCCGAGGAGCATTTCTTCTACTATTCGACGATACATGCATGGGGCATGGCCTACGTGGTCTCACGTGCCTAGCGAGCACGTCGACATGTTATGGCGCGAGTTTGAGGCACGTATTATTATTATTTTTTACATGCATGATGATATATTAATATTGGTTCTGATATTATTATTTTGCAGGCTCGCTATACATGGGCCGAGGACCAGAGGCCCTTCATTTACGCTGCCTGGGAGGCTATTTCCCGGGCAAGGTACAATGGGCAGCTGGGGCAGGCTCGGTCCCAAGCAATGGCCCGAGCTGGGACCACTAACATCGCGGAGACTCGGGGATACGACCCCAGTTGGATTACTCCGGATATATGGGACCAGCTCGTGGGGATATGGTCGACGGATCGATGGCAGGAGGTTTCTCGGAATGCGGCTAGAAATCGCATGTCGGGAGGAGCAGCGCGTCACACCGGCGACTCTGTTGCATTTGCAGTGCACGCAAACCGTATGGTAAGTATATCTTTTAATTATATATTTTATTTGTTATTATGTGTACTAATTAATATATTTGTTTTGTAAATGTAGACGACGGTGTCGGATGACGGGACTGTCCAGCGACCCTCCCCGATGGCGGTGTTTGAGCGGACTCACCGTCGAGCACATGGGACGGGGGAGTACATCCACAACCGCGCTGCATACATTATGGTAATTATATATTTGTTTAAATTATTCATTATATATTTATAATTTAAGTTTTATGATAAATATTAAACAAAAAATCAAACTCGAGTAGGAGACCTACAGCCAGACGGTGGTGCAGCGCGGGGGTACCCCCGAGGACTTTGACGCAGCATCGTGGGTCGAGGCCGCAGGTGGCTGGGACCATGGCCGCGTATATGGCTTCGCAGATAGTGGTCATGCGCGAGCCGTACTAGGGCCACTTGGGGCACCGACCCCTCCGGTCGCTGGTGAGCGGCCGTCCACCTCTAGATCCAGTTATGATCATAGTAATAGGATAAGGACACTAGAGGAGACGGTCGCGCGTCAGACTGAGATGATGGAGCGTCAGAGTCAGACGATGGCGAATATAGAAGCTATGCTACGCAACTTGTCAGGTCATCCCGAACCAGTCATCTCTTCGGCATCATCTAATCCATCGTCCTCGAGTCAGTCCACGCCGGTGTACACTCAAGCGCTCCAGACCCCGCCATATAATCCAGACCATCCTCCATCTTGATCGTGAGATTTTTTGTTTGGATATTGAACTTGTTTAACTTATTTTGTTTGGATATTGATACTTCAATTTTGCATTTGAATTGTTTTTATACTATCGTGGATAATTATCAATATAAGTATAATTATTTTGATGTATATATGTTGGTGTGTTTGTGATGTGTGAATGAATGTGTATGAGGTGTTTGTGATGTGTGAATGAATGTGTGTATGAGGGTATGGGTGTGTGAGTTATGTATCAGATAAATGTATCAATGTATCAATGGAAATTTGAAATTTTCAAATTCTTTGGTTGCAGGTATACGTTATCAGCAACGGCTTTCCCACGGGCGTCCGTGGGAAAGCCGTTGCTAAAAGTGTATCGAAAGCCGTTGCTGATGACCTACAGCAACGGCTTAGCGACGGAGTTTTACTAACGGCGTTGCTACGGACTCAGCGACCGTTGCTATTAATGTTATCAGCAACGGCTCCGGGTCTGTTGCAAACCCGTTGTTGATAATAGTTTTAGCGACGGCCCGAGCGGCCGTTGCTGATCCGTTGCGAAGTCATCAGCAACGCGACTTTCTGTCACGGCGCTATTGCAACGGCTCAGCCGTTGCTGATGCGCTTCAGCAACGGCTCAGCAACGGCATCCGCCGTTGCTGATGACCATTTTTCTAGTAGTGTTAGTTCAGTTATATAGTATGTTAAGTTTATATTTCATTACTTTTTCATTTTTGTTTAGTATTGTTTCCATGATGTTTGAATTATAGGTTAATATTAGTAGTTCAGATAGCAATAGTTCCAGCAGTGGTTCAAGTGATGAACAGTCTGTTCATCATGATGAGGAGCTTGTTCATCATGATGTTGATAAGGGTAAGAAAGCAGTGGATAGCAGTTCCAGTAATAGTTACAGTAGTAGTTCCAGCAGTGAATTCCAAGAGTCTGTTCATCATGATAAAGAGCATGTTCATCATGATGTTGATAAGGGTAAGAAAGCAGTAGATAGTAGTTCCAATAATAGTTCCAACAATGAATTCCAGGAGCCTGTTCATCATGATGTTGATAAAGGTAAGAAAGCAGTGGATAGCAGTTTCAATAGTGAATTCCAGGAGCATGTTCATCATGATTCTAGCAGTAGTAGCTCTAGTGGTTATGATAGATTTGAATTTGTGCGAATAAGGAAGACAATGCAAAGTGGGGAGGTAATGCAACCTAAATTTGTTAATGCACCTGAATCTGTTCAAGTACTTGAAACAAATGAGGAGTCATCAAATGATTCAGATTTTATGCCCATGGGTGAAACTGAAGATGAACTAGTGTTAGGTGAGTTTGAAAATACCAATGATGATGAATACATAGAGGCTAGAAACATCAAGAAACAAGTTTGTGACAGTGAACTCTAGCAGCTTCAGTTAACCCCATGAAAGTGATAGCAGTGAACCAAATGAATCAATACCAATGACAGTTGAACTTGGAGCAGACATTCCTCCAAGTAGTTTTAATGAAACATATATTGTCACTATCGATCCATGTTGGAGCTAACAGTACTCAAGCAGGAAGAAGAGTCCATACAATAGAACCTAGTGATGTATGTGCTCATCCTCAAAATGGTAGTGATTATGAAGTTAATGATGATGAAGTAATCACACTCGAAAGTCGAAACTACTAATGCATTCTTGGGTCTTGCTCCTAAAAGAAAAAGACGACATTACAAAGTTTATACTCCAAATTGTAATAAGCAAGATTTCATATTTGAAATTGGAATGCAATTTGAGACCCCTTCACAATTTAAAGATACAATACAGTCTTATGTCTTGCACAATGGGTCAATATTAGATGGTCCCGAAGTTTCAAAGTAAAAATGGAAGCCAAGTGTGTTAAAGATTGTCCATGGAAGATCTATGATAGTTATAAGCAAAATGAAGCAACATTCACTATCAAGACTTACATTGATTAACATAGGTGTTGTAGAAGCATGAGCAATAGACAAACAACTACAGAGTGGTTGGTAAATTACTACATTGATGCATTTAGAAGAAATTCAAATAGGGAAGTCAAGCAAATGGCAATGGATTTTCAATCCAAAATTTTCATCCCCTTGCCTAGAGCTAAATGTGTAATACCCCGGTTTAGTCCCACATCGGGAGTATGTTGGATGTGGTGTTGGCTTATAAGGCTTGATGGGTGTGCTACCATCAACTTCAGCTTAAGCATTTTAATTAGGCCAATAGGTTGGTCTATGAAGTTGATGGGTCAGTTATCCCATTAAGCGGGTTGTAAAAAAATGGTATCAGAGCAAGACCTAGTTCTAGGCATGGTGAGAAAGGGCTGCCCAGGTGAAGGGGTGGAGCTGCTACTAGGCTAGGCCTCACATGCCAACGACTTGGGTGTGATTCTGGGCTATGTGTTAGACTCGAGTTGGGTCTTGACGAGGATGTCAAGACATAAGTGGGGGAGATTGTAATACCCCGATTTAGTCCCACATCGGGAGTATGTTGGATGTGGTGTTGGCTTATAAGGCTTGATGGGTGTGCTACCATCAACTTCAACTTAAGCATTTTAATTAGGCCAATAGGTTGGTCTATGAAGTTGATGGGTCAGTTATCCCATTAAGCGGGTTGTAAAAAAATTTGGTATCAGAGCATAGGATCATTCTTAAGGCAAGTAAGGACTAGGATGTATTAGGATTAGGATGATAAGGTATGAATTTGCATGTAATTTAATCGTGTTACAAGGTTATATGTCTTGTGCTTGTCTCATGATAGTTTGTTTGATGTTGGTATTAGTTGCATTTAAATTGTTGGTTGATGATGATGATATATAATATCATTGATGAATGGTTGTGAAAATTTAGATGAGAATTGGTGTGGATTTAGTTGTATGTATGAAATATAATGGATCGTCGATAGTAAAGGGAGAAGATCTTATTATTTGATTTAATTATGATGATTATCTTAAGTTGATAAATCTAATTGGATGGTGATAGTTTATTGTGAGGTTTTATTGGGATGTTGGTTAGAGATGGAGGGTACTTGTGTATTGCAGAGTTGAGTATGTAGTTGTGATGACGATTGAGGTGCTCGAATTTAGAGGACCAAATTCCTTAAAGGTGGGGAGAATGTTATGACCTGAAAAATTAAGGACCTTGTTGTAAATATTTGTCTTGGAGGGGCCTTTTTGCAAAAAGTGCATAATCCTATTTAATTAGTCCTAATATTCCCTGATCCTCGTTTTGTGTTTGTGGCGGCTGAGTTGGAGTCGAGGGATCAGAGGGGTGGTGAAGACTCCGGTGGAGACCCGGAGTTTGGTGGACCGTTATGGTAGGATTCTTTTCTCCGTTTTTGTTCTTCGTTTAGGATAAAAGTCGTGTCTGGATGAGATCAAGATCAGAGATTCATGTAAATGATTTAGATCTGGATTTTTGGGAATTTTGTTGATATTTTCGGATTTTGTCATTGCTGGACTATTTTGTTCGTCGGAAAAATCTTGATGGCAGCTTGCCGCCGGCCATGGCTGGGCCTACAGCGCCGGCGATGGCGCTGCCCGGCGCGGCAGCACCTTGCTGCGGTGCTGCCAGGCGAGGCAACGGCCAGCCGCGCCAGCAGCGCCAGCTGCGCCGCCGCTGCTCGATGGAGTCGAGGCAGCACTGCCTTGACTGTCGCCGGGTTCCGGCGGCTTGTCTCCGCCCGTCGACGGCGTCACCGTCTCGAGGACCTCTGGTCGCCGGATCTGGTGGCGGCGGCGGCAGGGAGTGAGGGATGGTGGAGATGGGTTGAAACCTAGGTTGAGGGTGAGGGAGAAGATGAAGTTTATAACAGTGATATATTGATGTGATAGTGTTATAATTTAAGTTGATGATATAACAGTGATATATTGATGTTTTAAATATGTAACAAATGGTATCAGAGCAAGACCTAGTCCTAAGCATGGTGAGGGAGCCTATGTGAGAAAGGGCTGCCCAGGTGATGGGGTGGAGCCGCTACTAGGCTAGGCCTCACATGCCGACGACTTGGGTGTGATTCTGGGCTATGTATTAAACTCGAGTTGGGTCTTGACGAGGACGTCAAGACATAAGTGGGGGAGATTATAATACCCCGGTTTAGTCCCACATCGGGAGTATGTTGGATGTGGTGTTGGCTTATAAGGCTTGATGAGTGTACTACTATCAACTTCAGCTTAAGCATTTTATTTGGGCCAATAGGTTGACCTATGAAATTGATGAGTTAGCTATCCTATCAAGCGGGTTGTAACAAAATATTATAGAGTAAGATCAACATTCTTGGAAAGAAGCAGTAGGGTTGCTGACGTGGCTTATAGGAATTTTTTTTTAAAAAAAAACTATTTTAAAGACTTGACATAGATGACATGGAATTGTGTATTAAAAAATAATTTTTTAATACATGTCAGCATGCCACATCGTCGGGTTAACGGAGCGCCCGATGGAGTCTTGACGGTAGACCACAATTGGAACAAACATATTCGTATATATACACAATTGAGACAAATGAAAGTACATGCCACAATTGAGATAAAGACCAAAGTACATGTTATATTTAAGTATTTTTTTAATTTTAAATTGAATTTAAAATTCTTGTAGGAGGCAAAATTGAATTGACTTCAAATCATCGCACTGGCCTCTAATCATAATCCAGTTTGGCACTGTATTTCTCATTTCTAATTGTAAACTCAATGGTCTATGGTAGCTTTTCCCTGGCCTCCATTTCCACATGGACTCACGCGAATCCCAAATGGCTTCTATTGGCTGTAAGTTTGTCCATGTAAAGTAGTTTTCCTAATCCCTAATCTACTCGTATTTTGCCTATTATTGATGAAGTCCAGAAAGCGACAAGTCAAGGACTTTAACCGATAAGGAACAGCTAAAAGTTACATTTTCTCCGATCCCATACCCGACGACTACTTCTTAAGGACAAGGAACTTGTTTTTCTTATATCATGGTCCTCCCTACAAAGCAACAAGCTAGTTGGAAGAGAGAAAGCCTCAAATATATGCCCCTTTTGATTTCCACATCATAGCAACTTTATATTTGTCCACCGAGTAGTACGGCCTAGCACCATTAAATTTAGTGACCCACCAATGAATACCTCTAATGCTTGGTACCGTCCTCCACCTCCTCATGGGTAACATCAATCAAAAACTCTCCATTTGTAACATTAGGGTACATCATATGTAATTGAACAATCTATTAAGTCGAAAAAGATGCAAAAATGGAGGACCAATCGCGACTTTATGGCATTCATAATAACCCCTTGCGACATCAGGCCAACCTGCAAGTCAACATCCTCTTTCAATGCATCAACAACATTCTCGATTCCAAGGCCAGCCAATAGAAGTTGAATTATGGACAACATGCATCGTATCCTAGACAACACCCCTTCAAGGATCATTGCAGGCAAGCAAGGCCCTTTCTCCACCAAAGGATACACAACTGCCACTACTATAAATTAGGTCTTCAGCAACGGCTATCAGCAACGGCCGCTCAAGCCGTTGCTATTTGCAACGGCCTTCTTACGGCCGCTCGAGCCGTTGCAGATATGTTGTATCTGCAACGGCTTTCTAACGGATACGCGAGCCGTTGCTGATGATGTTAATTATCAGCAACGGCTTTCTAACGGACACGCGAGCCGTTGCTGATATTATAATTATCAGCAACGGCTTTCTAACGGACAAGTGAGCCGTCGCTGAAGATAACTTATCAGCAACGGCTTTCTAACGGGCGAGTGAGCCGTTGCTGATAAGTTTATATAGGGCACCAGTCGCGCCAGACCCTTCTTCCTCCCGCTGCTGCCGCCGCCGCTCCTGCTCTCGCCTCTCGCCGCCGCTGCTGCCGACGCCGATGACGCCTCTTCCTCCTCCCGCTGCTGCCGACTTGTTCAGGTATGCCTCGCCGACCGGCCGTCTCTTCCCGTTGCGGCCGGCGGGAATTAGTCCGACCGAAACCCAATTTCTAGGGTTTCGGCCGGCGGCGGTCGGCCGATGGTCGCCGCCGGACCTTGTACAGTGGCTGGACAGTGTGTCCGGCCACTGTACGCCGGCGCCGGAGTCCACCTGACTGCGGCGCCGGAATTTATAAATATATATATAATTTTTTATTATTTTATAATTGTTAATTAATTGTTTTATAATTGTTAATTAATTATTTAGATTAATTGTTTAATTTATTAGATTAATTATTAGGGTTTAGATTAATTTCGGACGCGCACCGGAATCGTCCACTTCGGACGCGCGCCGGTATCGTCCACTTTGGACGCGCGCCGAAATCGTCCACTTCGGACGCGCGCCGAAATCGTCCACTTCGGACGCGCGCCGAAATCGTCCACTTCCTATGTTGAATGTGATATGGATTTTTATGGACTGGTGGAAGAAGTGATAGAGTTGCACTACTTCGGCTTGAAATCAGTGATCCTATTTAGATTTCATTGGTTCGATACAACAGAAAGGGGCATGAAAGTTCATCCAAAATACAAACTTGTTGAGGTTAATTACAAATCGAAATTGGCAGCAAATGAGCCTTTTATATTGGCATCACAAGCCGAACAAGTATATTACGCGAAGTATCCGGCTCGAAATAAAGATAGAGCAGATTGGCGTGTAGTCTGTAAGACAAAAGGTAGAGGAAAAATTGATCCGATAGTAGGAGAAAATGAGCTGATACCTGATATGACACATGGTTTCTATCAAGAAGATGATCCTCCTGCTGTGGATCGTATTATTCCAATACTCGAGGATGCAGACACAACGTCAATTCAATTAGAAGTTGAATATGCTGATGATGACGATCATGAAATTGAGGAAGCTGGAGATGAAGAAGATGAAGAAGAGGAAGAAGAAGAAGAATTCGAAGACTATTATTCAGATGATGAGGAATAATTGTAAAGTATATATTTTATTAAATATATCTCTACTATTTATACAATAATCTGATTATATGTCTGTTCGACAGATATGTCTGGTCGTGGTTATCGACGTAGGAGAGCTTCGGAGTCTCCGATCGGTGAGACTCCAGCGCTTACTCATGCTGCTGATCCTCCTGTTGCTGATCCTCATGAGGATGATACTGCCGAGGCTAGTACATCCAGACGCAGGTGGCCACGCGGGCCGAACAAGTGGCAGCCTCCACCAGCCACAGAGTCACGTAGATTGATTAGCGTGATTGGGGAGCGGTAATATATCATGAATTATGAATCATTACAAATTCATTATATCATAATATAATATTAAAATTTATTTTTGTTGTGCAGGTTCGAGCAAGAAGAAGTGCCGAGGAGCATTTCTTCTACTATTCGACGATACATGCATGGGGCATGGCCTACGTGGTCTCACGTGCCTAGCGAGCACGTCGACATGTTATGGCGCGAGTTTGAGGCACGTATTATTTTTTTTTTTACATGCATGATGATATATTAATATTGGTACTTATATTATTATTTTGCAGGCTCGCTATACATGGGCCGAGGACCAGAGGCCCTTCATTTACGCTGCCTGGGAGGCTATTTCCCGGGCAAGGTACAACGGGCAGCTGGGGCAGGCTCGGTCCCAGGCGATGGCCCGAGCTGGGACCACTAACATCGCGGAGACTCGGGGATACGACCCCGATTGGATTACTCTAGATATATGGGACCAGCTCGTGGGGATATCGTCGACGGATCGATGGCAGGAGGTTTCTCGGAATACGGCTAGAAATTGCATGTCGGGGGGAGCAGCGCGTCACACCAGCGGCTCTGTTGCATTTGTAGTGCACGCGAACCTTATGGTAAGTATATCTTTTAATTATATATTTTATTTGTTACTATATGTACTAATTAATGTATTTGTTTTGTAAATGTAGACGACGGTGTCGGATGACGGGACTGTCCAGCGACCCTCCCCGATGGCGGTGTTTGAGCGGACTCACCGTCGAGCACATGGGACGAGGGAGTACATTGACAACCGCGCTGCATACATTATGATAATTATATATTTGTTTAAATTATTCATTATATATTTATAATTTAAGTTTTATGATAAATATTAAATAAAAAATCAAACTCGAGTAGGAGACCTACAGCCAGACGGTGGTGCAGCGCGGGGGTACCCCCGAGGACTTTGACACAGCATCGTGGGTCGAGGCCGCAGGTGGCTGGGACCATGGCCGCGTATATGGCTTTGCAGATAGTGGTCATGCGCGAGCCGTACTAGGGCCACTTGGGGCACCGACCCCTCCGGTCGCTGGTGAGCGGCCGTCCACCTCTAGATCCAGTTATGATCATAGTAGCAGAATAAGGACTCTAGAGGAGACGGTCGCGCGTCAGACTGAGATGATGGAGCGCCAGAGTCAGATGATGGCGGATATACAATCTATGCTACGCAATATGTCAGGTCATCCCGAAGCAGGCATCTCTTCGGCATCATCTAATCCATCGTCCTCGAGTCAGTCCACGCCGGTGTACACTCAAGCACTCCAGACCCCGCCATATGATCCAGACCATCCTCCATCGTGATCGTGAGATTTTTTGTTTGGATATTGAACTTGTTACTGAGATATTGAACTTGTTTAACTTATTTTGTTTGGATATTGATACTTCAATTTTGCATTTGAATTGTTTTTATACTATCGTGGATAATTATCAATATAAATATAATTGTTTTGATGTATATCTTGGTGTGTTTGTGATGTGTGAATGAATGTGTGTATGAGTGTATGGGTGTGTGAGTTATGTATCAGATAATGTATCAATGTATCAATGGAAATTTAAAATTTAAAATTTTTTCATTACCAGGTTCACATCATCAGCAACGGCTTTCCCACGGCCATCCGTGGGAAAGCCGTTGCTAAAAGTGTATCGAAAGCCGTTGCTGATGACCTACAGCAACGGCTTAGCGACGGGGTTTTACTAACGGCGTTGCTACGGACTCAGCGGCCGTTGCTATTAATGTTATCAGCAACGGCTCCGGGTCTATGGCAAAACCGTTGCTGATAATGTTTTTAGCAACGGCCCGAGCGGCCGTTGCTGATAATGTTTTGAGCGACGGCCCGAGCGGCCGTTGCTGATCCGTTGCTAAGTTATCAGCAACGCGACTTTCTGTCACGGCTCTATTGCAACGGCGCGGCCGTTGCTGATGCTCTTCAGCAACGGCTCAGCAACGGCATCAGCCGTTGCTGATGCTCATTATTCTAGTAGTGTGCACAACACCATTCACAACATTAGTAGTCCCAGAAATATCACTAATGCTTGCAGCTTTACTCACACAATTTGAAGCACCATCAAGAACATCAGAAGCCACAAGCCAATTGCACCCATTGGGCTTGTGCTTCCTTCACCAATTGAAGTTAACGGAGGAAACTCATCAAGAGTCATTTATTTTCCCCTAGCAGACATCTATGCAATTGTAATTAATGGTTTGAGGAAGATGAAAACTATTCATTGAATGTAAGAAACATATGTATTTATACAGTTGTGTCAATATTCTACAGATGTAGTGAAAATAAAACCTAAATGATATGTGAATCAAAAGATGGTGGTAATTAGTTGTTGTAGCTGCACGAAGTGACACGAAGAAATGCTGATGTGGCCATGAAAATGTTGACGTGGTTGCATGAGTAATGTGACTATGTCTTATTCGTCGTAATAGGCCCCCGCAAGAAAGGGAGATTAGTGATGCCTATCTTGGTACGATGACTTAGGAATGTTGAGGTTGGCACAACTTTGGTAAGGGAATATGCGAGTTGTATATAGGCTGGAATATGTTACACCCTCAAAATACAGTTTGTAGTTGCTCTCTTATAAAATGGAAATTAATAGATAGATGCTTCATACGACTATGGTAAGTTGGGTTTTGAGTGACAAAAGTAGCATCATAGTTGTCACAATATATTGTTGGAGACCTGCTTGTAGTGAACTATAGTTCACTGAGCAGATTTAGAATCAATTTGAGTTCTATAGCAGTATTTGCAATCGCCTTATATTCTGTCTCGATCGATGATCTGACCATCATTTTCTATTTTTTTAAGACCAACTTATCAGTGCTCCTCCAAGGAAGACAATATATGCCCTTGTGGAACATCTGTCATCCATATCTCCTCCCCAATCAGAGTTTGAATAGGCAATTAGGCTGAGATCTTTGTCGGGTTCAAGAAGACACTACAAGAAATATGACATTTTCCAGGGGCCAAGACCCCCACTAGAACCCTTCTTGGTTCCCAGTAAATCCTTTTAGTGAGGGCCACCCGGTCCCCAAATGTCCCAATAAAAAACCCCGTCGGCAAATGAATATCCGAAGGTCAACTAGTGACCTTCGAAAAAAATTAGTTATCTCGAGGGCTGAGACTTCTAAGAAATAGTAGTTTTCTCGAGGGCCAAGACCCCAGGAAATTACACCCCCAATGTTGTCAATTCCTTTTAGTTCAATGATTAATACCATCAGATCATTCACTTACTATCAATTCCGAGTTTTTGTTTTACTTTGCAATCAGTCCAAAGTATGATCAAACAGTGTAGGTGAAGTTGCAATTATTAATCAGGAGAATTGAAGTTAACAACAAAAGCCTAGCCTTTATTGGAAAAAAAATTGTAACATAAAATTATACAAATGAGAGGATGAGAGGAAATCCTAAACATTCTATGGAGAAATAAAATAATATTTTCTTTCTCCACTCGAAGTTCCAGCTAGCATCTTATTTCAAACATATGTAGGTATTCTGATCACTATTATAATTTGTGGTCATTTATCAGCATGCTTTGCTTCTTCTGTATTGATTGCCTTACGAAGGTGGCGGGAGTTTCCAATTTTGTGGCAAGGGGCCAACATCATGTATGATCTCTCTATGGCAAGACCAAACAAGTTTGATTGCTTCAGGGATACCAATTCCTACACTCTGGGATCACCAACTGTTTCAAACCTGCAATGTTTTTTGATTATTGGCATGACACTGTCATGTGGTTCTTAGCTTGAAATAAAGCACATACACAATGCTTAAATATCTCAATCACTAGTGGTTCTGCGGAGCTCTTGTGGTCCTCGCCCTAATTTCAGCATATGTTGTCTCATTCATCGTCTTCCCAAGAACTTCTTGCATGGATGCAAGAGACGAATCACCAGCTTCAACTGAGGAATCACATTGAAGCTCTTTAACTGCACTTGGATTTCTTTTCTTGGAAATTTTCTCAATAACTCTTCTGTTGTTTAGCACTTCAGGAGAATTTCTACCTTGTCGATGAATTAAACAGATAAGAAAATGTGCATAATATTCTAACACTAATAAATTTTACCTGCACGAGCAATGGATCATTTGATACCACTACGGATGTCAAATGTGCATGCATCCAACACATCTCTGAGTTGATTGTGCTTGTAGTAAGTAACAACCTGAACAAAAGATATTTATTAGTGAATTTAACTAACATAACATAATGTTGGCTTACTACTATAAATAACATAATGTTCTTAAATATCCCATGCCTATTTCCTTACTTTAAGTACTTTCTACTATGTCTTTCACATAGATATTTTATAAAAAAACATAACTCTATTACATTCTCCTTAATTCTTTGGTTATTTCTTTTTCTATATCTTTTAAATGCACAGAGTAGAGATCAATATCATTAGTTGCCAACCATATTTACCAAAGAATTACAGGTTTAACTAATTAGAACTGTCATGCTCTACTAGCCTTCTAAATACCATTGTTGAATTCTTGTTAGTATTCAGAGAATCAGAGCATTATAAATTGTGGATTACATAGGTCTCTCTTATAAAGAATAGATGATATTTAGTAGCAATTGCATGTAAGTGGAAGAAGTCTGAAGGAAAAATATTTGTTCTTAAACAAGAATTGCACTTACATTACCTTGCTATCAACTTTAAGAATTGGTTTGTTGCCATATATAACGCACCCATTAGTTGCAATACAGGAATCTCCAACGGAAAATTAAAAAGTGTAATTATAGCAACCAGTTGAGATTAATAAAAAATCAGATTTTAATAAAATATATCATCTGAAGCAGTACGTGAAATGAACAAAATAGATATTACAAAATTTAGCGAAAGATCAAAGCAAGTTAATAGCAGTTCTATAACTCCAAAAGGATGCACATTTCCTAAGAGAAAAAACATGGGCATGAATAGTTATAACTTGTAAGATAACTTGAAAGTGCAATATGGTGCTCACATGAATCATATTTCGATGTAATACCATTGACAATCATTATAGAGTATGTTATCAAAATCTATGTTGTAACTTGTAAGACTATAGCTTTACATTGGAAATAACTTGGAAGTGCTAGAACTATAAATTAACAAGGTAATATATTAATGGGTTAGTTATAAAATATATCTCAATTTTTGACGTGTTTCTTTAATCTATCATCACTTTTTAATTTTTCTAATTTAGTACACAACTTTTCGATTTGTTACAAATCTATCCTACCGTCTACCCAGCGTCAATTTTGCCGTCTGAATGTTGACGTGACTAATAATCTCAGTCAGCATTCAGATATGATTTTTTTAACTTATTATTTTCCGGCCCCACCAAACCTAGTCAGCAACCATTTAAGGGTTAGTTACAAAATATATCCCGACTTTTGATGTGTTTCCCTAATCTATCCTCACTTTCTAATTTTTTCAATTTAGTACACCACTTTTCGATTTGTTACAAATATATCCCACCGTCTATCCAACGTCAACTTCGCAATTTTCAACAGAGAGAAAAAATCCATTTCTTCTGTTGAAAATTTTCTTGTCAAAACAAAGCCTACAACGATAAATCATATTTAACAATATCATCACTATTGAAAATTTTTACAATATCATGTGAAATCCTACATTTAATAGTATCATCACTGATGAGAAATTTCTAGGGTTTATACTAACCATACTAGACGGAAGGGGGGAAGGCGAGTGAGTAGGTGAAAATTAATAGAGAGATACTAGAGTCGACATGGATGAAGACAGGGAGAACGAAGAGATGCAGGCGACGTCGGGGATTGATAGAAAGGCGGGCGGCGAGCAGGCGACAAGGTCGGGGAAGAGGCGAGCAGACAATTTTAAAGGTGAATTTTTTTAGCTGTCGTGATCTGCTGATTGGCTTTGGTGGGGCCGAAAAAAAGAGAGTTAAAGTTCGCATCTAAATGTTGACTGTGATTATTAGCCACGTTAGTATTCAGACGCGCGAAGTTGACGTTAGGTAGATGATGGGATAAATTTGTAATAAATCGAAAAGTGGTGTACCGAATTGAAAAAATTAGAAAGTGAGGATAGATTAGAGAAACATATCAAAAGTTGGGATATATTTTGTAATTAACCCTGTTGCTGACTGGGTTTGGTGGGGCCGAAAAAAAAAGTTAAAAAAAATCGTGTCTGAATGCTGCTTGAGATTATTAGCCACGTCAGTAGTGCTACGTCAGCATTCAGTCGGCAAAGTAACGTTGGGTAGACGGTGGGATAGATTTGTTATAAATCGAGGTATACTGAATTAGAAAAATTGGAAAATGGTGATAGATTTAGAAAGCACATCAAAAGTCGGGATATATTTTATAATCAACCATATATTAATAGACCTAATTGCAAAGGACTAGTATTGACAATAAGTTGAGATATTAGTATATTCCAGTAAAATAAGTGTGATGACAAAACATATTTTACACAAATGACATTACAAACATAATTTGCTTTCCTAAATTTTGGACTAACTTTCATAGCCACCTAGTGTTTGAAAAACCTCACTACTAGCACTCTAATTTTAAAATTCATGAATAAAAAGCTCACTTTCGAAATCCAACTTCCTAGTAGTAATTATTTATTAAAAAAAGTATGTAATTGAAATAAGAATATTCATAAAATTATGTGAGGAACACATGCCATGTGGGTCATGTGATCCTCACAGAATTTGTTGCCCAAACAGAATCGGAATACCATATCTGATGCATGAAAATCTAACACTTATTAACTCAAACATGTGGACAAAAAAGCCTTACATGACCATACGGCCATCGATAACCATGGCTTTGCTGCCCAAGAGGGTTGCTAGCTAGGCACTGCAAACGATCGAGCTAGGAAGCACACCTTTCATAAAAAAAAAGTGATTAATAAACCTGATAACATGTGGTGGGTGCCAATTACATCCCTGTTAAAGGGAATAAAAATAGAACATTATATATTTAATGGAAACTCAAGAATAGCTACTAATAGTGAACTCCTAATGACCGTTCTCGAAACAATCACTAGACAAACATTAACTTTGTTATAAACCATAGAGCAAAAATTCAAAAATGGGTAAAAATAAGGGAAATTGAGAAAAAAGAAAAAGGGGGAGAGTGCTCACAAGGATGATGCAATGTGCTGGGGGCCGATGTGCACGACAAGGCAGTGGAGGGGGAGGAGTTGGGGTTGGCATTGCAGGAGGAGCAGGTCGATCGTGGAGGTGAGATAGAGCGAGGAGACGAGGCGGAGGAACACGACCTTGGACTTGAGGCTATCGATCCCGCGCTTGAGCTCCTCCGTCTCCCTTACTTCCTCGTTGGGATTACAAAGGGAAAAGTAGGGATTAAGGTGGCGAGTTAAGAGTGAAATGAGATTAGGGATTACAAATAGTGCGGTGAGAAATGTTTACCGAGTGAAGAGAGTGCAGCGACTAAAGCTTACTTGGGTAATGGGATTAGGGATTTCCTGGGGGCCGAAAATGGTCCCCCATAAAAACTATTTCTTATAAATGGGATTAGGGATTTCCTAGGGGCCGAAAATGGCCCACAAGAAAACTATTTCCTATAAATGTGATTAGGGGGTTAAATGGGATTAAATGTATCAGAACTTTTAATATATTAGGAAGAGGTTAAATTAGTGAAGCAACTCATTAATATGTTAATTAGTGAAGCTTGCCGAGGGGATTTCCTAGGGGCCGAAAATGGCCCCCGAAAAACTATTTACCCTCAAGAAAACTATTTCATGTGGACTGAGGGTTTTAGCGACGCATTTGACTGTAGGCCAGCGGTCGACCCTCGAAAAAACTATTTTTTGTTGGGGGCCGCGCCGGAGCCGGGGTCGGGGCGCAGCCCCCACTAATAATGGTCACAAAAAGTAACATTTCTTGTAGTGAGGATACCATGATCCTAGGTTTCATACATATATTTCAATATTCTTTTGCCAGATTGCTAGTGCAGCATTATAGGCTTATGCATGAACTATGATAGTTTGTTTAGAGCAAAAGATACCGCAAAGCTCCAATAAGTTGCCGAAAGGTACGTGGTAGGATCAGAAGGAGGGCTGCCAAAGGAGGGCTGCCATCAAGTTAGAGTTTTGATGAGGTTGAGAGTGGTGTTTTAACACCTTTTGCTTCATGCATATTAAATTTGTGAAGCATGCCAGAAATATACTTATGTTGCGACAAAAAGATGCCAGAACTGGTGTGATGAACTTCTATACTAGTAAATAACTGTTGCGGTTGTATGTCTTTGAGAGAAAACATGTTCGCTAGAACTTTGTAGAATTCCATAATCCTTGCATCAGAATTTAATGTAAGAATGATATCATCGACGTATAATAGTAGCCATATTGTGAACTTACCATCAGTTAAAATGAATAACGATATGAATTAGACTTAGATTGCTTGAACCCTTTTGAAATAATGAAAATTTTGAACTCAGAATAGCATACTCTTAGAGCTTGCCGTAGACCATAGATAGTTTTGTTGAGTCTACAAACATGATTGAGAAACTTAGTGTTAATGAACCCGGGAGGCTTTTGCATGGAAACCTCTTCATTTAGATTGCCTTGAAGAAAAATATTATTTACATCCAATTGATAGAGAGACCATTTAGACTTTGCTGCAAGTGTGGCAATTCGTATGGTGCTATAATTGATCCCAGGACTAAAGGTTGAATGAAAATCAATCTTGGGTCTCTGGTGGAAGCCCTTAGCAACAAGGAGCCCCTTTATACCTATTGATTGTTCCATCCGGATTATGCTTAAACTCATTTATATCCCGCTATATTATGTGCTTTTGATGTTGGCACTAGAGTCCAGGTATTTCTCTTAGTAGAGCATCCATTTCATCCTGCATTATAGCTCTCATTCCTTGAATTTAGTTGCTTGTCTAAATGTGTGAGGGACTGAAACTTCTGCTGTCAGTGTAGAGTAATCAAGAGGTTTTTGAGGTTTGTATTTTGTCATGAGACCTTGTTATCATTATGGTAGGCTGTGGCGGTTCATTGTTCAAGGATGACAGGATCGCAGTGTCATCTTCTGCTTGAATGTGAGCATTTGTGGGAACTTCATTAGCAATGTTTGAGGTACTCGAAGTAGAATGTGTTTGAAGTGGATTAGATGGAATATGAGGAATTTCAAGAGGAATTGGGGAATTTGGTATTTGGGGAGGATGTTGGGTAGAATGTTGACTGACATGAAGCCATGATTTAGTGGAGGTTTGACATACCCTTTGTGAAGTTGAAGAAATATTTCTAAAGGGAAATAGGTGTTCAATAAACTCGACATGTCAAGAGAGGTAGATTTTGGATGTAGTGGGATCAAAGCATTGGTAAGAGTGATGTCTAGACTTGGTGCCGAGCTTATTTTTTCAGTAAGGCCTAGCCATGGATAGCACAAGCATCCAAAAACTCATAATGTTTTATAATTTGGAGTGTCATGAAATAATGAAATAAGATTTGATAAGGAGAATTTCCATTTAGATTAGGTATAAGCATCCGATTGATAAGATACTACTGATGTGCATAAGAGAGAGGCACGTGAACCTGACTTAAAAGAGTTAGTGTAGTTTCCATGACATGTCTATGTCTGCGTTCTGCTACACCAACTCCTTGTGGTGTATAAGAAGGTGTGCCTAGATGTTGAATTCCAAATAATTGAAATTTTTTTGATAATGCAGTAAACTCACCCCCACTCTGTAAACTCACCCCCATTATCAGAGTATACACTTTTAATTGAACGGCTAAAGTAATTTTCAACAAGAGATTTGAATATAAGGAAGGCAATAGCAACTTCAGATTTAGTTTTCAAATGATATATCCACATATACTTTGAGTAGTGATCTACAAACAATACATAGAACCTGTGACCATCCGAATATGTCATTGGGAGCATGTCCCCAAACATTAGTATTGATCAAATCAAGTGGTTTAGAGCCCGTCAGAGTAGATTTCAAAAATGGGAGTCTATGACTCTTATTACAGGAACAAGAGTTACAGTACTCGAACGACTTAGAATAACAAGGTAAATTAAATTGGAAAGTTGTGCTTTTAAGAATCCTGTGATGAGGGTGACCTAGGCGTCGATGACAATTTGTTGAAGTTGGATTAAATGAGGTGGAAGAAAAGCTTAGATTGGCTTGTGGAAGGTCCAAAGTCCATTCGTACAGATGTTGCCTATTTTGGCCTTGTGCAACAACTGCTCCCGTCCTCAAATCATTGACAACAAAATGCAAGGGAAAGAATTCAATTGATGCATTATTTTAATAACAAAACTTAGAAATAGATAGAATATTCTTATTCATTGTAGAAGCACAGAAAACATTGTTAAGCTGAAATTGGTGAAGATTATTTGAGATAGAGGTGGAACCAGAATGTGTGATTGGTACTGAGCTTCCATTACCAAGGATAATGTTATCTTCCCTCACATATCTTCTTGAGGCTTGAAGATTTCTCGGATCAAAAGTTATATGATGTGATGCTCCAGTATGGAGAATCCAGTTCAATGAAGGTTGCTTATTTGAATAGTTGATATTTGGACTAGTATTAGAGGATTAAAACCTCACATGACAGACTTTGGTTGTAAGTCCAATTTTATCACAGATTTGTCACGGGACTCTAGATCTATTGTTGAAATTTATCCAAGTATTCTGAGAAGGAATAGTATTTGCTTGTGGTCGAGTGTTTGAGTTATCAAAATACATTTTTGGAAACCTTGATTAATTCTTCTGATTGCCAAGGTTCTAGATGTAGTTAGTAGTGATAGGAAGTGATTCTTATTGAAGATTCCGAAAAGTTTCATGGCTTGTGAGCTTGTCATATAACTCCTCAAGAGAGATTGGTGTGTCACGCAACCTAATAGCCACATTTATATCATTAAAATCTGGCCCAAGATCGCTCAGGATCTTAATAACAAGGGCATATTGATCCACAGGAGCATCAGCAATCGCTAGTTCATTAACGATTGATCTAATTTTAGTAAAATATAGAGAAACAGTGTTTGGTCCTTTATTTAAACGAGCAAGTGAGTCTTGTAAGCCATATACGCAGGATTGAGACTTATTTGCAAACTGTTGTGCAAGTCTCATCCATGTGATATGTGCTGATGGAGTTGTTGCGATGATCGTAGCAATCGTCGCATCCACAAAGGCGATTGAGGCGTGAGACAGAAGGCCATCTTGCCTTAGCTAGATTTTTTGGGTGGGATCTGAGGAAGAATGAGAGGAAATAGTACCATCAATAAAGCCAATCGGGTTGTATCCTAGAATAAGGTGATCAAACTGTGCCTTCCACGTTAGATAGTTTGAGCTTCCAATGAGTTTGATCGTAAGTTAGGTAGCAGGATTGAGAGTTACGAACTGACCATTGATGGGGTTAGACACACATACACCGAAGGCTGATGGAATACTTGAATGAGTCTTGTCAAAAGCCATAGAAGGAAAAAAGAAAAAGAAATGAGAAAGACGATGCAGATCGTTAGGAGCTCGTAAGAGCGTTTCGTAGCTCTGTTACCATAATGGTTTGAGGAAGACGAAAACTATTCATTGAATGTAAAAAATATAAATGTATTTATACAGTTGTGTCATTATACTGCATATGAAAAAGAAAATAAAAATTAAATGATATGCGAATCAAAAGATGGTGGTAATTAGTTGTTGTGTGCAGTAAAGCACGAAAAATTGCCAATGTGGCCATGAAATGTTGATGTGGTTGCATGAGGAATGTGACTATGTCTTATTCATCGTAATAGTAATGATCCACGACACTTGCTTCCCTTTTCTTCATCCTCGGGTAGCCATAATTGCCATCCGACAAAGAGAGGGACACACAACAGTAAGAAAGACATCTAAGTTTGCCTCTATTAGAGGCTCACCCCTTGGGGTGATCAACAACCTGTGAGCAAGGCTGAAATCACAAAAAAATATATTTATAATTTGCTAAGAATCACATCTAGTGTCCACCTATCGCGATCGCTTTGTGAAGCGCAAGCAGATTGTTCACAATTCTTGAAACTTTCCAAAAATGCTCAAAGGAATTTCAAATCCACCCAAATCCTTTCTAAATTTAGGCTAACTTTTTAAAATTAGTGTCATTCTAAAAAATTGCCCTCCCCAATTTTTCCATAAAAGCGATCACCTTAAATCACCCATTAACCCTTTAATCCAATGGTAATACTGGATTTTTTTTTTCTAGCATATCAAATAAACCAATGTAAATTTATTGACTTCCCATGTGCATATTTTAAATCTATTTTTGATTAATATATATATATTCTCTCCATATGAACGTAGAAATAACATCTTGACGTCTCTAAACAATTAATTTTTAGTATATTTATCTCTCATTCTGAATATTGTTTTGTTTTTTTCACTCACTTTGATTTTTAGATCTTAGCCATCTCTATCTGAGCCAGATCATTTTCCTCCAAAAACCTAGGACTAGCAGAAGATCTTCAAATCCAACACGAACTCGTCGTGCTGAAGTCTTCTTCAAGACTTTAATTAAGGATAAGGAATGTACTTTTTACTCGGTGGAATTTTGAACCAAAGTTCGATTGAATTTACTAGTCCAGCCTATTCAATTTGGGTCGACATGATTTCGATTTAAAACATAAGAAAACTTGAGGCTCATTTTGGAACCCACATAGTATAAGATAACCTGAGACCCACTACGAGATCTCATGATAGTAGTTTCGGATTGGTCAACAAGATCCAACAGCACATGAACCCATATCTAATACAATTCTCCAACATTTCATTTCATTACGGTTGAAGCTTCAAACAGAGAGAAAGCTGCTGCTCTTCATTGTTCATAGTTCATACTTGTTGCTGATGTCGTGATGTCCTATAGCTGCTGCTCTTCGTATTCATCCTTTCTTCCAGCATCTTCCGCCCCGCATACCTGCAAAGTGCAAACCAATCCGTCGTCGTCCAGAGCACCTCCACAACCACGAACGCAGCCGGACATGGAGACGAACAAGGGGGAAAAAAAACAAAGAAGATGAGCGAATTAATTACCGTCCCATCATCATGAGGGTGGCTTGAGGATTGGTCCCCGGTGAGACATTGAAGATGGAGCCGTCCACCACCCGTAGCGCGGCCGCCCCCATCACCCGGAACTCCCCGTCCACAACCTTCCCCGACACGCACCCTCCGTGATAGTGCCACAACGTCGCCACAGTCCTCCTGCAGAACCTTGCCACCTCCACGTTGTTCGACATGTTCCTCGGCAGCGTCGGCCCCACGAACCTGAAATCTCTCCGCCTTCTCGCCGATCGCATCCGGAGCCTCGCCATCGATCTCCCGTACAGGACGTCTCTTAGCCGACGCACTCCGTTCACGCACCGCGCCAGGTCCTCTACCCGGGCGAAGTAGTTGAAACGGACCAGGGGGTTGTCCCTGGCGTCGAGTGAGGCGAGCCGGAGGGAACCGGAAGACAAGGGACCGGCGACCTTCGCCATGACGGTAGCCACGTTCATGAAGAGAGGGAAAGAGGGGTGGGAGAGGAAGGCTGTGCGGGACGGGGAGAGGAAGGGCATCACGTTCGATGCGGCCTCGATGAAGGCGGCATCGTCGCGCGGGATGCCGACCACCTGGGTGAGGGATTGTTCGATACGGACGGAGGGGACGAAAGAGATGCCATTGCGAGGGTTGTCGTACATGTGTTGCCCCACGTCGGGGAGGTTGAGGGCCACCGGAATGCCCCAGGCGGAGAGGTACTGCCGCAGCCCCACGCCGCTGAGCAACAGCAGCTGCGGGCTGCCGAGGGCCCCCGCCGATAGGATCACCTCGCCTCCCACGCGGGTCATCGCCCGGTGGCGATGGCCCTTTCTGTCGCGGTACTCTACGCCGACCGCTCTCACCTGGTTTTGCGATCGTCCCCTCAAACCTACTGTATAAGAGTACAACATAAGCCAGAAGGTGAGAGTGAGAGACGACAGAGCGGGGGAGAGGAGAAACGCACCTCGTGGAATTGGGCTGAGCAAGATCCGTTCGACAGTGGCGCGGATGGCAACCTGGATGTTGGCTGGGTTGGCGAACCCGAGGAGGTCGGCGGCGCTGTGGCGGCGACCATTGGAGTCGAATGTGGAGCCGCCAATCTTGGTGCCAGCCACGTGCTCGAGAGTAAACCCGTTGTAGGGCGTCACTTCCGCCTCGAGAAGCCCATCACGGACGGCTTCTTGCCAACTCCGGAGCACCGGGCGGAAGACCAACGCGCGCTCCACCCAATTGTACGACTCGTTCACCAAGGCCATGTCCCAGGCGGTGACCGTCCCGCCAGCGCCGCAGCGGTCGAAGAAGGTCGCGTGGGCATGACTGTAGAACCCAGCATTGATAGCGCTGCTACCGCCGACGACGCGACCGCGGCTGTTGGGGACGCCGTCCTGGGAGACGAAGAACTGGGCCGGCGAATCCGGCGCCTCCTCCTCTAACAGGGTACGGAGGAACCCATCTTGACGCCCCACGGACGGGAACTCCTCCGGGGCACCGCCACGCTCGAGGACGAGCACGCGGTGGGACTCGGAGAGCGTGGCGGCAAGGGGGCAACCGGCAGTCCCGCCTCCGACGACGATGTAATCGTACGCTGCCTCCAAAGGCAACACGGAGGCGTCGAAGGTGAAGTCGGCGTAGCTCGTCGTCGTCCCTGCACGCGGAGAAATCACGATGAGATGAGAAAGTGATCGGATCAATAATCAAGAAGCCAAGAAACAGCCAAGGACCGAATGGGGGAAGTGATGGAAATGGCACCCGAGGTACCTTTGGTCGGAGTACGTACCTTCAACTGGAGGGATGACGAAGAAGAGGAGGAGGAAGGCTACGGAGATGGAGCGTTTGCTTCCCATCTTGAAAGGTCAAGATCATGATCAACGAGAGAGAGCGGGAGAGAGAGAGAGGTTTTCGTTACATTCGAAACTGGTGAAGAAAGGAGGGATAAAGTATGGAGGAAGGGACTTAATTTTTAATTTTCATGTATTCTTAATTTTAGATAGAGCAATTTATTCAAATTTGATTTTGAGAATGAAAAAACCTGAGAAATAGGAATGGACTGGATTCAATACCTTTGATTAAAAATATAAAAAATATATAGATAAAAAAATATAAAAAATAATTTTAATTTATATAAAAAAAAGTATAATAGAAATGATGTGTTAGATTTTAAAAAATATATTTTCAAACTCTCTAATCAGTTAGAGACTTTTGTTAAAAATTAAAAAATATATATAAAATATTTTAAAAAAAGGTATAATAGAAATGAGACGTTAGATTCTAAAAAATATATTTTCAAACTATCTAATGATATAAAAATGATCTGTTAGAGTTTAAAAAATATATTTTCAAACTCTCTAAATCATTAGAGAGTTTTGTACAAAGTCTATAAATCTAAATTTAAATTAAAAATTGTAAAATATTTATGATATTATAGACTTTGGGCAAAAGTCTATAATACATTAAATTTTATTTGGAGACTTTTGTCCAAAGTCTATAGAACTAATTTTTAATTATGATGTTATTAAAATATTTTTTGTCCAAAATATTTTGATAGACTCTAGCATATCTTTTATATTGCATATATTTTTTTATGAATTAAATTTTATTTTTTATAATTATAAAATTACTATAAACAAAAGTTCCTAACTCATTAGAGACTTTTGTGCAAAGTCTATAATAATTTCATAAAATAATTTTTTTAACGATAAAAAGGAGAAATTATGATCTAAAAAAATATTTCACATCAAAATATTTTATAATTTTTAATTTTAATTTAAATATATAGACTTTGTACAAAAGTCTTTAATATATTAGAGAGTTTAAAAAATATATTTTTTATTTTCTAATATCTTATTCTTATCATAAAAAAATATTTTATAAATTAAAATTATATTTTTATATTTTTTTATAATTTTTGGCCAAAGTCGTTAGAGACTTTGGTCAAGAGCAAAATCAGTATTGAATCCACTCAATTCATGTTTGGGAAATTCCCCAATGTTGAATTCGATTTTGGGAATTTTTCATTCCCAAAATCCGATTGGGGTAAATTGCTCTTTTAAATATGTTTTATAGGATTATATATTAACGATATTTGATAAATTTGATAAAATCATAAATAAAAAATTAGTAGAATTATAAATAATATTGGATATTTGGTAAAATTATAATTTTTTTAAAAATTTTTTTACCTAAATTGCTCCTATTGAGTTCACAGATTTGACCATATTTTTAAATCGATGTTATAAATTTTGATGAAAAGTTCCTAATACTCTTTGTATTAATAGTTAGGACTTTAATTAAGGAGGAAAAAATTGAATTATTCATCCTGATTCCCCTCCGTGTCTTAGTTTTTTTTCATCCTCAATTTGAGATTGAATGTGGGTGAATAAATTATAAAAAATTTATCCAAAATAAATTTATAAAATTGCCCTCATTATTTTCATAAATTTATAAAATATTTGTTAAACCCCAGTAGATCTTCTCATCCCTTTTACTTTTCTATGATCAATTTCAATATTGCTTTGAAGCATGACATATAACATAAAAATAAAAAGAGTACAATTGTCTATTAAATAAAAGAATATCTCATTACCTTTCTTTTCCCTTATAATGTACATCCAAATAAGGTTAATTTTTTCCTTCCCTTCGCTTCCTATCCAAATAAGATATATCCAAACAAAATTAATTTTTATTCTCTCTTCCACTCCCCTCCTCTTCCCTCCTCTCCCTTCCCTTCTCTTCCCCTTAAGGGACGTTTGATTACCCGCAAGTGAAAATGTTAAAAAAAATATTTGCATGCAAAAGCAAATACCTGCGAATACAATTTGCAATCCACTATTTGTTTGCCCGCAAGTAGAGTTGCAACTTCTATTTGCAAACATTTGGTTGGCTACAAATGAAAGTTGCAATTACACTTGCAACTTGCATCTTCGTATCTAGTTCTAATAATTTTGGCTCAGTTTGATATATATAGGGGTAGCAGATTTTGGCCCAGCTCGATAGCCCGGCCTAACCCAGCACGAAAAAATCGGGTTCAAGTCAGCTTTTATCGGGTTCGGGCCATTATCGGGCTAGCCTGATAAGGCCCGATCCCTTATCGTTCTGGGTCGGGCCAAGTGTTATCAGGCCGACCCGGCCCGATAGCCCAATAAACATTTCGAATCAGGTATTAGCGGATTTAAAATTCATCAATTATCGGTTAAACTCATTTTTAAATATTTTTAGTGGTATCGGGCTAAAACGGTTGGGCTATGCCGACCCATTATTTTTTGTACCAGGCCGGGCTGGTGTTTCTGGGCTGGGCCCTTCTTCCGCTTCGAAAGGGGCGCGAACGAATAGACTTTAGTCCACTTGCAGCAGACTTAGACTGAGAAATTGAA
The DNA here is from genome assembly GCA_034359265.1 of Canna indica. Lineage (NCBI taxonomy): Eukaryota > Viridiplantae > Streptophyta > Magnoliopsida > Zingiberales > Cannaceae > Canna > Canna indica. Next base: position 65,588,744 of record CP136891.1, on the reverse strand, counting down.
GCCTCGAGCCGGGCACGAATTTTTTCGAGCCGGAACAAAAACTTTAGCCCGTCACGATTTTCCAAACCTAGTATGATAGCCTGACATGATAAAATCATGATCGGGGCACCCATTATCGTGTCGGGATAGGGGATGTAGATCCGACCCGGCCTTATAGCCCGAGACCGGCCCGAGCATGAAGCGGCGACCCCGTGTCCAAATGGCCGCCCATCTGGGAATCCGGGTCGTGTTAGACATGTCCTGACTGACAATGGGCCTAATCGAGCTCAGGACTGGGTTGACTCTAGCACAACCCATTGGAGGCATGAAGATGTTAGTCAAATAGAGGTAAAAGGATAAATATTTTATTTTACCCCCCAATAATAATTGATCGGTTACAATAGAATCAATTTAACCCATAATAATATTATTTTATACTCTAAATCACCATTTGGTTTAGTAAAATATATTTTATATTATTTATTTATTTATATAAAAAAAATAATTTTTAATTTTTGTATAATACTAAAAATATATAAAAATCTATCAAACAATATCAAATCTAAAATTTGATACTACCATCGCGTTCAGCGCGCGAAAACATACAACTTTAATATTTATCTCATCTTCATCTGACGACTCTAAGTCGTCAAAATTAATTATTTTCCAATACTTAAATTATTGTATTTACAGCCCGCAATCTTATATTACGAGCTTTTTGGACTGCAAATGATATTAGAAATACAAGTTGCTACTAGTAAATATTGCAAAGTACTTTTGCAATCAACCAAACAAATTTATTGTCTAAATGCTGCAACTAGAATTATAGCATTTTGCACTTGCGGACAACCAAACGCCCCCTAATGAACTCTATCCAAACATAGTGTAAGTGGATAATTTGAATGTTAAATTGAGACATATTGGTATCAAAATAATGATAAGTCTTCTTTTTTTGAAACACGCCTCATCGCTGGAGATACCAGTTGAGCCAATTATTAATCATTCAGCATATCGGAGCTCAAGATAAATATCTTGGGTTACCAGCGGTTATTGAAAGATCAAAGAGCTCCACTTTGATTCCATCCTTTCAAGAATCAGAAACAAACTTCATGGTTAGCAATCAAAACTATTGTCAAATGATGTCAAGACTTTGCTTATCAAGTTAGTCCTTGCGGCCATTCCAAACTTCACCATGAGTTGCTTCCTTCTCCCTATGATCTCTATCATGAAATCAATAAGTTATGTAAAAATTTCTGGTGGCAGAATAAACCTCACTCTCGTAGAATTCATTGGATTAATTGGCAAACTATTGCAAATGATATTAAATCGGGAGGACTTGGTTTTAAGTCAGGTTCTAAAAGGTAAATACTTTCCTTTCTCCTCCTTCGTAGATGCTTTAGTGAAAGTAAATACTTCTTGGGAATGAAAGAGCATCGTTAAGGGCCGTGAGCTACTTATGGCAGATTCTAGATAGAGTGTCAAATCTCAATCCATCCATACAATATTTGGTCACCCAAGGCTTCCTATTCCTCCTCTTTTCAGTGTCTCAGTATCTCAACAACTCTCGTAGGCACAAAAATTCATATCAGATTTCTTTGACAAAATCTTAGAGTTTGGAATGTTCCTGAAATCCGTTGTTTCTTTCAACCTAACATAGCATCTTCAATACTAGAGCTAGAAATTCACAAAGGCAGGGATAAATAGATATCGCACTATAATTCCAGTGGTACTTAGGCCATGTTTGCTTTGCGGGATATGATTTGGATGAGATAGGATTTAAGGTGGATAAGGGTGGAATAGAAATCCAAGAGAATTTTTTGAAATCCAATCCTATCACTACTAGAAATTGAGTCTTCAGCAACGGCTATCAGCAACGGCCGCTCAAGCCGTTGCAGATATGTTGTATCTGCAACGACTTTCTAACGGACAAGTGAGCCGTTGCTGATGACAATTTATTAGCAACGGCTTTCTAACGGGCGAGTGAGCCGTTGCTAATAAGTTTATATAGGTCGCAGATCGCGCCCGCCCCTTCTTCCTCCCGCTGCTGCCGCCGCCTCCTCCTCCCGCCTCTCACCGCCGCTGCCGACGCCGCCGAGCTGCCGTTGTCGACGCCGCCGTCCGTTCTCACCGCCGATTTCAGGTATTCATCGCCGCCTGGCCATCTCTTCCCGTTGCGGCCGGCGGGAAATTCGACCGAAACCCTATTTTTAGGGTTTCGACCGGCGATGGACCTATTTATATTATTTTTATTTATTTGTTAATTAATTATTTATAACAAATAAATAATTAATCTATAAATAGGGCGGTGGACCGAAACCCTATTTATAGATTAATTTTTATTTATTTATTTATTTATTTGTTAATTAATTATTTAGATTAATTATTTAATTTGTTAGATTAATTTTTAGGGTTTATATTAATTTTTAGTTTAATTTAGTTAGATTAATATTTAATAATGGTAGGTTAATTATTTAAATTAATGAAAATGATGTAGATTAATATTAATTAATTAGTTAAAATATTGTTAATTAGTCCAAAGTTGTCCTCAGTGGACTCGTGTCGGAATTGTCCACTTCGACATTGTGCCGGAATCGTCCACTTCGGATGCGCGCCGGAATCGTCCACTTCGGACGCGCGCCAGAATAGTTCATTTTGGACTCCTGTCGGAATCGTCTAATTTGGACTCGTGTCGGAATTGTCCATTAATATGGACTCGAACTGACTCGAAATATTTAGAAAATAATCATCCATCCGACGAGTTGATATGTTTCTAGTACGCATCGACGAGTCGGATATGATTTAGCAAAACCTTAGATCCATTTGGGGATTGTATGTTCATGTAAAAGAAGTAGATGATCTTTTATACGACGTACAATTCTTGAATTGTCCCTGATTGGACAATTTAGGAATATAGTTATTTGTACTGCACTTACGTTTTTTTTTTAACTGTTAACTAATTATTCTAAATTTCAGTAGCATCTCTCTTGTTCTCCGATACGCACCCAGATGATATGCGTATTCGGAGAATTGTAGGTAACCGCGCTGCATACATTATGGTAACTATATATTTGTTTAAATTATTTATTATATATTTATAATTTAAGTTTTATGATAAATATTAAACAAAAAATCAAACTCGAGTAGGAGACCTACAGCCAGACGGTGGTGCAGCGCGGGGGCACCCCCGAGGACTTTGACGCAGCAACGTGGGTCGAGGCCGCAGGTGGCTGGGACCATGGCCGCGTATATGACTTTGCAGATAGTGGTCATGCGCGAGCCGTACTAGGGCCACTTGGGGCACCGACCCCTCCGGCCGCTGGTGAGCGGCCGTCCACCTCCAGATCCAGTTATGATCATAGTAGCAGAATAAGGACTCTAGAGGAGACGGTCGCGCGTCAGACTGAGATGATGGAGCGTCAGAGTCAGATGATGGCGGAGATGCATACTATGCTACGCAACATGTCAGGTTATCCCGAAGCAGCAGGCATCTCTTCGACATCATCTCATCCATCGTCCTCGAGTCAATCCACGCCGGTGTACACTCAAGCACTCCAGACCCTGCCAAATGATCCAGGCCATCCTCCATCATCATTATGAGATTTTTTTTATATTGACTTTGTTACTGAGATATTATACTTGTTTAATTTATTTTGTTTGGATATTGATACTTCAATTTTGCATTTGAATAGTTTTTATACTATTGTGGATAATTATCAATATAAATATAATTATTTTGATGTATATTTTGGTGTATTTGTGATGTGTGAATGAATGTATGTATGAGTGTGTGAGTTATGTATCAGATAATGTATCAATGTATCAATGAAAATTTGAAAATTTAATTTTTTTCGTTACTAGGTTCACATCATCAGCAACGGCTTTCCCACAGCCATCCGTGGAAAAGCCGTTGCTAAAAGTTTATCGAAAGTCGTTGCTGATGACATACAGCAAAGGCTTAGCAACGGGCTTTTACTAACGGCGTTGCTACGGGCTCACCAGTCGTTGCTATTAATGTTATCAGCAACGGTTCCGCGTCTGTGGCAAAACCGTTGCTGATAATATTTTTAGCAACGGCCCGAGCGGCCGTTGCTGATCCGTTGGTAAGTTATCGGCAACGCAATTTTTTGCCACGGCTCCATTGCAACGGCGCCAGCCGTTGCACGCCGTTGCTGATGATTTTCAGCAATGGCTCAGCAGCAACGGCTGATGCCGTTGCTGATGCCGTTGCTGATGCCCATTTTTCTAGTAGTGTATGTTTATTTTGACATAGGGTAAGAAGTATGGATAAAATATCAAAATTCATATCATGTGAATTTGGGGTCTAAACCCATCCCTCCCTAGGATTTCTAAATCGGGCCAGCGGTAGTGTATCATCCAGATATAAATGAGCAAATGGAGAGCAGCATGTAAGTATTGATCCTCTTCCCTTTCTCTGGCATTCTGTTTGGAAACTGTGAGCTATTCCTAAGGTTCGACATTTCATTTGGAGACTGTCACGTGATTCTTTGCCAACAAAATCAGCCCTTGCCCAACGTAGGATTCAATTGGATGATGTCTGATGCTCTTTCTGCAACACAGAACAGGAAACTTCATATCACCTATTCATGCAATGTAGTAAAGCATATGAAGTATGGTATAAAACTCCTTTCTATCTGAACAACAGCCTCCAATTTGTCTCAGTCAAACAAAGGTGGCTCTACATCAAGACTCATCCTCTCCCCTTTCCAAAGGCATTAGAGTTATTTTGTTGCCTTCTTTGGAGCCTTTCGAAATGTCGTAACTCATATATATTTCAAGGCTTGGCAACTTCACATGAGAATATTATTAGCTTGGCTTTCAACTTGTGGCATAGCTCTAACTCTAAAGATATGTAATGGTTTTTTTCCTTCCTTTGATGGAAGTGAACTTACCTGGATGCTATTCTTCTTTCTTGATTTGGAGTCTCGTAACACTATCTCTTTCAATAAAAAGATTCTTATAATTTTTGAAAATAATAATAATAAAATAATCATTTACCAAACAAAGAAAAAAAATCAAATATAATTAGTTTGATTATCTATTTATTATATCATTATATTATATTGTTGGTTAGGAACTTTGACGAAAATTTTGAATTAGCTAAACAAAGTTTTTAATTTTCAAATTTGAGTCTAAGGATAAAAATTGGAGTTCGATTTGATTGTGTGCCCAAACACTCAAATCCAAAAAATTCCAGTTAACCTAGTGGAAAATCAAGGTGGACCCAATCATCCAAGTTCAGAAAGTACTTGTGAAATTCTATCAAAGTTCATATTGGACGCAGATGCTACTTCTCGTGCCCGCAACCTAGATCGATTTTCGTAAATATTTATATTAAAAATATTTCATTATTTCATTATTTTATTTTTATTTTTATTTTTCCCATATAAATAAATTCTAAGTGTATGTTTGTTTTGCTGAACTTGGTGAGCAATAGGATTTGAGAAATTTAGACTGGATTAGTACTTTTCGGACAGATTCTGCCCAGCAACGCCCAAACTTTTGAACCCAATCCAAGCCAGACCAAGTGACTTTGTCCGAGAGCTCCACTCAACCATACAAGGACATTCACGTCCTCTCTAATTACGATGGATGCGTCATTATAAGTCTGACATCTCTAGGATCAGCCTCGACCTATTCCGAATAATATTCCTGCAAGATTATCGAGCAACGTCATTACCTCCTCAAACAATAAATACAGACACACTCATTATCTCCACCTCGAATATCTATTAACTTGATGAGCGACATAGTGTCTTTTGCAGCCCCCCTGCCAGAGTTGCACCTAACTAAGAGAGATACTGAACCAGACTACTTTGATCCTTAGGCATGAACATCTGGCGCCCACCATGGGGTTGAGTAAAACTTACTTGCATCACAATCTATGAAGCACCGATACAGACACGGACACGGGGACACACAAATTTCAAAAATTTACAGGACACGAACACGACATATATAGCATATATATAAATTTAAAAAAAATTTAAAAAATCCACAGTTTATATATATATATATATTTCAAGAATTTATAATAATATCATGATACTTTCATTGATATCAAACTTCTAATTTTCAGTTTTTCCTAGGCCCCTATCAAAATATATGAAGCGTTCTAGATAATTTCTTGTGTCAATACTTACTATTTCTTAGCCCCTTCCAAAAGCATAGGACATAATATCTATTGACATCTACTAAAAAAATTCTAAATTAGCATGTCTTAGTAGAACTAGTCATGTACAACTTACACATAAATAAAAAGTTAAGTAGAGTCCCACTATCTTTTTCATCAATCATTGTTGTTATCTTCTTCATTGAAAAATATTACTCTCTCCAACTCTGGTTCATCAAGAGAAAGATTAACAACTTCAAGAATTCCATTATCTTCATCAATTGAAAATTCATCTTCTGTAATATTACTAATATCGTCTCACATTATTGTTTCTCCTTTATTGTATTGGAGAGTTTTTCTTGAAATGAGACGAAGATTACTATGGACAAATACTAAATTCTCTGCACGTTTAGGCTTCATCTTGTTCCTTTTAAGGGAATAGATAGAAGAGTAAGTGCTCTAATTTCTTTCACAACAACAAGAAGAAAATACTCAATTTCCTTTATTGTTTTATTATTTTTTTAAAAAAAGATGCATGGCTGGCTGTGTCCGAGCATGTCCAAGCTGTGTCTGGGAAAAAAAAACTTTGACTGGTCAAGACACTCTTGGACACGTGTGTCGGATGAGTGTCTTCGTGTGTCGGTGTCCGCGGCGTGTCAGACACGCGGACACGGTAGTCCCACGGAGTGCTTCCTAGATCACAATGGTTGGAACCTAGAGCCATGTGATCGCCACCGCACGCCAACGGCAAAGCCCCGGTGACGATGTTCACCTGCAACCTAGTGACGCTAAAATAGTGAGGAGCGATGCTCCGTCACCAGCCAACCTCCTACCAGAAGCACCCCAGTGTCGGATAAATGACCTGGAGGCAGAAAACCAATGGTTAGCATCCTAGGTCGAGATGCTGACATTGTCTCGAGAACAACTCTTGACTAATCACGAGCGTCGCCGCTCAGAACATGGAGAAAGCAATCACTCAGAGAGAATGAGACATGCCTTTGTCCTTTAGGACGAGGTCTCCAGAAAAAGATTCCAGAGTCACAGAGGTCGCTACTCCTCTTCCTGTCGACGTAGGTTGTCGACTACTTTGAAGCCCTACGATGGTAAGAGCGACCCAAACATACACCTGACGATGTCCAGGTCCATGATGCTCCTCAACTGAGCGACCGACCCCGTCCTTTGCAGGGCTTTCCCGACCTTCTTGGAAAAGTCGCTCCACTGTGGTTCTCTTCCTTTCCGCCAAGATCCATACACACCTTCACAAAACTCTCCCGCGCCTTCACAAGCCAATTCTCGTCATCCCGGATCTACTCCAAGACGGAGGACGCCCTCCACTACATCAAGCAAGGGCCACATGAGCCCCTGAGGGATTACATGCGAATATTCCAAGCAACTGCAGAGATCCTGAATCTCAAACCCCCGAGTCAAACTCTACTTCGCCGAACAGATCACCTTGATGAAACCAAAGGATATGATCGAGTTCCAAGAAACAATTGCAAACTTCATAGAGATAGTAGAGCTCCGTGAAGTCGAAAAGGTTTATAGGCAAATCGCTTAGAACGCCGTCGATAACAGAGAAGGCAAAAGGCTCGCAGAGGGATGAGAAGACAGAAATGTCACGATTGAGGTCACAGCATGAGAGGGAGGTCACCATCTGGGCTCTTTCCTAGGTTCAACAAATACACTCCTCTCAACACCAAACGATAAACCATTCTCCAAGAGATCTACCATTTACAGTTGCTTAGACCCCCTAACGGTCCTGAGAGACCAAAGACCTCTAGTGGTTCAACCCCAATGCCTACTCCACTACCTAAGCACCCCACTTAGCATTTCCAAACTAGTTTTACTAGATTATATCATTTTCCTTACAAAGAGGAATTTACACCAGAAAGTCTCCGCTCTTAAACCGAAGATACTTCCACACCCGAAAGTATCCCGCCTTTCTACCGAGAGCACTCTCCCACCTCAACCTAAGGGACAACTTAACTAATCCTAGTAAACTAAGTTTATAATGGTGGATTTAAGCCTTAACACCAAGGCAACCACTAACTCAATCAAACCTAGCAACCTAGGTTTACACACTTGAAAATACAATGAAATAGACAATAAATTACACAAGTAATGGAGCAAATAAATAATACAACTTATACTTAGCTCCAAACACGAGTCCTACTTCCTCTTGATGCCTCAATGTTGAATCGATCAAAGCTTTGAAGGCAAAATCAAGTTTTTATCATGAGAACTAGGGTTTGCAAAGAAATGACTCAAGAAATCTTTAGAGATGATCAAAGATGGTTAATGAAGGTCAAGATCAAGGGAGGAAGGCTCTCATGGTCTTGTATTTATACACCATGAAGAGTTGGCCTCAAACAACCAATTCAATGGCTAGAAAAGTAGCTATTTTCGTCGTCTGATCATTTGTCGATCGATCGTCGGTCGACCAAATGTACTCTGCCACTTTTGGGCACCATTCGGTCGACCAACCGGTCGACCAAAATTGGAAAATATGCTTGGTTTTGCTGAGTTTTCTGCTTGTTTGTTCGTTTTTGAGTTCCGTCTTCGCTAAGTTCTCTTATATAACATTTCTTAATTTTAAAACATAAATGTTATATAAGGATTACCCCCCATTTGGATTCAATAAAAATATCTAAAAAATAAAAATTCTTAAGAATCAAAATCTAACTTTTGGGGTCTAGTACAAATTTTCGAAAAACATAAATTTTATAATTTTCCAGGTCAAATATGGGTAGGCTAAAGGCTTCCAAAAAATCATTAAAAATATCTCATTATCTAGTTTTTACCTAAGGAACAATTATCGAGACTTTTGATGCCAAGAAAATGTCTAGATCATATAGCCCTCTAAGGAGCTCCCTAGGCTTAGTGAATTTCAGGGTCGTTTTCTGATTTTCTGATTTTTCATGTTTTGGTGTTCAGGTTTGGTTTTTCTATTCTTTGCATCATAAGAGAGAATTACATATTCATTCTGAACACCTTAAACTTAAACTCTAACGAGCGTCCTTGCCGATTTCTCCTATTTCTCCAATTTTTCCGATTGAGGACGTCAAACGCTAACCGACTTGGAACCTGAAAATATTTTTTAATGAAATATTAGTTCCATGTTTATTATTATCAAAACTAAGATTAAGACCAATGTTGAAAACCTTAGGTCAATAGCTTGGTGCTCTCATTATCCAAGAGTTGGCTATTGACTTGATTCTTGGTTCATTACCTGATACCTTCAATCAATTTGTGATGAACTATAACATGCATCACAAGGAAAAATCTATTTCTAAATTGCATGGGATGCTAAAGAATGCAGAACAGAACATTAAGATGGTTCCTAATGTTCCTATGGTTCAAAAGGGAAAATGTAATAAGAGAGAAGTAAGGGTAAAGGCAAGGGCAAGGTCCAGAAGAACTCAGATCAAGGGATGAATGGTTCAGACCAAGATGGAGACTCTAAGCCTAAACCCAATCGTTAAAAGAAGGCTAAAATGTCCAAGGAGGGAATATGCTTTTTTCTGCAATGAACCGGGTTATTGGAAGAGAAATTGCAAACTCTACTTGGAAGATCCACTACAAGAAATCTAGTGTTCTGCCACTCATGTTCGCTGCATCTGCGTTTGTTGCCCCACCACCCACCCCAGCTATTTTTGGTGCAGCCTTCACAAGGGCCTCCAACATCAACCTGCAGTCGCCGTTTCGGTACCGTCGAATAGCCTCAACGCCCGTCGCTCAGCCATGACACGGTAGTCAATCCGCCACACAACCTCCGACTGTCCGTGACGGACACGCCTCCCCCTATTCACATAGCAGCTCCCTTTCCTCTTCCCCGCCACCACCTTGTATGCTCGACAGCCAGAGCGGTTGTCGCCTCTCGCATCGCTATTAGAACATGGCACAATAGTCTGGATCCACGCGTCGTCGCCTCCTGCATCGCCTCCCCATATCTGCTCACTCGGCACCCACTGCCCCACCTCCGCCTCCCCACGAGAAGTGACCGGGTAAACATAGTGTTCTATGTTTGGATTGAGGGTTTCAGAGGATTTTGGAAGGATTTAGAGGGGGAGGGTTTTGGAGGGGTTTAAAATATCCTGTTTGGATAATTTTTTTTAAGGAGTTTAGAGGAGTTTGGAGGGGTTTCAAACCCCTCCAAATCCCTCTTAGAACCTATTTTCAAAACCCCCAAAATGGGGGGTTTTGAGGGGTTTGAAAAGTTAATGAATTAAAAAAGATAAATTACAAAAATATCTATAAAATAAAAATATATATTATTCTAAACGAGGGTATAATGATGTACCAAATTCTTTCAAATCCCTCCAAACCCCTTATGAAATCTAACCAAATAAGATTTTTAAAACCCTTTGAAAAGTCCCCAAATCCCTCCCCCTCCAAAACCCTTCAAATCCCTCCAAACCCCTCCCCCTCCAAACCATTTACTTAAAGTTATCCAAACATATAATTTTTCCAATCCAACTTAATTAGTTATAGATAGTATTGGAAGTTGCTCTTCCTTAAAGTTTATGTTCTAGTCAGATCCTACCACATAACTTGTTGTTTATTTAACTGGAAGTATTTTAGATACAATGAAGATTGACAATATATGCTCTAGATACAATGAAGGCTGATGGAACTCAAACTGTTCTGGCACTCAAAGCAGACCTTCCCTTTCCCTACAGTAGATAGTACTGGAAGATTGATCATCCCTAAAACTCTAAGGCACTCAAAAGAAGACCTTCCCTTTGCCTACAGCAGATAGTTGTATTGGAAGATTGACAAGTATAGCAATAGAGCAACCTAAAACTCTAAGGCAAGTACTGGTCATAATTATAGGTATATTAGATGCTCAACGATACAAATATGGTTAATCTTACAATTAGGAACTAAGGTGTCTTATGGATTTTGATGTTTCGTGCTTTATCGTTCATGTTATATTCTTTAGATCCCATAGCCCATAAGCTACGTGAAGGTTAAGTGCTAATTCTGTTAACCAAGGTGGAATCATGTTTTTCATCTTTTTAAGCTTTAAATTCATACTGGAAGACGTACAACTTCCAGAATCTATACAACTATAAATGAGAGTATAACTCCATTCACATAAATAAGATATTTACTTGAATATAACTCCAGATGCAATGAAGAATGGCATTCATGTATTACTTGTGCATTGAGTATTGACTTTGTTGGTGACTTTATATGCTTTTATATGAATTTGAAGTATTGAGCATTGATCCTAGTCTAATATTAATAGCTAGATTAGATTAATTGTTAATATTAATATTAAGCTCCTTTGCTAATTAATCTTGAATTTGAAAAGTCTACGATACAAATCCAACATGCATATGGACAACTAAGATCGATATATGATTCGTTCCTTAGGTTCTTATTATATAATTTGTTTTTCTTAGACTGTGTGTGGTGCAAGGTAATAGTTGTCTCTCTATAATTCTATAATTTTCCTTAGGTGAAATTTCCTTTTTGTACACGTTCGGTAGTGATTTAATTCTATAATTTTATTTTTATAAGAATTTTCTTCAAAATGACTTTTTGTACACGTTCGGTACTGAATGCACCTTTTAGGCAAGCCAAAATGACTTGGCATCCCATGTGCGTCCCTTGTTTGTTCGAGCTTATGATGATACTGATCCTCCTATACAAGAAGAGGTTTTGCGGAGGACTGTTCCCTTGGCAAGGCAACTTGACATGCAAGTATGAGTTCTTTTCTTTTTTTTTCTTTTGAATGCATGAATAAAGTCAACTTCCATTCCTAACATGATGTTATGTAGGCATGATCTTTGAGAGGCCTAAGAATTTGGTGAATCTTATTTCAGCTTTACAATTGTAAAAAAGAAAATGAAAGATGAATTTAGAAAGAAGCTGGATGAGGAAATTAAAAAGAAGATAAAAGAAAAGCTAGAAGAAGAAAAGAAGAAGATGGAAGAGAAGAGAAAGAAGATGGAGGAGCAATGTCATGCCCAAAAAATTTAAGGTCACGTGATCGGCCAGAATACGCATTCGTACTTCGAAGTCTACCAACTCATGCAAACCAAATGCGAAATAAATAAACACATCCATGCAGATACCAATAAAAGTATGAGATATATGCTTCAACTGAAAGTATGAATATCAATAGTGTATACAATCCATGTCTATAACTAACACATGACCATATGCATTAATTGACTACGACTTGACACGTCATGAGATCCATTGCCTGAGCCTACAATCCCAGTCGCCACTACTAGAATATACCACATCAGTCACAGGAATCACCGACGGCCGCTTCGGCCGTCAAAATCATTCATGGCGTTTCGACAGCCTCATGGGTTGTCAGTCACCGCCGGTGTCCCTCTCCTTGCTAGTAAGCATCTCCTCCTCTCCCCATCTCCCTCCATCTCCCTCCATCTCCTTGCCCTCTCCGCGCCAGCGTCAATCCGACCCTCTCCGTGCCGGCATCTACACGTCGGCGCTATGATTTGGGACCGATTACCATCAGCCCCAATGCAATAATAGCCGACAGTGATGCTGGCTACTATTGGTGATTAGGGTTAAATCCTAAGCAAGTAATTGATTAGGGTTTAATTAAACCCTATATTTTTAAATTTTTTATTGTTAATTAGGTAATTAGTTTGGTTAATGTTGATTAGGGTTTAATTATTTTTAGGTTATTTAATGAAATTAGTTTAATATTAATTAATTAGTATTAATGGAATCGTCTTATGAGGACTCGCGCTGGAATCATCCACCGAGGCTCGCGCCGGAATCATCCACTGTGGACTCACGGCCAAATCGTCCATAGTGGACTCAGCCCAAATCGTCTACTTTGGACTTGCGGCCAAATCGTCCACGGTGAACTCGCACCAGAATCGTCCATAATGGATGGACTCGTGTCGGAATCGTCCACTTTGGACTCACGCCAGAATCGTACACTGTGGACTCGCACCGGCATCCACAAATTTAGAAAAAAATCAAGACGAGTTGATATGTTTCATGTACGCATCGATGAATCAAGTTTTAATTTTGCAAAACATTAGATTCGTTCGGGGGTTGTATGTTCGTGTAAACGAAGTAAATGATCTTTTATACGACGTATAATCCTTGAATTGTCCCTAATTGGACAATTTTGGAACATAATTATTTATTTATATTGCAAAAAAATTGACGTGTTTCTTCGACCCCTAATTGATGAACTGCATACATTGTGGGTTGAGGGAGCTGTTACTTATGATTGTCACCGGAAGCAAAACTTCACTTTACGAACTGCTATATTATGGACAATTAATGATTTCCCAGCCTATGACTTGACCATCAGATGGTTGTTTAAATATCTTTTGTTATCTCGGTCGTGCTTTGGGTTCTCGTTCGTCTTGATTCATAAACGACGAAGAGTACCATTTGGCCTACTTGTACGTTTTACTAAATTATCCCGAGATTGAAAAGTTTATTGAAATATTTGACATTGAGATGGTGACAAAATACTCAATTTACAGCGATGAAAAATTAGAAAGATTATAGAATCGTGAGTTCCCTAATTGGTTTCAAGCTTACAACACAGAACACAAAGGCAAAATAGTAACCAAATCTTTGAGTTTGCTAGTGGTTCGGTACGACTTATACAGTGTTATAACGGTTATTTTGTTAATGGATATAAATGTCACACACTTGAATATTCATCTACAAAAAAGACTATGAATGTCGGGGCTGTGTCAAAGGGACAACGTATGCTGAATATGATATTGATTTTTATGAACTATTGAAAGAAGTCATAGAATTATAACTTTTCGGATGTAAATTAGTTGCCCTTTTTAAATGTCATTGGTTCGTTACAAGCGATAGGGGCATGTGAGTTCATCCAAAGTATAAATAGTTGGTCAAGGTCAATTACAAATCAAAATTGGCTTCAAATGAGCCATTTATATTAGCATCTCAAGCTGAACAAGTATATTATATGCAATATCCATCTTGAAAGAAAGATATGGTAGATTGACGTGTAGTCTGTAAGACTAAAGCCAGAGAAAAAATGGACCCGATAATTGGAGAGAATGAGCCAGCAGATGACTTCTATTAAGAAGAGGATCTTTCCAAAGTGGAACGAGTTAGTCTAATACTCGAGGATGATGACACAGAGTTAGTTCAATTAGAAATAGAATACGTTGATGACGACAATAATGAAGTTGAGGAAGGACAGAATGATGATGAGAGAGAAGAAGAAGAATTTTAAGATTCCGATACAGAAGAACAAGAAGAAGAGTATTACACTGATGATGATAATGACGATGACGAATAATTGTAAATGTGAAGTATATATTCAATTATTAAATATATCTATTAATCTATTATATATAATCTAATTATATTAAATTCTTACAGCTATGGTTCGAGATATCAGTTCTCGAGGAGGCATTCCTCGTAGGACCCCCCGACGATTACCACTCGCCCCACCTGTACCCACTGACCCTTCACCTTCCACTACCATCCCCCTACCTCTGGCCACCATCCTCCCACCTGATCCGTCCACCGTTCCCTCACCTGATCTAGCCACCTTCCCTTTGTTAGTTGAAGGGTTCCTCCTTCATGCTTTATTCTCCTCATGATTATTTTGATAATAACAAACCTATTTAACAAATGCTTGAAGTATGCAAATTGCATGATCGATGAAAGATACGTCAAGCCTTACGTCTCTCGATCAATCTCCAAAACAGATCAATGCGTGCATCAAAAATGTTTTGGATAGCATGGAGAATCCTTTAAAGTTAAAACAAGCTGAAGAACGAAGCCGAAAAACCAAGCATGAAATGAGAAAGCCAAGATAAAATTTTCAAGCTCTGGTTCGAACCGAATGGTGTTGAGTAGTGGCAGTAGCCAATTCGATCGACCGAATGATGCGCAAAAGAGGCAGTAGCCATTCGATCGACCTATCGGTCGACCGAAATTGGTGAAGAAATCGTAGAAGGGCTGCGTCGGTCGACCAACCGAAGCCAAATTGTGGCAGAATGCTCATCGGTCGACCGGATGGCAAATCACGAGTCGCGCGATTTTGGCATCACTCATTCAGTCGATCGAGTTCGGGATCACCAATCTCGCGACAGTCAATCGACCGAATAGCGCATAAATCTTACAAAAAGCTGGGCGGTCGATCGATCGGTCGATCGACGATCGACCGGACCATCGATCGGGCATTTGTAACTGTAAAATTTATGCCCGTTGATGCCCTATTTCAGTTGAGGATTATAAATACCTCTTCTAACCTCTTTTGTTGAGTTCTCTCAGATTTTCTGGATGCAAGAAAACCTTCAAAGAGTGATTCCATAACATCCTTCAAGCTTGAACGCATCAACATTCATCAGCCTAACGCTTGATCCCTTGCTGTCAAAAGAGCTCTCCTTCAAAGGGTTCAACAAGTCGATTAGTCGTGGAAAGAAGAGGTGTTTAAGTGTGATAAGCTGTCATTCCTCTTCTTGTAATAATTTTTATTTTAATTTGTTCTTCATCTCATTGTATTTGAATTGTAGGAAGACCTAATGTTAGGTCTTGGATTTAAGAGGTGTGTAAAGTCACTTGTGTAAACATAGTTTACTCGGTTAGTTCTAGTTGTCCCTTAGGGTTGAGGTGGAAGAGTGCTCTCGATAAGGAGGCGGAGACTTTCAGGTGTGGAAGTGCCTTAGGTTGAGAGTGAGACTCTTCGAGTCAAAGTCCTCTGTATAATGGAAACTAATTAATCTAGTAAAACTTAGTTTGAAAATCCTAAGCGGGGTGCTTAGGTAGTGGAGTAGGCATTGGAGCCGAACCACTATAAATCTCAGTGTTAGCATTGTTAAATTTTGTTTGTGCTTGATTGGCTTATTTTTGCTTCTGCATCATTATCGAGAAATTGTGATTTACCTAAATAATTCATGAAACGTCTAAAATCGAAATAGGCAAATAGAATATGATAACACACTATTCACTCCCCCCCTCTAGTGTGCCATTTTATACAACAATTAGTATCAGAGCAAAGTCGTAGTATGATATTTGACTATCTCTTCTACACTTTCTCTCGCTCCGGAAAATGGCACCAGAGTCGGTAGCGTCTTCACCTCCTGGGTTCGATGAGTCAAACTTTGGTCTTTGGAAGTCTAGGATGTATACCTTCTTAAAGACTCAAGATTTGGGTGTTTTCAACATGGTAAAAATTAGATATAGTGAACCTAAGGAAGACATGAATGCATGGACCCAAGAACAAATTAGCATGTTTGAGTTAAATGCTAAAGCTACAAATTGCATATTTTGTTCTATGGAAAATAATGTACCGGAGAAAATCATGCATTGTACTTCTGCATATGATATTTGGGCTACTTTGAACATGCTTTATGATTACGCTAAAACTGAAGAACTTGTTACTCTAAATGAAGGAGACGATAACAATTGTCATACTCCTATATCTAATGAAGTTCTTGAAGCTATTAGTGTATCCAGCCAAAGAAGTACAAAGAGTCGGAAGAGAAAGGTGATATGTCACCTATGTAGTGAGAAAGGGCACGTGAAAAAGAATTGCCCTAATATGAAGAACAAGGCAAAATAGAGGTCAAATGCTTCCATTCACTCACGTACTTCAAGTGAAGCATCCTCACACCATGATCACGAAGTTAACATCATGAACGTTGATGAGGAGGTATGCTTTTCTTCTAGTCATGATAATCATAATCATATATCTAATTTATCTAGTTCCTTGGATCCTCTTTATGATGAATTATTAGACGAATACAAGATCATGTATGCCTTGATGGTTAAAAAGGATAAAGAAAATAAAAAATTAAAGAAGGAAAACTTGACTTTTAGCTCTCATTTACATGATGCTAAACTAGAAATTGAGAAGCTAAAAATTAGTGTCTCTAATCCATGCCATGATGTTTTAAGTATCGACACTAACAATTTGAAAAACAAAAATGACATGTTAAAGAATGAAAATAACATGTTGAAAACTCAATTGCATGCTTTATATAACTCTATGATTGATTTGAAAAACGAAGTTCTAAACCTAAACAAGAAAGTGAATGAAATGAAAAATATTTCCTCGTTTAAGAATTTTAGTAGAAATGATTTTTCGAAAAAGAATGTTTATGCCAATGTTAAATCTCATGTTAGATATTCTACTTTTAGACCTCATGATCATAAGAAAAAGAATGATGTCTCTAAGAATGCTCATACTCATCATGTTTCTCATGTCAAGCAATCTAGTGATAAATCACATGTCCATAGCAAAAATAAAAAGTTTCATTGGCATTATTTTTGTTGTGGTACATATGGTCATGCAATTTATGATTGTGCTTTTAAAAGGAATCCAAGTATTGCTAAGACACTTTGGATACCTAGGCCAACTAACCCCCAAGGACCCAAAGGCATTTGGGTACCAAAGGTTTCTTGCTCTCGTGTAGGGGGAGCTACCACACAAGGATAAAAGGAAGTGAAGTGTTGAAGTTGACCATGGTCTTCAATGAAAAATTCATTTTTGGTTGCAACTTCAAGTCATCATAATGTCATAGGTATGAAAATTGGCATCTAGGTATGTTTGGTATCATCTCCTTACTTTGGTTTGTTCTATTCAAGTTGGAGTTATGATACATGTTTAATTTGAGTTATCTTTCCCGCTCTAGTTAAGAGTCCTTTGGAAAATGCTTTTGATTTTTTTGATTTCCGGTCTCTTCGGAGACCTATGTGGCCTATAATGGGCCTAAGCGACCTTGCAATTTTAAATCGTAGGCTCATTGTGGTCTTTCGGTTTTCAACCAATAGGAAGGGTTGGAGATCTTATATATGTTTCAAAATTTCATATGTTGAGATCTCTCGGTCCGTTTTGGTTTCATGATAATTTTACTTGAAACAATTTTTTAACTATCTAGCTTAGGTTGAAATTCTCAAATAATTTTTTTTTATTTCACCTTGCTATTTAGTATGAAAACTTGCTAGTAGATATGGATTGATTACTATTATTGAAGTATACTTGCAAGTTATTGTAAATGAAAGGCTACTATGAAGAAAATGAAAAAGGAAATGAAAAGTTTGGAAAATTCTCAAGAGTGAGGTATGAGTTTAATTTTTGCTAAAATATTTGTATAATAATTGATTATTCATGTTTAATGATGCTTCTATACTCATGATTGTCTTTGCATGATAAATATATGAAAGTTCATGAGTAGGAAAATCTTTGATAACTTAGACAATTTCATGATATATTGATTGGATGAAATTTGCTCTAGGTTAGAATTCTCATTAGAGATCTCATTTTTTTTAATGGTTGGCAAACATATTTAAAATATACATATCACATGAGTCTAGACATTTAAACTTGAAAATTCTACAATGTCTAGATAACCAATGCGATAACTAGATTACTTTATGAAACTCAAAATTGAAAATGTCTGACCTAAGTCAACAATTTGACTTAGAAATATCTGTTTAAGTTCAAATTTTCACAAACATGTTTAGATTCACTCATGTTAAATGTTCAAGTGCCTAAGCTAGAGAAAACATGAGTAGATAACCAAATTTGATACTTAGCACTTTTATGATTTCAATGATACTTTGAATGAAATTGTGCTAAGTTCATATCTCGATTAAACAACATTAGTTTCACTCCAAACTTGACAAACAAGTTTTAAATGATTATATCTTGATATCTAGAAAGTTTGAATAAAATCTGAAATCGGTGGATAAATGATTTATATTTACAAAAATGCCACTAAGATATTGTAGAATTTTTATAAAATTGTAGAGATATCCTTTTTGAGTGATTCTTGACTTTTTGGAATCCTCATAAAGTCTAATTCATGTAGAAATTTTTTCATAAAATTTAAATGCTCACACTCTCTCAAAAATAATTCTTTTTTGGGATAAAAACCTAGGGCAGATCGAGCGGTCGATCGGCCTACGACCGCTCGATTGACCGACGGGCAGAAATCAATCTGGATCGCCCATTTCTTCGACCAGATTCAATCCTGGCCGTTCAAACCTAATGTTTAAGCACAAAACTAGGGCTTCCTTGCCCATTCGATCGGCTGCCCCAACCTAAGACCTCTCCTCTCATCTTCTAGGGTTTCTACCTCCTCTCCAATACTCTTCTTCAAGGCAAAAAGCTTTTCTTTATCCATCATTCATGAGGTTATTCTCAAAAACATGATTTCTTCATCTCTTATTCTCTCAATGTGTCTTAATTCATACATAAAAATGTGATTCATGCTTACTTTACTTGGATGATAATTTCTCTTTGACATGTTTACTCCAAAAACGAGTTTGTTTCTTAACAAAAGTCAATATCTCATCTCTTCTTCAAATGATTCAACATTTACTTTTTAAAAGAATTTTGTTGTGGTAAAAAATTGTTAGTCAAGAGCTCTTTTGTTTTCTTTCATGAGTTTTTCTCAACTTTAACTTTGGCATTCTTAAAAGAATTTTATTTTGGTCAAAAAGAAAAATGTTTCTTATTCTCTTCTAGCCAAAATAATTCTTTTTGTATGGTCTTTTCATTTATGGATCATTTTGTTTAATCTTATTTTTTTTTTATTTTTTGTTTGTTTATTCTTTATCTTGAAATTTAATGAGAAAATCTTTTGTTCTTGCATGAATCTATGCCGATCTTTAAATGTTTTTTTTGTCTTCTTTTATTTGCGTTAAAAGCATGCATATCTCATCTAAAACTAATCATGTACATCATTCTCAAAATTATCTTGCAGAATGGCACCCAAGACTAAACTCCCAACCTTACCCGATAACCTATTGGCCTCTTTAGGCAAGAAACAAGCTGCTAAGTTTGTAGATAGAGTCATCCTGCAGACACGTCCAGCCAATCTAGGTGATTTAGAACAATTCGATATTAGAGGCAAACTTATTAGCATGAGATGGGTAGAGTTTCTAGAGAAGCAAGTACCTGTATGCCCCATTCTGATAAAAGCCTTCTTCTCCAACCTGGTGATAGAAAAGGCAAGGTATGGTGATGACTTAATATTCGGTCTGAAATCCTAGGAAAATCCATAGTAATCACCAAATCCCACATTAAAGATGAATTTGGGTTTCCTCTAGTAGGGAGATCAATTTATAAGATGTCCGCACACCATTTTCATGAAGATTTTCCACCTCATGAAGTTGTGTCAACTATTTGTCCTGAGGGTTATCAGGGAATGATCCCTACCCAAAGCATCAAACTGTCAACCACTGCCAGGATCATGCATCTCATCATTTTGTATAATATCCTTCCTAGAGCAGGTCATTATGATGAGGTCACCACTATGAGTTCTAGGGCACTTTTCTTTGCCATGTCTCGCATTCCTATAGATGTCCCTGATCTCATACTTAGGTACATAGCTAAAGTTCATGCCTCAAAAAAACAAGCCTTACCATATGCCTCAGTAATTTCTCACTTCATATATGAAGCTGGGGTAAATAGGTCTAGATTTGAAATTGAGCCCATACCCAAACCCATAGATTCTTCCTCTCTCAGCCGCATGAAGATTCTTGAAAATCAGCGCGACAAAAGAACGCGAGGAGAACCTCTGGAACAACCTGAGCATGACACAGAGATGGAGGAAAACGAAGCTGGTGGAGGTTCATCATCTAGCACTTCCCTT
This sequence comes from Canna indica, assembly GCA_034359265.1. NCBI lineage: Eukaryota > Viridiplantae > Streptophyta > Magnoliopsida > Zingiberales > Cannaceae > Canna > Canna indica. The sequence goes on along the minus strand of CP136891.1, from coordinate 65,568,035 downwards.
ACGCGTCTAAGTGATTTGGAGGATCGCTTTGCTCAGTTTCACATCGGTCAGATGGAATGGAACAAAAGCACATCAGAACACATGGATGAGTACGACCGTCATATTGGCGACTACGGGCATCAGATTGACGAGTATGGTCGACGTGTTGACCAGTACGGACAACAAATAGATGAGTATGGTCGTCAAGTTGATGAAATGTATGGGAGAGTGGATGAGATGTGGCAATATTATCAGTCACATTTACCACCTCCTCCACCACCTGAGGACGAGTAGTCTTCTTTGATGTATTGATGTTATTCATCTTATGAACATGTATTTCACACTTAACTTTAATATGTATTTGGTTGACTATGCTAAGTGATGATTAGTAATGTAAGTATTATTTTTTTTTCATGTATGCTTGCTATGTTTGATATTTTTTTTGATGAATGACAAAAGGGGGAGAATTAGAAAATATATGCATCTCGATAGGGGGAGCACAAAATGAATACTTCATTTCAAAGAATTGGAAAATATATGCATATAGATAGGGGGAGCTCTAATTGAATACACTACTTCATTTCCTTGATGCTCCCATGTATCCATTTAACAAGTCACGCTTCATAATAATTATCGGATACATTACTTCATCTTGATATTTATCGTCAATGGTTTGTCATCATCAAAAAGGGGAAGATTGTTAGTTGAAGGGTTCCTCCTTCATACTTTATTCTCCTCATGATTATTTTGATGATAACAAACAAATTTAACAAGTGCTTGAAGAATGAAAATTGCAGGATCGATGAAAGATACGTCAAGCCTTACGTCTCTCGATCAATCTCCAAAACAGATCAATGCGTGCATAAAAAATATTTTGGATAGCATGGAGAATCTTTTAAAGTTAAAGCAAGCTGAAGAACGAAGCTGAAAAATCAAGAGCGAAATGAGAAAGCTAAGATAAAATTTTCCAGCTCCGGTTCGATCGACCAGACGGTCGATCGAATGGTGTTGAATAGTGGCAGCAGCCAATTCGGTCGATCGGTCGGTCGACCGAATGATGCGCAAAAGAGGCAGTAGCCATTCGGTCGACCTGTCGGTCGATCGAAATTGGTGAAGAATTTGCAGAAGGGCTGCATCGATCAACTAGTCGGTCGATCGACCGAAGCCAAATTGTGGCAGAATGCTCATCGGTCGACCGGATAGCAAATCGCGTGTCGCGTGATTTTGGCATCACTGATTCGGTTGACCGAATTTAGGATCACCAATCTCACGACAGTCGGTCGACCCTTCGGTCAACCGAATGGTGAGTAAATCTTACAGAAAGCTGGGCGATCAATCAGTCAGTCGATCGACAATCGACGGGACCATCGATCGGGCATTTGTAACGGTAAAATTTATACCTGTTGACGCCCTGTTTCAGCTGAGGATTATAAATACCTCTTCTAACCTCTTTTGTCGAGTTCTCTCAGATTTTTTGGATGCAAGAAAACCTTCAAAGAGTGATTCCATAACATCCTTCAAGCTTCAACGCATCAACATTCATCAGCCTAACGCTTGATCCCTTGCTGTCAAAAGAGCTCTCCTTCAAAGGGTTCAACAAGTCGGTTAGGCGTGGAAAGAAGATGTGTTTAAGTGTGATAAGCTGTCATTCCTCTTCTTGTAATAATTTTTGTTTTATTTTGTTCTTCATCTCATTGTATTTGAATTGTAGGAAGACCTAGTGTTAGGTCTTGGATTTAAGTGGTGTGTAAAGCCACTTGTGTAAACATAGTTTACTCGGTTAGTTCTAGTTGTCCCTTAGGGTTGAGGTGGAAGAGTGCTCTCGATAAGAAGGCGGAGACTTTCGAGTGTGGAAGTGCCTTAGGTTGAGAGTGAGACTCTTCGAGTCAAAGTCCTCTGTGTAAGGGAAACTAATTAATCTAGTAAAACTTAGTTTGAAAATCCTAAGCGGGGTGCTTAGGTAGTGGAGTAGGCATTCGGGCCGAACCACTATAAATCTCAGTGTTAGCATTATTAAATTTTGTTTGTGCTTGATTGGATTATTTTTGCTTCTGCATCATTATCGAGAAATTGTGATTTGCCTAAATAATTCAAGAAACATTTAAAATCGAAATAGGCAAATAGAATTAGATAACATTATTCACCCCCCTCAAGTGCGCCATTTTATACAACACCCCTAAGCTCCGATTACCATCCCTTCGCAAATCGAGGACCATCGTCTTCCAGACGTAGGCCACGAGGGCCTAATAGAATTCTCCCTCTGCCACCCAAGGGAGAACGTGCAGAACAGTTAGTGTGTGGCAAAGACGATAAGTATATGCATTAATTATTTCTTATAATTTATTTATAATTTAAAATATTATAATATGAATTTATATTTGATGCAGATTTGAGTAGGAGGACGTCCCCCGCACGATAGCTGGGACGATCCAGAAGTTTATGTATGAGGCGTGGCCTACATGGTCTCACATGCTCCGTGAGCATATAGATTTATTGTGGTGAGAGTTCATGTTAAGTATATTTATTAAATTAATGTTAATGTTAAATATTGATCGGTAATAGTTTTTTTTTTGCAGGCTCATTATACATGGCCGGAGGACCAAACCAATTTTGTTGAGGCTGCATGGGAGCGTGTTGCCCATGCTCGCTATAACGGGCTGGTTCAGCAGGCCCGTCAGACCGATATGAGACGGTTGGGGGCCACACAGATAGGGCAGATCGACTCGAGGACACGCCCCCGAGTGGATTCCTGGCCTTGTGTGGGACTAGCTCGTTGAGCGGTGGGACACGCTTGAGTGGCAGGAGGTTTCTTGGACTGCATCGAGAAACTGCATGTCTAGGGGGGGGGGGGGCATAGTGGCGCGCCACACTTGTGGCTCCATGTCTTTTGCGATTCATGAGCATCGCATGGTATGTATAATTTAATTATTTTTAATTAAATTATATATTGTGTATAATGATACTAATGTATTTGTTTTCTAATGTAAGACGCGCGTGGCGGAGGACGACAGCGTCCAACGCCCGTCGATGATAGAGGTGTTTGAGCGCACCCATCGTCGTCGACGAGGAGCGGGGGTTGATAGTAGAGCCTCGATCATAATGGTAAGTATTTATGTCTATTTGATTTACACAATTTTTATTTATAGTTTATATATATATTTAAAATATAAACACGTGTAGGAAACATACACGAGGATTGTGATCGAGCATGGAGGCACACTGGAGGAGTTCAAAACAGGAGCTTGGGTGGAGGCCGCAGGTGGCTAGGAGCACGGCCGTGTTTATGGCTTTGTAAACAATGGCCATGCACGCGTCGTGCTCCGGCCACTTGGGGCACCGACCCCTCCGACTGCGGGTGAGCGTTCCTCGACATCCCGGGCGCAAGATCAGAGCCGGATAGCGGTCTTGGAGTCGGAGCTCACCCAGTAGAGACAAGCGATGTAGGAGCAGAGGCTGGCGATGGAGGAGCAGAGACGGACGAATGAAGAGTTGAGACAGACGATGCATAACATGTAGGCACTCCTCACTCATATTGTGTCTCACTTTGGCCTTCTACTGATGATGTCGCAGCCGTTGTCCTCCTCGACCCAGCCTCTTCCACCACCTCCACCGTAGCCGTGAGATTTTGGTTTATTGTATTTTGTTTATATTTTGATACTTGTTTGTATACTGATAGTTATTTTTTATACTTATGGTTGTATATATATGATATTTTGATAATTGTTTGCCTCCGGTTTGAGACTTAGATTGATGATATTTATGTAAAACTTGTATATTTGGTTTCAAATGCATGTGTATGATATTTTTTGGTTGTAATATGTGATTGAAAATAGATTGTAATCTATAAATATCATTGTATATAGGAATTTACAAAATTTTCATTTTTTCAGTTACATGATATACCTTTAGCCATGGCTTACCCATAGTCGACCGTCAGTAAGCCGTGGCTGAAAGCTTATCGTAAATGGCTGATAGTCTGGATAACACCAAATATCACGGTTGGTAATAGTAACACTGATGGTCCGTGGCCATGGCTGATGTGTTGGTATCAGTGACAGTCGCCTACAGCCGTCACTGATGTGTTTAAATCTGCGACAGCACCCGCGGATGTCGCTGATGATTACTTGTGATAATTGAGAGATGCCGTCACAACTTATTTGAGATGCACACATCAGTGATGGTGTTTTGCCACGTCTAACGCCGTACGTGATAGTTATCACCGACGGTTCATCCACGGCTTGAGCCGTCGGTGATAACGATAATTCTAGAAGTGTCTGCCACATGGGTACATCGTACCGTTGCTAGTTAGGATATATGTGTTAGCTGAAGGGTTCTTCCTTCATGTTTTATTCTCCTCATGATTATTTTGATGATAACAAACCCATTTAACAAGTGTTTGAAGTATGAAAATTATAGGATCGATGAAAGATATGTCAAGCCTATCGTCTCTCGATCAATCCTCAAAACAGATCAATGCGTGCATCCAAAATGTGGTGGATAGCATGGAGATTCCTTCAAAGCTAAAACACGCTGAAGAACGAAGCTGGAAATCCAACCGCGAAATGAGGAATCAAAGATAAAAATTTCCAACTTTGATTCGGTCGACCGGATGGTCGACCGAATGGTAGTATGCATTGGCAGCAGCCAATTCGGTCGACCAACCGGTCGATCGAATGTCGCTGAAAAGTGGCAGTAGCCATTTGGTCGACCAGTCGATCGACCGAAGCAGGTGAAAAATATTGGCAGAATGCTCATCGGTCGACCGATCGGCCGATCGAATGGCAAAGCACGAATCATGAATCTCGGCATCTTTGAGCCGGTCAACCGCACCGAATCCTGCGACAATCGATCGACCTGTCGGTCGACCGAATGGCATATAAAAGCTGGCTTCGGTCGACCAATTGGTCGACCGAATTGGAATTGGTCGACTGAATTGGAAGTAGACATTTTTTCGTCGACCAAAGCCAACTTTTGTCGGTCGATCGATGTAGTGTTAGCCAAAATTTTTCACCTGCTTCGGTCGACCGATTGGTCGACCGCGCCAAATCCCGCGACAATCGATCGACCCATTGGTCGACCGAATGGCGTATAAAAGCTGGCTTCGGTCGACCGATTGGTTGACCAAATTGGAAGTAGACATTTTTCCGTCAACCGATTGACCCGTCGGTCGATCGACCAAGGGAAAAACCTTACAGTAAGCCAGCGGTCGATTGGTCGGTCGATCGACGATTCGACCGAACCATCGTCCGAGCGTCTGTAACGGTCGAAAATAATTCCGTTGACGCCCTATTTCAGCTAGGTTGATAAATACTCCCTTCTAATCCTTTTTATGAATCTTCTCTCTCATATTTTTTATGATAAAAGCTTCAAAGAGTGATTCAATTCCATCATCCAAACCTTCAAAGTGCTAAACATTCATCAGCCGAGTCTTGATCCCTTGCTGCCAAAGGAGTTTTATTTCAAAGGGTTGATCAAGCTGGTGAAGCGCGAGAAGAAGAGGCGGTTAAGCGTGATAAGCTACTATTCCTTTTCTTGTAGCAAGTTTTTATTTAATTTGTTTTTCAACTCTTGTATTTGATTTGTAGGAAGACCTAGATTGTTAGGTCTTGTGTGTGGAAGTGGTTTCCTTGTTGTGAGGGAGTAAAGTCACTTGTGTAAACCTAGTTTACTAGGATTAGTTAAGTTGTCCCTTAGGGTTGAGGTGGAAGAGTGCTCCCGATAAGAAGGCGGAGACCTCCGGATGTGGAATTGCCTTAGGTCGAGAGTGTGACTCTTCGAGTCAAAGTCCTCATTGTAAGGGAGACTCGAATTAATCTAGTTAACTTAGTTTGGAAATCCTAAGCGGGGTGCTTAGGTAGTGGAGTAGGCATTGGGGCCAAACCACTATAAATTCGTGTGTTTGCATTGATTTACCGATTGTATTAATTGCTTTATTATTTATCGCTTCCGCATCAAAATCACTCAATCGTAAATTGCCTAAACAATCTAAGTAAACGATTGAAATTGAATTAGGCAAAAAACATTAGAAAACACATTATTCACCCCCCTCTAGTATGCCGTTTCATACAACATTTGGTATCAGAGCGGGTCCGTAGCTTGAGATTTCACCATCTCTTCTACACCTTATCTCGATCCGAAAATGACACTAGAGAGTATAGCATCTTCACCTCCTAGGTTTGATGAGTCTAACTTTGGTCTTTGGAAGAGTAGAATGTATATTTTTCTAAAGACTCAAGGTTTAGGTGTATTTAATATGGTAAAAATAAAATATATTGAACTTAAGGAAAATAGGGATTCATGGACCCAAGAACAAATTAAAATATTTGAGTTAAATGCTAAAGCTACAAATTGCATATTTTGTTCTTTGGAAAATAATGGACTTGAGAAGATCATGCGTTGTACTTTTGCATATGATATCTAGAATACTTTGAACATGCTTTATGATTATGCTAAATCTGAAGAACTCGTTACTCTAAATGAAGGAGACGATGACAATTGTCATGCTCCTATATCTAATGAAGTTCTTGAAGCTTTTAGTGTTTCTAGCCAAAGAAGTACAAAGAGTCGGATGAGAAAGGTGATATGTCACCTATGCAATGAGAAATGACACGTGAGAAAGAATTGCCCTAGCATGAAGAACAAGAAAAGAACGGAGGTCAAATACTTCCACTCATTCACTTGCATCAAGTAAGGCATCCTCACACCATGATCACGAAGTCAACATCATGAACGTTGATGAGGAAGTATGTTCTTCCACTAGTCATGATAACAAAAATGATAGTATTGATTTATCTAGTTCTCATGATTTCCTTTATGATGAATTAATGAATGAATATAAAAGAATGTATGCCTTACTTGTTAGAAAAAATAAAGAGAATAAAAAATTGAAGAAATAAAACTTAAATCTTAGATCTCAATTGCATGATGTAAAATTAGAAAATGAGAAGTTAAAAACTAGTGTCTCAAATTCATGCCATGACACCTTAAGTGTTGACACTCAAGATTTAATGACAAAAAATGACATTTTAAAGAAGGAAAATAGCATGTTGAAAACTCAATTGCATGCTTTACATAACTCCACGATTGAATTGAAAAATGAGATTCTAAACCTAAATAAGAAAGTGAATGAAGTGAAAAATATTTCCTCATTTAAGAATTTTAGTAGAAATGACTTTTCGAAAAAGAATGTTCATGCCAATGTTAAATCTCTTGTTAGAGATTCTACTCTTAGACCTCATGATCATAAGAAGAAAAATAATGTGTTTAAGAATGCTTATACTCATTATGTTTCATATGTCAAGCATTCTAATGATAAATCACATGTCCATAGCAAAAATGAAAAATTTAATGGACATTGTTTTTGTTGCGGTGTATATGAGCATGCTATATATGATTGTGCATTCAAGATGAACCCAAGTGGAGTTAAAATACTTTGGGTAGCTAAGCCCTCTAACACTCAAGGACCCAAAGCCATTTGGGTACCAAAGGTCCCATGCTCTTTTGTAGGGGGAGCAACCGCACAAGGATAAAGGAAAATGAAGAATTGAAGTTGACCATGGACATCAATAAAGAATCCATCTTTGGTTGCAACTTCAAGTCATGAAGATGCCATAGGTATGAAAATTGGCATCTAGGTATCTTTGGTATCATCTCCTATACTTACCTGCTTAAATTATAGTTGGAGTTTTGATACATGCTTAATGTTAGTAGATTTTTCAATCTTGATAAGTTTTATCAAAATGATTTTTGATTTTTGATTTTCGGTCTCTTCGGAGACCTATGTGGCCTGTAATGGGCCTAAGCGACCTTGCGGTTTTAAATCGTAGGTTCACTGTAGCCTTTCGGTTTTCAACCAATAGAAAGGATTGGAGATCATGTTTTCGTTAATATTATATTAATGATCTCTTAAAAAATTCGTTTTTGGATTCATGATAACTTATTTTGAAACGAATTTCAAACTATTTAGCAAAGTAAATTTTGCAATCGATACTTGATTTTCTCTTTGCTATCTAGTTCGATAACTTGTTAGTAGTCACATTTCCATTATGTTACTAATGAATATTGCTTGCAAGTTATCAAAAATGTGATGAAAGGCTAGTAGAACAAAACTAAAAAGGGAAATGAAAAGGTTAGAATTTGAAAATTCTCAAGAATGATGTATGAGCTCAATTTTTGCAAAAATACTCGTATAATAATTGATTATTCATGATTAATGAAATCTCTATGCTCATGATTGTCTTTGCTTGATAATTGATTATTCATGATTAATGAAATCTCTATGCTCATGATTGTCTTTGCTTGATAAATATATGAAAATTCATGAGTAAGTAAATCTTTGATAACTTAGGCAATTTCATATCTTGATTGAATGAAATTTGCTCTAGGTTAGAATTTTCATTAGAGACCTCATTCTCTATGGATTGGCAAACATGTTTTAAATACACACATCACATGAGTCTAGGTCGTTACACTTTGTATCACATGAAAACTCATAACTATATGAACAATGTGATTACTAGATTAGTCCATGAGACTCAAATTGGAAATAATTGACCTAAGTCAACAATCCGACTTAGAAATCTCCTTTTGAGTTTAAATTTTCACAAACATGTTTAAATTCACTCATGTTAGATGTCCAAGTGCCTAAGTTAGAGAAAACATAAGTAGATCGCGCCAAATCCCACAACAATCGATCGATCGAATGGCGTATAAAAGCTGGCTTCGATCGACCGATTGGTCGACCGGATTGGAAGTAGACATTTTTCCGTCAACCGATCGACCCGTCGGTCGACCGATCAAGGGAAAAACCTTACAGTAAGCCAGCGGTCGATTGGTCGGTCGACCGACGATTCGACCGGACCATCGATCGGGCGTCTGTAATGGTCGAAAATAATCCCGTTGACGCCTTATTTCAGCTGGGTTTATAAAAACTCCTTTCTAATCTTTTTTATGAATCTTCTCTCTCAAATTTTTGATGATAAAAGCTTCAAAGAGTGATTCAATTCCATCATCTACTACTCGACTATGACTCGACTCACCACAAGATCTGCAGTACAAGCATGCTCTCCCAACCGCACCATATCGACATAGTCATACCTCATTGGTCAGGATCTGCAAAACAACATAATTAAAGTGGTGAGTTCGAGAGGAACTCAGTGAGTGGCTCTACCTGAGCCCTCTTTAAATTTCCTCGAGCATAAATCATAATTATGGAAGTGTTGAAATATAATAACATGTACGATAAATGCATTCGTCCACAAACTTGTGCTCAAAATCACCATAACCACTCGGCCTATATACCAACCCAAACATTCAAGAACACGAGTAGATCGCTAGAACCTCTATCTAGCGAGCTTCCCACCTGGGCCCTCTGAACAAGGATGGCCTACTAGTTTTGGTGCCCACTTTGGTTGGGAATAGCCCTCCAATCAATGTCACTCGCACTACTAGAATAGTCGCTGTCATCGATGGCTCATACTGTTGTTGAACCGTCGATGAAGACTATCACGGATGGCATGGGGCATGGTAAAAAGCCGTCGCTTATGTGTGCGTCTCAGATATTTTATGACGGCTGAGGGCGGCCAGCCCAAGTAATCATCAGCGACAGCGGCGCTTGCTGTCACTAATTTAAACACATTAGTGACGGCAAGGGGTGGATGTCGTTGAAATTAAACTATCCGCTACGGCTCGGAGCCATCGGTGATATTATTAGCAACCGTGATATTTGGTGTTGCCCAGGCCATCAGCCAGTTACGATACGCTTTCGGCAACGGCCTAGTGACGGTTAGCTGTGGCTGAAGTTATATCCTGTAACTGAAAAAAAATTAAAATTATGGAAATTCTTGTTTACACCAATATTTATATGATACAATCACAATTTACAACCATAATTTACAATCACAAAACATCATACACATACATTTACAACCACCATATAAGTTTTACTTAAATATCATCAATCTAAGCCTCAAACGGAGGAAAACAAGTATCAAATATCAAAACTAAAAGTATATATACAACTATCAAGTTTATAAACAACTATAAGCCTCAAACGGAGGCAAACAAGTATCAAAATATTAAATGTAAAGTATATAAACATCTATCAAGTATCTAAGCCTCAAACGGAGGTTAACAAGTATCAAAATATAATCAAAATACAGTAAACTAAAATCTCACTGTTGCGGTGGAGGCGGTGGAATCGACAACGACTAGGTCGAGAGCGTCGACTGGGTCAAAGAGGACGACGACTGTCCGAGTGAGATGCAATCTGAGTGAGGAGGGCCTGTATGTTTTGCATCGTCTGTCTCAACTCATCATTCGTCTGTCTCTGCTCCTCCATTGCCAATCTCTGTTGTGTAAGCTTGGACTCCAAGGCCACTATCCGGCTTTGGTCCTACGTTTGGAACGTTGAGGGCTGCTTATTTGCAACGGCAGGGGTCGGTGCCCCAAGTGGCACTAACACGACTCGTGCAAGACCCAAACATGGCTCATCCGCCACCCGCGTCTAATATTAGAAAACAAATACATTAGTATCATTGTACACAATATATAATTTAATTAAAAGTAATGAAATTATACATACCATGTTGGCCTATGGTTTTCAACCTTGGTCTTAATCTCGATTTTAATGATAACAAACATGGAACTAATATTTTAATGAAGAAATGTTTTCAGGTTTCATATCGGTTAGCGTGCGATATCCTCGATCGGAAATATAAAAAAATTGATGAATCGGAAGGACAATGATCGACGCGCTCGAATTCATCCGGAATAATAGAATTTTGGTTTAGGGTGTCTAGAATGATTGCATTAAATTCTCATTATGATGCAAAGATCCCTAAAGAACCGAACCCGAAACCCAAACCAAAAGAAAGAACATTGCTGGTTCGATTGACTAGACTTCAATCGGAATGTACCAGTACTCTACAATATTACCAAGAGTTTCCAAGTTATAAACAACATTCTAGATGAGATGTTGTAACAATCCGGAACAACCCGGAATAACCTGGATGGACAACCTGAAACAACCTAGATAAACAACCCGAAACAATCCGGATTGACATTTCAGAATAGCATGGAAAGTACAGGTACACTGCAAGTATTCCCATAATCATCAAGTCAAAATTTCCAGAATTCCCAGTATGCCCCTAATGGCTCTATTTCGAATATCTACTCGTTGAGCCTATTTAAAATTGAGCTCTTGCACTTGGGATATCTATATAAGACCCAAACTTGCCTTCCCAACCATCCAACACTTCTTGAGACATATTTTGATCACTATTGAGCTTGATTCAGCCATCCTTTGTGCAAACCCTAGCTTAGAGACAAAAACCTTTGATCTTGCCTTCAACCTTCAATTGTATCATCATCAAGACATCAAGAGAAGCTAGGATTTCTTGGTAGAGAGCTAAGTTTGTATTGTTTATTATTGCTCTCATTAACTTGTACTTTCTTGTTGTTTTTTGATCACTTGTGTTTGTAAGAAGGTGTGAGTAACACACATTGGGTTCACTTGTTTGTAACTTTAGGGTTCCTTAGGTTTGAGGTAGAGACACTCTCTAATGTGAGAGATAAAGCCTTGGTAGACCCTCATTAGAAGGAAAGGAAAGTTAATACAAGTGGTGGTAAAATCTTTGATGGCGAGCCAAGGTAGTGGAGTATGCATTGGGGCCAAACCACTATAAATCAACTCGTTAGCATTGCCTTATTTTATGTGATTCTCATTCACTTATATTGTTTCCGCATTTAAAGTAAAATTTAAAGTGAAGATAAAATCTAGATTCATACTATTCACTCCCCTCTAGTGTGCCTTAACAATCAACAATTGGTACTAGAGCAAGGTTGTAGTTTTGAGATCTAACACATCCCAGCTACACAAAATGAATTCTGATGTTTTGGCACAAGGTAGTTCCACCACTGTCCACCATTATTTGATGGTAATAACTATAGCTATTTCACATAAATATTTTTCTTAGCTCTCAAGGACTTATGTGTGGAAAATGATCATGACTATTTATACACAACCTAGCAAGCCTATAGATGAAGGGTCAAATGAGGAAAGCAAACTCTTTACTTTAAATGCTAGGGCATGAATGCATTACATTGTGACATGTCTATAAATGAGTACAATAGAATTCCATATGCAAATCCGCTTATGAAATTCAGAATGTTCTTGAAATTACTCATGAAGGGCACCACTCATGTCAAGGAATCAAAAATAAATTTACTTATGCATGACTATGAGTTGTTTAAAATGCATTCACATGAATCTATTGATGATATGTATGGTAGATTTCAAGTTTTTACTAATGGCTTATCTAGTCTTGGTAAGGAAATCAAGGAGGAAGAAAGAGTAAAGAAGCTACTTCGGTCTTTGCCTAGAGAATGGGAACCAAATGTGGTAGCAATAAATGAAGCTAAGGACCTCTGAACACTTAAGCTCACCGAGTAACTTGGGTCCTTGATTACCCATGAAATTCATATGAGAAGTCACAAACAACAAGATGAAAATGAGGCTTCAAAAGGGAAGAACATTGCCTTGAAGACCTCTCATTATGAAGAATACTCCACATCCGAAGAAGAAGAACAATATGAATCCCATGAAGAGATTGCCTTGCTAACTAGAAGGATAGTGAGGCTAGCAAGAAGGCCTCTCTACAAGAAGAAAAACAAAGGGGACTTGACATGCTTTCAATGCAGGAGGCCGGGACTTCTAATGAAGGGTTGCCCCTAAACAAAATCTCCAACTCCTCGTCATTTCAAAAAGATGGGAGAAAAAAGAAGAAGGCATACATGGCAAGATGGGATGAAAGTGAACCTTCATCAAGTGAATATTCCAAAGAGAAAAAGGTAAATCTTTGCTTTATAGCTTTAAGTGATGAGGTAATCCCTACCATTACTATTTTTGATAAAGTTTATACACAATATAAACTTGAAAATGAATTTGATAATTTGCATGATGAATTTAGGGTTGATAGAAAATGTATTAAAGAACTTAGGAAGAATAATGCTAAATTAGAAAATGAAAATGCTTCCTTAGTTTCATTACGTGATACTCTTGAAAAGGAACTAGATAAATTGAAAATTGAAATCAAACATTTAGATGATGATTTACTTGTTTCCTATAATGTTTTGAAAAATGAAGTAGAGAATCTTAGAGTTAATAAATTGGCCTTAGAGAAAAAGAATATTGACTTGCAAATGGTGAATGACTTGTGTGAGAAACAAAATGAATCATTGAGCATGCAAGTTGAACATCTAAATAATGGTACATTATCCTTAAAAAGGGAATTATGTGTGTTGAATGAAAAAATGAAAATGCTAGAATCTAGGAACTCTTATGCTAAAAATTCTAGAAGTTCATTTCATTACGTTAAACATTCACATACCATCTTTCATGGAAAATGCTATTGTTGTGGTACTTATGAGCATATGATAAAAGATTGTGCTTTTAAGAGGAACCCCAATGTTAGGACAATTTGGGTCCCAAAAGCTTCTAACCCCCAAGGATCCAAAGTGATTTATGTACCAAAAGTCTCATCTTCTTTTGTAGGGGGAGCTACCACACAAGGATGAAAGATTGATGAAGTGTTGAAGTTGACCAAAGTCTTAACTGACGAATTCTCACTTGGTTGCAACTTCAAATTGTCATCAAGATGCCTATGGTAATGAAAGTTGGCAACTAAAAGTCTTGATATCATCTCTCAACTTCAATTGATCTATTAATAGTTAGAGTTCATGATATATACTTGCTTAAACTGATTGTTTTTCCCGCTCATGATATGCTTTCAAAAATATTTTTGATTTTTGATTTCCGATCTATTCGGAGACCTATGTAGCTTATAATGGGCTTATGCGACCTTGTGATTCCAAATCATTGGCTCATTGTGGCCTTTCGGTTTTCAACAAATAGGAAGGGTTAGAGATCTATTTTTTAAAATATTTCATATTTTGAGATCTCTTGATTCATTTCGATTTCATGATTGATCTTCTTTAAAATGAATATTTACTACTTAGCAAAGTAGGTGGTTGAAAATGATACTTGAATTTTCCTCTTTGCTATCTAGTCTAGTTAATCTAGCTTGTAGTCATAAGTTCATTATGATACTAATGATGTTTGTTTGCAAGATAAACTTAATTTTAATGGAAGACTAAAGAAATCTGGGAAAGAAAGTGAAAATTTTGAAATTTATCAAGAAATAAGGTATGAGTTTCATTTTGGCAAAATTCTTGCATAACACCCCAGTTTTCTTGATAAAATAATTTCTCTATGCTTATGAATGATTTTGCATGATAATTGATTGAAATCTCATAAGTATATAAAATTTTAATACTTAAGCAATTTCATGATACCTTGATTGCATAAAGTGTGTACTGTGTAGAAATTCATCTTAGAGACTTTATTTTAAGTTAAAACTTCATGAACATGTCTGAGTTTACTCATGATTTACTTCCATGTGGTTAAAATTGAAAATTCATGTGTAAATGAAAAAAATGATAACTAGCTCACTTAAGAAAACTCAAACATGAAAAAGTTTGACCTGAGTCAATAAATTAACATTAATTTTTTTTTTTGAGCTCAAATTTCACAAACATATTTAGATTTATTCATGTTAGGTATTCATGTGTTTAAATTTGAAAAACAATGAGTAAATATTAAAATGAGATACTTAATAATGCTTATTTTTTAATGAAATCATGCTAAGTTGAAATCTTAACTAAATGACATTATTTTCATCTCAAACTTGATAAACAAGCTTTTCATGACTATGTCTTGAAAATCTGAAAAATTTGATTGAAAATTGAATACATTTGCAAAAATAATTGATATTTACGAAAATATCATTTAGACTCATCTTCATTGAAAAATCTAGAAAAATATAGAAAAATCATTTTTGACTGATTCTTGAAATTGCATCTTCATTGAAAAATCAAATTTCTCCGGTAAAAAAATTAAAAATTTTCATGAAGATTCTGATTTATTGTAGATTTTCGAAGTTCATTTTCAAAAATCCAAAGTATCATTTCAATCAAGAACTCATTTCTCAAATACTTTGCTTTTTATTCGAAATCTTTGATTGAGACTTCAAGTATGATATTAGAATTATCTTTTTAGTATCGTTCTCATTTTGACTCGTGAAAAATTATTTCTAAAATGATTCTTGATATTTTGATCGATACTTGAAGATATCGATACTTGAGTTTATACATGATTTTCGGATTTAAATTTTAGTTATCATTCTTTGCTATCATGTATGATTTAGTGTCACGTCCCAACTCAGGATCACATGACCGGCCAGAGTATACGTGCCTATACCTCGCAGCCTAACTCATGCACATGCCAAGTCATAAATAAACATGACGAAAAGAATAACAATTTTCATTATGAACGAGAAAACAAAACAAGTTTTTCATTTAAGAAGTAAAATTTTTAGCAAATATTTAAAGTGCGAAATTAGATAAATCATAGTCCAATAGTTTGCTCTTAACAAATGTCCCCAAGGGACTACAGTTTTAAAATATCAAAATACAAGTGCATGACAAATTACCAAAGACTCAACTACGACCCCTAACTAGGACTGCTATGAGATCAATGCGACTCCTCTGTCCTCCTGTCGTGCCAAGTGCTTCAGCCCACCTCACTAGTCAGGCTCTGCAAAAAAAAACATAAAGAAACAACGGATGAGTTCGAAAGAACTCAGTGCGCGGTTCTACCAACCCCACCAAAAAAATCAACCACAAAGAGATAACTGTCTAACAGGGGTAAATCATCAAGTGGTATAACTATCTAACAGGATAATTGTCCATCACATACCCAAAGGCAAACCATTTCACTAAGCAGTGAAATACAACAGGCCTCAGCCTACCTGTGTCATAAGGCAACACTTCACACTCAAGGGTTATGAGAATAATCAAGATTGACTCATCCGAGCTTATCTTATATTAGAACCCTTAGATAAAGTGTAGGAATAATCGAGATTCACCCATATGAACTTCTTCCTTAAATAAAGTAACTCGGGAACAATTGGGATTTGCCCGTTCGAACTTGTTCCACGAGAAATGTAGGAACTATCGGGATTCGCCCATCCGAACTTGTTCCTTAAAGATAGCGCATGAATAATCGAGATTCGCCGATCCGAACTTATTCCTTAAAATATAGAAACTTGGGAACAATCCGCCCGTCCGAACTTGTTCCATAAGAATGCAGGAACAATCGGGATTCGCTCGTCCGAACTTGTTCCTAAATACAGGTTGGGAATTAACCATCCAACCTTTCGGGCCAAGCTCGCAATCCGGCTTCTATCTGAGCCTCTACGTCATTCATAAAGATATGTCATTAACAAGACCTAAGTCAAGTGTCTCCTACAGTGTCGTAGTGGTGTTTTTATTGGGAAACACTGCAACACTCAATGTCCGATCCCAACTCTTATACCCGTAGTATCATCAACTCATGAGATTTCATTTCATGCATAAACTTTAACTTGTTGGCTCTTAATCGATTATACTGCTCCTTGAATTTTAATTATACAATTATAATTTTCATTTGCCAAAATTAGGATTTTATTTTAGAGTTTTGTTTTCAGTTTACTGTTCAGTCCAAAACTGGTGCACCCAAGTCGAATATGACTTCCAAAGTGTGACTTATGGATCCAGACTATATTTTCTGATCAAAATGATAGATTACATGACTATATTCAGTAAACTGTACCCACCACAATAAGGATTTCAAAATCAGCGCCAAATCAACATGAAGTTTTAAGCAAGATTGAGTTTCCAGCATATCAAGGTAATTAATCCGAAATTTACAAAAATTAAATTCTTAATTACTATCACAAAAGATTTATAACATTAAGACAAATCTCACAAAGATAAAGTCATATATGTTAAACAAGATTAGTAAGCATCAACATCATCTTTAAAACAAGATTCAATCTTCATGATCAAGAACTAAGTCAAGAACACATATGGCATCAAGATCAAATCCTTTTCTATGTAAAGCATGATTAATATACTAAATCACATATTTAATTACAATGCATGCATCAACATCATAGGAACCTAATAAGATAAGCAATCCAAGATATAGATCCCGAAACAAGCAAGAATCTTTACTTAGGCATTTCATCAAACACCTCGAGGGCACCCTTGTTTCCACCTTGGTCGGGCACCCCTTAGGACTACCTAGGGTTGCCGATCCACAAAGGGGAATCTCAGGGCCCCTCCCACAAACCGACACAAGAATTCGACGATCAAAACTCAAGATTCGACAGAAATCAACAAGAACGTCACAACACCCAAATTGGCTCAAGAACCCGAGAAAAATCTCAAGAAAAGGAGGGGTAAAACCACTCACATGATTAGGAAGAAAAAATCGAGGAAATTCCCAATCGGCAGCCTCTGAATCCGGCCTCAAAGGGGGCTGGGGCGGCTCGGCTCCATAAGGGGGAAGGGGGGGCGGCTCCACCAAGCTGAGGGCTTAGCTTCCAAAGGAGAGAAGAAGAGAGAGGGGGAGAAGGGCTCGACTAGGCTCTTCTCCTCAGCGACTGATTTCAAAGGAAGGGGGAGAGGGGCGGCGAATCCTCTCTCTCTCGGCGGCGGGCCTTCAAAGGCGAAGAGAGGGAGAGGGGCGACGGCTCCAAGAGGGGGGGGATTTATAATTCCCTCTCCAAACCCTCAACCCTCATCAAACCCGCATCCGCCCTTCAGTCCGAATCCAACCCGCTAACCCGCCTTAGCTTAATTAAATTCATGCTCCACACAAGCATCAAAACGCAAGCACACCCAAGCAATGCAACTTAATAATTCAAGCACATAAAGTATAAAATCTACGGTTTAACTTACCCGAGCTCTCAAGCTTGCACCGAACCATGAGTCGACTCGGCTCGACCTTGAACTAGCCTGCTATGCTGACAATCACAAACAATAACATAAATAATTAATAATATCTAGGATATTACATTTAGTCTCATATTAGATATTTGGTTTTCATCCCTTTGGTTGAGATCTTCATGCTTCATGATAAATTTTTTAGAGTCTCAACTTTGACTATAGGTTGACTTCTCTTGCCATTTTTGAGTGATGTTAAAAGAGGGAGAAACATTTAGGTAGAAGGAAAAAAAATATAAGAAAATCATGCATATAGATAGGAGAAGTTTATTTTTATAGATATGCATGATTGATAGGGGGAGAAATCTCATAATTGACTTCCCTAATGCTTAATTGAAAATATTTTCTTAAGGTTATTTGTCATCATCAAAAAGGGGGAGATTGTTGGCCTAAAATTTTCAACATTGGTCTTAATCTCGATTTTGATGATAATAAATATGAAACTAATATTTTCATGGAGAAATATTTTCAGTTATCATATCGGTTTACGTGCGATGTTCTCGATCAAAAATATCAAAAAATCGGTGAATCGAAAGGACGTTAATCGACACGCTCGAATTCGTCGGGAATAATAGAGTTTAGGTTTAGGGTGTCTAGAATGATTGTATTAAATTCTCGTTATGATGCAAAGATCCCTAAAGAACCAAACCTAAAACCCGAACCAAAAGAAAAAACCTTGCTGGTTTGATTGACTAGACTTCAATCGGAATGTACCAGTACTCTACAGTATTACCAAGAGTTTCCAAATCATAAACGACATTCCGGATTGGATGTTGTAACAACCCGGAACAACCAAGATGGACAACTTGGATTGACAACCCGAAACAACCTAGATAGACAACCCGGAACAATCCAAATTGATATTTCGAAATAGCATGAAAAGTATCGGTACACTGCAAGTACTCCCAGAATCATCTAGTCAAATTGAGCTCCCGAGCTTTGGATCTCTATATAAGACCCAAAACTTGCCTTCCCAACCATCCAACACTTCTTGAGACATATTTTGATCATCATTGAGCTCGATTGAGCCATCCTCTGTGCAAACCCTAGTTTGGAGACAAAAACCCTTGATCTTGCTTTCAACCTTCAATTGTATCATCATCAAAGCATTAAGAGGAGCAAGGACTTCATGGTTGAGAGATAAGTTTGTATTGTTTATTATTGCTCCTATTTACTTGTATTTTCTTATTGTTTTTTGATCACTTGTGTTTGTGAGAAGGTGTGGGTGACACACATTGGGTTCACTTGTTTGTAACTTTCGGATTTCTCAGGTTTGAGGTAGAGACACTTTCTAGTGTGAGAGATAAGGCCTTGGTAGACCCTGTTTAGAATGAAAGGAAAGTTAAAAATTTAAAGT
The DNA here is from genome assembly GCA_034359265.1 of Canna indica. Lineage (NCBI taxonomy): Eukaryota > Viridiplantae > Streptophyta > Magnoliopsida > Zingiberales > Cannaceae > Canna > Canna indica. Next base: position 65,548,813 of record CP136891.1, on the reverse strand, counting down.
GGGGATAGAATCTAGATTTACACTATTCACCCTCCCTCAAGTGTGCTTTAACAACAAACATACCATACAACGCTCATGCACTACAAAAAACACGGAGCCACCAGTGTGGCATGCCCCGTGCCATCCCCCTTGAACATGCAATTTCTCGACGCAATTCGGGATACCTCCTGCCACTTAAGCGTGTCCCACCGTTCAACGAGCCGATCCCACACAGGTCGCAGGATCCACTCGAGTCGTCCCCGCTATTGTGCGTGGGATATCCTCCTGCTCAAACCTGCACCAAATATAGTACAATTTTATATTATCATATATTGAATTATAAATAAATTATAAAGAATAATTAATGCATCTACTTACCTTCTTCCGCGCACACTAACTGATCCGTGCGACTCTCCCTCGGGTAGCGAAGGGATAATTCTGTTAGGCCCTCGTGGTTTACATCTTGATGTTGGTGCGAGTCCACAGTGGACGATTTCGGCGCGAGTCCACAGTGCTCTTGATGACATGATTAAACTAATTAAAATAATCTAGACTAATCTAAACTAATTAAACTAACCAAACAATGCAATACAACATGAATAAACTAATATAAAACAATAAAATAAAGAAATTAAATAAACAATTAAATAAAAAAATAGGGTTTAATATATCCCTAAATCAAACTATGATTAGGGTTTCACCTTAATCACAATTTGATTAAGGATACATTAAACCCTAATCTTTGATTAGGGTATCAACCCTAATCAAACAATATCCGACAGCTATTGTCGGCTACTATTGCATCAAGTTGGGGACAAGCGATTCGGCCCTAAATCCGGCGCCGGCGTGTAGTCTACACGTCGGTGCTGTTCTCTAGTGTCGGCGTCCAGCATGTAGACGCCGACATTGGCGGCCAGTGGTGACAAAGATAAAAGGGGGAAGGGGCCGACGGAGATTACCTGGATGCAGCGGCTCCAATAGCAGCTATAGGCGGCGACGGGCGGCGACAATAGCGGGTGAGAAGAAGAGAAGGAGAAAGAGGAAGGGTCGGACACAAATAACGACGGTCGACATAGCCGTCTCTAAGCTGTCGGTGACGTGTTTTTTATTTTCGCGCTGCATTCGCACCATCAATTAATAAGCGATGGCCGATGTTAGCTGTGGCTAATAACTTATTTATATGATCGACGATCTTTGGGCCTCCGCTAAGCCGATAAGTTATTTCATTTCGTGGCCCGTGCGCGCCATTAGCTATGAGCGACGGCCTTAGGCGGCCGTATGCGAGCCGCGGCTAATTTGGTTACATTAGTCACGGCCGTCGGAAAGCCCTGGCAATTTCTGACGGCCTGGGCGACCGTCGATGAGCCCCGATGCTAAAGACCATTATTGTAGTAGTGTTGGGTCCATCGTCAGTGTGGCTCACCGACAGCAACTCTCCAACTGTATCTAAACTCGCTGAATCGGGACCAACTTGCCAAGTTTGTAAGTTTCTCGGCCTGACCATCGTCCATCCACAATCACAAACACAAGCAATGTCTACATCGTACATAAAGACACATAAACATCTCTCAAGTGATTTTATCATTTTAGCCGACAACCCGGGTATGCGTCGTCCACGCGCCCAACTCGGCCCTCTCTTAAGCCCAAATCTCTTGGCTATATATTTTATCACCCAAATAAGCATTTCACCCGAGATATATTTAACAAGCTAAACATCAAGCCAAAAAAATCCCAAGGAATGGCAGCAATAAAATTATCTATAACTAAGAAAATTTCAGCACATTAGTCTAGGAAAAATTCCAGCACATGCTCAATAAATTTCAGCATGTAATCATGTGCATTTCCGCATGTAATCATGTGTATTTCAACATGTACTAAATTAATTTCAGCATGTCATTCTAGGAGATTTCAGCATAAATCAACTAGTTCCAGCGTATCATTCCTAGGAAAATTCAGCATACACTACCATGCTACAAAACCAGAATTTTTTTTAAGCATCAAATATACCCCTAGCGATTGAATATTTCAACATCAGTAAATATCTTTAATCTGAAATTTCAGCATCTATCTTTGTTCTATAATCCATTATTTCAGTATCTAACTTGATCTCGGAATGTATACGAAACGGTGTAGGTTTCAGCGAGAGATTTTGGCCTACAAAGCTGAACGATTTCAGCCACCCAACGCCACACCCAATCTGGAAATTTTCAGTATGCTAAACCCACACATCACTTGAAGATTAAGTTTCAATACACCATTATCAATTCGAAAACTGAACAAAAATATCCAGATTTGTAGAACATAACAGCAACCTCCTTAGCAGACATCTTCAACATGAAAAAAAAATAAAAGAAATTTCAGAATTTATAATCAAGCTAACTGGTACTAAAAAATTTCACCCCATCAGGCTGAAATTTTCAGCCGCAGATTCCCCACTCCATGCACAGGAATCGGTCAGGACAACCACGAGAGTTTACATCCTTGAGTATTAAGGTGGCCTAAGTGTTGTCCTACACATCCTTTTTCCTTTAACTTATTTAATCTCTTTAATCAACAACATTAGAGATGGTTATAAGCTTGAAAGTTAGATAATGAATAAATTTCAGAAAACTTCATTACTTCACCCCTACCCAAACAAATTAAACAAGACATCAAAACTCCATGAAGGACCGGCCCTAAAAGGTTCCTCTCCTGCCTAGGAACCAAACCAGTTGAGTCCTCATGTCGATTTCTTCGAACAAGGGTCCTACGCAACAATTTCAAAACCCACAACATTTCCAACTCAAAACTCTAGGGTCAAGGCTCTTCTAAGCTTGCTGCCCTACGGTCTTAGGGCTGCGTTAAACCCGCCCCACTACATCTGCCCTTCAAGGGTTTCCCTTCCTTCCCCAAAACACACACCAACCCAAAGAAATCAGACATGTAGTGAGCAAAACAATGAAATTTCAGAATCATCCATATATAGGGTATTCGGCCAACATGGAGAAGGTTCTACATGGCTTAGGATTCAAATCCACTCACCTAGATGATGAAGAAGAAAGGGAGATGATGGAAGTGAGGCCTCACCACCCCAATTTCCGGCGACGGCGAGGAGAACTCCGGCCAAAAGGTGCACCCCCTTCCTGCTTTCCACCCATGGACTCGTGCGGCTCCTCCTTGGAGCTGTACGTTCATTCTCCCCCATTTATTATTTTTTTCCTTTTTTAAAAATCCGAAATTACATCTATAGCCCCTCTAACTAGACTTAAGTTGGTTTCTCGGCTCAACCAAGCCGCGTACAAGTCGACTCGGGGATCCGACAAATACACAACATCCACAAATACCCTAAATTAAATAAATTCCTCGAACATAAGGACCATACCTCTACTCGTGCCCTCCAACGGTTCACTCTGCACGCTCCAACGCGCATCCTAGCTTCCCGCCAAAATCAAAACTAAGTAAATTTAATGCAGGTATTACAATCTTCCCCCTTAAAAAAAATTCGTCCTCGAATTTTACAGTGAGCTAAGAAATTACCAAATTGTCAAATAAGTAGGGGTATTTTTCTTTCCTAAGTGATGCTCCGACCAAACCTTTATCAGATGAACCTCCTTGGACCTCAACTTCCTAGCCCGATCAAGAATTTCCACAGGCCTCTTCTCATACAAGATTGCTGCATCTACCTCCACTTTGGTGGGCTCTAGCATATGAGACTCATCATTGATGTACCTCTTTAGCATGTATACATGGAACACCGGGTGATAAAGTATGGGCAGTCATAATCCTTCATAAGCTCTAACCACGACTCGTCGCATGACCTCCACATCCAAACTCGGCTCTTACCAACCATACAAACTCACAAGGCTTGACTATCACAGCCCATAAGTCAACCCAATTCCCTATGTGGACTCGACAATTGATAAACTATCGAAACAAGGCTATATATAGCCACCATGTGTGACCACAAGGCCTACCACACAAACACCACTTCACGTCAAAGTTCCAAACCCAAACATTCACTAATTCGGTCAACCTTGGCCTCCAAGTGCAACCACAATATTCAAAACATGGAATTCTACCGACAAGAGAGTGAGATTTTAGCATTTACAAAAGAATGAGACATTACACCAAGCACTTAGCGGCATACCCAATCCGCACCAAGCCCCAAGCACCTCGACTCAAAATTTCTGCAATTAAACGATGCAAATCCAGCTACATCTAGCCCTCAACTCTCGCACTGAACAAGGGATCAAAATGAGACCAAAAACTAGAATTCAACTGTTACGACCCTTCCCGAGAATCTGGTCATATCACAATAAATCCCTTTCCCAAATTTCAACCATTCAAAAATAATACTAAAATTTTACACATCAAACTGAATTTTTTTTTTCCAGAAATAAATAATAAATTCTTAGGCCGGAAGTTTCAGCCTTCAAGCTGAATTTTCAGCGGTGCCAAGCTGGATATTTCAGCGACAAGGACGCGCATAAAATATCAGATTATCAGTCACCAATACCAGAGGTCATAGTTTTCTTAACCGAGCTGGCTGAAATTTTCAGCAACAAGCTGAAATTTTCAGAAATCAAAGTCTGGATTCAAAGCTTAATTTCAGCAATTTATTGGACTTAAAATCTGCATCTAAACCTCCTTCTAACCTGCACATTTCAGCCCATCTTAACTGAAACAAATCAGTCACCTATCCTAATGACTAGCATAGATATTTCAGCCCTTGGTTTAATGAATCACAATGAAACTGGGAGCCATGATTTTCAGCAAACAGCATGACAGTCCAGCCACTATTCTAGCAACCAAACATCTAGTAAAATAAACATTTAAGCCTCTAACTACCGCTACAATTCAACAAGAAGAAGTCTAAAAGTTTCGGCACTCATATACCCTACTAGAATATACTTTTTAGCAATACCACTATGCATAAAATCCAGAATTTTCAGCCATGGGACAAGCTCCCAAAATCCTCATTTCTCATGCTAAAATCTTATCCGACTTTAAGCAATAATTTGAGGATTTTCAAGAACGAGATTTACAAGAACCATCAGAAGTCAATCACAAATGAGTAAGCTTTAAGAACTACCACGCCCCCGTATCCTAGGTTTTAATTCAAGACAATGCTATAAGAGAGTCCCATGCTGCATAGGGCCCACCAGCAAGCACTTGTAGCAGTCGATTGCTAAAGGTACTACATAGATAGATCGAATCTTGCAAAGGATCATAAGTTAGATATAAGAAGAAAATTAGGACTGAGAAGGGGAGGAGAAAGAGACGACAACGACAATAAGGAAGAGAGACAGGCTCGGAAGAATAGAGAAGGGGAGGAGAATTAAAGAGACGGGAGGAGGGAAAGAAAGAGGCTTTCATATCGAGCGACTGCGCCACACCTTTGGAGGAAGCCGCCGTTGAGGACAATGGCGTCAGACCGATGTAGGAACCCCCGGCCAAGGACGACAACGATGCATTGATCCCCGACATCCGCACCAAGATTCGATGAAGAGAAGGCGCGATAAGCGTTTGTTTCATTGAAGAGATGGCGCCTCTCTTGTCTCTCCTCGCCCGGTGCAGGTGTCGATATGCAAGCGACGTGCAAGCGGCGAGGAGGAAATGAGAGAGAGAGAGAGAGGCTCTACAGGGGAATAGGAATAGAAGCGGCAAGTAAAGGAAGGGGGCTTCCAAATCCAAATCGAGGAAAACGGCTCGGAGACGATGGTGAAGAGATGGGAAGAGGATGATGAGAGATGATGCAGACTCGACTGAGGGCGGTGGCGAGAGGTGATGCGGGAGAAGATGAAGAGATGGGAAGAAGACATCGCACAGAGATGAAGATGAAGCGGGTGGAGAACGAATTCGCGGGAGAAAAATAGGCTGTGGTGCTCTAAACCTGTAGCCTATTATATCACTTTAACTGCTGTTAATTAGAAACTGTAAGTTTAATAATTTTTTTGGATGGCAGACAAAAAACCGCTGGTTTAGTATGTCTATAGCTACGGTTTTAAAAACCGCAGCTAATAAACTACAACCTAAGATGCATTTTGTTGTAGTGAAAGCTAGTCAAATTTAACATACAGAAATACTACCTCCACCTAGAAATTTCAGCCACAAAGTTTTCAGAACAACTTGTATAGGCCAAATTTTCAATACCAAACTTCTACCGACAAATTTCAACATCCTATGTATACGCCACACACGACTATGCTAACATACACGATGACAAGTTAGCAACTCCGGATAACTTGAAGCGAACCAACGAAAACAATTCAGAATATGAACATCATTGTTGATGTTTGGCTTATTCCGTGTTGGCTATATTTGGCAAAAAGATCTATAGTTATTTTAACAGTTATTAAGACAGTTGCAATAGCCCTTGCTGCTGAAAAGTTTTTGCTGCTGCGATGATGATTTTATGCTGCTATGATTATTGATTTATACATATGATATCTCTATGATATTTATTATAGATATATGTATTTATCTTTACTTACCTTTGAGAGCTTGATCATTTATGGTGAATATGAAGTGATCTTCATTATGGTGACCTAGGCGGTTTTCTTGTAGCTTTTATGGCCGAAGTATTATAAAGTATTATTGTTGTCTTTTGAATTTGAAGCTGATGAAGTTAAGGTCTTTTTGGCATTTATGGAAGATTATTGGTTTTCTCTATGTATGAGAAAATAGAAGATATAAATCAGTAGGTCGCTTATGCGCTGAAATTGAGTTGTCAATTCTATGAGGAGTTGAGACGGTTGAGTGTGTGTCGATGGTAACAAACTATTTCAATTATCTTCAAATCAAGGTGGAGTTGAGTTGTTGAACTCACTACAACACAGAGATTATGTGGATGACATAACTTTATGATTGAGTTATCATAGAGAGACAAGTGGGTAGTACTTGTAATAGCAAATAGTTGATTTGTTATTTTGAATTCACTTTAATACTGATAGTTGGATTTCGGAGTGTGAAATTCTGAAACTTGTATTATACTTTGTTGATAGTGGATTGGACATTGGTCCGGTGAGGGCCCCACAAATTAGGTGACAAGTTTGTCAAGGAACTACGCAAATGAATCCTTGTGTGTTTGCGTGTTTTTGTGGTTATTTTAAAGCAGTTCCCGTAGCAATTGCAACTCATGTGCAACTGACTCTTAGTAGAGAGTTTCCTCAAACACTACTAGAAAAATGGTCATCAGCAACGGCTGATGCCGTTGCTGAGCCGTTGCTGAAGAGCATCAGCAACGGCTGAGCCGTTGCAATAGAGCCGTGACAGAAAGTCGCGTTGCTGATGACTTCGCAACGGATCAGCAACGGCCGCTCGGGCCGTCGCTCAAAACATTATCAGCAACGGCCGCTCGGGCCATCGCTAAAACTATTATCAGCAACAGGTTTGCCACAGACCCGGAGCCGTTGCTGATAACATTAATAGCAACGGCCGCTGAGTCCGTAGCAACGCCGTTAGTAAAACGCCGTCGCTAAGCCGTTGCTATAGGTCATCGACAACGGCTTTCGATACACTTTTAGCAACGGCTTTCCCACGGATACCCGTGGGAAAGCCGTTGCTGATGACCAATACCTGCAACCAGAAAATTTGAAAATTTCAAATTTCCATTGATACATTGATACATTTATCTGATACATAACTCACACACCCATACCCTCATACACACATTCATTCACACATCACAAACACCTCATACACATTCATTCACACATCACAAACACCTCATACACATTCATTCACACATCACAAACACACCAACATATATACATCAAAACAATTATACTTATATTGATAATTATCCACGATAGTATAAAAACAATTCAAATGCAAAATTGAAGTATCAATATCCAAACAAAATAAGTTAAACAAGTTCAATATCCAAACAAAAAATCTCACGATCAAGATGGAGGATGGTCTGGATTATATGGCGGGGTCTGGAGCGCTTGAGTGTACACCGGCGTAGACTGACTCTAGGACGATGGATTAGATGATGCCGAAGAGATGCCTGCTTCGGGATGACCTGACATGTTGCGTAGCATAGATTGTATATCTGCCATCATCTGACTCTGGCGCTCCATCATCTCAGTCTGACGTGCGACCGTCTCCTCTAGAGTCCTTAATCTGTTACTATGATCATAACTGGATCTAGAGGTGGACGGCCGCTCACCAGCGACCGGAGGGGTCGGTGCCCCAAGTGGCCCTAGTACGGCTCGCGCATGACCACTATCTGCGAAGCCATATACGCGGCCATGGTCCCAGCCACCTGCGGCCTCGACCCACGATGCTGCGTCAAAGTCCTCGGGGGTACCCCCGCGCTACACCACCGTCTGGCTGTATGTCTCCTACTCGAGTTTGATTTTTTGTTTAATATTTATCATAAAACTTAAATTATAAATATATAATGAATAATTTAAACAAATATATAATTACCATAATGTATGCAGCGCGGTTGTGGATGTACTCCCCCGTCCCATGTGCTCGACGGTGAGTCCGCTCAAACACCGTCATCGGGGAGGGTCGCTGGACACTCCCGTCATCCGACACCGTCGTCTACATTTACAAAACAAATACATTAATTAGTACACATAATAACAAATAAAATATATAATTAAAAGATATACTTACCATACGGTTTGCGTGCACTGCAAATGCAACAGAGCCGCCGGTGTGACGCGCTGCTCCTCCCGACATGCGATTTCTAGCCGCATTCCGAGAAACCTCCTGCCATCGATCCGTCGACCATATCCCCACGAGCTGGTCCCATATATCCGGAGTAATCCAACTGGGGCCGTATCCCCGAGTCTTCGCGATGTTAGTGGTCCCAGCTCGGGCCATCGCTTGGGACCGAGCCTGCCCCAGCTGCCCGTTGTACCTTGCCCGGGAAATAGCCTCCCAGGCAGCGTAAATGAAGGGCCTCTGGTCCTCGACCCATGTATAGCGAGCCTGCAAAATAATAATATCAGTACCAATATTAATATATCATCATGCATGTAAAAAATAATAATAATACGTGCCTCAAACTCGCGCCATAACATGTCGACGTGCTCGCTAGGCACGTGAGACCACGTAGGCCATGCCCCGTGCATATATCGTCGAATAGTAGAAGAAATGCTCCTCGGCACTTCTTCTTGCTCGAACCTGCACAACAAAAATAAATTTTAATATTATATTATGATATAATGAATTTGTAATGATTCATAATTCATGATATATTACCGCTCCCCAATCACGCTAATCAATCTACGTGACTCTGTGGCTGGTGGAGGCTGCCACTTGTTCGACCCGCGTGGCCGCCTACGTCTGGATGTACTAGCCTCGGTAGTATCATCGGAATGAGGATCAACAACAGGTGGATCAGCAGCATGAGTAAGTGCTGGAGTCTCACCGATCGGAGACTCCGAAACTCTCCTGCGTCGATAACCACGACCAGACATATCTGTCGAACAGACATATAATCAGATTATTGTATAAATAGTAGAGATATATTTAATAAAATATATACTTTACAATTATTCTTCATCATCTGAATAATAGTCTTCGAATTCTTCTTCTTCTTCCTCTTCTTCCTCTTCTTCATCTTCTTCATCTCCAGCTTCCTCAATTTCATGATCGTCATCATCAGCATATTCAACTTCTAATTGAATTGACGTTGTGTCTGCATCCTCGAGTATTGGAATAATACGATCCACAGCAGGAAGATCATCTTCTTGATAGAAACCAGGAGGATCATTTTCTCCTACTATCGGATCAATTTTTCCTCTACCTTTTGTCTTACAGACTACACGCCAATCCGCTCTATCTTTATTTCGAGCCGGATACTTCGCCTAATATACTTGTTCGGCTTGTGATGCCAATATAAAAGGCTCATTTGCTGCCAATTTCGATTTGTAATTGACCTCAACAAGTTTGTATTTTGGATGAACTTTCATGCCCCTTTCTGTTGTATCGAACCAATGACATCTAAATAGGATCACTGATTTCAAGCCGAAGTAGTGCAACTCTATCACTTCTTCCACCAGTCCATAAAAATCCATATCACATTCAACATAGGTTGTCCCTTTCACGCAGACCCCAGCATTCATCGTCTTTTTTGTATGAATATTCAAGTGTGTGAAATTCCCGAACGGATCTAAGGTTTTGCTAAATCATATCCAATCGTCGATGCGTACGTGAAACATATCAACTCGTCGGAGGATGATTATTTTCTAAATGTTTCGAGACAGTTCGAGTCCATATTGGACGATTTCGGGGCGCATCCGAAGTGGACGATTCCGGCGCGAGTCTGAAGTGGACGATTCCGGCGCGAGTCCGAATTGCACGATTCCGGCGCGCGTCCGAAGTGGACGATTCCGGCGCGAGTCCGAATTGGACGATACCGGCGCGCGTCCGAAGTGGACGATTCCAGCGCGCGTCCAAAGTGGACGATTCCGGCGCGCGTCCGAAATTAATCTAAACCGTAATAATTAATCTAACAAATTAAATAATTAATCTAAACAATTAATTAACAATTATAAAATAATTAATTAACAATTATAACATAATATAAATTATATATATAAATTATAAATTCCGGCGCCGGAGTCCACCCTCCGGCGCCGGCGTACAGTGGCCGGACACACTGTCCGACCACTGCAGAAGGTCCGGCGGCGGCCATCGGCCGACCGCCGCCGGCTGAAACCCTAGAAATAGGGTTTCGGTCGGGTGATTCCCGCCGGCCGTAGGGAAGAGACGGCCGCAGGGAGGAGACATACCTGAACAAGTCGGAAGCAGCGGTCGGCGTCGTCGGCAGCAGCGGCAGCGGCGGCGAGTGGCATCGGCAGGAGCGGCGGCAGCAGCGGGAGGAAGAAGGGCCGGGCACGAGAGCGTGCCCTATATAAACTTATCAGCAACGGCTCACTCGCCCGTTAGAACGCCGTTGCTGATAAGTTATCATCAGCAACGGCTCACTTATCCGTTAGAAAGCCGTTGCTGAAAATTAAAATATCAGCAACGGCTCGCCTTTCCATCCGAAAGCCGTTGCTGATAATTAAAATAATCAGCAACGGCTCGGTTTTCCGTTAGAAAACCGTTGCAGATATAATTTTCTGCAACGGCTCGAGCGGCCGTAAGAATGCCGTTGCAAATAGCAACGGCTTGAGCGGCCGTCGCTGATAGCCGTTGCTGAAGACGAAGTTTCTAGTAGTGAAAGATTGTCCTGTCAATTGGTATTAGAGCAGTTGTACTAACCTCTACCATCATAGATCCTTGGAGTGTATTTAACCTTTCAATCTCAAAATGGAAGGAATGCTTATTGGAATGATTGGAAGAGAGCTTTCATCAAGTCTCTGGATGATCATTGCTGGAATACTATTGAGATTGGGTACACACCACCCACAACGATAGATGGGATTGAGCGCAAGCTTAAAAGTGAGTATGCTGAAGTAGAAATCATTGCTGTAAACTATGACACCAAAACCCTTAATGCTATCTTTAGTGGAGTTGACCATTCTCAATTCAAAATGATATCGGCTTGTAAACTGGCAAAGCATGCCTGGAAAATTTTAGAAATAAATCATGAAGGACCTCTGATGCTTCAAAAGTGCAAAGTTGAAATCCAGAACACCAGATTTGAGAATCTGAAGATGAGAGATGATGAAAGCATTCAAGACTTCCGTGGGCATGTCAAAGATCTCGTGAACAATGCAACCAACCTTAGAGAATCCTTCTTAGAAGAAAAAGTTATAAGAAAAGTCCTGCTATCTATGCCTTCGAAATTTGACATGAAAGTTGCAGCTATCAGTGAAGTACAAATCCATGAGCTATGACTCTTCACATGGTGATGGAAAAATTTGAAACATATGACTTAGAACCTTCAGAAAAATACTCACACAAGGAGAAGAAGAAAAATCTTGCTTTCAGTAGCTACTGAAGATGAGGTTAAGCCAGAAGATGGTTCAGAAGATGAGATGATGTTGTTTTTGCCCTTATGACGAAGAATTTCAAAAGATTTCTAAAAGCTAAAAATAAGCAAAATCAAAATTCTCAATTGCAACCGCAGTCTCAATCACAATTTCAACAGTTCAAAATCAAAATTCACTATGGGAGAAAAAAAAAAGAGGTCAGTTGTTTGCTCTAAAAAATTATTCAAAATAGAAATACAAGGGTATAAAATTCTTTGAATGTGAAGGATATGGTCATGATAAGATCAAAATGTCCCAATCTTCAGAAGAAGCTTAAGTCATTTACTGTGACATGGAGTGATGACGAAGAGGAAGATGGCTCAAAGGAATCTGAAAAACAATCAAACAATTTTATAGCTTTTACTTCAAGCATTGGTGGCTTGGGCAGAACTTCAAATAGTTCAGATACAGAAGATGATAATAGTACAGTTCAATGTGCCGAAAGCCTTGAAGAAGACTACTAGGAGATGTTTGACAAATGGGTCAAAGTTGCAAAACTAAACAAATCCCCCCGTGATCAAAATAAGTTATTGACTGAAGAGAAGAGAAAACTTGAGCAAATGATTCAATATCTTCAAACTCATATTGCTGAAAAGGAAGATAAAGAGTCCAAGTTGATTGAAGAGCTTGAGAAGGTAAAAAGGAAAGTTAGAATAATGAATTCTAGTGGTACCCTTAATAATATTTTAAGTGCAGAAAACATCCTTCAAATCACAATGGACTAGGATACTCGGGTATCCCAATTAAAACCTCAATCTCAACTACTAGTTTAATTGATCAAGTGCTACGAGAAAAGCTTTTCATCACTATTACTCCGTGACATTTTAAATCATTAAACCCTTACTACCTAACAAGAAATGGTCCTCAAGCAAAGGCATTGGAATAGAAAAGAACAGAAACAAGAGAAATTCATATTTTATGCAGTAGAAAAATGGATATATAACTAATAGAGAAAAAATCTTTAGGTAAAAATTATGATATGAATGGTGCATATAATTGGACAACTGAGCATAAACCTGAGCTCCATTTGCCTCCAAGTGATAAGGCAAAGTATATTAGGTTATAGTAACTCCATCGCTAGTAGGTTTGGCTGATAGTTTTTTGGTGATAGGATTTGGTAGCAGGTTTGGCTGATAAGCATTTGGTGAGAGTAGGTCATTTGCCTCCATGTGAAAAGCCAAAATATGGTGGAAGTAAAGTCATTTTGTAGTAGTTGAAAAATCAAAATAATCGATTAATTGAGCTTAATTGAGCATTTGGTGACAGTAGGTTTGGCTAGAAGTCAGCAGGAGGGATCGAGCAGAGAATTAAGGGAGAAGGGAGAGGGGAGAGGGAGAGGGAGAGGGCTAGGGTTCACTTGTCGACGGGGGAAGATGACTGATTCGGGTGGAGAAGACGAGCGGGAGGGATCGATCAAAGAAGACGGCAGGAGGGATCGTCGAACGGAGAAGACGACACAACAGGAGGGATCGTCGAGCGGAGAAGACGGCAGGAGCGGAGATATCGTCGAGCGAAGAAGACGTCGAGCTGAGAGATCGTCGTGCGGAGATATATGATGGTAGGAGGGATCGTCGGCGAGAGATGATTCAATAAAATATGAGCTTGAGAGTGCTTAGGGTGGAAGGAAATAGTGAGCGGGAGAGGAAAATATTTCGACTGTATAGAATATTTTTGGGAATGGTTTTTGAATTGATATGACAGTAATATTATAATTGCAAACAGGAATATATATGAACGAGTTTATAATTACATGAATTGCAATTATAAAGTTTAGTGTATAGAGTTTAATTGCACAGGAATATCACGTTATATGTAAAGAAAGAGTCAAATATATCACGTGCACAGGAATTGCAATTATATTTGTCTGTAATATTTTTTTTACATATCACGTCTAATATATTTGACATATAATTACAGGAAAATATCAATAGGTTTATATATGTGATATATATAGGAATTGCACAGTAATATAATAGGTTTATATATATCACATTAATAATTTTTAGGAATGGTTTTTGGTATAGAATTTTATTCATGCATAGTATGGTGGGAGAGGGATATTTTTTGGTATAGATTTAAGTAAAATATTTTTGTTGTAGAGAAGGAAAAATAAATTGTAAAGTTTATTTTTGTTGTTCCATTTTTTATATAGGTTCTAAAAGGGAACAACTTTTTAATGTTCTCATTGTATATAGGCTAAGGGAACAATTTTTTTATGTTCCCATAGTATATAGGCTAAGGGAACGGTTACTAAAAATGTTCCCATATTATTGGCTACGAGAATAGTTTTTTTGTGTTCCTATAGTATAATGGCTAAGGGAACGGTTTCCAAAATCGTTCATGTAAGTGATGTATGGGAACATTTTTTCAACCGTTCCCAAAAGTGGTGTGACCACAGAACCAAAATGTAGTAGTATGAGATATATTTACAAGGGTTCTTCAAGTCAACAACAGACTACTGCTAGAAGAAGTCAGAGGGTCCCCATATGCTATTATTGCAAACACAAAGGACATATAATAGCAAACTACTTCAAATTCTCAAACAAACTGAGAAAAAAAGATCATGTGAAAACAACAAGGCAGAAAGTTAAGCAGATTTGGGTAAGGAAGGTTGATCTAAACTAACATGTAGAATTTATGTCAAAAATTGCTTCTTCTCTAGGTTCTTGGTATTTCGACAGTGGATGTTTTCAGCACTATGTGCTGGAAGTCCAAACAATATGAAAGATATTGAAAAATATGGAGATGAAACTAAAACTTTTAGAGATAGTGGACATGGAAATATTGTTAGAATTGAAACACTTAGGGCTTGTTTGGTACCCAGGATAAGGATCCTATATAGTATTATATAATACTATACTATGTTTGGAAGGAGGATACCTATACTAAAAATAATACCCCCTAACTTGCTATAAGGGGTATTAGTAATGCACTCTCGGGAGTCCTCATTAGCTTGCACTATCCAACTGATTCGTATTCTTCTCTTCTTCGAACTACACGATGCGCAGGTACCTTCTTCCCCATCCATGTTTCTCTCCGCACCCAATCGCCAGCGCTGCCCCACTCATCACGACGTCGACACCGGAGGAGGTGACGAGTGAGGCAGTGCCTCACTCGCCGCTGCACAAGAGGGTGCGCGGGTGCGACGAGTGAGGCAGCCGGAGGATGCGACGAGTGAGGAACTGCCTCACTCATCGCACCGCCTGATTTTGTTCCCTGTTCCCTGATTTTGATCTCCTATTTCCTGATTTTGTTCTGCTAATGTCTTGTTGTGGTCATTTTGTAGTTTGCAATGTGCTAGTTTTTTTTTATTAGTTCATTGGAATAAGATATTGAAAGTAATTTGGTTTTTTTATTGCTCTCAAAAGTCAATCCATAATTAAAGCAATTATCTTTTATGATGCTTGTGATGCTTTAGTCCTTCACTACTTAACTCTTTTTTTTTTTAATGAATAAGATATGGATTCAAGAGAGATGATGATTGCATATATTATTATAAGGTTTGGGCACTTGCATATGATGGCGATGTTTATGTTGATGGTATGAAATATTAATAGGAGAAGAAGGACTAATGCAGTACCTTTGCTTATGAATCGAACTTTTGATAGACATTCGATTCGACTCGGTTATTTACATAGCATAATAGGCAATGATGATGTGGAGTGTATTAATCAATTAAGAATGGATAGAAGAACATTTGGAATATTATGTGAGCTACTTCGTAGTGATGGAAGGGTTAAAAGTGATGGTTCGGTACCATTGGAAGAGCAAGTATGTATTTTTTTACATATTCTTGCTCATCATGTAAAGAATCGTAAATTAATTCTAGATTCAAGAGGTTAGGAGAAACAATTAATAGATACTTCAATGTTGTTCCTGAAAATTGCAACGATGACAAATGGAAATGGTTTAAGGTGAGGAAATTATTTAATGTTGTTTTCAATAAGATTATTTCTTACTTTATTATAACGTGTTTTCTAAATTTTTTTTGAACTAGAATTGCTTAGGGGCATTGGATGGAACTTACATTAAGGTTCGTGTGTCTGAATCGGATAAACCAAGATATCGATCTAGGAAAGGAGAAATTGCAACCAATGTCTTGGGTGTTTGTTCACGCGATATGAAATTTATATATGTATTACTAGGTTGGGAGGGTTCTGTATCTGATTCTAGAGTGCTTCGAGATGCAATAATTTGACAAAATGGGTTTAAAGTTCCTACAAGTAATTAATCAATTAATAGAGTACTTGACATTTATATATTATAGGATTACAATTATTTTTTTTGAATTTATAGGAACCTATTATCTTGTGGATGGTGGATACACAAATGGAGAGAGATTTCTTGCACCATACAGAGGAATACGATATCGATCATTTATCAGAGTGGAGAGAAGGACATCAACCTTCTAATCATGAGGATTATTTTAACATGAAACATGCTTCGATAAGGAATGTAATAGAAAGATGCTTTGGATTGCTTAAGATGCGATGGGCAATCTTAAGGAGCCCGTCTTTCTATCCCATTAAAACACAATGTAGAATAATTACCGCATGTTGCCTCTTGCATAATCTTATTCGAGGAGAAATGCAAGTTGATCCAATGGAAGTTGAAGTCAATACTTTGGATAATCGAACAATCCAAGAACAAAATATAATTGGCACGATTGACTCGTCCAATCAATGGACTACTTGGAGGAATAATTTAGTAATGGCGATGTATGATGAGTGGAGAGCACAAAGAAATCACTTGAATTATATATGACATGATGTACTTGTTGTTGGAGAATTAGTTTCACATATTTATATATGGCATGATGTTTTTGTTATGTGTAATTCGACAATTATGTACTTGTTGTTGGAGAATTAGATTGACATATTTAGTATCTAACTTATATTCTGCACATATTTAGTATCTAATTTATATTCTGCTCTTTTGCTGCTTCAATATTTTTGTGTTCATCTATTTAGGAATGGAATGTGGTAGAGGTAGTCAATCAAAGGGAAATAGATGATCATGGACCAAGACTGAAGAAGACACATTTTTAGATATTCTTGAAGCTGTTGTGACTAGTGGTGGAAGATCCAATAATGGTTCCTTTAGATCTGGAATTGTAATCCAAATGGAAAAAACATTGATGGAAAAATGTCCTAATTCGGGACTAAAAGCTAATCCACATCTTGATTCCAAGATGAGAAAATGGAAAAAAGATTATGGAATCATATATGACATGATGAACACAAGTGGGTTTGCATGGAATGATGAAAAAAAATGCATTGAGTTTGATAGTGATGAGGTATGGGAAACTTATGTCAATGTATACAATATTTTGTTTGTTTGTTTCTTTTCTTCTTTTAAAAAAATATGATTAACTTTTTTTCTAATTTTATCGTAGATCAATAAGGTTGCAGAAGGATGGAGGAGAAAGTCCTATCCTATCTTCAATCGGTTAGCATATATCTTTGGAAAAGATAGAGCAACAGGTAAAGGAGCACAAGGTCCTACAAAAATGGCTGAAGCAGCTGATAAGGAAGAAGAAAATAGGACTGTGATTGATGTTGAGGAGAGTTCACCATTGGCACCAAATAGGTCATTAGACACTACTTGTCGTTCGAAGAAAAGAGAAAAGTCAAGTGACGATGTGGAGGATGCTATATTGCTTCGATTTGAAAACATGTTTGAAAAGAGCATTGAGCATTTAGATAAAATGGTCGATAAGCTTGTCAAAGACAATGATGATCACATCGATATTTCTGATGGACTGCTATGCGATTTTCTGATGAAGACCATGTTGACGTTTTTCAAGCAATAATAGAGAAACCTCAACATGTGTCATCATTTAGGTCTCTCAAAGGAAGTCATTTGAAGATATTTGTGTCGAAACTACTTAAGCAAATCCGCGGTGATTGGGATGGTGGTTGGAGATATGTGGCCCTTTTTTGGCTTGTTATATGCCAAATTTAAATTTTATGTTTATGTTTATGGTTATGATTTAACTATAATGTGTATGTTTGAAGTATTTCATATATGAACTTGCTATTGATGTATGACGTACTTAGCTTTGATATTTATAATTAGAATTTAGTTTTGATGTTTATGTTTTTATTAATTTTTTAAAAATCAACTTGTATAATAATAGTACAGTACAAGCTACTACATGTCTACACCAAACACTGTATAATAGTACAATACAGACTAGTACATATTTGCACCAAACACTGTATAATAATAGTATACAATACATGCTAGTACAATACAGACTAGTCAATACAGGCTAGTACAATACAGGCTCCAAAATGAGCCCTTAATGTTCTAGGAATTTCGAGTCTAGAAAATGTCTTGCTTGTTGAAGGTCTCAAGGCAAATATTGTAAGTATAAGCCAACTTTGTAACCAGAATTTGAATGTTCAGTTTACTAGGAGCTGCTGTAAGGTCTTTGATGAGGATGAAGACTGCATCCTTGAAGAGAACAGATCAAAGGACAACCGATATAAAATAGCATATTCCTCTTTTTGTTTTTCAACTGTCTCATCCGACATCAATCTATGGCATCGACGGCTTGATCATGTAAATTACAAAGACCTCAAGAAACTTGTAAATGATGGAGCAGTCAGAGGAATTCCTAAACTATCTAGAGAACCTGAAGCTGTTTGTGGCCCATGTCAAGAAGGCAAATAAACACAACAGTCGCATCACCAGTTACATCTGGACCTGGTTGGACCTATACAAGTTGAAAGTCTTTGAGGTAAAATATATGTTCTTGTCTGTGTTGATGATTACTCACATTTTACATGGACAGAGTTTTTAAGAGAGAGGTCAAGTGCCTTCAGTAATTTCAAAACCTTATGCTTGAGGCTACAAAATGAGAAGAAACTTCCTATTATGAAGGTGATCAGAATAAGAAGTGATCACAGAAGGGAATTTGTGAATATTTCATTCTTTGAGTTCTATGATGAGAATGAAATTCTACATGAATTCTCAGCTCCAAAGACCCCTCAACAGAATGGTGTGGTTGAGAGAAAGAACCGCGCAATCTAGGAGATGGCTCGAGTGATGCTCAATTCCAAGTATATTTCTGAGAGGTTTTGGGTTATGATGAAGGGTTGAATTATGATAAAATCTTTGCACCAGTTGCTAGACTGGAATCTATTAGATTACTTCTTGCCATATCTTATTGTATGATGTTTAAACTATTCCAGATGGATATTAAAACAATCTTATCGAATGGATTCCTCAATGAAGAAGTTTATGTCGGACAACCCAAAAGTTTTGCACATCCTGATCATGTTTACAAACTGAAGAAAGTTCTTTATGGGCTAAAACAAGCACCTAGTGCATGGTATAAAAGACTCACTCAGTTCCTTCTTCTGAAAGGTTAGAAAAGAGGAAGTGCTGACCAGATTTCGTTCAGCAAAAGAAAGGAGTCACAACTGGTAATTGCTCAAATTTATGTTGATGACATTGTTTTTGGCTGAACTTCATAAGCTTGTGTGAAACAATTTGTGGAAGACATGAAATTTGAGTTCGAGATGAGCATGGTTGGAGAAATGAATTATTTCTTTGGTCCCCAAGTGAAGCAAACTAAAGAATGATTATTCATCTCTCAGAGTAAGTACGCTAGAAATCTGATCCATAAGTTTGGAATGGAGAGTTCTAAGCTAATTAGAACTCCTATCTCAACTCATGAAAAACTGAGCACAAATGAAGAAGGCAAGAATGCTGATCTTATTCTTTACTGAAGCATGATTGGCAGTCAGTTATATCTGACAGCTAGCATACCTGAATTAAGTTTCAGTGTGGGATTATGTGCTAGATATCATGCTAATACAAAGGAATTTCATCTTCAAGCAGTCAAAAGAATTCTAAAATATGTTGAAGGTACTCTAGGTTTTGGAATTTGGTATTCTATGGAATCTAATCCCTATCTTGTAAGGTTGACTGATGCAGATTGGGTTGGAAATATTGATGACAGAAAGAGTACTACAGGTGGATGTTTCTATATTGGGTCAAATATGGTGCTTGGTTGAGCAAGAAATAGAATTTCATTTCTCTTTCTATTGTAGAGGCTGAATATTTGGTAGCACACAATTGATTTGGATGAAAAATATGTCGTTAGACTCTGATTTCAAATAGGATGAAATGATTTTATACTGTGATAATACAAGTGCCATTAATATCTCAAAGAATCCAGTTATGCATCCTCGCACAAAATATATTGATATTTAGTTTCACTACATCAAAGAACTGGTCGAAAGAAATGAGTTATAACTGAAATATATTTATACAAATAGACAAGTAGCTGACATCTTCACAAAAGCTTTGGATGGAGGGAGATTTGAGCAGTTATGATCTGCAATGGGATTGTGTGTTATGTGACACAATTTTACATAAAAAAGCGGGGAGGGGGGGTGGGGATTGGAAAACTTTTTAAGTTATTATTACTTATCTTTATTCTCTCCACTTATATTTGTCTAATTGAAGGATATTGATGTACTACCTTCAATCAAGGCTTGACACTTTATTTTCATCGTTTCAAGCCTTTTGGAGATCTGCACGTGTGGGCTTTGTATTGAATACCCAATGGTGTAACCCACCTTTTCTTCAAGCCTCGGCACAACAAACCCTTTCAAATCTCTAAAGTTTTAACTGTTGCTCCTCTTCTCCATTTCTTGCCCCCTCGTCCGCATCCCTTGTGATTTAAATGGAGCAAGCCAAGTCTCCCTTGGGTAAACGGGAGAAAGGAGTTATGTGGAAGGTATACTCAAAATCTACAAAGGCTACGCCATCTTCTAAGCTAGATGAAAGGGCTGAATCGCCCCCCAATATGAAGCTAGTTGAAGAAGCATCTCCTCCCGCATCTTATAGTCATAAAATAAGAGTCAAACATGGACGTAGTCCTGCTGACCAACCTCCTCGAAGGAGCCACCGAGGTATTCCATCTGTCAACCCTGATTCTGAACCTAGGATTTCTATTCCTGAGGGGGAGAATTCTCTTGTTGAGGGAGAGAATTGTATGGCTATCATTCGGTATTCTCACATTTCTTATCAATATGACTCAATTGAAACTCTATAAATTCATATCACTGTTTCCACTCAAGTGAACATTGGTCCATTGCATGCTAAAACTAACTCTATAGCTAATGTAGTTCATGATTCAATTCTAGTGAACATTGGTCCCTCTGAAATTGCTTTTGGTTCTACTAATGAGGATCGACAAATAGATCCTATTTCTGCTCAAGAAATTGATACAAGGGATTCGACACCAAATCCTTCTATTGTAACCCCATTCGTTACAACTGCTAACCCTATACTAGATGCAGTTATAACTATTGTCTCTGCACTAGATTCAGTAGCTAATATTGATCATAATACTCAACCAGTTACAACTACCGAAGAAACTAAGCTCAGTCATCTGATATTGCTGCTAATCTGAAGAAGAAATTCACTAGCACCCTTGTCCAGAAAAAGTCTGCCCAGCAGAAGCAAACTGAAAGTTCAAAGAAGAAAAATCAGTCAACTGTTGACATTGAGAATGACTCTGAAGATGAAACTCTTCTGGAAATAGTGGCAGTGCTGAGAAGAACCAAGAGGAATAGATCTAATGTTGAGGATCCAAAAGAGAAAGAAAAGTCTTCCTTATCTGAGAAGAAAAAGGCTCCAAAATCAGCAAAGAAAGCTGAAAAGAAGACTCCCACAAGCAAATTGCACTCGGGTTTGCTTTCTGATAAGCTTTTTCACTCTGTGGGAACCTCTGCAATTGAAAGGGTTTATAATTCAAAGGCCTTTAGACATTGCTCATTTTAATATGAAGAGCAAATTTGTTATGGATATACTTGAAGAAAGAAATCTTTCAAGCTCTTTTATGCATGTTGTTCCTTTCTCCAAACTGCCTATTATGGAGTTCTATTGCAATCTTTCTGAACACATCTCCGAACCACAACATGATCACTTTGATAAAGTTTTTGTTAGAGGAAAATCATACAATTTTAGTGCACACATTATTAATGATTAATTGGGATTTGTTTCTCCTTCTGTTGTTGATGAAAGTGATGAATCCAGTACAGAATTTTTGCAAAAAGTTGGGTCTGAAGTTTCCAATGGTGATGTTACTGACTGGGCTAGTGAACACCTCATAAAGTCTTCATCCTTAAATACTTTTTATGCAGTACTTTATCTCATTACAAGGTTCCATTGGATCCTAACTTCTCAAATCACTTTTCTTACCAAAGAGATAGTATTTTTGCTCTACAAAATTACAAATGGGATTCAGCTCAACTTGGGAAAACTGATTTTTGATCATATTGTTGATCCTCGTTCTAGGCTGACTACAAAATCAATATCGTTTCTTATTTTTCACAATATGATTTATGGTTTTCTTGAAAGTCAGGTTTAAAATGTTCTACTGAGGGGGTTTTGGAACCTCTTGGATCTTCTCTAAAAGTGCACCAGAAACTATTAAAGAAAGTTGGAACCCCTACCACTACAAGAAATATCACTTTTAGCGACCACTATTAATGGGGGTCACATGCTGGCCTCCAACAAAACTTAGTTTTTCTGGGAGCCAAAGTTTGGCCCTCGACAAAACATAGTTTTTTCGGCGACCAGAGCCTGGCCCCAGCAAAACATAGTTTTCCCGAGGGCCAAGGCCCATAGGAATAGCTACATTTCTCGGGGGCCGCGACCCCTAGGAATAAATACATTTCCTAGGGGCCGCTCGCTAGTCTTCGGTGAAGGTCTGATAGACCTTTACCGATATGTCCTTTCCTAATGACATTTGGGGGTCATGAGGACCTCGCTAAAAGGCTTTATTGGGGGCCGTGGTTAGTTTTAGTGGGGGTCGTGTCCCCTAGGAAATGTAGCATTTCTTGTAGTGTACCAAATCTCCTGCTCACCAACCTTCCAATTCTTCTAAAAGGCCCTCCACTAGTGCTTCTGCAAATGAGCAAAGTATTTTAGAAGAGATCTCAAGACTCAAAGAATCTATCTCCATCTCTCTACAATAGTTTATTTCTTTGGAAGAGAAAGTTCTTGATCATTTTTCCTCCTCATCTGCTCCTGCAGGAAATGTATCCACTTCTTTTGGTAGTCCTTCAAGTGTTCAAGTTGAAACTGATCCTTTGGCTTGATGTGCCAAAAAGGGGAGATATTGTGTGATACTTTATGGTGTGATACTTTATTCAGTTGCAACCCTTTGTGATGTGTCTATTATTTGGTTGCAAACTGTATTATGGTGACTATGGTGGTGACTAACTCTTGTCTATTTGTTGATGCGTCTATGATACTTATTGTGACTGTGAAGATTTTTGGGATTTTATCTAACTCTGGATATTATCTTTTTATTTGACATTTAGACTGCACTGGTTGCTTGGTTTTATTAGATTCTGTCATTAGTCTTGTTGTGATGACTCATTGATAGGGTGTGTACAGCTTGTGTTTTGCCAAATAAGCCAAATGGGAAGATTGTTAATGTTTGGCTTATTCTGTGTTGGTTATATTTGACAAAAAGATCTGCAGTTATTTTGACAGTTGTTAAGACAGTTGCAACTGCCCTTGTTACTGAGAAATTTCTACTGCTGCGATGATGATTTTATGCTGCTATGATTATTGATTTATACATATGATATCTCTATGATATTTATTATAGATATATGTATTTATCTTTAATTACCTTTGAGGGTTTGATCATTTATGGTGAATATGAAGTGATCTTCAATATGGAGAGCTAGGTGGTTTTCTTGTTGCTTTTATGGCCGAAGTATTATGAAGTATTATAGCTGTCCTTTGAGTTTGAAGCTGATGAAGTTAAGGTCTTTTTGGTATTTATGGAAGATTGTTGGTTTTCTATATGAGGAAAGAGAATATATGGATCAACAGGTCTCCTATGTGCTGAAATTGAATTGCCAATTCTATGAGGAGTTGAGACTATTGAGTGTATGTCGATGGCAACAAACTATTTCAATCATCTTCAAATAAAGGTGAAGTTGGGTTGTTGAACTCACTACAACACAAAGATAGTGTGGAGGACAGAACTTTATGATTGAGTTATCATAGAGAGGCAAGTGGTTAGTACTTATAATAGCAAATAGTTAGTTTGTTATTTTCAATTTACTTTAGTACTGATAGTTAGATTTCGGAGTGTGAAATCCTGAAACTTGTATTGTACTTTGTTGATAGTGGATTGTGCATCTGTCCGGTGAGGGCCCTACAGATTAGGTGATAAGTTTGTCACTGAACTGATAAACCAGTCCTTGTGTGTTTGTGTGTTTTTGTGGTTATTTTATATCTGCTACTCACTATTTTATAACAGTTCCTGTAGCAATTGACTCTCTCAGCAGAGAGTTTCTTCAAAGATTGTCCTGTCAATCACAAGACCTTTGTCATCCGACCCCTAACCCTTTCCCACTTGGATTTCAGCCGAGTGGTACACAAGGGGGTTTGCCCCTTCGAATCAAGCTGCACATACACCCCCGACGGATCCGATAGAAGCCAAATTTCGGAATTTATTTGGATGAACCGTTGCAGCCATACCCAGCAACCCCTTTGGCCCTTAAAACAGCCCTCTCATTGCCCTATATTAACCATCATGCATAGGAAACCAACTCTCCCTCCCAATGCACCCTAAATTAGGGGAAACAGGCTTAAAACTGGAGGAAGAAAAAGATTCCAGCATCACCTTCAAAGTGACCTCAAAATCTCAGCAACTAGACATCGCCTCGAAGGCCAATTATTGTCTAATCGATACCCCAAAACTCAACCACATCTAACCCAACAAAGTTTCCAACCATGGACTACCAACATTCTCCTCAACTTAGGGTTTTGCAGCCGAGTAGGGTCTAGGTGATAGGCCCTCGGTTTAGGCTCAAATTTGTGCCAACGACTCATCAAATCGAACAAAGTTCTAACTGTTGTTCAAGTATCCACACTAGAAGGAGGGGTTGAATAGTGTGTAAGCTAACACTAGGTTCAATTTGCACTTTTTAATTTTAACCCTTTTGACAACCAATGTAATATTCTTTTGAGATGGATGTTTGACAAGTATATAGGAGCAATTAAAAGCAAGTAAAACACACAATTCAAACACAATTCTTGTAGTAGTGGTTCGGCCAACCGCCTATTCCACTATCTTGGCTCCACACCAAGGATTTCTAATCCAAATGCTTTATAGACAAAGTCTTTCCCTGAGTATACAATGAGAACTCACTTCACAACTCTTTGAGAAAGCCTCAACACCTACCATTCTAGCAAAACACAATTCTACAAAGCAATCTAAGATGTTTATCTAGCACACCCTACAAGCTATATTGAGAATTACAAGTTAACAACTAGAGAAAACAAGTTTAAAGGAGCAAGAAGGTAAATCAAACTTGTGTGCTCCTTTCTTTGCCTTCCAAGCCTTGAACTCCTCAAGGTGGATGGTGGAAATTGATGCGGGAGTTGAATCGCGAAGAACGCTTCGAGAGGATTAAGAATCGTTGAAGCTAGGGCTTGAAAATCACTTCTAGAAGACTTGTACACTTGTAATGAAGACTCAATGAAATAGTGAAGAGGGGTTGGTGAAGAGTTAAGAGCTCTATTTATAATCCCTCACCAAATAGACGTTGCAACGGGTCTTTTTTTGTTTGTTGATGCATGTTGGTCGATCCTCCGGTCGATGGTCGATCGACCACCCGAGCGACCGTGGGGCTTCTATTGATTTCAAGCCCCCGATGATCGGTCGGCGGCTGATGGTCGGTCGACCGACCATCGACCGATATGCTGAAAATTGCCCAGTTTATGATTTTTTTTGCTCGATGTCTGTTTTCGGATTTCGTCTTCGAATTTTGACTTGGGACTTATTACAAACAGGTTTGGTTGATATCCTAGGGGCATATTACATTCATTTCTACTTTCTAAACCTAGGAAGATACGCGATAGTCGTCGGAGCCATTTTTTGTCGATTCTTTGTATTTTTTCGAACGAAGTTCGTAAGCATATCGTTCTATCAATCTGAGCTCAAAACTCCACAAATGAGTTAGTTTCATGTTTGTTATCATCAAAATAGAGAATGAGGCCTAGGGGAAGCCCTTGGGCCAACAATCTCCCCCTTTTTGATGATGACAAACAAAGCATGAAAAGTAGACAACTTTGAGACTTGATACATGCTCATTTGTGAGTTCATGATAAAAACTAAAAAGAAACTAACTTAAGCTCCCTCTATCAACATGCATATCTAACTTATAACTCTCCCCATCTATATGCATCATAAAAACAAATGTAACCAAGTCTTTTCTCCCCCTTTTGACATCAATCAAAAGTGCAGGAGTGCAAGGTACTATTAATGAGTTTCATCATGAAAATCACGAAATCCATAAAATCAAGTATCATCTACCACTATAGTCCTTCCTACCAATGGGAGCCTATGGAAGGCAAACATCAATAAGTCGCAAAGCCCCATTACAAAGCATTTCATAAGTGTGATGATACCATAAAAACCAATTTTTCAAAGAGACATGTAATTTTTGAAAACTTAAACATGTGGAAGAGTACAAATTCCTAATTGCATCTTTAAGTTTGTAGGCACAAATTCTACGAAAATATTTCACTTTGCTACATTGTCTATAAGAAAGTGATGCCTTAGGTCTATGGGAGAGTTCTCCCATCATACTTACTTCAAACTCCTCTTGCATGCACTTAGCAAACCACTCACGTAACAATTCATTAGTAGCACCGAAAATAATATCATCCACATATATTTGCACAAGTAGGATATCATTTTAAACATTTTTAATAAAAAGAGACACATCGGCTTTTCCAACACTAAAACCTTGTTCAATCAAAAAGTTGGAAAGTCTTTCATACTAAGCCCTAGGGGCTTGTTTTAAACTATATAAAGCTTTCTTTAATTTGTAAACATGATTAGGAAATTCAAAGTTTTCAAAACCGATGGGTTGTTCAATATATACTTCTTCCATTATTAAACCATTCAAAAAGGTATTTTTGATATCCATTTGAAAAAGTTTAAAGCGTTTAAAACTTGCATAAGCTAAAAGCATGCACATTGCTTCTAATCTAGCTACGGGAGCATAAGTTTCAAACCTTCCTCTTGATTGTACCCATGAGCCACTAACCTAGCTTTGTTTCTAATAACTAAGTCATCTTCATCTAACTTATTTCTATAGACCCACTTAGTCCCAATAACGGTTTGTTCACTATGCCTAGCTATTAAATCTCACACTTCATTCCTTACAAATTGATTTAGTTCTTCTTGCATGGCAATAACCCAAAATTCACCATCTATGGCTTCCTTAATGTTTTTAGGCTCTGCTTGAAAAATGAGAGCAACATATTGACAAATATTTTTTAGTTTAGAACGTGTTATTACTCCCGTTGAAGGTTCTCCAATGACTTGATCAATTGGATGATCCCTTATCAATCGGTAAGCTTTTGGGAGAGGAGGTAGAGCTGCTTCTTCTTCTTCTTCTTCTTTTTCAACTTGACGTAGGGATGAGAATCGATGAAGGTTCTTCATCATGTGGTTCCTCGTTGAGTTCATCTTCGACCTCCTTATCGTGAAAAGCCAATTCCTCAAGTTCCTCACCTACATCACAATCTTAATATTTCTTGAAGAATCATTAGTTTCATCAAATGTAACATGCATAGATTCTTCAACAACCATAGTTCTAAATACGATTATACACTCTATAAGCCTTAGAATTATTAGAGTATCCAAGAAAAGATCCTTCATCCAATTTTGAATTAAATTTTCCTAGATGCTCCTTAGTGTTTAAAATGAAGCATTTGCAACCAAAAACTTCAAAATATCTCACACTTGGGATTCTATCATTCCAAAGCTCAAAAGGCTAGCATGTTCTAGCCTTCTATGTCATAAACATTTAAAACTAATGTGTAAATATTTTTATGCCCATTCCCAATGAAAACGATGTCATTTGATGATGCATTTCTAATTATATAGTTAGATGCTTCAAATATGACTAAATATCTATTATCATACAATTGAGATATACTTATCAAATTATGTTTCAACCGATTCTTGTTGCATGGGTAAGGAAGTATACCTATATCACCAATGTCAATAATCTTACCTTTGGCATTGTCTCCAAAAGTCACATGCCCACCATCCTTGCTTGATAGGGTTGCAAATAAGTTGATATCGCCCATCATGTGCTTTAAGTGCTATCCAAGATCCAAGTACTTTTACATGCTTGACGGTGGTTCACCATCTAGAAAAGGAGAAGAGGCAACTTTAGGTACGTACTCAAATCTTCTTGGATCCTTGAGTGTTAGTCATCTTAGGAACCCAAGTAAATCTATCATGGAGGTTCCTTTTAAGAGAACAATGTCTAACCATAAGTGCCCATATATCCCACAAGAAAAGCAACTTCCATTAAATTTTCTAGATTTATGAGTATGAGCATGGGAGTAAGCATAATCATGAGCATATGAGAATTTCCTAGCATGGGTAACCTTAGGCATGACATTTTGTAAGGTAATCATCTTATCATTTAGTATGCATAATTCCTTCTTTAAGCTAAGCATGCTATCATTCAAATGTTCTACTTGAGAACTCAAAAACTTGTTTTCATTCTCAAATTTTTCATTCTCATTTTCTAAATCTTTTTTAATTTTTTCAAAGGTGTACTTCTCATCCTTAAGACTTTCGACCTCTTTCTTTAAAGCATTACATGAAAGTAATATCATTTTCTTCATCTAAGGATTTTTTGTCCTTTTTAATTTCCTTCAATTTTCTCCTAATAGCATTAAATTCATCATGCATTTGATCAAATTCTATTTCTAATTCTTCTTGCGTGAATGAAAGTTCACCAAAACTAATTTTACCTCATTGTCATTGCATGAGGCAAAGGTTTGCCATGTCTCTCTTGGCTGGTGTCCTCCTCACTTGATGAGGATTCACTATCATCCCATGAAGTCATTATTGCTTTCTTCTTTTTGTACTTGTCCTTCTTGTAAGGAGTGGAGATTGAGGTCATCTTGAGTAGTGGACAATCCTTCATTAGGTGCCCCATCTTGTTGCAATTGTAGCATGTGTAGCCTCCCTTGCGTTAACTCATGCCACCCCTCATGAAGCTCATGAACCTTCTTGCCATCATCGCCATCTCTTCTAGATCATCAAATTCCTCATTGCCAACTCCTAGTGGAGTCATTCTAATACCTATATTTTCACATTCTTTTTTCACTATTTTCACAATTTCAGATGTTTTACCTTTTATATTTATAAATTTTGATTTTTTTTAAAAAAAATTTTTAAAGAAAATTCAGGTTATTCGGGTCGAGGCCCGATTTTTTTCGTGTTAATCGGGTTGGATCCCGAATTATATTTCGGGTAGGGTCGGGTTGAGAAAAATATGGAAATTTCGGGTTTGGGTTAATTGGGTCGGGTCGGGTTACCGATGCTCACCCCTAGTCTCTTGGACATACCAAAGTTCAAAGGCCGACTGCAAGCAAAGATCCTATTAAACTCATTAATAGATAAGCCGCAATACAAAGCATTTATGGTCTTGGCATTTGCATTAAAGAGTTTGACCTCATCTTGGTTCCATTCATCCATGTTAGTGTTGGCGTTTGTATGTTGGTTATATATATTTGGCAAAAGTATTCCAGTTTGTTCTAAGTTAAATTGACAATCACAACTGTGAGAAGTTCTGCTTATGTTGAAGATAGTTATAATTACTCTTGTAACTATGTATTTCTGGATGGGGATGCTGCGCAATGATGACCTTTGGTTATTATAATTAATGATGATTCTCTTTATCTCTCTTATATTTTAATCATCTTTAATTACCTATTTATTTCCTGTTTCATTTATGGGTAGTGGAGTGGTCTTCATTGATGTTTCTAGGCATTACTCTTTGAGCTTTATGGTGATTTAGTGTTGTCTGTTTGGTTTGAACTGATGTTGTCAATGATCAGTGTTTAAGTAATCATTTACTCAGATTGGTCTGTTGTCACATATATATACTGGTGAGAAGTTCTGAATGTTTAAGTCTCCTATGTGCGTAAACTGTACGTGTTGCCATTTATATGAAGAGTTGAAACTATTGAGTGTAAAGACGACAAGAATCTACCTTCCTTATCTTTTAAGCTAAGATAGTTGTGGGTTGTTAACTCACTACAACATAAGGACTATGTAGAGAATAAAACTCTATGACTGAGATATCATAGAGAGGCAAGTTGGTTAGTACTTGTAATAGCAAATAGGTTTTTGTTATTTTCAATTCACTATAGTACTAATAGTTGGATTTAAGAGGGTGAAATCCTAAAGCTAATATTGTACTTGCTGATAGTGGATTGGACATCTGTCTGGTGAGTACCCCATAGATTAGGTGACATGCTTTGTCATTGAACTGCGTAAACAAATCATTGTCTTTGCGTGCCCTTCTTGTGATTTTTGTTTTGGTTCTTACTTTACTACTTGCAAGCATTTGCAATAGTAGTTACAACTTCTTGTATAATAGCGGTTGTGCTATTATACAAGAAGTCCCCTTAGAGACTATACTGTCAATTGGTATCATAGCGGTTGTGCTAACCTTTACTTGCACAGATCATTGAAGTGTCTTTTCTTTTAGGCTCAAGATGGAAGGGATGCCTATGGAAAATTCTGTCAATGTTCCTCCATTACTCATCGGAATAAACTATGTTTATTGGAAGGCTCGAATGAGAGCTTGCCTCAAGTCCTTGGATAATCGTTGTTGGGACACTATAGAGGTTGGCTATACACCTCTATCGATAGATGGGACTGAGCGTAAGCCAAAAAAGCCAATATATTAAAGCTAAAATTGTTGCAGCAAACTATGACAATAGGGCTCTAAATGCTATCTGCTGTTGATCCCTCTCAATTTAAATTTATCTCGGTATGTACTTTGGCAAAGAGAGCCTAGGAGATTTTAGAAACCAATCATGAAGAATCCTTGACTCTACGGAAGTCAAAAGTTAAAATCCTCAACACCAGATTTGAAAACCTGAAGATGGGAGAAGATGAAAATATTCAAGACTTCCATGGGCGTATCAAAGACCAACCTTATGAACAATCCTACCAACCTTGGAGAGTTTATGCCTACCAAGTTCGACATGAAAGTTGATATCATTAGTGAAGTTCATGACCCATCTACTATTACTCTTGACACTCTGATGGGTAAACTTAAAACCTATGAGTTGGAACTGTCTGAAAAATATTCTCACAAAGAAAAGAAGAAAAATCTTATCTTCAGTGCTACTGAGGATGAGATCAAGTCTGAAGAATATTTTGATGACGAGATGGGTGTTGTCTTTGCTCTTGTGACAAAAAAATTCAAAAGATTTTTGAGAGCCAAAAATAAGCAAAACCAGAACTCGCAGTTGAATTCAAAGTTCAAACAACAGTTTCAACCGTCCAGTTTGACTAGTTCAAAATCAAACTTCTCTACTAGAGAAAACAAAAGAAGTCAGTCTTCAAGACTAAAAAATTATTCAAAATTGAAATCCAAAGGTGTTTAATGCTTTGAGTGTGAAGGATTTGAATATGTCAGATCAGAATGTCCAAATCTACAAAAAAGGCTCAAAACGACCTTTACTGTTACCTTGAGTGATAATGATGAATAGATCATATCTCAGACTAAAGACTATAAAAACTCCTTATGAATTATTGAACGGAAGAAAGACTAACCTTACATACTTTTATGTCTTTGGTAGTAGGTGTTATGCACTAAATGATAGGGAATATCTCAGAAAGATGCAAAGCAAAAGTGATGAAACAATATTACTTGGATATTCAACAAATAAAAAAATCTATATTATCTTCAACAAATGTACTCAAACTGTTATAGAGTCACCAAATGTGAAAGTTGATGACTCACAATCCAACTAGAGTCTAACAACTGATGAAGAGGCAGATGCAACTGCTGACAAGACTACCTAGAATCCTTCTAAGACAATAGAACAGATTGGTGAAATGGCCAATACAACAGACAGACTGACACTGATCAAGAAAAGGAAAGTGCTACTGAGAAGTCTACAAGAACTCTCAAGAATCATCCTTTGAAGAATGTTATTGGTGATGTTCATGAATGAGTCAAGACTAGAAATCAGTCCAATAAGAATGATTAAGATATGATCAGATACTCTTGCTATACCTCAACTGTTGAAATCGAGAACATCAAGAAAGCTCTAAAATATGAATTTTGGATCATGGCTATGCAAGAAGAGCTACAACAATTTGTCAATTTGTCAGAAATGATGTTTGAGAATTGGTTCCAAGACCTAAAAGTGTCAATATAATTGGAACCAAGTGGATATACAAAAACAAGACTGATGAAGCAGGAAACATCACAAGAAACAAGACCAGACTTGTTGCTCAAAGCTATAATCAAGTCGAAGATCTGGATTATGATGAAACATTTGCACCTGTTGCAAGATTAGAATTTATTAGGTTACTTCTTGCCTTATCTTGCTGTTAGAAATTCAAACTTTATCAAATGGATGTTAAGACAGGTTTCTTGAATGAGATTTTAAATGAGGAAGTCTTTGTTGAACAATCAAAAGGGTTTGAAGATTCTACTCATCCAGACCATGTGCATAAGCTGAAGAAAGCTTTATATGGTCTCAAGCAGTAAGTTAGAGCTTGGTATGAAAGACTGACCCAATTTTGCTCATGAAAGGTTATAAAAGAGGAAAAGCTAATCAAACTCTATTCATCAAGGAAAGGGAGTCTCAATTGGTAATTGTTTAGATTTATGTTGATGATAGTATTTTGGAAAATTACCTAAATATATCTTGAACTAAATTGTAGCCAGACCATGTTCAGATTTGTGGCCAATTCTAAAATATTACCAAATTATATCCCGAACTTTGACATTTGTCTCAATTACATCCTTCCCTCAACTCTCCATCAGCAGCACCATTATGGCGATGACATGGCGCTCTGATGTGGATTAAGATAATATTTTTTATTTAAAAAATATAAAAAAATCATGTCAATTTATATTAAATAATATAAAATATTATTTTATATTTTATATTAAAAAATTACTCCATGTTCACCCCCGACATGGCTCAAAGTGATTCTTTAATATAAAATAAAAAATATTATTTTATATTAATTTAATATAAATTAAAGTGATTTTTTATATTTTTTTAAAATAAAAAATATTATTTTAATCTACGTTAGAGCGCCACGTCATCGCCTTAACGGTGCTGTTGACGGAGAGTTGACGGGAGGATGTAATTGAGACAAATGTCAAAGTTCGAGATATAATTTGGTAATATTTTAGGATTTGCCACAAATGAGACAAAGTGCATAGTTCAAGATATATTTAGGTAATTACCATATTATTTTTTATTCAACTTCTAAATGTCTTGCTAAATAATTTATGGATGACAAGAAGTCTAAATGTGAAATGAGCATGGTTGGAGAGATGAGCTATTTTCTCAGTCTACAGTTCAAGCAATCTAAAAAAAAATATTAATTTCACATAGTAAATATGCTAAGAATCTAGTTCACAAGTTTCAACTAGACAGTTCTAAGATAGTTAGAAATCCTATTTCTACCGATGAGAAACTATGCAAGGATGATGAAGAAAAGAGTGTTGATCCCACCATCTACAGAAGCATGATTGACATCTTATTATATTCGACAGTTAGCAAACCCGACTTATGCTTTAGTGTTGGATTGTGTGCCAAATATCAAGGAAATCCAAAGGAGTCTCACCTTCAAGATGATAAGAGAATTCTCAAATATGTTAAAGGTACTTTGGATTTTGGTCTTTGGTATTATGTTGATTGTAATCCTTGTCTAGCTGGAATATTAGATGCAGATTGGGCTGGAAATATTGATAACAAAAAGAGTACATCAGGTGGTTGTTTTTATGATAGAACAAATCTTGTAACCTGGTTAAGCAAGAAAAAAATTATATTTCTCTCTCTTTAGTAGAGGCAAAATATTTGGCAACAGGGAGCTGCAGTATGCTGCTAATCTGGATGAAGAGTATGTTACCTGAATATGATCTCAAACAAGAAGAAAAGATACTTTATTGTGATACAATGAGTACTACCAAAATTTCAAGGATTCTATTGTGCATTCACGTGCTAAACTCCTTGATGTAAGATCAAGGTTCCAGTTGAAATGAAGCAGTTGCTACTAGTGTCCACTACAACTGAGAATAAGTGGGTAACGTCTTCAATTAAAAAAAAGGGATTCTAAATGATGATTGATAAAGTAAGTAAGAAACTCTTCTTTTAAGTTCACACATGTGCTTTCTTTATGAAAGATAAGATTGGATAAGGATGCAGTTTTCTTCTCAAAGGCCATTAGTTCAATGCAGGCAAGTTACTTTTTGCCCAATGATCTAGTGTCATGTCACAGATTCTTCTTTTAAATGAGATATTTGAAAAATCTCTAAATTTTCCTTGGACAGAGTGTTCATGATGGATATATTGGTTTTCAAAAATTTATTCTCTCACATAATCAATTTTTTAGCTAGTGTTTCTCCTGTAATCATAACTTCTCCATTGAGTTTTTCGGTGGAGGTTGTACTTTTATGCGAATGTGAATAGATATGTAATCATTTATGTATTTCTGCATTGCAACTGAAAGGAATAGTTCTCTTGAGCCAATCACATGTCGATGTGTTTAGGGACTATTCAAGGGTAATCAACTTAATAAGGCAATTCTTTCATTATATGATGCATCTTTATTCATAAAGATTTTGATGAACCCCATGAACCCGGGCAAATGATTCTGAGGCCATGATGGGATCATGCCAGTGAGACTCGGAATCCATATGCCCATGTTTAAAAATTCCTAGTCGTAGGATCACCAATTAGGGGATTGGTGATTTCAGATAGACTAGTGCACTTAGTACATGCCCTATACGATAAGGGGTAGCTGAACTCACAGTTACCTATGAGCCGTCGTTAATGTACAAGTGTAGGTGCTCATTAGGGAATGAGTTCACTGAACGGACCAATACGAGGAACACAAAATGGAATCCTAACTTGGGTGTCAATAGGATGTTCCTTGGGTGATAGTAGGTGCAAGCAGTCCTTGGACCTGAGGTTGTCATGGTTACCTTGTGAGTGACGACCCATTGCTTTGGTTTTATCCCTACGTGGCCCTCAGCGTCATGTGTCGAGTATTACTGGGCATGGGGAAGCATTCATGGAGGTAGGTGAGCAACCAACATGGAATCATTTACTCATAGTGAGAGGAGATAATGTTCTATGTGTCCCTATAAGTGTCGACTCAGGAATCTCTGGCCAAAATAGATATGAAAGCCCGAAAGATGTTTCTGACATTTCATTATTGAGACGACATCTTGGTTGGTGGAATATGTTGGCCTAAGGTTTTCTACCTTAGTCTTAATCTCAGTTTTGACGACAACAAACATGGAACAAATGTTTCATTGAGAAATACATGCAGGTTCTAAGTTGGTTAGCCGTTAGCGCACGACATCCGCGATCAAAAAAATCGAAGAAATCAGAGAAATCGGCAAGGACGCTCGTCGACGCTCGAGATTCTTCGGGAACTTCAAGTTTAGGTCTAGGGTGTCTAGATTGTGTTGTAAATCCTCATAATGATGCATAAGCCCAATAATCAAACCCGAACCCCAAAACATGAAAAACCGGCAAATTAAAAAATGACCCCGAAATTCACTAACCCTAGGGAGCTCCTTTGAGGGCTATATAACCTAGACATTTTCTTGGAACAAAAAATGTCGGTAATTGTTCCTTAGGTAAAAAATATATAATGAGATATTTTTAAGGATTTTTTGGAAGCCTTTAGCCTACCCATATTTGACCTGGGAGATTATAAAATTTCCATTTTTGGGAAATTTGTACTAGACCCGAGAGATATTTTTATTGAATCCAAATGATCGAGGATAATCCTTATATAACATTTATGTTTTAAAATTAACTTATAGTTAATAAATATTATATAAGTAGACTTAGCGAAGACCGAAACCCAAAAATGAGCAAACAAGCAGAAAACTCAACCAAACCAAGCAGTCTGCCTAGTTTCGGTCGACTAGTCGATCGATCGAAATGCTGCCAAAATATAGTAGTAGGCAAGTCGATCGACCGAACGATCGATCGAAGTATGCTAGAAAGCAGCAGTATGCCTTCCATCGCTTGGTGGTTACTCGATCGGTCGACCGATGATCGGCCGACAATCAACTAAAAGGCGGAAAATAGCTAGTTTTCGAGCCGTTGAGCAGTGTTTCACTAACAAAATACGTATGAATCGGTATCAGGGTTTGACACTTCTTCCGCACCCTAGCCGACTTCGGGACATTGTAACCGAGGGATTTAGTTGAACGGTAACTAATCACGGGCGTTAGATCCCTGGAGATTGAACCTCACACTATCCGAGTAGTCATGACACGTTGCTAGACGCCAATGTTGACTTGTGAGTGGAGTCTCTCACAACCACACTAAAGGGGTTTAGTGGAGGCTTGGAAGATTCGAATAGAAGTCATTCTATTAGATCCGACTCTCCGTTATGCACAACTCACTGCTGGCTTAATGTGGGGCCCAATGGGTCACACACAATCAGCTAACCTCGTAACGAGCTTTATGAGATAGAGTCCGAATGCGGCATTATATGTCTACTAGCATGGACATGCTGTAACTCGATCACAAATCTCATTTACGAACACAATAAGAAAGATGTATCCTTTATGAACGAATGCGCGAGGAAAGAGTTCCTCGGTAACCCTTATTAGTAGAGCATCCCTAAATTTTAGGGATTGATACATAATAATATTTTATGTGGTTGATTAAATTTAATTATGAATTAAATATTTAATTAACCACTTGACGGGGATTTGATTTTGAATCAAATATACACGGTGAGAAAAATTAGTCTCTAACCATGAGCCTAAC
The DNA here is from genome assembly GCA_034359265.1 of Canna indica. Classification (NCBI taxonomy): domain Eukaryota; kingdom Viridiplantae; phylum Streptophyta; class Magnoliopsida; order Zingiberales; family Cannaceae; genus Canna; species Canna indica. The sequence continues at coordinate 65,512,037 of CP136891.1, read as the reverse complement.
GAATTAATTAGGAATTAATTTATTTGGATAATTATCATTCATGTTAATAGACTCTTAATTTATGGAGATAAATTTATGTTTATATGTTAATAGCCTAACGATTTAATTAATTTCAAATTAATTATAAATCTATTAAATATAAATCATTGCGTAGGAGGCAAACCCGAGAATTTTAAATTTTGGAGAGAGATTTTTAAGGGGGGCCGGGTCTACTCTTGTAGCCGCCCATGCCCCCAATTTATAAATAGGTGGCCTAACCTCCTTCAAGGGGGTTAAGAAAATTGGTTATTCATCATGGAGAAGATTAAGGTTTGGATTCTTGAGAGGCTTCTTGAAGAGAAAGACTCCCAAGAATTCCTCTTCATGTCCATTGAAGAGAAAAACCAAGCAAACACTAGTCTGCTCTGCCCAAGTCGGTCGACCGGCAGCATTTTGGTCGACCGAACATTGCCCAAAATGGGCAGAATGCTTCGGTCACTAGGGCGGTCGCTTGGTCGATCGACCGACGATCGACCGAACAAGCGATCAACGGGCTGTAACAGGCAAAAATATCGCCCGTTGAGAAGAGAGAACTCTCTCTTCTCTTCATGGTCCATAAATACAAGACCATGAGAGCCTTCCTCCATCCATCTATGATTCTATTGAGTCATTCTTGATCATTCTAAAGCTTTTCTTGAGCCATCCCTTTGATAACCCTAGTTTCCAAGATACATCCTTGATTTTTCCTTCAAGTTTTGATCGATTCATCATTGAGGCATCAAGAGGAACTAGGACTCGTGTTTGGAGCTAAGTATTTGTTGTATTATTTATTTGCTCCATTATTTGTGTATTTTTGTGATTTATTTCATTGTATTTGAGCATGTGAAGACCTAGGTTGTTAGGTCTTGAAATTGGGTGGTAGCCTTGGTGTTTGAGGTTTAAATCCACCGGTGTAAATGTAGTTTACTATGATTAGTTGAGTTGTCCCTTAGGTTGAGGTGGGAGAGTGCTCTCGGTAGGAAGGCGGGATACTTCCGGGTGTGGAAGTGTCTTCGGTTTGAGAGCGGAGACTTTTCGGTTGTAAAGTCCTCATTGTAAGGAAAACGATATAATCTAGTAAACTTAGTTTGGACATCCTAAGCGGTGTGCTTAGGTAGTGGAGTAGGCATTGGAGCCGAGCCACTACAAAACATTGTGTTAGCATTGTGTACTTTGCGTATCTTATTGCTTATCGTTTATATCTTGCTTCCACATTTAGTCGTTCAATCGTAAATTGCCTAAGTAGTTTGAGAAAAGTTTAAAATCGAATTTAGGCAAATAGATTTAGTTAACACACTATTCACCCCCCCTCTAGTGTGGCCATTTCACCAATAATCAAGATCCTCCATCCTCGATTTTGCGAAGCCAAATCAAAGGTGTTTTCATCTTGGGTCTTCCACCTACTTCACCTTCTTGGAGGAGTCCATGAAAGACAGCGAGGTATTCCTTCATCTACCTTCTCGTTCCTTTGTTTTCTCGTCCCCTTTTGCTACCTTTTGGTGCTCGATTCTTAGTGGAAGGGTTGGCTTCACCTTGGTGCGTTTTGGGGTTGAGATTGCCTCTCCGTTGAGCCACAACGAGTCCTGGTGTTCGCTTCCACTTTGTTGCGAGGTAGTTATTTCCCATATTCTCTATGGTACATCTGATATACTTAGAGGTATCTAGTAGAATTTAAGCAAAACCCTGGAGAATAACACTGAAAAGCAAATGAAGAACTCTCTCAGGCACTTGAGAAGGATGAGAGGCGTTCTATACAACAATGAGAAGGATGAGAGGCACTTGAGAAGGATAAGGGGTAGCTGATCTCACAGTTGTTGGTGAAATGGCCATACTAGAGCGGGGGTGAATAGTGTGTTAACTAAATCTTTTCACCTAATTCTAGTTTTAATATTTTCTTAAACTAATTAGGCAAGCTATTAATTTAACGACTAAATGTGGAAGCAAGATATAAACGATAAGCAATAAGATAGGCAAAGTAAAGAATGCTAACACAATGATTTATAGTGGTTCGGCCCCAATGCCTACTCCACTACCTAAGCACCCCGCTTAGAATTTCCAAACTAGCTTTACTAGATTATATCATTTCCCTTACAAAGAGGATTTTACATCGGAAAGTCTCCGCTCTCAAACCGAAAGCACTTCCACACCCGGCGGTATCCCGCCTTCCTACCGAGAGCACTCTCCCACCTCAACCTTTGGGACAGCTCAACTAATCCTAGTAAACTAAGTTTATAATGGTGGATTTAAGCCTTAACACCAAGGCTACCACTCAATTTCAAGACCTACACTCTAGCTCTTATACTAACTCAAATTTGATGAAATAAACAACAAAATACAATAATAAATGGAGCAACAAATCAAACAATAATATAATTAGCTCCACAACAAGACTCCTAGCTTCCTCTTGATGCCTTTGACGGTTAAACAATGAAGGAATGAAGACAAGATCAAGGTTTTTGGCTCAAGCTAGGGTTTTTGCTAAGAGTGGCTCAATGAGGCTTGTGATTGATCAAAAGGATGTCTCAAATATAGTAGAAGTGATCAAGATTAGGGAGGAAGGCTCATGGCCCTGTATTTATAGGCCATGAAGAGAAGAGAAACACCTCTCTTCTCAACGGGCGGATTTTTTTCCCATTATCGATCGTCGATCGCAGGTCAGGTCGATCGTCGGTCGACTGACCAAGCGATCGAAGCGCTCTGCCAGTTCTGGGCACTAGTCGGTCGACTAAATTGGCTACTACCAATTTTTCACCACATTCAGTCAATCGACCGGTCGACTGAATTGCCTTCTGCTCAATTTCCTCTTCTGGCGGTCGACCGAATCTGGGCAGGGTTGAATTCTTGTGTATTTTTCTGGGCATGGCTGATTTCTGGGTTCCGTCTTTTCTAAGTCTACTTATATAACATTTCTTAAATTTTATATAAGGATGTTATATAAGGATTACCCCCATTTGGATTCAATAAAAATATCTAAAAAATCAAAATCCTTAAGAATCAAAATCTAACTTTTGGGGTCTAGTACAAATTTCTGAAAACCAGAACTTTTATAATCTCCCAGGTCAAATATGGGTAGGCTAAAGGCTTCCAAAAAATCCTTAAAAATATCTCGTTATCTAGTTTTTACCTAAGAAACAATTACCGATAATTTTGATGCCAAGAAAATGTCTAGGTTATATAGCCCTCCAATGAGATACCTAGGCTTAGTGAATTTCAGGGTCATTTTCTAATTTATTGGGTTTTCGTGTTTTGGGGTTTGGGTTTGGTTTTCAGATTTCTTTGCATCATCATGAGGATTTACAAGACATTCTACACACTCTAAACCTAAACTCCATCTTTTCGACGAAATCCAAGCGTCGACGACCATCCTTGCTGATTTCTTCGATTTCTCCAATTTTTCCAATCACGGACGTCGTGCGTTAACTGACTTGGAACCTGAAAATATTTCTTAATGAAACATTAGTTCCATGTTTGTTATCATCAAAATTGAGGTTAAGACCATGGTTGAAAACCTTAGGCCAACAACAGTTACATATGAGCTATCATTAATGTACAAGCGTAGATGCTCATTAGGGAATGGGTTCACTGAATGGACCTGCACAAGAACACAAAATGGAATCCTTACATGAGTGTCAATAGGATGTTCCTCGGATGATAGTAGGTGCAAGCAGTCCTTGGACCTGAGGTTGTCATGGTTACCATGTGAGAGACGATCCATTGCTTTGGTTCTATCCCTACATGGCCCTCAACGTCATGTGTCGAGTATTACTGGGCATGGGGAAGCATTCATGGAGGTAGGTGAGCAACCAACATGGAATCGGTTACTCCTAGTGAGAGGAGATAATGACCTATGTGTCCTTGCAAATATTGACTGGAGGATCTTTGGCCAGAGTAGATATGAAAGTCAAGAAGATATTTCTGACGTTTCATTAATATTGAGATGACATCTTGGTTGGTGGAATACATCTTGGCCCTCAACCTTAGGGTTTGACACTTCTTCTGTACCCTAGCCGACTTCAAGACATTGTAACCGAGAGATTTAGTTGCACGGTAACTAATCACCGAAGGGCGTTCGATCCCTATAGATTGAACCTCACACTATCCGAGTAGTCATGACACGTTGCTAAACGTTAATCTTGACTTGTGAATAGAGTCTCTCACGACCACACTAAAGGGGTTTAGTGGAGGCATGTAAAATTTGAATAGAAGCCGTTCTATCGGATCCGACTCTCCGTTATGCACAACTCACTGCTGACTTAGTGTGGGGTCCAATGGGTCACACACAATAGGCTAACCTCGTAACGGGCTTTATGAGATAAAGTCTGAATGAGACATTATATGTCTACTAGCATGGACATGCAGCAACTCGATCACATATCTCATTTACGGACATAATAGGAAAGACGTTTCCTATAGTAACGAATGCGCGATGAAGGAGTTCCTCGGTAAGCCTAATTTGTAGAGCATCCCTAAATTGTAGGGATTAGCACATAATAATATTTTATGTGGTTGATTAAATTTAATTATGAATTAAATATTTAATTAGCCACTTGACAGGAATTTGATTTTGAATCAAATATACATGGTTGAAAAATTAGTCTCTAACCATGAGCCTAATGAATTAATTAGGAATTAATTTATTTAGATAATTATCATTCATGTTAATAGGCTCTTAATTTATGGAGATAAATTAAAGTTTATATTTATTTGGATTTAATTAATTTCGAATTAATTATAAATCCATTAAATATAAATCATTGCATTGGAGGCAAACCCCAGAATTTTGAATTCCGGAGAAAGATTTTTAAGGGAGGTTTGGTCTACTCTTGTAGCCTCCCATGCCCCCTGTAAATAGGTGGCCTAACCTTCTTTCAAGGGGGTTAAGCAAATTGGTTATTCATCTTGGAGATGATTAAGGTTTGGATTCTTGAAAGGCTTCTTGAAGAGAAAGGCTCCCAAGAACTCCTATTCATCTTCATGGGTGGTTGGCCATCAAGATCCTCCATCCCCGATTTTGTGAAGCCAAATCGAAGGTATTTTCTTCTTGGGTGTGCCGCCTACTTCACATTCTTGGAGGAGTCCATGAAGGCAGTGAGGTATTCCTTCATCTACCTTCTCGTTCCGTTGTTTTCTCATCCCCTTTTCCTTCCTTTTGGTGCTCGGTTCTTGGTGGAATGGTCGGCTTCACCTTGGTATGTTTCGGGGTTGAGATTGCCTCTCCGTTGAGCCATAACGAGTCCTGGTGTTCGCTGCCCCTTTGTTGCAAGACGCTTGGTGTGGACTTATGTTGGAGGACGTGTGCGCGTGCATCTTGAAACGAGGATAGGAGCAATCATACCATCCGCGGTATAAGGTATATCTTCTCCTTCTACTCATAGATTGAATTCCTTAAAGATTGCTAAAGTAGATCGTTGTTTTTGGGATAGTTTGAATTTTTTAAATTATTTTTTCCGCTGCATTTTCAATTCCTATCCCAACAGCAACTCGGTTCAATTTCTTGTGAACTTAATCACCAGTCTCAATCTTTCTTTATTCTACAATCTATTTGAGCTGAAGTTCCATTACAAAGCAGCAAAAAGGGTAAAACAATGAACTCAGAGAAAGAGATGGAAGCCTCCTTGGCAAAAGAGATCATCTCCGTCCACCCCTCATGGTCAAAAGCAGAGAAAGAGATCCAGATGAAAAGCTACAAAAAGCTCTAGTAAAGGTATTGTATCTGTAACCCTCGCATCACTTTTTATTTTTCCTAGTTCTGAAGAAGCGATATCTTTTAAAGGGGAGGTTTTCCTTTGAGGGGGAGGATAAAGAAGCAAACAATTTTCTTCCGGATCTGTCTTATAATTGACAAGTACTTTGACTTATTTCTAGTACAACCACATTCTAGGGATGAGTGGATTGCAATGAGACCTGATGCAGTTTTAACCACTGATACGAGAGAAATTCGTGATTATTTGTATCAATTGCAAGTGTCTTTAGCTAAGCTTCATCTGCGGGTATTAACTATTTAGCATAAGTTTTTCAAATATTTCACTATTGGTACTATAGCTTGGCCTATTGAAGAAGATACTGGTTCATCTGATCCAGACTATGCAAAGTAACTGCTTTTCTCTCCTTTGGCTTATTCGGCCAAAAAGGGAGAGATATTTGGTGTGGTGTTTTGAATATATGGGTTCTAGTCTTGTTATGGTCTGGTTAAGGTAAAGTGGTCTAAGGTAAAGTCTGAACCAGTTTTGTGATGTATGTTTGTTGGTTGTGGTATGTGGTGATTTTTTGGTACTGTTCTATAAGTGCTTTGTGATGCTTGAATATGAACTCTGTGATGGTAATGGTTCTTTTTCTGGAATAGTCTTAAACTCTGTGTTGGCTCAAGTTTGGAAAACTATTTAATCTTGATTATTGAATGTATGGTTACATATGTGAAAAAAAACTCTTATGTTATTATTCTCTCTTTATAGAATTATTTATGACAGATTGGGTTTTTGCCAAATAAGCGAAAGGGGGAGATTGTTAGTATTGATTCTGCGAATGTTGGCTATATTTGGCAAAAACATTTTTTCCATAGTTATTCTCGGGTTTCAACTGTGAAGACGCAGTCTTAACTACTTATAGTCATATAAAGGAATTCTGGTTGCGGTGGCTGATACGATCTTGATGACTGATGGACTTTTAGTTTAATGATGGTTTTGCTTAACTGATTCTGGACATTTAAGTCATCATTATTTTTCCTAAACAATTTAGTTTCGAAGAGTTTTCTCTTCACTTATTTCTTAGGCGTTTGTTATATACATAAATGATTTTTTGTAAAAATGCCTAAGTTATACTAATGGTTTCTATTGAAGACGAAATATGATTGAAGTCAACATTTTTTTAGATCTTCCAGTAATCTTCCTATGACACCTATAAATACTAGAGAAGAGATCTACTGTCGACTACTCCATTGCGTGGAAACGTTATTGCCACATATAGAGGAGTTGAAACTGTTGAGTGCAGACTGTCGAGTGCAGAAGAAGCAACAACCTTTTGTCTTCGAGAAGAAGATTGGATATCGGACGAATAACTCACTACAACACGATGCTGTGTGGAGGACGGAACTATGTGGCTGTGATGTCATAGAGAGGCAACTTGGTTTTACTTGTAATAACAAATAGGTTTTTATTATTTCCAATTCACTGTAGTAGTGGTAGTCGAATTTCGGGTGAGAAATCTAGAGGACTTATATTGTACTTATACAGAGTGAATTGGGCATCTGTACAGTGAGTGCCCTACATATTAGGTGACTGGTTTGTCACTGAACTACATAAATAAATTTCATGTGTTAGCATTGCCTTTTTGTTTTGATTCTTACTTTGCTAAAATAGGCTAGTATTAGAGCAGTTACAACTTCCTAAGCAACTGTCATTTACAGAAGTTTCCTAAGAGACCTATATATATTGCCAGAACAGATCAAGAGACAACTGCTACAAAATTGTCCTCTTCTATTTGTCTTTCAGTTGTTTCTTCTAACATTAATCTGTGGCATCGACGGTTATGCCATGTTAATTATAGAGATCTCAAGAAACTTGCAAATGGTGGAACAGTCAGAGGGATTCCTAAACTTTCTGGAGAACCTAAAGCTGTTTGCGGTCCTTGTCTAGAAGGAAAATAGACAAGACAGACTCATCAATAGTTACAACTAGTTGCTACATCAAGACCTCTAGAGCTTCTTCACCTAGACCTGGTTGGTTCTTTCACCAAGTCTGGTCCTCCAACCTAAACGCGGCCTTCGGCTCAGCCCGACATGCTCTCAACGAGCAACATGACCCCAAGCGCGCTTCTCGCTAGCTCAGTTTTCACCGAGTCTGGTCCTCGGCCCTAAACACGGCCTCCGGTTCAGCCCGGCTCGCTGTCAATGAGCAACATGACCCCAAGCGCACTTCTCATGAGCTCGGTTTTCGCCGAGTCTAGTCCTCAGCCCTAAACGCTACCATCGGATCAGTCTGGCACGCTCTCAACGAGCAACATGACCCCCAAGCACGCTTCTCGCGAGCTCGGTTTTCACTGAGTCTCGTCCTCGGCCCTAAACTCAGCCTTCGACTCAGCCAGACACGCTCTCAACGAGCAAATGACCCCAAGCGTGTCTTTGAAGCTCAATTTTCACCGAGTTTGGTCTTCGGCCCTAAACGCAGCCTTCGGCTGAGCCCGACACGCTCTCAACGAGCAAGATGGCCCCAAGCACATATCTTGAGCTCGATTTTCACCGAGTCTGGTCCTCGGCCCTAAACATGGCCTTCGGCTTAGCTCGACACACTCTCGTTGGACAACATAGTTCTAGCGCCTTGATCATGACAATACCAAATAGGTAAAACCATAGTTCAAATACTACATTAATCAAAACATTCAGTAAACAACTTTTCAAGCAAAAAGAAAGATATCTCTTTCATTTCATAAAACCCCACAAAGGGAAAAGTTACACTAACAAACCCACATAGGGCTATTCAAAGAAAGAAACACTTTTAAACAGAGCATCCACTTGGAGAGCATATCGAGAACATGGTCGCCGACCAGGCTAAGCAAGAAAAGAAGTTACAACTCAGAGTTTTGCTACCAGGATTCAGCGGGTGTGAGCAAAGTGGGTCAAGGAAGCTCCTGCAACCCAAGAGTTGGAAGGATAGTCAGAGAAGTAATTCGAAGTGGCGGCAAGCAAAACCAAGAGCCATTGACAAGAGTTCTAAGCCAGCACGGTGTTTCCAAAATCCATGGAAACATGCTTCGCCTTCACCGTAATTAAGCCCGATTGTACATACCTATACTTGGAACTCCTTCTCCTACTCAAATCCTCAAGCCCGATGGTACAAACCCACAGAAAACGGTGAACCCCTCGCCGAGCAAATAAATGCAACCTCCAATGGAGCGGTAATCTTCAACACCTCCCAATCCATGATTTTCATAACACACAACAAGCAAGGGGCTATTTATAGGCCTAGAACATAAACCGTCACCGTAATTGACAAATCCACGAGGCATCTTCTCTGTCAAAATATAACTTACGCTTAATGCTTTGGAAACTGATTACAGAATCTCTGTTCATGATTACTTTGTCTACCAAAAGATATATCTACTGAACAGGTGGCGTACGCCTCAGAGAGTCTTCACATGCATCACATCCAGGCCGAACACCAAGGCAATGCATCAGAAACTGTGTACTCATCTCGTGATTAACCGAAGCAATGAAGACCGACCTTACTTAGAGCTCGGCACGCAGTTGTACAGACTCCAATCGAGCTCGGGAGCTGTGGACTTGACTAGAACTATCGAGTCAGGTCGGACTAGACCCAACAATGCCCCATCCATCATTCCGGATCGAACTGCGAGACCCCATCTAGGGGGCTCCGCCCAACCACATCCCTAAGCCAGACTCAAGACAAACTAAACGACTCTACCTAGGGACCACACCTGCCCACATAAGAATATCTGCATCCTAGTTTATCATAAAAGATACACCCGCCATCTCTGGGGTCGACCTCGACCTATTATAGACAATATCTCACTACGAGATCTTCAGGCGGCGACACCATCCTTCCCTGCAATACAAATAGACACGGCGCACCCAAGTAACCCTAAGTTCCTATTCCATAAATCTCCACCTTGGAGTCCCTCTAACTTGGGCGTCGGTGTGTCTTTTGCAGGTCCCCATCCTACCCCCCATTGGCGTTGAACCAGGCAGGAACAATTAATATGTTTAATTATTTTTATTTTATTTTAGTTTTTGAGTTTTTGAAATATCATTTTTTTGTTGGTTTTTAATAGTATTTCAAAAAACAAATAAACTTATGAAATTTTAAATAATTTAAATTTCTTATTTTCTATCTTATCTAAATTTATTATTATATATATAATTTGTATACATAAAAATAATATTATTTTGCAAATTTTCTTCTTTTGTATATTTAAATTTTCTGAAATGTATAAAAATTTATTATAGTTACTATAAAATGAATATACATATGTGCACCTATCAAGAAATGCATACATGTTACAACCTAATCGAGAGCGTAGTGGATAGTTGGATTTCCCCTGCACTCCCGCACTTCAAGAGTGACACCTCAAGCCCGTTCAAGCAAGAGGTGCGACTACCCGTTGGCATCTCACACTTCGACGTTGCACACTAGCATCCTGTGTGAAAAATATCGTGATCACCGATGTCACCGTCCATACACATCGGGCTAATAATAAATAATGTCCAAGGGCTTTCGCTCGATAATATATAGATCAACATGTAACATGTCAACTAAATCTCACCACATGACAAACCATAGCTGGTCTACAATGTTAACAATAATAAACCAAAATAATTTATGGTAGCAACAGGCAACTTATGACAATGCTAATACTAAAAATGTTTGTGCTTGTCTCACAATATTTATTGCTTTCCTCGATGGCAAATTCTTCAAGGGTACAATTTTAACGATTATTAACCCCCTATGGTCTATCCATTGTATTAGTTAAGTATGACAATCATTACAGGATATTCCAAAAATGTTTTCCCAATTCTTCCAAATGTTCGTCAACTAGTTGTCATTCTGAGATCATCGACAATAAATATGCTTCCCTCATAGGGATTCAATGGTTTAGGATCTCCCTTTAAACGAAAAATGGTTCTTCAGAATATACGATTGACCCTATTGCTCACTTTTTTGTTTTTATAGAGATGTTTAGCCCAGGAAAGCTTTTACATGGTAGGAATTATGGGATATGAATGATCCTGGATCAAATTCTTGGTTAAATCATCTCCTACGATTATGTGGTTGCAAACTGCTAGGACTTTGCTCCCAAGTACTTGGTCGTAATGCTTTCCTCCCTTTTTCAATTTTTTTGGTTACCTATAAGCAGTCCGTTAGGCATTGCTGACATGCAATTAAATTGGATATTGGACATGTCTCGTCGGTAATATAATTGGAGACATTTATATTTGATGATGAATTGAAACTGGATCAAGAAGAAAAAATACTCCAGTTCTTGATCTATTTTATTAACAGAACTATACTCTGTTTTTATAATGTACAACTATTTATGTCTACCATTATAACGCACGCAGAAAAGACTAAAATACCCATGTCAAGTTCTGCTATTTACACATAGCAATTATTTACATCAGAACATACACATAAGCCAAGTAAAAACTCATTACTGAATTGAAGTATTTACAGCTTGTTGTATGAGTACATTTATTCTATTACTCCTCCCTCAAGTTGGTTATGGAGAACATGTTCTCCAAACCTAACTTGACCAACAATGTCTTGTGCTGATGAGTTGGTAATGCTTTTGTAAGTATATCAGCAACCTGATGCTTGCTTGAAATGTAGGTTGGTGCTATAATACCTTGTTGAAACTTTTCCCTCACAAAGTAACAATCAACTTCAAGATGTTTGGTTCTTTCATGGAAGACTGGATTAGAGGTTATATGTAAGGCGCTCTGATTATCACAGTAAAGAACTGCAGGAGACTTGCACTTTATACCAATTTCATTCATTAGGTTTATCACCCATGTTAATTCAGCTGCTGCACTTGATAAGGCCCTGAGTTCACTCTCAGCACTTGATTTGCTGACAGTTAACTGTTTCTTGCACTTCCAATTAACTAGTGATGCACCAATCTTCACACAATATCTGGTAATAGACCTTCTGGTTAAATTGCAATATCCCCAATCAGCATCACAGTAATCAGTTATTGATATAACTGGACTGATTGGATAATGTAGACCCATTCCAGGTGCATTTTTGAGGTATTTCACTATCCTCAAAGCTGCTTTCATATGTGACTGATTTGGTTGTTTGATATGTTGACTTAAAGCATGTACACTGTAAGTGATATATGGTCTTGTAATGGTCACATACAAAAGTTTTCCTATGAGTTTTTGAAATTTACATTTGTCTTCATCATTGAGTTCTGGTTCAACATCATTTGGATTGAACTTTCCCTTCACTTGCATTGGTGTTTCCTTTGGCTTGCAATTAATCAACTTCATTTCATTTAATAAGTCCATAACATATTTCCTTTGACAGATATGTGTTCCACTTTCATCTCTGTGTACTTCTAATCCAAGGAAGTAGGTCAACTTCCCCAAATCTCTGATTTTGAATTGACTCTTGAGATAATCTTTCAGGTCTTTCACTCCTTCTTCATCATCCCCTGTTATGATGATGTCATCTACATACACTAATATTATAGCTGTTTTTCCCTTATTTTCTTTGACAAACATACAAGTGTCAGTGTAACACTGCTTGTACCCGAATGATTTCACACTTATTGAAAATTTGGCAAACCATTGTCGGCCTGCTTGTTTAAGACCATATATTGATTTTAGTAATCTGCATACTCTCCTATCTTCCTTTGATCCATAACCTGGTGGTTTTATCATGTAAACCTCCTCCTTTAATTCACCATGGAGATAAGCATTGCTTACATCCATTTGCATTAATGGCCATCCTTTTGCAGTTGCAACAACTATCAAAGTTCTTACAGTAGACATTTTTGTTACTGGGGCATATGTGTCAACATAATCTACCCCCTCAATTTGATTGAAACCTTTTGCAACAAGTCTTGACTTGTGTTTTTCAACTTCTCCATTTGGTTTAAACTTTGTTCTAAACACCCATCTGCAACCTATAGCTTTTTTTCCCGGTGGTAAATCACATAGTTGCCAAGTTTCATTTTCTTCTAATGCATCAATTTCAGCCTGCATTGATTTTACCCAGATTGAATTCTGAACTGCATCTTCATAACTGTTAGGATCCTTATTGCATGCATCTATGTATGCAATGAAGCTTTTGTGAGTTTCATGTAAACCATCTGGATTACAGTATTTTGATATAGGATACAATGATTTTCTTCTTTTGATGTCAGGCATAGCAGAGTTGCATTGATAATCATTTAATCTAATTGGTTTCTTGGAAATTCTGGAACTCCTCCTCACTAGGCAATCATGATTAGCTTCTGTCAATAGTGGATTTTGTGTCACTGTTTCTTCATTGATGGTAAGTATATTATTTTCAACTGCATTCTGTGCATTATTCTCCTCTACTGATTGATCTAATGTTTCAGTTTCTGAATTTTCATGATACTGCTTGAGATCAACTACCAATTCATCAGGATGTATTTTCTTTTTCATTCTAGTCACATCATTGTTCATTGAACTTCTATTTTCATTTTCAGGAACACACCTTTCATTTTCCTCTCCTAGAACAGTAATGGGCAATATGGTTTTTTGTTTACTCTTCTCATTGAAGGGTAGAATGTGTTCAACAAATTCAACATTTCTAGAAACCTTAATTGTTTTGGTTTCCAGATCATAAATTTTGTATCCCTTTTTTCCATATGGATACCCAATGAACACACCTTCATATGCCTTGGGATCAAATTTTTGCCTTCCCTGTTTTAGTGTACTTGTATAGCACAAGCAACCAAAAACTTTCAGATGTTCTAAAGAAGGTTTACACTGATACATGACTTCATATGGTGACTTATTTTCAATAACAGGACTAGGTATCCTGTTGATTAAATAAGTTGCTGTTAGTATATATTCTCCCCAAAATTCTAAGGGTAATTGTGATTGAAATCTCAAACTTCTAGCTACCTCCAACAAGTGCCTGTGTTTTCTCTCAACTCTTGCATTTTGTTGAGGTGTTTCAACACAGGTACTTTGATGTAGTATGCCATGTTGATTGAATAGTGAATTCATTGATTTGTTGAAGAACTCTGTGCCATTATCTGTTCTCACAATTTTGATTGTTTTGGCATGTTGCGTTTGAACCATTTTAATGAAGCCTTCCATTATGTCAGTCACTTGACTCTTGTAAGCAAATAAGTAGGTCCAACAGCTTCGACTATGATCATCAACTATTGTTAGAAAGTATGAATTCCCATCATGTGTTTTAACCCTATGAGGGCCCCATACATCACAATGTATCAAGTCAAATATACTTGGAGCTTTATTCATGCTTTGCTGAAAAGGAATCTTACATTGCTTGGCTAATGGACATATATTGCAATAAAAGTCTGACATGTTCCTAATCTCAGGTATATCCTTTGATAAAAGTTTCATGCGACTAGAAGAAATATGGCCTAACCTTAAATGCCAAAGAGAATTCAAATCAAGAGTAACTGACATTGCACCTAAAACATTTTGTCTTTTACAGGTTACCATAGGTGATATGCCTTCCAAGAGATACAGACCTCCTTGCTCTTTACCAGTCCCCAAGATTCTCTTCGAGGTATGGTCCTGTATTACAAATCCATTTGAATCAAATGTTACAGTGCAGTTCAATTCTCTGGTACGTGAGCTTACTCACTGATATTAGATTGACTTTGAATGAAGGTACTGATAACACTTTTTTAAGCTGTAAATTTTTGTTTACATAAGCATCACCCATATGTGTTACTTGTGTCTTGCTACCATTTGGTAAAGCTACATTATCATCTTTGCTTGGTATGATTGAGTTATCAAGGTTAATATATCCTGATGCTATGTGATTTGTTGCTCCACTATCAATTATCCAAGACTTAGGAAAGATATTAGTGGATGAAAAAATCTGATTACCTGCCATGTTCACTTGTGGCTGATTAGTTAACTTGCTTTTTAGCATATTGATAATGCTATTCAGTTGATCTTCATTGAGTTCAGCGAGTGCATCTTCTGTCCTTGAACTACTAGCACCATTCAAAGCTTTGTATGTGCTGTCAGCTTTACTATTCTCCATTGCTAGTGCCTTGGCATTATACCCTTTGTTTGACTGATCATCTAACTTGGGTTTGCCTTTATGCCACTTGTGTCCAGGTGGAAAACCATGCAGCCAATAACAATTATCCTTGGTATGACCTGGTTTGGAGCAATGTTCACAGAATTTTTTTTGATATTGCTGATTTTTTCCTTTTCCAGCTCTGTTCCATTCCTGTTTCTGGTAATTACTGTTTAATGCAATGCTTTCAATGCTCGAATTCATATTCATGCCAATTTGCCTCTGTGTTTCTTCCTGTTCTAATAATGAGTATACTTGAGCTATGTTAGGCAAAGGTTTCATCAGCAAAATTTGTCCCCTGATGCCCATATAGCTTTCGTTTAATCCCATTAAGAATTGTCTTAGTTTTCCCTTCTCTAAACAATCACACTGACTTCCAACATTTATAGCTTCTAATTCATCCCATAAGGATTTCAACTTTGTGTAATAGGATGAAATTGATGTGTTACCTTGTTTAGTAGTCGTAATTTGCAACTGCAATTCGAAAATTCTTGGTTCGTTTGTTTTCCCAAACCTATCTTCAAGGTCTGCCCACATCTTCCTCGCTGTTTCTGAATGCATGACGCTTGAACTGAGATTCGGGGAAATCGACTGAAGGATCCATGATCTCACCATGTCGTTGCATCTTCTCCACAATCCGAATTTTGTTGATGTCTCTTCAGGTGGTTCAATTTTACCATTGACAAACCCTATCTTGTTCTTCGCAGAAAGGGCGATCAGCATGGATGTTTTCCATGAAAGATAATTCTCATGTCCTGTCAGTTGAATCGCAACCAAAGCAATACTGGGATTGTCATTACCTTGAAGCTGGAATGGATTATCTTCCATCTCGATGTATTCGACCATCGATCCGCTTTCTGGTACACTTTCTGATTCACCAGTTTGCGATCTGGAAGTCCGCAATTTCCTGTTTCTTGCCATATTCTCGATCTCCTTTCTGATGATTTGAATTCCCGATTAACTTCTCGAATCACTGCTCTGATACCATGATGATGAATTGAAACTGGATCAAGAAGAAAAAATACTCCAGTTCTTGATCTATTTTATTAACAGAACTATACTCTGTTTTTATAATGTACAACTATTTATGTCTACCATTATAACGCACGCAGAAAAGACTAAAATATCCATGTCAAGTTCTGCTATTTACACATAGCAATTATTTACATCAGAACATACACATAAGCCAAGTAAAAACTCATTACTGAATTGAAGTATTTACAGCTTGTTGTATGAGTACATTTATTCTATTAATATTGTCTAGCTCTCTTTCTAATCTAGACCATCCATCTGACAATGTGAGAATGGACCGAATTAGACCAATTTAGATTTTGATTTTCAAATTAATTTGCTGGTTATGTACCAAGAGTGACCTGCAACGGTAACAATTTACTATTGTTATGGAGATTGTCTACTGAATCACCTTTGACTGTGTGTGGACAAATGGTAGCACCAATGGTCTTGCATGCATGTGTTCTTATTCTTCTTATGCTTTCAACATTGTTTATAAAATGATGATATTATTTCTTTTTATTGCTAGTGTGCCAATTTGATTTCCGCATGTCGTGTTAAAGTTAATTTCCTTTAATTGTGTCACATCACCTTGATTTCTTGTATAGGATGTGAGCCAGAAGTTGCAAGTTACATTCATCGTTGATGCAGAGGCTCGACCTGGAGAAAGAAATGGAGGTTTGTTCCTTAACTAGCTCTAGCATCTTTCTGGTGTTACTTTAACAAGTTTAGTCCTGTATTTTAGCTAACATGAAGATAACTTGTATGCTACAATCATCATATAGTTGATATGACCAATTAAACCAACTTGTATTGCTATTATGGTTCTCTTCTCAATTTGTAATTTTGTGTTTGTAAGATTTGCGCGATACCAATGGCCTGAACTGATGCTCTTTCGTTTGTGGTAATCCAAATTTGCATCTCTTTCCTCAATTTTTCCTTTTACTTACCTATAGGTAGCTCAATGTGTATTAGAAAAATTTCAGGCCAAGGTTTCTAAAGTTGATGATTCTTATTATACTGTGATTTTTATTATCAAGCATTTGTTTATTGATAGATTCATGGGAAGTTTCCTGCAAAACTAATTGCTAGGCTTCTAGGTCTCTATAGAATTATTCTTAGATTAAAATTTTGAAAACCTTAAGGGCTCATAAAAATGTCTTAGATGGACCTTAAATACAAAAGTTCTTCAGTGCTAGTTTTAGGCATATTTCTCCTATATATGCACAACTATGGTGCTTTGGTTCATTGACATGTCTTACTATTTCCAAATTCAAGAAAAATAATTACTCAACAAAATAGGATGAACGAAGAAATTTAACAAACTGATATCTCCTGTGGTTCTGTGTATGAAAGTATAAAAACATGAAATTGGCCATTCTTTGTAGGTTATGTGGAAAAGAAGCTACTTTATTTATCCAAACGGGGGATTGGACTGAATTTCAGGTTGTGCCCCATTTGTTTTTCAAAAACGCCCATGGGACAGGATACCGAGGGTGTCGAGGACAAGATTTGAGGCCATTTTCATGTTTCTCGGTACACCGATTTGAGGCGGCAGACACGGTTGGGAAAAGACCAAAATATCCCCGAATCCGGAGGGGTTCTTTCGCGTCTCCTTTCATTCGGAAAGGGTCTCCTCTCGCTGCGTTGTCTCTCTAGATCCCTCTCTCTCTCATAAGCTTATGGATTATTAAATTAACCATATTTCATGATTTCATTCATAATTACATCATGATAAACATCCGAGATCTTCCTTGACCTATTTATCCATAAAATGCAAAAAATCCATGTTGATGTTATGATTTAGAATATTTGGAATACAGACTTGAGAACCTATGCATGTATTTTAAATAAATCTTAATTATAATGAATTCAACTAATGCATTTTGCAGGTTGCTGAAAAGAATTGTTGGAGTTATGGTATAAATGCTCAATATACCTCAATCCTCAATGCATGAATTTGGTGTACTATGTTTTCTTTATCTTTATGCCCTTGTTAATGAAGATTGGTAATTGACTAAGAGATGTCAAAGTGGATATTCTGGCCATGGTTTCTCTAATTGCAGTTTTCTGCTCTTCTTAATCCTCATGCAAGTTAATCTTGAATGTTAAATTTAACATGAACTTTCCTTCTGGTTGGTCCAGAAATAGTGATTGCTGAAAGTTTTTTATTGCAGTAGTGCTCCTTGTGATGAAAGATTGTGTTGCCTTTAATATCCAGTATTTGAACACATGGAATTCAGTATTCAGTATTTAACATGTTGACTATTCAGTATTCTATTCAGTATTTAGCGTTTCCTTTTGACTGAAATATGTACCTGATATGTATTCTTACTACATAATCTTGATAGCATATTCATTAGCCCATGTGCCAGAATCAGATAGTCAATCTCCCCTATTCCACTTAGATGTCTTGTTTGAACTTGAGAGTAAGCCTATGCTGTTACCATGTTGATAAGAAGGCAATCTCCCCTATTCCACTTCATAATCTTCATTTGCTCTTACAATGTTGATAAGTAGTAAGCCTATGCTGAATGAAGTTGAACAGGACTTGTATGAGATTTATTATCCCCATGTGGGTCTCTGAAGGTGAAGGTGGTTGACTGTGATGATTATTCATCAGAATAAACTAGGTTGATTTGAGATTGATATGGTCTGAGTTGGATTGTAACAGGTTTTGGGTTCTTTCTTGCCTATGAATATGCATTCTGCAATTTTGCATTGTTTTACTAATGCAGGGCAATGTGACAATACTTTGTGGTGAAGAAAATAACACACAAAGAGAAACCTCAAGTAGATTGAACCAGCACCTCATATTTCGGAACTGAACAATTCCATGAATCTCGAAGATGGCAAAGCTTCGTGATATTGGCACTTGATTCTGGTGAGGTGTCACCAATGATTGAAAATGCCCTACAGATGAAATTAAGTGCCGATGGAAGTTGGCACTCACAGCTTCGACAACTAAGCACACTATCTAGAGATTCAAGGTTTTCATAATGGAAATGTTCTTTTTTAAAAAAAATATAAGTAGCTTGTATTCAATCAAGAGGAATGAGTGAGATACAAGCATAAGGGGGGAGAAGAGAGTAAAAAATAGGGAAGCAAAGAAAAGAAACGACACCCAGACATAGAGTAGAGCAGCACCAAGAGGACCACACTTGCAGTTATGCCCCTTGAGTCCGATAGAAGTTAAGTAGTGCTATTGCAAAATTTTGTGGGCCTTGCTCAATACCCTGGAAACACCTTTGATTTCTCTCAAATCAAAGGTACCAACTCCACACAAGAATTAGCTTCACCTTACGGAGGGAGGAAGTAGAGACAGTCATCAACGACAAGGTGTCATGGGAACCAAGAAGCAGGGAATGCCGGTTCCTTAAGATGGGCAAGAAATAGGCTCCATGTTGAGACGGAGTACATGCAATTGAAGAAGATGTGGTCGAAAGATTCTTCCTTGCTTGCACACAGAAGACAAGAGGCGTCACTAATCACTCCTCTTAGCAAGAGTTTATCCCTAGTCGCCAAGCATCTTTTGGACCAGTTCCATCCAAAGACGGAGACCTTTGGTTGGATCACATGTTGCCAAATGAAACGGTGATAGATATCCTCCACTCCTCGGAATTGAAGCACAGCAGGCGGTAAAAAGATTTCGTACTGAAGGAGAGGTTTGAGGTCCATCTCCAGTGTATAAGATCGTCGTTGGTGGACTCCCTAACAACATCCATATCTGAAGCCATCTCCATGAGAAGGTCAACGCTGACATAGGAGAGAAAGCCAATGTTCCAACCAATGAAATTTCCATCATTGTCAACAATACGAGCCTCTGCGATTGTGCTCCTTTGGTCGCGAGCAAGGCTGTGTAATTGCGGATATTTTTTTGCCAAGGATCGACTCCCACACCAGGGCTCCCTCCAAAGCTGAATTGAAGACCTCGATCCCACCCCATACGATAGACAACCTGCAAAAATCCCCTGCAGTTTGAGGATGTCTCGCCAAGCCGGGAAATGAAGCGAGGGTTCCAAGCATCGAACCATGCAGAATCCCCATGAGCAGTTGCACGTAGTATGTCGATCCACCGCCTATCCATGCAGGTAATAAATTTCCATAACCAAAAACCGAGGCGAGCTTTGTTATGAGCATCATGGTCAAGAATGTCAAGTCCTCCACCCTTCCACAAGCAGGTGGCAACATCCCAACGTACAAGACACTTACCACGACATGAGGAAGAATCGGCCCCGACCCAAAAAAATTTCCGCCGTCGACAGTCGATTTTTTTTATGACCCAAGCCGGAGCTCTAAATAAAGAGAGGATGTATCACGGGCTGCTAGAAATGGAGCTATTAATTAATGTCAGCCATCCTGCGTGCGATAGAAGTCGTCCCTTCCAGGAGGATAGTCTTCTATCAATCCTTTCGATGAAAAAGTTCCAATCTTCCTTGGAGGGCCTGCCAATATGCAGGGGGAGCCCGAGATACTTCAGCGGAAAGGATCCCGCGGAGCAACCAAAGGAAGTTGCAACTTCTTGTGCCACTAATATGTCCCCCTTGAGATGCATCAAACAAGCCTTCTCCGGGTTCGCACGAAGGCCAGTGGCAGCCCCAAAGAATTGTAACAACAGTTGTAGATTGTGGAGGCTTGCAGGATTGTTAGCACTGAAAAGCACGAGGTTGCTTGCAAACAAAGCATGCATAACACCTCCCCAAATTAAATGGCCGAGAACACCTTCCAACAGATTGTTGTTGACGGCCAAGTCAACGAGCATGGAGAGGCAGTCAATCGAAAGATTAAACAAGTAAGGAGACAGGGGGTTGCCCTGCCTAATGCCCCTACGATGCCTAAATGTCTGTCCAACTTCCCCATTAATTAAAAGAGAAGAATCAGTATGGAGTAGATTGTTCACCCAAGATATCCAGTGATTAGGAAAGCCGCGGGCCCTTAGCATTTGAAGATGAACACCCAGCTCAAGGAATCAAAAGCTTTCATGAAATCCACTTTTATCACAAAACCATCTTCGTCGGAGCTTTTGTGGCAAGCCCACACCGTCTCATAGACCGCAAGGAAGCTATCAAGAGAACTCCGCCTCGAGAAAAAGGCTCCTTGGCACTTCCCGATCATATCTTGCATGAAAGGTTTAAGTCGACGGGCCAATAGTTTGGAGAAGATGTGAACGATGCTTTGTTCCAAACTGATCGACCGGAAGTCTTTGACATCTGTGGCACCATCGTGTTTAGGGATGAGAGTAATATATGCAAGATTCATCCACCTCAATTTGGAGGGGTATGTCCTCGTAGAACTCATTAAGAATAGCCACGATCTCGTCCTTGAGAATAGTCCAAAAATGTAAGAAAAATTCCTTGGGGATCCTGTCCAACCCAGGGGCTTCGAGAGATCCCATTTCTTGCAAGGAATGGTAGATTTCATCTTAAGAGAAAGGGTCAGCGAGCAAGGCAAGACCTGGGATACTCCGAAAGACAAGCTTATCCCAGTCAATTGCAAGAGCAGGAGGCTCATTTTCACCCAACAAATCAGACTAGAAAGACTGGAAAGCCTCACTAATTGCAGGAGGATCGATGATGTGCCCGGAAGGACCGTCAATGCAAGAAATCCAGTTATGCTTCCTTGACATCGAGGCGGATTATTGAAAAAACTGTGTATTTTGATCACCCTCCTGAACCCATCGTTGCTTGGCCCGCTGGCGCCAATAAGTATCCTCATCACCATAAAGAGCATCAAGCTGCCGCTTCGCTTCAAGAAGTTGGTGGATTTCCGCTTGTGGCAATAAATCGTCATCGACTTTACTTCCCAATTCAGCCACACGAGCCTCAAGCGTGCTCCTTGCTCTCTTAAGATCTTTCAAGCAACCAGAGTTCCATATTTTGATAAGCTTCCGAAGCTTCCGCCAACATGTGATCCAGCGATCAACGTGCTAGAAGCTAGCCATGATGATGACAATTCCAGCTTGCTTCAATCAAGGCCCTAAACGAGGGGCTACGAAACCAAACAAGTTCCATCCGAAGGGCCTAGCCGTCAGGAAGGCCACTCGGCAAGCCACGAACCAAAGACAATGGTGGTTAGAGAGTTTCTTGCCCCCATCAGAAGCCATTGCCAAGGGAAGCAGCATAGCTGCCTCAAGGGATATTAAGATGTGATCTAGCTTCGCCAAACACGAGGGAATCTGCCTATTCGACCAAGTGAACTGAGTTCCGGAGATGGGTAAGTCCAGTAGGTTCGAGCCATTAATGATCCTAAAAAAATTTTGAGAGTCGCGGGCGTGACCCAAACAATTTCGACGCTCGGACACGCCCAAGGTAATGTTGAAGTCGCCACCTAGAATCAGGTTCGAATTGCAATGGGCCGAAATGAACTCAAACAGCTCCCTGAAGAATGCAGCCCTCAAGGCGTGGTTGGGTGGGCCATGGATGCTCGCCACCATGAAGGATTTACCTGATGGAAGGTGAATCATTGTTGCGGCAAGCACATACTACCCAATGTGTCGGCTGACCTCGGACCAAACATCAGAGAGTTCCACACCACCAATTGGCCGCCCGACTGTTGGAGTAGAGAGCTTAACTGAAGAGTATTCGAATCAGCTATGGACTATGGAGGGAATCAGCTATGGAAATATCATTAATGTCCCTTGGCTAAGTGTTGAACTGTTTAGTAAATAAAAGGGTACAATAGTACTTTCATATCCTGGTAGTTTTTAACTGCCTGTATATAAAAGTCATGTAATTTTCTCCTTTGTTAACTCTCTCTTTCGATTCTATTTGCTTGGTAACTTTTTCACTCTCCACCTAAATGAGAGCTTGAATATAGAAACCATTTGATTCTTGATTCTTGAGTTCGATTAAAAAATTTATTTCGCAACATGGTATCAGAGCAGGCTTGAAGGAGCAGCCGCTGTGATTCGATCTTTCTTCTTCCCCAAGCTATGGCGAGAAATCGGAGACCACAATCGGCTAGGTCTATTGTGACAAATTTGTCAAACTCAGCCAAAAGTGGATCATTAACAGATGTAATCGAGCACGAGGATGATCCCTTTACCCTACAGGGGAATGACAACCTAGGTATGCTTCTTGTCTCGGGAATCAATGTGGATATCCCTCTCTACGAAAAACAAGCTAGGGTTCATAAAAGGGTCAATTTGTGCTCCTAAAGAAACATCACCTAGGTTTGGTATGTGGAGAAGGTGTAATGACATGGTGCGATCTTGGATCTTGCAATCCATCGCACCAGAATTGAATCCCAGCATCATGTATGCAAAAACGGCAGGTGAAATGTGGCTGGATTTGGAAACTCATTTTGGGAAAAGTAATGAGCCAAGAATTTTCGAATTGCAAGTGATGATAAACATAATTAGGCAAGCAAACATGTCAATTTTTGCTTATTTTACCAGGCTTAGATCTTTATGGGATGAATTGGATGTTGTGGACATTGAATCAGCTTGTAATTGTCAAGCAAACAAAGAAATTGTGAAGAAAGTTAAACTAAGACAGTTTCTCATGGGTTTAAATTAATCTTACATCAGTATAAGAGGGCAAATTCTTTTGATGAAGCCACTGCCTAGCATAAATTAGGTATATTCTTTACTTGAACAAGAAGAATCCCAAAGGAGAGTTGGGGTTCAAAACACTACTGGTGTGGATGTTGTTGCTCTAAACAACACAAGGCAGAAATTTGAAGAAAATGATAGAACATGGAAAGGAAAAGAACAGACTTCATCTAGAAAATTTTGCAACTACTGTAAGAAGCCAGGCATACAATTGATGTATGCTATAAACTGCATGGATATCCATCGAACATCAATAGTTTCAAGGTAAAACATAAGTTCTTTGATCAAACAGCAGGAACATGCAAGCATGCCAACAGTGTTGTATCTGAAACCGATGAAAACAATGCTAAAAAATATGAGGATGACCATGGGAATTTTACAGAGAAACAATATAATACACTTGTGAATCTAATTCAAAACAAGGGAGCAATCAAACCACAAGTCAATATGCACTACTAGAATAAATAGGAGCCTTAGCAAGTCGTACACCATTTATCCAAGTTTTTATTGAGCCATTCTTGATCATCTCAAAGCTTTTCTTGAGCCATCCCTTTGATAATCCTAGTTTCCATGATACATTCTTGATCTTGCCTTCAAACTTCATCGATTCATCAATTTGAGGCATCAAGAGGACTATGGAGTTTCTTTTGGAGCTAAGTATTTGTTGTTTGATTTATTGCTCCATGAAGTTGTGTATTTTCTTGTTTATTTCTTTGTATTTGAGTTAGTGTAAGACCTAGAGTGTAGGTCTTGAAATTGGGTGATAACCTTGGTGTTTGAAGTTTAAATCCACCGTTATAAACTTAGTTTAGTAGAATTAGTTGAGTTGTCCCTTAGGTTGAGGTGGGAGAGTGCTCTCGATAGGAAGACGGGATACTTCCGGATGTAGAAGTGCCTTCGGTTTGAGAGCGAAGACTTTTCGGTGTAAAGTCCTCTTTGTAAGGGAAACGATATAATCTAGTAAGCCTAGTTTAGAAATCCTAAGCGGGGTACTTAGGTAGTAGAGTAGGCATTGGCGCCGAACCATTATAAATAATTGTGTTAGCATTGATATATTATTTTGTATTAATTGCTTCATATTTATTGCTTCTGCTTGCTATTAATATCGTGCTTAGCCTAACTAATCAAGAAACGATTAAAACCGAAATTAGACGATAAGATTAGTTAACACACTATTCACCCCCCCCCCTCTAGTGTGGCCATTTCACCAACACAAGAAGCTACCTATAAGATTCCATCTCAATGAACACTTGTATCTTGTTTGAATCAGAAGGCTAACTCCGAAATTTCGTAGTGCTTGATGCTTATGGTGTAGTTCCTGAGTAAACTTAGTGATTAGATTGTTGAAGAGATCACCTAGTTGTTGGCTTCCTTTTCCTTGTATTCACCATTTGACATGACATCATTTTTAGAAATTAATAAGTTGGGACTTACCATGTTGATCTCCTGATTATTTTCTGTCAAATTTATGTCATTTTTTCAAAATTTTGACATAAGTTTTCATAAGAATAGTAATATAGGTCTTCTGATAATGGGTGTTTATTTTATTCTTTCCTTGTAATGTTTAGGTTGAAACTGAAAATCCCAACATCATATGGAGTGCTAGTGAGGATGGGACTTTGAGACATCATGACTTGCGTGAAACTTCTTCTTACCCTTCTTTTTCAAGTCATGAATGCCGCAATGTGCTTGTAAGCATGGTTCAAAAATTCGTACTATACCACTCAATACATAATGGTTTTTTCACAAAACCGATATACGATAGTACCAGTGAATACCGCCCATACCGGCAGTACTACACCCGGTAGCGGGAGGTATTGCTCGGTATGGGTCACCATACTCTTTTGTATGGTGCACACCATACAAAAGAGTATGGTGATCTTGCACAGTGCACCATACTATTTGCACTGTATAAGCAAACAACGACAAAGCAATGATGAGTTATAAGAAGCGCGTAAATAGTTGATTGCGGTTTGTTCCTCTTGTTAGAATAAAATGCTCTGCTCCAATTTTTTAATACAATCATGTTTAGAAGTGTTTTGTTACTAGTTTTTTAGCTTTTAAGTTGCCCTGAATATTGGACAGTATAATTTAGGGTTTGGATGAGTTATAATTGTTGATGAAATGGTCACACTAGAGGGGGATGAATAGTGTGTTAACTAATCAATTAGCCTTAATCCGATTTTAAACTTTTCTTAAACTACTTAGGCAAGTTATCACAATTTAATGACTAAATGTGGAAGCAATATAAAATAAATAAACACAAACAAAAATAGCAATGCTAACACAAAGATTTATAGTGGTTCGACCCCAATGCCTACTCCACTATCTAAGCACTATGCTTAGGATTTCACACCCAAATCCAATAAATTAAGAGTAGCTTACAATTAAGGACTTTACACCGGAAATACCCTACACTTACCTCGAAGGCACTTCCACATCCGAAAGTATCCCGCCTTCCTATCGAGTGAACTTTCCCACCTCAATTCCTAAGACCTACTCCTAACTTAGTTTACACAAGTGGTTTTACACCTTCTATACCAAGGTTACCACTTACACACAAGACCATACACTAGGTCTTTTTACAAACTCAAGTAAATCAAAGTAAAATAAATCAAAAATAAATCTATTACAAGAAGAGAGTGAAGATGACTTATCACAATGAGAACACCCCTTCTTCTTCACCCTAGCACCCTTGAAGAGCCCTCCAATGAAGAACACTTGAGATTGAGGGATCAAGAGCTAGGTTAAATGGATTTGATCGAGAGAGAGCTTAGAGGATGCTAAAGATCACTATTTGAAGTTTATGAGCATCATAAGAAGCTCGGGAGAGAGTTTGGGGTGGATATTTATAACCCCCCAAAGAAATGGCTCGTCAATAGGCATATTTATGCCCGTTGCCGACGCCCGGTCGCTTGTTGATCGATCATCGGTCGACCGACCGAGCGACCGCCGAGCATCCGTGGGCATACTGCCGCTTCCTGGCAACAATCGATCGATCGACCGGTCGACCGAATTGGCTACTGCCAATTTTTTACCACATTCGATTGACCGATCGATCGACTGAATTGCCTTTTGCCCGATTTCCTCTTCTGTCGATTGACCGAATCTGGGCAGGGTAATTTTCTTGTGTATTTTTCTTGCGTGCTTCATTTTTGGGTTTTGACCTTCAGCGTGCGTTAACTTGGAGGTCTTCTCTAGACTCGTCTAAGACGTCTTTGGTGCACACGTCGAACTTCGAGAAATCTCCGCGACAAACCTGAACGTATCGACCAATGTCCTTTCAATTTTCCAATTTCTTTCGATTTTTCCGATCGAGGACGTCGTGCGCTAACTGATATGGAATCTAAAAATATTTCTCAATGAAACATTAGTTCCATGTTTGTTATCATTAAAACCGAGATTAAGACTAAGGTAGAAAACCTTAGGCCAACAACAGTCTAGTCGTACATTGATTGGAACAAAAGAATGGGTGAACTTGATTACATGGCATTTCATAATGCGGGCAAGACAAAAATTAAGCATGAAGAGGTTGATCTCAAAGCTGTGGAGTTATGTTCTAGCTGGGAAGAGGATGTTATGGATCTACATTACTAGATAAACATTTATTTCCTATTACATTTTCACTTTTACTCTTTTGTATGTAGAGATGTAATATGCCAACTGTGGGTAGCACAATTGGTGGCAATATCTTGTATGTTGCCTAGAGATTTAGTGGTCAAACCCTAGTATGGTCACCTATTGTGACTTTCTATCTTTGTTTTTTTTTTAAAAAAAATAAAGATGCAATAACTAATATTGTGATGGGTTTAATAGTCATTTTGTTGAGGGGTGTAATTGTCATTTTCAAATGTAACTGAAAGGTGGTTTTAGGGTAACTGAAATAAGTATATAAGATGAAGGAGAGTCATGTAAAAGGGAAAGCAAGAATCCTATTCAAATAAAGATCTCTTTTCTTTCTCTCTTAATCTTCTTCTTCTCTTCTTGTGTTCTCTTCTACTTCTTCTACGTACTTCTTCTCTTCTTCTTCTTCTTCTTCTTCTTCTTTCATTCAAGTACTATTTCTTGAGGGTGTTTCTTCTCACCGGCAACGTAGGCAAGAAGAGATGCTACTCCAACTTGGATTGGAGGAGGTCTATTACCACGATATGGAGGTGGCTGAATATGATCCTGGATATTCAATATCAAGAACCAGATCCCAGTCCAAGAACTCTGATAAAGGAATTGAAGAAACCACTATGGCACCCATTTAAGATCCTGAAGTGTGACGGAAAGGAAAAAGTACGAATATTTTGCTAACCATACATTATCAACATTTACATTTACATATATAATTATATATTTCAGTTCGTGTTTCGTCTACATTATTGATCGATCAATATCTATGATTCTAGTTAATTTGAATCTATAATATTGTGATTCAGAATCATATTGAGTGCATAATTTATGAAATTAAGTTCGAAAACAATTTGCTATTGCATCGTTGAAGTAGATGGAAATGGTTTTGGTTTTTTCTTCGCTCTTAGTATTTTTTACCTCTTAATGGATTATTATCACTTTGCATGCTACAGGAAGTCATAGATGAGGATTAACCAAAGCTTAAGGAGCTCCAGATTGAGTTGGGAGATAATGTTTGCAATGCAGTAAAAATAGCTCCTATTGAGATAAACCAATATAATCCCAGTGGGAGATACATATATAGTACCAAAGCTCTGGAATTTCAAGGAAGGGCGAGAAGCATCAATGAAGGAGATCATACAATATATACTAAAGCAATCGAAGATCAAGAAGCGCACAAGATGAATGACCAAAGGTTAACTATATATTGATGAGGTCAGATATTACAAAAATAGATGATGGTGGGAAACACTACTAGGTAAGGTTTCACCAGTTACCTGCTTATGATTACATGGTTGATGCTCTAGAAATTACTTCTATGATCATTAACCACTCATTGTCATTTGTTGAATCAATGAGCTGGCTAGTAAGAGAGCTATTTTATGAAATCATTCTTGTGGAGGATATCTTGAAATTGGGCTAGCATTTATCTACAGTGCCGACTGATTGGGAGTCAAGTCCTTTTTGTTCTTATCTATTTTGGTAGTCATAAAAAATCGCAGAGCATCCCCTTCAATTCTCTAATCTCACACATGAAAGCATCTAATTGGCGCCGGTTGGTTCCTGCTGAACCTATTTCCTAGTTGAAATTATTGTGTCTGGAAGAATAATTTTTGTTATATGCCTATTTCTGCTTTGAATACTAATACATTTCAATGTCTGGTATGTCCTTGTCCTGTAGGTAAGCTTCAATCTCTTCCTGACTTGTAATCAGTTGCTACTGAAAGAACAATATCCGCTTATTAGATGCTTTATGAACAGTCTCCGTTTTTTGCTGCTGAAATAACACGTTGAATAATGATTTAATTACAATTTACTCCAAAAGATAATAGATGAATATGGACGAAGGAGATTAAGAGAATAGTCAACACAAAGTCAACTTACCAATTTATTAGGAACCATGAACAAATCCTTCTTGAGAATTCACGTGGAAACTCTCCATCCCTTAATTTGTAGACAAGCCTTTTTTTTGCATGGCAGACTCCCAATCATTCCATATTATTTCATCTTGATATTTCATGTTTCTTCGATCTTCTGAATACTGTATCCTTTCTGATTGGAGTGTCGAAATTTCTATTCATTTATTCTTTAAATGCTGCTTTGCTTTTCAAGTGTGGCTTATCCTAGAACAGAAATTGTACTATAATTTTTCAAAGTAGGGATCCTTGATTATCAAGTGATTGACTCTTTTATCACAATAATTTCAAGAGGATTATTTTTGTTGAGCCATCATAGACCAACACTTTATGATTCAATTGGTATGTTAGAAATGATATGTTGGAAAATGTTAGACGCTTATCCTTTTTGTCCCATGAATAAGATCATAACTTTCACTTCCAGTTTATGCCAATTATTGTAAACTAAGGTCCAGTCATTGTTAAATGGATCAAAATTAACTATGATGGCTTGTGGAAATCGAATGAGGGTGGTGCGGGCTCCGTCATAAAAAACAACCTTGCCAAATGCTTGCACGTGGAATCCTAGTACATTTCCAATGCCTCAGTGATATATTGTGAAGTTTTTGTTATTTTTATGGGTCTTACATTTACTCTTTGATAAGGTGAAAGTGAAATTTGATTGTAAACTGATAATTGATGTACTTAGATATAAGAAACATGAATCATAGCTGCTAGATATATTATCGGGGAGATCAATAATTTGATTCCTTTTTGCAATAATCTTCTCTTTAGTTTTGTATCTCATGAGTATAATCAAGCTACCCAATACCGCGTTGCATACCAAACAATGTCGTCTTTACAGAGGGCTCAAGTTTGAACTTGCATTAGACCCCTTGATTTGTATCTTATCGATGTAAGAGATTTTTTGGTCTTGAAAAAGTTTTGAATTTTTCATACTAATTAGATAGTTTCTATTTATTTTCATTTTTGCAAAAAAGAATATTAACCCTCTCAACAAATTAGTTACCATAATTAATATGGTGAT
The DNA here is from genome assembly GCA_034359265.1 of Canna indica. Classification (NCBI taxonomy): domain Eukaryota; kingdom Viridiplantae; phylum Streptophyta; class Magnoliopsida; order Zingiberales; family Cannaceae; genus Canna; species Canna indica. The sequence continues at coordinate 65,482,124 of CP136891.1, read as the reverse complement.
AGCAGCAAAGGGTTGAGTCGGTCCATGGGTCACATGAATCTAGCTCGATCTAGGCCGGATAAGACCTGACCCGACCAAAATATGAGTTAGGTCAGGCACGTCCCGGTCATGCCCAAGGGACAAATTAGGTTCATCCCTGGGACATGTGGGCCATGACCAAAATATCTTGGGCGTGCCTAGGTTGTGCCCTAGGTCAAACCTTCCAAAGCATGTAAGCAAGGCGCGAGCAACAAGTATAGCCCTAGCCATCCATGCCTTCCTAAGTAGGGTTGTTCCGACCCAATGAACTCGAGAACCCGACCCGACCTGAACTATTTGGGTTGGGTCGGGTTGGGTAATCGGGTCGGGTAGGGTCGGGTACAATCCTACTAAACCTGACCATAATCGAGTCGAGTTAAAACCTAATGAATCGAGGTCTGATCCGATGATCTGATTATTTATATATTTTTAATTTATTCAAAATATTATATATTTTTAAATTATTTTTCAAAATAGTTTTTAAAAATTCATTTTTACCTAAACAAGCAAACTCGACTACTCGACTCGACCTAACCAGAACTAGGGTGGGTTGGACCTGGCTTAAGAGGTGAAAAATTTTGAGCCCGACCTGATCCGACCGAATTACACTTGGTCAGATCGAGTTGGTTGTTCCCCTAAACACGACCCAGCTCGACCTGTGAATAGCTGTATATTCCTAAGGATTGATCTACTATATATGCATGGGTCCTACATAGGCGAAAAATGGAGATGAATTTTTTTCAAATGGTCTACTATGCATGGGTTGTGTCGGGTTTAGTCCTTTTTTTTATCTAATTTCAAAGTTCATGGGGGAGGGTAATTGTAAATGGGTCATAGTTCAGGGAAGATTTTTGCTATTTGGCCAAAAAAAAAAGTAAAAATGGAGACGAAAAAGAAAAATATTAAAAATGAAAATATTAATGGTGAAACCTCCTTGTTGACATGCACTACTAGAATTGTGGTCATCACCGACGGCTGAGTCGGTAGCTGAACCGTCAATGAAAGATATCACGGACGATGGACGTACACCGTGGCAAAAAGCCGTCACTGATGAGCGCGTCTCAGATAAGTTGTGACGGCCCAGAGAGGCCGTCAAACGTAATCATCAGCGACAACTGCGTGCTGTCGCTGATTAAAAAACACCAATGACAGCTCCAGGAGCTATCACTGATACCAACCCATCAGCCACGGCCCAGTCCCGTCGGTGATACTATTAGCAACCGTGATATTTGGTACTGCCCAAACCATCCGCCATTTACGATAAGCTTTCAGCCACGGCTTAGTGACGGTGAACATTGGGTAAGCCGTGGCTAAATGTGTATCCTGTAACTGAAAAAATTAAAAAATTTGTAAATCCCTGTATACAATGATATATCGACTACAAACTATTTTTAATCACATATTATAATCAGAAAACATCATACACATGCATTTGAAACCAAATATACAAGTTTTATATAAATATCATCAATATCAGCCTCAAATCGGAGGCAAACAATTATCAAAATATCATATACAACCAAGTATCAAAATATAAACAAAATACAATAAATCAAAATCTCATGGCTGTGGTGCAGGCGGTGGAGTCGACAACGACTGGGTCGGGAGCGTCGACTAGGTCGAGGAGGATGGCGGCTGTAACATCATCGGTAGAAGCTTAGCATGAGACACAATCTGAGTGAGAAGTGTCTGCATGTTCTGGATTGTCTATCTCATCTCATCATTCACCCGCCTCTGCTCCTACATCTCCAGCCTCTGCTAGGTGAGCTCCGAATCCATGGCCGCTATCCGGCTCTGGTCCTGCGCTCGGGATGTTAAGGGCCGCTCACCCGCAGTAGAAGGGGTCGATGATGGCCCAAGTGGCCCGAGCACGGCGCGTGCATGACTACTGTCTGTAAAGCCATAAACACGGTCGTGCTCCCAGTCACCTGCGGCCTCCACCCAAGCTCCTGCGTCGAACTCCTCTGGTGTCCCTCCACGCTCGATCACAATCCTCGTATAAGTTTCCTACACATGTTTATATTTTAATTATATATAAACTATAAATAAAAATTATGTAAATCAAATAGACATATATAAATACTTACCATTATATACGAGGCTCTGCTATCAACATAGTCCCCCGCTCCTCGTCGACAACGGTGGGTGCGCTCAAACACGTCCATCATCGATGGGCGTTGGACGGTGCCGTCCTCCGTCACGCGCGTCTTACATTAGAAAACAAATACATTAGTATCATTATACATAATATATAATTTAATTAAAAATAATTAAATTATACTTACCATACGACGCTCATGAACCGCAAAAGAGATGGAGCCACTTGTGTGGCGCGCGCCCGTGCCGTCCCCCCCGGACATGCGGTTTCTCGACACAGTCCAGGAGACCTCCTGCCACTCAGGTGTGGCCCATCGCTCAATGAGCTGATCCCATACAGGACCAGGAATCCACTCAGGGGTGTCCCCGAGTGTGCCCTATCTGTGTGGCCCCCCAGCCGTCTCATCACGATTTGACAGGCCTGCTGAAGCAGCCCGTTATAGCGAGCGCGGGCAACACGCTCCCATGCAACCTCCACAAAAGTGGTCTGGTCCTCCGGCCATGTATAATGAGCCTGCAAAAAAAAAATTATTATTACCGATGAATATTTAATATCAACATTAATTTAATAAATATACTTACCGTGAACTCTCACCATAATAAATCCATATGCTCACGGGGCACGTGAGACCATGTAGGCCACGCCCCGTGCATAAACTTTCGGATCGTCCCCACTATCGTGCGGGGGATGTCCTCCTGCTCAAATCTGCACCAAATATAAATTCATATTATGATATTTTGAATTATAAATAAATTATAAGAAATAATTGCTATGCGCAGATCTCCGGCCCTCGGGTGGCGGAGGGAGAATTTTGTTAGGCCCTCGTGGCCTACGTCTCGATGTCGACGGGCTTGGATCGGCTGAAGGGATAGTGGCTGGAGGTGGGGGGGTGGTGTCCAAATCAGCTGGGGGAATGTTGGATGGATTAGGTGGGGAAATGGTGGTCGGACCAGGTGGGGGAATGGTGGCCGGAGGTGGGGGGATGGTGGTGGAAGGCGAAGGGTCAATGGGTACATGTGGGGCGGGTGGTAATCGTCGAGAGGTCCTATGATGAATGTCTCCTCGAGAACTGATATCTCGAACCATAGCTGTAAAAATTTAATATAATAGATTAATAGATAAGCTTAAAAATTGAATATATACTTCACATTTATAATTATTCGGCATCGTCATTATCATCATCCGTGTAATACTCATTTTCTTGTTCTTCTGTATCAAAATCTTAAAATTCTTCTTTGTCTCCCTCATCATCATTCTGTCCTTCCTCAATTTCATTATTGTCGTCATCAACAAATTCTATTTCCAATTGAACTAACTCTGTGTCATCATCCTCGAGTATTGGACTAACTCGTTCCACTTCGGAAGGATCTTCTTCTTGATAGAAGTCATCTGCTGGCTCATTCTCTCTAACTATCGGATCAATTTTTCCTCTAGCTTTAGTCTTATAGACTACACGCCAATCTGCCCTATCTTTCTTTCGAGATAGATACTGCATATAATATACTTGTTCAGCTTGAGATGCCAATATAAATGACTCATTTAAAGCCATTTTTTATTTGTAATTGACCTCGACCAGCTGTTTATACTTTGGATGAACTCTCATGCCCCTATCGCTTGTATCGAACCAATGACATTTAAAAAGGGCAACTGATTTACATCCAAAAAATTGAAATTCACTGACTTCTTCCAGTAGTCTGTAAAAGTCAACATCACATTCAGCATACGTTGTCCCTTTGACGAAGACTCTGGCATTCATAGTCTTTTTTGTAGATGAATATTCAAGTGTGTGAAATTTATATCCATTGACAAAATAACCATTATAACACTTTACAAGTCGTGCCGATCCGCTAGCAAACTCAAAGATTTGGTTACCTATTTTGCCTCCGTGTTCTGTGGTGTAAGCTTGAAACCAATTAGGGAACTTACGATTCCGTAATCTTTCTAATTCCTCATCGCTGTAAATTGAGTATTTTGTCATCATCTCAATGTCAAATATTTCAATGAACTTCTCAATCTCTGGATAGTTTAGTAAAATGTACAAGTAGGCCAAATGGTACTCTTCATCATTTAAGAATCGAGACGGACGAGAACCCAAAGCACGACCGGGGTAATAAAAGATATTTAAACAACCATCTGATGGTCGAGCTCCCCCGACGTCGTTCCATGGAAGACAATTAAGTCTTGTCTTGATGGTTGATTCAAAACAAAACGAACAGAAAGCTGAAATTTTTTGAATTATATATGCTTCTGATATGAAACCTTCAACTGCGACGGTGTTCTTTACTTTTTTCTTCAGATGATTCATGTATCTTTCAAATAAGTACATCCACCGATATTGAACGAGGCCACCAACTCGTGCCTCGTATGCTAAGTGTATCGGTAGATGCTCCATCGAGTCAAAAAATGCAGGAGGGAAAAACTACTCCAGCTAGCATATGATTTCAACAATATTATTTTCAAGTGCCGACATATCTTCGACTCGAAGTACATTTGCACAAATGTTTCTGAAAAATATACTTAATTCTATCAACGGACCCCAAATCTTATCATATAGATGATCTTGAAACACGACCGGAAGCAATCTCTACATGAATACATGACAATCGTGGCTCTTCATCCTTGATATTTTGCATTCATCGACGTTTACACATCGAGATAAGTTTGAGGCATATCCATCGGGTAATCTGAGTTCTTTGATCCATTGATACACATCTTTCATGTGTTGTTTATTTAACACATACAGTTCCTTTGACTTATGAAGTCGCCCGTTGACCTCTTGCAACTCTAACTCAGGTCTCTTACAAAGTATTTTTACATCATGTCGGGCCTTCACATTATCTTTAGTTTTGTCGGAAATATCCATCACCGTGTTAAAACTATTATCAAACATATTTTTTTCAATGTGCATGACGTCCAAATTATGCCGAATCAGTAATGAACTCCAATACGGCAATTCCCAAAAGATAATTTTTTTCACCCGGTTATGTGTTTGACCAAAGCTTGAAATTTTTACATTCTGACCAAAAGTTATATCTGCAAGCAATTGAACACAAGCTAATATCTGTTCACCAGACAACATCGATGGTGGCTCATCTCTTTCAACTCTACCCTTGATAAATTTGTCACGATTCCTTCGATACTGATGGTTAGATGGTAGGAACCGACGATGACAATCAAAGAAGGAAATTTTTTTACCAATCTTAAGACTAAAGGATTTTGAGTGTTCCATGCAATACGGGCAATAGAGTCGCCCATGCGTGCTCCAACCAGACAACATGTCATAGGCCGGGAAATCATTGATTGTCCACAATATAGCAGCTCGTAAAGTGAAGTTTTGCTTCCGGTGACAATCATAAGTGACAACTCCCTCAGCCCACAATGTTTTGAGTTCATCAATTAGGGAATGGAGAAACACGTCAATTTCTTTGCGAGGACCCCTAGGACCCGGAATAATCATTGAAAGATAGATAAATTCATCTTTCATACACATTGAGGGCGGCAAATTTAAACTGTTAATAGCACTGACCTTACTGAATACGAAGTTGCTAAATTAACAAATGAAGGATAACCATCTGTGCATAATCCCAACCTGATATTTTTAGTCTCCCCATCAAATGAAGGATAACATCTATCCAAATATTTTCATGCTTCACTGTCGGATGGATGAGTCATTATTGTATCATCACGACTTCTTGCATGCCAACTCATATAGGGGGCAGTCTTTTCTGACATGAATAACCTTTGAAGCCTCGGTGTCAGTGGAACATACCGAAGCACCTTAAAGGGGATATTTTTTTGTCGGACCAATTTCTTCTCCTTGTAACAAGAATGTTCACATACCGGGCATTGCTCTAACTATGCATTTTCTTTAATTATAATATAAAATGTAGTTATTTGGGCACACGTGTATCTTTTCGTACCCAAGCCCTAATGTCCTCATCAACTTTTTTGTCTTATAAAAGGTTGGCTCAAACTTGTTATTTGGAGGTAGCATACCATTGATAAAACCTGCAATCCGATCAAACGCAACCCCGCTGATATTATAATCGAACTTGATGTTCAGGATTTGTGTCATTGCCGAAAATTCAATCTGTATCGCAGGTTGTTCTTTAGTAACTTCAACTATCATAGTATATGGTAGCACTACCGTCTCAGTAACTGACTCAATATTATCATTGAAATGGAATTATCCTCCAAGACTATCCAGAATCATTATTCTATAAGGATTATGTGGATTGGAAGAAGAAACACCAATAGAAGAAGATTCACCATGAGTTTGGACAACAGGATTGCTCGACGTCCCGACTTGACGTGACTCCTCGTGACAATTCCATATAAAATATCTTGGTGTGAATCCTTTTGTATACAGATGCATTGTGACAGTTTCTCGGTCCAAAAATCTTATGTTCGAATATTTCCGGCACAGACATCGGATTTTATCACCACTAAGGAATTTTTGATTCGAGTTGGCAAAATTTAAGAAGTAAGTTACGCTTACTCGAAATTCGTCTGTTATAGCTCCACAATGAATTCGTCGATACATCCAACTTCGATCGCCCGATATGTTATGTCAAAACATTTGCAATATCTTTAGGTGGGATGGTCATATTCCATTCGGGATTCATGTTATTCATATTGCAGTTAGTGTTTTTTTTTGTCATTAAGTTCATTCTAAATTTCGGCAGCTTCTCCCTACAGTTCTCCGAATACGCATATCATCTGGGCGCGTATCGGAGAACAATGGAGATACAAGCCAAAATTTAAAAATAAATAATGACTAAAAAAACTAAGTGCAATATAAATAACTATGTTCCCAAATTGTCTAATTAGGGACAATTCAAGGGTTGTACGTTGTATAAAAGATCATTAACTTCGTTTACACGAACATACAACCCCCGAAAGAATCTAAGGTTTTGCAAAATTAAAACTTGACTCATCGATCGTACGTGAAACGTATCAACACGTCTTGATTTTTTTCTAAATTTATGGATGCCGGTGCGAGTCCATAATGGACGATTTCGGCATGAGTCCATCCATTATGGATGATTTAGGCATGCGCGAGTCCATCCATTGTGGACGATTCCGGCATGTGCGAGTCCACCATGGACGATTTGACCATGAGTCCAAAGTGGACGATTTGGCCGCGAGTCCACAGTGGACGATTCCGACGCAAGTCCACAGTGGATGATTTCGGTGCGAGTCCTTAGTGGACGATTCCGCGTGACTAATTAATTAATATTAAACTAATAATTAATCTAATTAACAATTAATTTCTAATAATTAACAATAAAAAATTTTAAAAAAACCATAATCAAACTGTGATTACCCTAATCACAGTTTGATTAGGGGTTAATTACCCTAATCACAATTTGATTAGGGTTATTAACCCTAATCAACAGTAGCCGGCATCACTGCCGACTACTGCTCATCGAGGAATTGGGGCCGATGGTAATCGGCCCCAATGCGGCGCCGGTCAGATTGAGGCCGGCGCGGAAATGAACGGCCGGGTCAACGCCGGCGCGGAGAGGGCAACGCACAGGGGAATGAAAGGAGGAGAGGAGAGGTAGCATACCGAAAGGGAGAGGTTCATCAGCAGCGATTGACGATGACGGCAACAGGCAGCGACTCTGCGGTAACTCGGCGGCGACAGCGGCGAGCAGAGAAGAAAGAGGAAGGGTCGAGCGCGAATGCAAATAAAAAGGATTTTCACCGACGGCTCGAGAGCCGTTGGAACACCGTGGATCTGTAATTTTATTATCACCGACGGCTACCAGAGCCGTCGGTTAAGAGTGTTTTAATATTCGCACTGCGTTCGTGGCATTAAACAATAAGCAACGGCAGCCTCCAGCCGTCACTAATAACTTATTTTATTTCGCGCCCCCGTGCGCACCATCAACTATGAGCGATAGCTGTATGCGAGTCGCGGCTGATTTGGTTACTCACATCACCAACGGCTCTAGCGCCTCCACTAAGCCGTGGCTAATAACTTATTTTATTTCATGCGCCCTGCGTGCCATGAACTACGAGCGACGGCTCTGCCTGGTCGTATGCGAGCCGTGGCTGATTTGGTTACATCAGCCACGACCGACGCAAAGTCGTGAATTATTCCGATGGCCCTAGCGACCGTCGGTGATCCCCGTGGCTGATGTGGTATATTCTAGTTGTGATGACAAGTCTTGTCTGCATGTGTGCCATGTGTCCAAGTCATCAATCTCATTCATCAACCACGCCAGCTTCGTTATCCCTCCATTAACATCGTTAACCTATAGACTCATTTATGTACCGATTCCATTATGTAAGGAGTATTTTTGATAAAAAAAAATATTATGGGCATTTTAGTACCCGTGAGAAAATATTAGTGGCATTGTAGTACCTTTTCCTTTTAAAATATATTTCAAATATTTCAGATATTATGTATTACTCCAGATGATAATATTATTTTGGATAAAATATATTGTCAGATTCCTTAATGTTATTTTAGATATTTAATATATATTTTAAAATAATTTTATTTCAAATATTTAAAATATATTTAATAAATAATAATTATTTTAAATTTTTAATAATTTTAATAATTTTATTATTAAAAATTATTATTTACTTAATTAATGATACTTTTATTAAGTAAATAATTTTGAGGGGTGAGAATTTGAATATTTTTTATTTTTAAATTAATTATATTTTAGATAGATTTTAAAATATATTTAATCAATTATTTAATTATCTAAAATTATTTTTTTTAAAAAAAATAAATTTTATTTATTTTCATATTTAGAAATGAGAGATAGAAAATAGTGAGGGTCATTTTTTACCACCATAAAATGTAGGATTTAGTGAGGGTCATCATGTTGTCCTCACAATATATACTTTTTAGTAAGGGTCATAATCGACCCCCACAAAATGCTTTCTTTTATATATACTTTTTAGTAAGGGTCATATCCGACCCTCACAAAAGTATTCTTTTAGTAACAAATTTTCGTGAGAGTCGATTAGCGACCCCCATAAATAAGTTGATTTAGTGATGGTCGATTGATGACTCCATCAAATTTTGTCACTAAAAACCAAATTTCTTGTAGTGAGATTATGCATGGATTCTCCCTTGTATAAATTACTTGGTCGAAGCTTTACTAGGGCTTTTATCCTTGTTCTCTATTCTTGGCATGGACAAGGTACTATGTAAATTCCATATAGGACTAATGATGTATTATTTTGACTGTGCAGTATTATTAAGGTTTGTATTATCATGTCATACGTTTTTGTGAATGTGTGGTGGAAATTGTATCAAGCCATTAAGGTGCCAAAAAAAAACCAAACAACTAAACTATATATTTGGAGTAGAGACTATATATATAATCATTATTACAGGTAGGTTGCAGATGAGTGTTGTTTGACAAGCAAAAGCTGTGTTTGGTTAGATATCTCATTTGTTGTCTGTTGTTACTCTTAGTATATTGATAAATCATGCATGTTATAGATGTCTTGCAATTCCTTTAGTTTGAAGATGCTAGTTATAATTAACTTGCTTTATAATTAACATGTAGCTTCTGTTCCCACTTAATTAATACATCAATTTCATATGGATGACTTCATTCTCATAAAAATGCTTGGAGTTGTATAGAAAATTTTGAGTTTAGACTCCACTACAATATTCTTAACCATGCTTCTCATCGGTGCATAGTCATTATTTATGCCCATTATATCTTGTCATCAAGTGTGATTTTGTTTAGTAATTAATATATTTGAATGTTCCAATTTTGTTGTCAGGATATCATCCTCATTTCTTTTATTAGATTTCTTGCAAACATTCAGGACATGATCGATAGTCCCAACAAGTTTGCATCTTAATCTTTGTACTCCTCGTAAGGAATAGAGGACCACTTTGAATGAGCAAAATAAGTCAATATCAAGTACATTTTCAAATTATTTGGTCTTAATATATACTTGGAATTGAATAGCATACTCCATCTCTTTTGTGATATAACTTACATACTAAATGGCCAACCACATGTTGCTCTTTCACATAATTAAATATGTCCCGGGACACTGTAATATTGAGATAATAGAAGGAAAACCATAAATGACTCACTTCCAGTTTGCTAACCGTCTCTTTAGTGAAGTTGAAGTCAATCTGCTGCAAATTCAATTAAATCATATAGTTCGAGACCATGGTTTTTAAATATGGTCTTCGAACTCATGAAATAAAGTTACCCTAAATTTGGAGTTCTGGTTTGGGCTATATCTGCTTGTTTGTGGCTGTCTTAATTCAAGATGAGTGGGCAGTACATTTGCTTCATCTCTTTTGAAATTATATGTAATAACTGAACCTCTATCAGTATCATCCAATTCCCTTTGTTGTGTAAACCTATGTTGATTATTGAACTAACATTTTATTAAACACAATCTAATAGTTTATGGGATGATATTGGGCATTTTATGGTTTGTAGTGAAATACTCACTGTTGGATTAATTTTATTAATCTTAGCGTGAATTAATATTAATTAATTATTAGGATATTAGTGATCATGTTTTAACCCTTAATTGAAGCTAGATTGTAACTAATTGGGACCTTATAACTATGAGTGATCCATGATAGATTGAATCATTCGTAGGGCCCATTGGGGTAGAGGTTCAACCTGCAGCCCGTTTTGTGGTCAATTAGTTTCCTATCATGTTATTGACCTAATGGGGTTTTGAGTTTCCTTTATAAATGAGCTTTAATCTTATTTCTAGGTTGTTGAGACAACAACATTCTTTTAGGGGGGCTAAGCAGGTTGAAATCACCCTTCTTCTTTTCATGATTCTTCTTTGATGACATTCTCAAGATCTAGAGGTGCACGTTTAATTTATCTCCCGAATCTATCAAATGATATCAGAGCTGTATGGATTAAAATAGTCTTCGTGCTTGTGCTATGGCTGTACATGATCATGATATGTCATTTTATTATAAAGCATGATAGTTGTTCACGATCGTTGTTGATATATAATTATGTTTTTGATGATTTCATACGCATACTTCTAATCTTCTTCACGCTATCATCAATTTCTCGTATGTTCTTCTTCTTTGATTGTGTTTTCTTTTGATTCACTGCCGAAGGAGGCTGTCTTGCCGAAGATGACATATGCGGCTGGACACTGTTCTTCCCAGTGCTGAAGCAGGCATCTCATGTGCTGCTGGCATCGGCGACAGCAAATGTTCGTGCGCAGGCCATCACTGGTTGCCTCATGCGGGAAAGATGCTATCGGCTCGGATCAGTGTCGAGGTAGGACGGAGTTAAGGTATCTCGGTAGTAAGGTCTCTTGGCACTATCTCTCTAGATTTTTGTATCCGGCGCCGATGATGCATTAGGATGTGAGATCGGACTCCTTCTCGTCGGCCTCTCGCTCGCATGGCCTCTCTCATGAATGGCATGTGACATATGTTCGGCCTCCTCCTTGCCGCCTGATGCCAGAGGATTATCATCTCTGGCGCATCTGGCTGGCCAGCGTCGGCAGGAGTATGACACAAACGTGTAAGGCAGGCTGCGTATGATGGCAGGCGGCGCACGAGGAAGAAGATGCAAGTTTCGTAAAGATGGTTTCCTCTTAATGGTTGAGATTAAAGGCCTTCTTTTGAAATTAAATCAATGGCTGTGATTGATTCAATCTTATTTAATGTTGCAGCCCATTCATGGTTCCTTTTTATGGTTGAGATTAAATGTTGCTTTTAATGGATGTGATTTAATTGTGAACGATTGAAGATTTAAAATTGAATTGGACGGTTGTGATTGAAATTGTTTTAAACGATTTCTTTTCAATCCAATCGTAGTCGGCTCAACCTCTTTAAAATTTAACCGGTCCAGTCTTTTATTTGAAGCTGGTTCAATTTAATTAAATCGGTTGATTGTTGAAATCAAATTGGTTTTATTTAATTGATTCTGATCCGGTTCATCCCAATTCAAAACCGGTTTAGAATAATTTCAGTTGGTTCACAATCAATTCACCTTATTTTCCCACCGATTTATCAAATTTTTTTGACTGTTTCAATTTAATTTATACCAATTTAGTCTAAATTATGATTAATTTTGCTCAATTATATTTGGTTCACGCTTAATTGATCCTTTTATGAGTGACTCAACTTTGGTTCAATGTAATTTTACTTGGTTCATTATACTTTTGATTAATTTACTTTAAAATTAGATCATGACATGAAATTTTGAATACAACAGTATTATCTACCCAACGCACTCATGAGCCTATATGAACATAGTATCGATTAATTTATCATGCTATAGTTAACCTTAATTTATTATTGTCAATTTTATTATCCTGTTACATCTATATCTATTGTATGTACGTAGAATTCATGCGACTAATTAACTTATGCTATTTTTCTACATGTTGGCATAATTAATTCATGCAAATTTTATGAATGTCAATTTATTATTGTACATGATGACATATTTTACCTCTTATTGAGTCATAAAATATTGATTTACTATTGATTTATTATTTTGTTATTGTACTTCATGCTATGTTATATTTTGCTTCTTGCATAGCTAATATAATGTTGATACATTAGAGTATTATTGCTCGTTTTTTTTTTCATATGTGGCTAGCTGTATTTGGGCCTAATAATGCTTGTGGGATATTTCTACTAAATGAGCTCACTGTTGATGAAAACGCTGGCCTTGGTTTTGGTGGGCGGCGCTTGGGCCCAATTGCTGGGCCCAATTTTATAGGCTGGCCCATTGAGCTGTTTCTTTTGGGCTTGAATTTTTCAAATAACCCTTCAAGCCATTTCTATTGCAATTTTTCTGTCTATATATAATAATAAAATAAATAAATAAAATAAGGGTGAAATATTGATATCTATAAATTTTTGAACAAAATCATGATATCTTTTTACACCTAATGATTGTGTACTCACCTATCGTGGGTCCAGTTACGACGGTGTGTGTAGGTTGAAATCTCATAAGCTTATTTAATTAATATACCCTATCAGTGTAACGTTAACAATATAATTTTGGATTTTTCAACATTATTAATAATCTTTCTAATTTTAATATTTTAATGTTTCTTGTATCCTATCGATGCAGAAATATTGATTACATTTGTGGTGTAAAGAGAATTACCTTTCTCTCTCTTTATTATTTAATTAATTAGAGATCCTATTTAAACTCCTTTCTTGATTGAAGACCTAGTTTGAAACTTAACTCTAGATCTGACAGTGGATTCTTTATTGGGTATTACTCAGGATCAAGAAGATGCAAAATTTGTTGTCATACTCACTACTTGAGTCATCGAGTCCAATTGGACATTTTACTTTGAGGATGACTTGGATAGTGGGAGTCTTGTACTTAAGGTCATTGATCCTCGTAATGAAAGCACCCTCTTGTCTGTACCAATTTTGTCGGCTCCATTAGTTAATAGAAATGAGCTCATTGATGAGAATCCAATTGACATTGAGACTCATTTGAGTCTTTAAGACCAAATGATGGTTTATTGGTAAAATTGAATTGGACGGTTGTGATTGAAATTGTTTTAAACGATTTCTTTTCAATCCAACCGTAGTCGGCTCAACCTCTTTAAAATTTAACCGGTCCAGTCTTTTATTTGAAGCTGGTTCAATTTAATTAAATCGGTTGATTGTTGAAATCAAATTGGTTTTATTTAATTGATTCTGATCCGGTTCATCCCAATTCAAAACCGGTTTAGAATAATTTCAATTGGTTCACAATCAATTCACCTTATTTTTCCACCGGTTTATCAAAAATTTTTGACTGTTTCAATTTAATTTATACCAATTTAGTCTAAATTATGATTAATTTTGCTCAATTATATTTGGTTCATGCTTAATTGATCCTTTTATGAGTGACTCAACTTTGGTTCAATGTAATTTTACTTGGTTCATTATACTTTTGATTAATTTACTTTAAAATTAGATCATGACATGAAATTTTGAATACAACAGTATTATCTACCCAACGCACTCATGAGCCTATATGAACATAGTATCGATTAATTTATCATGCTATAGTTAACCTTAATTTATTATTGTCAATTTTATTATCCTGTTACATCTATATCTATTGTATGTACGTAGAATTCATGCGACTAATTAACTTATGCTATTTTTCTACATGTTGGCATAATTAATTCATGCAAATTTTATGAATGTCAATTTATTATTGTACATGATGACATATTTTACCTCTTATTGAGTCATAAAATATTGATTTACTATTGATTTATTATTTTGTTATTGTACTTCATGCTATGTTATATTTTGCTTCTTGCATAGCTAATATAATGTTGATACATTAGAGTATTATTGCTCGTTTTTTTTTTCATATGTGGCTAGCTGTATTTGGGCCTAATAATGCTTGTGGGATATTTCTACTAAATGAGCTCACTGTTGATGAAAACGCTGGCCTTGGTTTTGGTGGGCGGCGCTTGGGCCCAATTGCTGGGCCCAATTTTATAGGCTGGCCCATTGAGCTGTTTCTTTTGGGCTTGAATTTTTCAAATAACCCTTCAAGCCATTTCTATTGCAATTTTTCTGTCTATATATAATAATAAAATAAATAAATAAAATAAGGGTGAAATATTGATATCTATAAATTTTTGAACAAAATCATGATATCTTTTTACACCTAATGATTGTGTACTCACCTATCGTGGGTCCAGTTACGACGGTGTGTGTAGGTTGAAATCTCATAAGCTTATTTAATTAATATACCCTATCAGTGTAACGTTAACAATATAATTTTGGATTTTTCAACATTATTAATAATCTTTCTAATTTTAATATTTTAATGTTTCTTGTATCCTATCGATGCAGAAATATTGATTACATTTGTGGTGTAAAGAGAATTACCTTTCTCTCTCTTTATTATTTAATTAATTAGAGATCCTATTTAAACTCCTTTCTTGATTGAAGACCTAGTTTGAAACTTAACTCTAGATCTGACAGTGGATTCTTTATTGGGTATTGCTCAGGATCAAGAAGATGCAAAATTTGTTGTCATACTCACTACTTGAGTCATCGAGTCCAATTGGACATTTTACTTTGAGGATGACTTGGATAGTGGGAGTCTTGTACTTAAGGTCATTGATCCTCGTAATGAAAGCACCCTCTTGTCTGTACCAATTTTGTCGGCTCCATTAGTTAATAGAAATGAGCTCATTGATGAGAATCCAATTGACATTGAGACTCATTTGAGTCTTTAAGACCAAATGATGGTTTATTGGTAAAATTGAATTGGACGGTTGTGATTGAAATTGTTTTAAACGATTTCTTTTCAATCCAACCGTAGTCGGCTCAACCTCTTTAAAATTTAACCGGTCCAGTCTTTTATTTGAAGCTGGTTCAATTTAATTAAATCGGTTGATTGTTGAAATCAAATTGGTTTTATTTAATTGATTCTGATCCGGTTCATCCCAATTCAAAACCGGTTTAGAATAATTTCAATTGGTTCACAATCAATTCACCTTATTTTTCCACCGGTTTATCAAAAATTTTTGACTGTTTCAATTTAATTTATACCAATTTAGTCTAAATTATGATTAATTTTGCTCAATTATATTTGGTTCATGCTTAATTGATCCTTTTATGAGTGACTCAACTTTGGTTCAATGTAATTTTACTTGGTTCATTATACTTTTGATTAATTTACTTTAAAATTAGATCATGACATGAAATTTTGAATACAACAGTATTATCTACCCAACGCACTCATGAGCCTATATGAACATAGTATCGATTAATTTATCATGCTATAGTTAACCTTAATTTATTATTGTCAATTTTATTATCCTGTTACATCTATATCTATTGTATGTACGTAGAATTCATGCGACTAATTAACTTATGCTATTTTTCTACATGTTGGCATAATTAATTCATGCAAATTTTATGAATGTCAATTTATTATTGTACATGATGACATATTTTACCTCTTATTGAGTCATAAAATATTGATTTACTATTGATTTATTATTTTGTTATTGTACTTCATGCTATGTTATATTTTGCTTCTTGCATAGCTAATATAATGTTGATACATTAGAGTATTATTGCTCGTTTTTTTTTTCATATGTGGCTAGCTGTATTTGGGCCTAATAATGCTTGTGGGATATTTCTACTAAATGAGCTCACTGTTGATGAAAACGCTGGCCTTGGTTTTGGTGGGCGGCGCTTGGGCCCAATTGCTGGGCCCAATTTTATAGGCTGGCCCATTGAGCTGTTTCTTTTGGGCTTGAATTTTTCAAATAACCCTTCAAGCCATTTCTATTGCAATTTTTCTGTCTATATATAATAATAAAATAAATAAATAAAATAAGGGTGAAATATTGATATCTATAAATTTTTGAACAAAATCATGATATCTTTTTACACCTAATGATTGTGTACTCACCTATCGTGGGTCCAGTTACGACGGTGTGTGTAGGTTGAAATCTCATAAGCTTATTTAATTAATATACCCTATCAGTGTAACGTTAACAATATAATTTTGGATTTTTCAACATTATTAATAATCTTTCTAATTTTAATATTTTAATGTTTCTTGTATCCTATCGATGCAGAAATATTGATTACATTTGTGGTGTAAAGAGAATTACCTTTCTCTCTCTTTATTATTTAATTAATTAGAGATCCTATTTAAACTCCTTTCTTGAT
This sequence comes from Canna indica, assembly GCA_034359265.1. Taxonomy (NCBI): domain Eukaryota; kingdom Viridiplantae; phylum Streptophyta; class Magnoliopsida; order Zingiberales; family Cannaceae; genus Canna; species Canna indica. Next base: position 65,465,349 of record CP136891.1, on the reverse strand, counting down.
TGAAGACCTAGTTTGAAACTTAACTCTAGATCTGACAGTGGATTCTTTATTGGGTATTGCTCAGGATCAAGAAGATGCAAAATTTGTTGTCATACTCACTACTTGAGTCATCGAGTCCAATTGGACATTTTACTTTGAGGATGACTTGGATAGTGGGAGTCTTGTACTTAAGGTCATTGATCCTCGTAATGAAAGCACCCTCTTGTCTGTACCAATTTTGTCGGCTCCATTAGTTAATAGAAATGAGCTCATTGATGAGAATCCAATTGACATTGAGACTCATTTGAGTCTTTAAGACCAAATGATGGTTTATTGGTAAAATTGAATTGGACGGTTGTGATTGAAATTGTTTTAAACGATTTCTTTTCAATCCAACCGTAGTCGGCTCAACCTCTTTAAAATTTAACCGGTCCAGTCTTTTATTTGAAGCTGGTTCAATTTAATTAAATCGGTTGATTGTTGAAATCAAATTGGTTTTATTTAATTGATTCTGATCCGGTTCATCCCAATTCAAAACCGGTTTAGAATAATTTCAATTGGTTCACAATCAATTCACCTTATTTTTCCACCGGTTTATCAAAAATTTTTGACTGTTTCAATTTAATTTATACCAATTTAGTCTAAATTATGATTAATTTTGCTCAATTATATTTGGTTCATGCTTAATTGATCCTTTTATGAGTGACTCAACTTTGGTTCAATGTAATTTTACTTGGTTCATTATACTTTTGATTAATTTACTTTAAAATTAGATCATGACATGAAATTTTGAATACAACAGTATTATCTACCCAACGCACTCATGAGCCTATATGAACATAGTATCGATTAATTTATCATGCTATAGTTAACCTTAATTTATTATTGTCAATTTTATTATCCTGTTACATCTATATCTATTGTATGTACGTAGAATTCATGCGACTAATTAACTTATGCTATTTTTCTACATGTTGGCATAATTAATTCATGCAAATTTTATGAATGTCAATTTATTATTGTACATGATGACATATTTTACCTCTTATTGAGTCATAAAATATTGATTTACTATTGATTTATTATTTTGTTATTGTACTTCATGCTATGTTATATTTTGCTTCTTGCATAGCTAATATAATGTTGATACATTAGAGTATTATTGCTCGTTTTTTTTTTCATATGTGGCTAGCTGTATTTGGGCCTAATAATGCTTGTGGGATATTTCTACTAAATGAGCTCACTGTTGATGAAAACGCTGGCCTTGGTTTTGGTGGGCGGCGCTTGGGCCCAATTGCTGGGCCCAATTTTATAGGCTGGCCCATTGAGCTGTTTCTTTTGGGCTTGAATTTTTCAAATAACCCTTCAAGCCATTTCTATTGCAATTTTTCTGTCTATATATAATAATAAAATAAATAAATAAAATAAGGGTGAAATATTGATATCTATAAATTTTTGAACAAAATCATGATATCTTTTTACACCTAATGATTGTGTACTCACCTATCGTGGGTCCAGTTACGACGGTGTGTGTAGGTTGAAATCTCATAAGCTTATTTAATTAATATACCCTATCAGTGTAACGTTAACAATATAATTTTGGATTTTTCAACATTATTAATAATCTTTCTAATTTTAATATTTTAATGTTTCTTGTATCCTATCGATGCAGAAATATTGATTACATTTGTGGTGTAAAGAGAATTACCTTTCTCTCTCTTTATTATTTAATTAATTAGAGATCCTATTTAAACTCCTTTCTTGATTGAAGACCTAGTTTGAAACTTAACTCTAGATCTGACAGTGGATTCTTTATTGGGTATTGCTCAGGATCAAGAAGATGCAAAATTTGTTGTCATACTCACTACTTGAGTCATCGAGTCCAATTGGACATTTTACTTTGAGGATGACTTGGATAGTGGGAGTCTTGTACTTAAGGTCATTGATCCTCGTAATGAAAGCACCCTCTTGTCTGTACCAATTTTGTCGGCTCCATTAGTTAATAGAAATGAGCTCATTGATGAGAATCCAATTGACATTGAGACTCATTTGAGTCTTTAAGACCAAATGATGGTTTATTGGTAAAATTGAATTGGACGGTTGTGATTGAAATTGTTTTAAACGATTTCTTTTCAATCCAACCGTAGTCGGCTCAACCTCTTTAAAATTTAACCGGTCCAGTCTTTTATTTGAAGCTGGTTCAATTTAATTAAATCGGTTGATTGTTGAAATCAAATTGGTTTTATTTAATTGATTCTGATCCGGTTCATCCCAATTCAAAACCGGTTTAGAATAATTTCAATTGGTTCACAATCAATTCACCTTATTTTTCCACCGGTTTATCAAAATTTTTTGACTGTTTCAATTTAATTTATACCAATTTAGTCTAAATTATGATTAATTTTGCTCAATTATATTTGGTTCATGCTTAATTGATCCTTTTATGAGTGACTCAACTTTGGTTCAATGTAATTTTACTTGGTTCATTATACTTTTGATTAATTTACTTTAAAATTAGATCATGACATGAAACTTTGAATACAACAGTATTATCTACCCAACGCACTCATGAGCCTATATGAACATAGTATCGATTAATTTATCATGCTATAGTTAACCTTAATTTATTATTGTCAATTTTATTATCCTGTTACATCTATATCTATTGTATGTACGTAGAATTCATGCGACTAATTAACTTATGCTATTTTTCTACATGTTGGCATAATTAATTCATGCAAATTTTATGAATGTCAATTTATTATTGTACATGATGACATATTTTACCTCTTATTGAGTCATAAAATATTGATTTACTATTGATTTATTATTTTGTTATTGTACTTCATGCTATGTTATATTTTGCTTCTTGCATAGCTAATATAATGTTGATACATTAGAGTATTATTGCTCGTTTTTTTTTTCATATGTGGCTAGCTGTATTTGGGCCTAATAATGCTTGTGGGATATTTCTACTAAATGAGCTCACTGTTGATGAAAACGCTGGCCTTGGTTTTGGTGGGCGGCGCTTGGGCCCAATTGCTGGGCCCAATTTTATAGGCTGGCCCATTGAGCTGTTTCTTTTGGGCTTGAATTTTTCAAATAACCCTTCAAGCCATTTCTATTGCAATTTTTCTGTCTATATATAATAATAAAATAAATAAATAAAATAAGGGTGAAATATTGATATCTATAAATTTTTGAACAAAATCATGATATCTTTTTACACCTAATGATTGTGTACTCACCTATCGTGGGTCCAGTTACGACGGTGTGTGTAGGTTGAAATCTCATAAGCTTATTTAATTAATATACCCTATCAGTGTAACGTTAACAATATAATTTTGGATTTTTCAACATTATTAATAATCTTTCTAATTTTAATATTTTAATGTTTCTTGTATCCTATCGATGCAGAAATATTGATTACATTTGTGGTGTAAAGAGAATTACCTTTCTCTCTCTTTATTATTTAATTAATTAGAGATCCTATTTAAACTCCTTTCTTGATTGAAGACCTAGTTTGAAACTTAACTCTAGATCTGACAGTGGATTCTTTATTGGGTATTGCTCAGGATCAAGAAGATGCAAAATTTGTTGTCATACTCACTACTTGAGTCATCGAGTCCAATTGGACATTTTACTTTGAGGATGACTTGGATAGTGGGAGTCTTGTACTTAAGGTCATTGATCCTCGTAATGAAAGCACCCTCTTGTCTGTACCAATTTTGTCGGCTCCATTAGTTAATAGAAATGAGCTCATTGATGAGAATCCAATTGACATTGAGACTCATTTGAGTCTTTAAGACCAAATGATGGTTTATTGGTAAAATTGAATTGGACGGTTGTGATTGAAATTGTTTTAAACGATTTCTTTTCAATCCAACCGTAGTCGGCTCAACCTCTTTAAAATTTAACCGGTCCAGTCTTTTATTTGAAGCTGGTTCAATTTAATTAAATCGGTTGATTGTTGAAATCAAATTGGTTTTATTTAATTGATTCTGATCCGGTTCATCCCAATTCAAAACCGGTTTAGAATAATTTCAATTGGTTCACAATCAATTCACCTTATTTTTCCACCGGTTTATCAAAAATTTTTGACTGTTTCAATTTAATTTATACCAATTTAGTCTAAATTATGATTAATTTTGCTCAATTATATTTGGTTCATGCTTAATTGATCCTTTTATGAGTGACTCAACTTTGGTTCAATGTAATTTTACTTGGTTCATTATACTTTTGATTAATTTACTTTAAAATTAGATCATGACATGAAATTTTGAATACAACAGTATTATCTACCCAACGCACTCATGAGCCTATATGAACATAGTATCGATTAATTTATCATGCTATAGTTAACCTTAATTTATTATTGTCAATTTTATTATCCTGTTACATCTATATCTATTGTATGTACGTAGAATTCATGCGACTAATTAACTTATGCTATTTTTCTACATGTTGGCATAATTAATTCATGCAAATTTTATGAATGTCAATTTATTATTGTACATGATGACATATTTTACCTCTTATTGAGTCATAAAATATTGATTTACTATTGATTTATTATTTTGTTATTGTACTTCATGCTATGTTATATTTTGCTTCTTGCATAGCTAATATAATGTTGATACATTAGAGTATTATTGCTCGTTTTTTTTTTCATATGTGGCTAGCTGTATTTGGGCCTAATAATGCTTGTGGGATATTTCTACTAAATGAGCTCACTGTTGATGAAAACGCTGGCCTTGGTTTTGGTGGGCGGCGCTTGGGCCCAATTGCTGGGCCCAATTTTATAGGCTGGCCCATTGAGCTGTTTCTTTTGGGCTTGAATTTTTCAAATAACCCTTCAAGCCATTTCTATTGCAATTTTTCTGTCTATATATAATAATAAAATAAATAAATAAAATAAGGGTGAAATATTGATATCTATAAATTTTTGAACAAAATCATGATATCTTTTTACACCTAATGATTGTGTACTCACCTATCGTGGGTCCAGTTACGACGGTGTGTGTAGGTTGAAATCTCATAAGCTTATTTAATTAATATACCCTATCAGTGTAACGTTAACAATATAATTTTGGATTTTTCAACATTATTAATAATCTTTCTAATTTTAATATTTTAATGTTTCTTGTATCCTATCGATGCAGAAATATTGATTACATTTGTGGTGTAAAGAGAATTACCTTTCTCTCTCTTTATTATTTAATTAATTAGAGATCCTATTTAAACTCCTTTCTTGATTGAAGACCTAGTTTGAAACTTAACTCTAGATCTGACAGTGGATTCTTTATTGGGTATTGCTCAGGATCAAGAAGATGCAAAATTTGTTGTCATACTCACTACTTGAGTCATCGAGTCCAATTGGACATTTTACTTTGAGGATGACTTGGATAGTGGGAGTCTTGTACTTAAGGTCATTGATCCTCGTAATGAAAGCACCCTCTTGTCTGTACCAATTTTGTCGGCTCCATTAGTTAATAGAAATGAGCTCATTGATGAGAATCCAATTGACATTGAGACTCATTTGAGTCTTTAAGACCAAATGATGGTTTATTGGTAAAATTGAATTGGACGGTTGTGATTGAAATTGTTTTAAACGATTTCTTTTCAATCCAACCGTAGTCGGCTCAACCTCTTTAAAATTTAACCGGTCCAGTCTTTTATTTGAAGCTGGTTCAATTTAATTAAATCGGTTGATTGTTGAAATCAAATTGGTTTTATTTAATTGATTCTGATCCGGTTCATCCCAATTCAAAACCGGTTTAGAATAATTTCAATTGGTTCACAATCAATTCACCTTATTTTTCCACCGGTTTATCAAAAATTTTTGACTGTTTCAATTTAATTTATACCAATTTAGTCTAAATTATGATTAATTTTGCTCAATTATATTTGGTTCATGCTTAATTGATCCTTTTATGAGTGACTCAACTTTGGTTCAATGTAATTTTACTTGGTTCATTATACTTTTGATTAATTTACTTTAAAATTAGATCATGACATGAAATTTTGAATACAACAGTATTATCTACCCAACGCACTCATGAGCCTATATGAACATAGTATCGATTAATTTATCATGCTATAGTTAACCTTAATTTATTATTGTCAATTTTATTATCCTGTTACATCTATATCTATTGTATGTACGTAGAATTCATGCGACTAATTAACTTATGCTATTTTTCTACATGTTGGCATAATTAATTCATGCAAATTTTATGAATGTCAATTTATTATTGTACATGATGACATATTTTACCTCTTATTGAGTCATAAAATATTGATTTACTATTGATTTATTATTTTGTTATTGTACTTCATGCTATGTTATATTTTGCTTCTTGCATAGCTAATATAATGTTGATACATTAGAGTATTATTGCTCGTTTTTTTTTTCATATGTGGCTAGCTGTATTTGGGCCTAATAATGCTTGTGGGATATTTCTACTAAATGAGCTCACTGTTGATGAAAACGCTGGCCTTGGTTTTGGTGGGCGGCGCTTGGGCCCAATTGCTGGGCCCAATTTTATAGGCTGGCCCATTGAGCTGTTTCTTTTGGGCTTGAATTTTTCAAATAACCCTTCAAGCCATTTCTATTGCAATTTTTCTGTCTATATATAATAATAAAATAAATAAATAAAATAAGGGTGAAATATTGATATCTATAAATTTTTGAACAAAATCATGATATCTTTTTACACCTAATGATTGTGTACTCACCTATCGTGGGTCCAGTTACGACGGTGTGTGTAGGTTGAAATCTCATAAGCTTATTTAATTAATATACCCTATCAGTGTAACGTTAACAATATAATTTTGGATTTTTCAACATTATTAATAATCTTTCTAATTTTAATATTTTAATGTTTCTTGTATCCTATCGATGCAGAAATATTGATTACATTTGTGGTGTAAAGAGAATTACCTTTCTCTCTCTTTATTATTTAATTAATTAGAGATCCTATTTAAACTCCTTTCTTGATTGAAGACCTAGTTTGAAACTTAACTCTAGATCTGACAGTGGATTCTTTATTGGGTATTGCTCAGGATCAAGAAGATGCAAAATTTGTTGTCATACTCACTACTTGAGTCATCGAGTCCAATTGGACATTTTACTTTGAGGATGACTTGGATAGTGGGAGTCTTGTACTTAAGGTCATTGATCCTCGTAATGAAAGCACCCTCTTGTCTGTACCAATTTTGTCGGCTCCATTAGTTAATAGAAATGAGCTCATTGATGAGAATCCAATTGACATTGAGACTCATTTGAGTCTTTAAGACCAAATGATGGTTTATTGGTAAAATTGAATTGGACGGTTGTGATTGAAATTGTTTTAAACGATTTCTTTTCAATCCAACCGTAGTCGGCTCAACCTCTTTAAAATTTAACCGGTCCAGTCTTTTATTTGAAGCTGGTTCAATTTAATTAAATCGGTTGATTGTTGAAATCAAATTGGTTTTATTTAATTGATTCTGATCCGGTTCATCCCAATTCAAAACCGGTTTAGAATAATTTCAATTGGTTCACAATCAATTCACCTTATTTTTCCACCGGTTTATCAAAATTTTTTGACTGTTTCAATTTAATTTATACCAATTTAGTCTAAATTATGATTAATTTTGCTCAATTATATTTGGTTCATGCTTAATTGATCCTTTTATGAGTGACTCAACTTTGGTTCAATGTAATTTTACTTGGTTCATTATACTTTTGATTAATTTACTTTAAAATTAGATCATGACATGAAATTTTGAATACAACAGTATTATCTACCCAACGCACTCATGAGCCTATATGAACATAGTATCGATTAATTTATCATGCTATAGTTAACCTTAATTTATTATTGTCAATTTTATTATCCTGTTACATCTATATCTATTGTATGTACGTAGAATTCATGCGACTAATTAACTTATGCTATTTTTCTACATGTTGGCATAATTAATTCATGCAAATTTTATGAATGTCAATTTATTATTGTACATGATGACATATTTTACCTCTTATTGAGTCATAAAATATTGATTTACTATTGATTTATTATTTTGTTATTGTACTTCATGCTATGTTATATTTTGCTTCTTGCATAGCTAATATAATGTTGATACATTAGAGTATTATTGCTCGTTTTTTTTTTCATATGTGGCTAGCTGTATTTGGGCCTAATAATGCTTGTGGGATATTTCTACTAAATGAGCTCACTGTTGATGAAAACGCTGGCCTTGGTTTTGGTGGGCGGCGCTTGGGCCCAATTGCTGGGCCCAATTTTATAGGCTGGCCCATTGAGCTGTTTCTTTTGGGCTTGAATTTTTCAAATAACCCTTCAAGCCATTTCTATTGCAATTTTTCTGTCTATATATAATAATAAAATAAATAAATAAAATAAGGGTGAAATATTGATATCTATAAATTTTTGAACAAAATCATGATATCTTTTTACACCTAATGATTGTGTACTCACCTATCGTGGGTCCAGTTACGACGGTGTGTGTAGGTTGAAATCTCATAAGCTTATTTAATTAATATACCCTATCAGTGTAACGTTAACAATATAATTTTGGATTTTTCAACATTATTAATAATCTTTCTAATTTTAATATTTTAATGTTTCTTGTATCCTATCGATGCAGAAATATTGATTACATTTGTGGTGTAAAGAGAATTACCTTTCTCTCTCTTTATTATTTAATTAATTAGAGATCCTATTTAAACTCCTTTCTTGATTGAAGACCTAGTTTGAAACTTAACTCTAGATCTGACAGTGGATTCTTTATTGGGTATTGCTCAGGATCAAGAAGATGCAAAATTTGTTGTCATACTCACTACTTGAGTCATCGAGTCCAATTGGACATTTTACTTTGAGGATGACTTGGATAGTGGGAGTCTTGTACTTAAGGTCATTGATCCTCGTAATGAAAGCACCCTCTTGTCTGTACCAATTTTGTCGGCTCCATTAGTTAATAGAAATGAGCTCATTGATGAGAATCCAATTGACATTGAGACTCATTTGAGTCTTTAAGACCAAATGATGGTTTATTGGTAAAATTGAATTGGACGGTTGTGATTGAAATTGTTTTAAACGATTTCTTTTCAATCCAACCGTAGTCGGCTCAACCTCTTTAAAATTTAACCGGTCCAGTCTTTTATTTGAAGCTGGTTCAATTTAATTAAATCGGTTGATTGTTGAAATCAAATTGGTTTTATTTAATTGATTCTGATCCGGTTCATCCCAATTCAAAACCGGTTTAGAATAATTTCAATTGGTTCACAATCAATTCACCTTATTTTTCCACCGGTTTATCAAAAATTTTTGACTGTTTCAATTTAATTTATACCAATTTAGTCTAAATTATGATTAATTTTGCTCAATTATATTTGGTTCATGCTTAATTGATCCTTTTATGAGTGACTCAACTTTGGTTCAATGTAATTTTACTTGGTTCATTATACTTTTGATTAATTTACTTTAAAATTAGATCATGACATGAAATTTTGAATACAACAGTATTATCTACCCAACGCACTCATGAGCCTATATGAACATAGTATCGATTAATTTATCATGCTATAGTTAACCTTAATTTATTATTGTCAATTTTATTATCCTGTTACATCTATATCTATTGTATGTACGTAGAATTCATGCGACTAATTAACTTATGCTATTTTTCTACATGTTGGCATAATTAATTCATGCAAATTTTATGAATGTCAATTTATTATTGTACATGATGACATATTTTACCTCTTATTGAGTCATAAAATATTGATTTACTATTGATTTATTATTTTGTTATTGTACTTCATGCTATGTTATATTTTGCTTCTTGCATAGCTAATATAATGTTGATACATTAGAGTATTATTGCTCGTTTTTTTTTTCATATGTGGCTAGCTGTATTTGGGCCTAATAATGCTTGTGGGATATTTCTACTAAATGAGCTCACTGTTGATGAAAACGCTGGCCTTGGTTTTGGTGGGCGGCGCTTGGGCCCAATTGCTGGGCCCAATTTTATAGGCTGGCCCATTGAGCTGTTTCTTTTGGGCTTGAATTTTTCAAATAACCCTTCAAGCCATTTCTATTGCAATTTTTCTGTCTATATATAATAATAAAATAAATAAATAAAATAAGGGTGAAATATTGATATCTATAAATTTTTGAACAAAATCATGATATCTTTTTACACCTAATGATTGTGTACTCACCTATTGTGGGTCCAGTTACGACGGTGTGTGTAGGTTGAAATCTCATAAGCTTATTTAATTAATATACCCTATCAGTGTAACGTTAACAATATAATTTTGGATTTTTCAACATTATTAATAATCTTTCTAATTTTAATATTTTAATGTTTCTTGTATCCTATCGATGCAGAAATATTGATTACATTTGTGGTGTAAAGAGAATTACCTTTCTCTCTCTTTATTATTTAATTAATTAGAGATCCTATTTAAACTCCTTTCTTGATTGAAGACCTAGTTTGAAACTTAACTCTAGATCTGACAGTGGATTCTTTATTGGGTATTGCTCAGGATCAAGAAGATGCAAAATTTGTTGTCATACTCACTACTTGAGTCATCGAGTCCAATTGGACATTTTACTTTGAGGATGACTTGGATAGTGGGAGTCTTGTACTTAAGGTCATTGATCCTCGTAATGAAAGCACCCTCTTGTCTGTACCAATTTTGTCGGCTCCATTAGTTAATAGAAATGAGCTCATTGATGAGAATCCAATTGACATTGAGACTCATTTGAGTCTTTAAGACCAAATGATGGTTTATTGGTAAAATTGAATTGGACGGTTGTGATTGAAATTGTTTTAAACGATTTCTTTTCAATCCAACCGTAGTCGGCTCAACCTCTTTAAAATTTAACCGGTCCAGTCTTTTATTTGAAGCTGGTTCAATTTAATTAAATCGGTTGATTGTTGAAATCAAATTGGTTTTATTTAATTGATTCTGATCCGGTTCATCCCAATTCAAAACCGGTTTAGAATAATTTCAATTGGTTCACAATCAATTCACCTTATTTTTCCACCGGTTTATCAAAATTTTTTGACTGTTTCAATTTAATTTATACCAATTTAGTCTAAATTATGATTAATTTTGCTCAATTATATTTGGTTCATGCTTAATTGATCCTTTTATGAGTGACTCAACTTTGGTTCAATGTAATTTTACTTGGTTCATTATACTTTTGATTAATTTACTTTAAAATTAGATCATGACATGAAATTTTGAATACAACAGTATTATCTACCCAACGCACTCATGAGCCTATATGAACATAGTATCGATTAATTTATCATGCTATAGTTAACCTTAATTTATTATTGTCAATTTTATTATCCTGTTACATCTATATCTATTGTATGTACGTAGAATTCATGCGACTAATTAACTTATGCTATTTTTCTACATGTTGGCATAATTAATTCATGCAAATTTTATGAATGTCAATTTATTATTGTACATGATGACATATTTTACCTCTTATTGAGTCATAAAATATTGATTTACTATTGATTTATTATTTTGTTATTGTACTTCATGCTATGTTATATTTTGCTTCTTGCATAGCTAATATAATGTTGATACATTAGAGTATTATTGCTCGTTTTTTTTTTCATATGTGGCTAGCTGTATTTGGGCCTAATAATGCTTGTGGGATATTTCTACTAAATGAGCTCACTGTTGATGAAAACGCTGGCCTTGGTTTTGGTGGGCGGCGCTTGGGCCCAATTGCTGGGCCCAATTTTATAGGCTGGCCCATTGAGCTGTTTCTTTTGGGCTTGAATTTTTCAAATAACCCTTCAAGCCATTTCTATTGCAATTTTTCTGTCTATATATAATAATAAAATAAATAAATAAAATAAGGGTGAAATATTGATATCTATAAATTTTTGAACAAAATCATGATATCTTTTTACACCTAATGATTGTGTACTCACCTATCGTGGGTCCAGTTACGACGGTGTGTGTAGGTTGAAATCTCATAAGCTTATTTAATTAATATACCCTATCAGTGTAACGTTAACAATATAATTTTGGATTTTTCAACATTATTAATAATCTTTCTAATTTTAATATTTTAATGTTTCTTGTATCCTATCGATGCAGAAATATTGATTACATTTGTGGTGTAAAGAGAATTACCTTTCTCTCTCTTTATTATTTAATTAATTAGAGATCCTATTTAAACTCCTTTCTTGATTGAAGACCTAGTTTGAAACTTAACTCTAGATCTGACAGTGGATTCTTTATTGGGTATTGCTCAGGATCAAGAAGATGCAAAATTTGTTGTCATACTCACTACTTGAGTCATCGAGTCCAATTGGACATTTTACTTTGAGGATGACTTGGATAGTGGGAGTCTTGTACTTAAGGTCATTGATCCTCGTAATGAAAGCACCCTCTTGTCTGTACCAATTTTGTCGGCTCCATTAGTTAATAGAAATGAGCTCATTGATGAGAATCCAATTGACATTGAGACTCATTTGAGTCTTTAAGACCAAATGATGGTTTATTGGTAAAATTGAATTGGACGGTTGTGATTGAAATTGTTTTAAACGATTTCTTTTCAATCCAACCGTAGTCGGCTCAACCTCTTTAAAATTTAACCGGTCCAGTCTTTTATTTGAAGCTGGTTCAATTTAATTAAATCGGTTGATTGTTGAAATCAAATTGGTTTTATTTAATTGATTCTGATCCGGTTCATCCCAATTCAAAACCGGTTTAGAATAATTTCAATTGGTTCACAATCAATTCACCTTATTTTTCCACCGGTTTATCAAAAATTTTTGACTGTTTCAATTTAATTTATACCAATTTAGTCTAAATTATGATTAATTTTGCTCAATTATATTTGGTTCATGCTTAATTGATCCTTTTATGAGTGACTCAACTTTGGTTCAATGTAATTTTACTTGGTTCATTATACTTTTGATTAATTTACTTTAAAATTAGATCATGACATGAAATTTTGAATACAACAGTATTATCTACCCAACGCACTCATGAGCCTATATGAACATAGTATCGATTAATTTATCATGCTATAGTTAACCTTAATTTATTATTGTCAATTTTATTATCCTGTTACATCTATATCTATTGTATGTACGTAGAATTCATGCGACTAATTAACTTATGCTATTTTTCTACATGTTGGCATAATTAATTCATGCAAATTTTATGAATGTCAATTTATTATTGTACATGATGACATATTTTACCTCTTATTGAGTCATAAAATATTGATTTACTATTGATTTATTATTTTGTTATTGTACTTCATGCTATGTTATATTTTGCTTCTTGCATAGCTAATATAATGTTGATACATTAGAGTATTATTGCTCGTTTTTTTTTTCATATGTGGCTAGCTGTATTTGGGCCTAATAATGCTTGTGGGATATTTCTACTAAATGAGCTCACTGTTGATGAAAACGCTGGCCTTGGTTTTGGTGGGCGGCGCTTGGGCCCAATTGCTGGGCCCAATTTTATAGGCTGGCCCATTGAGCTGTTTCTTTTGGGCTTGAATTTTTCAAATAACCCTTCAAGCCATTTCTATTGCAATTTTTTTGTCTATATATAATAATAAAATAAATAAATAAAATAAGGGTGAAATATTGATATCTATAAATTTTTGAACAAAATCATGATATCTTTTTACACCTAATGATTGTGTACTCACCTATCGTGGGTCCAGTTACGACGGTGTGTGTAGGTTGAAATCTCATAAGCTTATTTAATTAATATACCCTATCAGTGTAACGTTAACAATATAATTTTGGATTTTTCAACATTATTAATAATCTTTCTAATTTTAATATTTTAATGTTTCTTGTATCCTATCGATGCAGAAATATTGATTACATTTGTGGTGTAAAGAGAATTACCTTTCTCTCTCTTTATTATTTAATTAATTAGAGATCCTATTTAAACTCCTTTCTTGATTGAAGACCTAGTTTGAAACTTAACTCTAGATCTGACAGTGGATTCTTTATTGGGTATTGCTCAGGATCAAGAAGATGCAAAATTTGTTGTCATACTCACTACTTGAGTCATCGAGTCCAATTGGACATTTTACTTTGAGGATGACTTGGATAGTGGGAGTCTTGTACTTAAGGTCATTGATCCTCGTAATGAAAGCACCCTCTTGTCTGTACCAATTTTGTCGGCTCCATTAGTTAATAGAAATGAGCTCATTGATGAGAATCCAATTGACATTGAGACTCATTTGAGTCTTTAAGACCAAATGATGGTTTATTGGTAAAATTGAATTGGACGGTTGTGATTGAAATTGTTTTAAACGATTTCTTTTCAATCCAACCGTAGTCGGCTCAACCTCTTTAAAATTTAACCGGTCCAGTCTTTTATTTGAAGCTGGTTCAATTTAATTAAATCGGTTGATTGTTGAAATCAAATTGGTTTTATTTAATTGATTCTGATCCGGTTCATCCCAATTCAAAACCGGTTTAGAATAATTTCAATTGGTTCACAATCAATTCACCTTATTTTTCCACCGGTTTATCAAAAATTTTTGACTGTTTCAATTTAATTTATACCAATTTAGTCTAAATTATGATTAATTTTGCTCAATTATATTTGGTTCATGCTTAATTGATCCTTTTATGAGTGACTCAACTTTGGTTCAATGTAATTTTACTTGGTTCATTATACTTTTGATTAATTTACTTTAAAATTAGATCATGACATGAAATTTTGAATACAACAGTATTATCTACCCAACGCACTCATGAGCCTATATGAACATAGTATCGATTAATTTATCATGCTATAGTTAACCTTAATTTATTATTGTCAATTTTATTATCCTGTTACATCTATATCTATTGTATGTACGTAGAATTCATGCGACTAATTAACTTATGCTATTTTTCTACATGTTGGCATAATTAATTCATGCAAATTTTATGAATGTCAATTTATTATTGTACATGATGACATATTTTACCTCTTATTGAGTCATAAAATATTGATTTACTATTGATTTATTATTTTGTTATTGTACTTCATGCTATGTTATATTTTGCTTCTTGCATAGCTAATATAATGTTGATACATTAGAGTATTATTGCTCGTTTTTTTTTTCATATGTGGCTAGCTGTATTTGGGCCTAATAATGCTTGTGGGATATTTCTACTAAATGAGCTCACTGTTGATGAAAACGCTGGCCTTGGTTTTGGTGGGCGGCGCTTGGGCCCAATTGCTGGGCCCAATTTTATAGGCTGGCCCATTGAGCTGTTTCTTTTGGGCTTGAATTTTTCAAATAACCCTTCAAGCCATTTCTATTGCAATTTTTCTGTCTATATATAATAATAAAATAAATAAATAAAATAAGGGTGAAATATTGATATCTATAAATTTTTGAACAAAATCATGATATCTTTTTACACCTAATGATTGTGTACTCACCTATCGTGGGTCCAGTTACGACGGTGTGTGTAGGTTGAAATCTCATAAGCTTATTTAATTAATATACCCTATCAGTGTAACGTTAACAATATAATTTTGGATTTTTCAACATTATTAATAATCTTTCTAATTTTAATATTTTAATGTTTCTTGTATCCTATCGATGCAGAAATATTGATTACATTTGTGGTGTAAAGAGAATTACCTTTCTCTCTCTTTATTATTTAATTAATTAGAGATCCTATTTAAACTCCTTTCTTGATTGAAGACCTAGTTTGAAACTTAACTCTAGATCTGACAGTGGATTCTTTATTGGGTATTGCTCAGGATCAAGAAGATGCAAAATTTGTTGTCATACTCACTACTTGAGTCATCGAGTCCAATTGGACATTTTACTTTGAGGATGACTTGGATAGTGGGAGTCTTGTACTTAAGGTCATTGATCCTCGTAATGAAAGCACCCTCTTGTCTGTACCAATTTTGTCGGCTCCATTAGTTAATAGAAATGAGCTCATTGATGAGAATCCAATTGACATTGAGACTCATTTGAGTCTTTAAGACCAAATGATGGTTTATTGGTAAAATTGAATTGGACGGTTGTGATTGAAATTGTTTTAAACGATTTCTTTTCAATCCAACCGTAGTCGGCTCAACCTCTTTAAAATTTAACCGGTCCAGTCTTTTATTTGAAGCTGGTTCAATTTAATTAAATCGGTTGATTGTTGAAATCAAATTGGTTTTATTTAATTGATTCTGATCCGGTTCATCCCAATTCAAAACCGGTTTAGAATAATTTCAATTGGTTCACAATCAATTCACCTTATTTTTCCACCGGTTTATCAAAAATTTTTGACTGTTTCAATTTAATTTATACCAATTTAGTCTAAATTATGATTAATTTTGCTCAATTATATTTGGTTCATGCTTAATTGATCCTTTTATGAGTGACTCAACTTTGGTTCAATGTAATTTTACTTGGTTCATTATACTTTTGATTAATTTACTTTAAAATTAGATCATGACATGAAATTTTGAATACAACAGTATTATCTACCCAACGCACTCATGAGCCTATATGAACATAGTATCGATTAATTTATCATGCTATAGTTAACCTTAATTTATTATTGTCAATTTTATTATCCTGTTACATCTATATCTATTGTATGTACGTAGAATTCATGCGACTAATTAACTTATGCTATTTTTCTACATGTTGGCATAATTAATTCATGCAAATTTTATGAATGTCAATTTATTATTGTACATGATGACATATTTTACCTCTTATTGAGTCATAAAATATTGATTTACTATTGATTTATTATTTTGTTATTGTACTTCATGCTATGTTATATTTTGCTTCTTGCATAGCTAATATAATGTTGATACATTAGAGTATTATTGCTCGTTTTTTTTTTCATATGTGGCTAGCTGTATTTGGGCCTAATAATGCTTGTGGGATATTTCTACTAAATGAGCTCACTGTTGATGAAAACGCTGGCCTTGGTTTTGGTGGGCGGCGCTTGGGCCCAATTGCTGGGCCCAATTTTATAGGCTGGCCCATTGAGCTGTTTCTTTTGGGCTTGAATTTTTCAAATAACCCTTCAAGCCATTTCTATTGCAATTTTTCTGTCTATATATAATAATAAAATAAATAAATAAAATAAGGGTGAAATATTGATATCTATAAATTTTTGAACAAAATCATGATATCTTTTTACACCTAATGATTGTGTACTCACCTATCGTGGGTCCAGTTACGACGGTGTGTGTAGGTTGAAATCTCATAAGCTTATTTAATTAATATACCCTATCAGTGTAACGTTAACAATATAATTTTGGATTTTTCAACATTATTAATAATCTTTCTAATTTTAATATTTTAATGTTTCTTGTATCCTATCGATGCAGAAATATTGATTACATTTGTGGTGTAAAGAGAATTACCTTTCTCTCTCTTTATTATTTAATTAATTAGAGATCCTATTTAAACTCCTTTCTTGATTGAAGACCTAGTTTGAAACTTAACTCTAGATCTGACAGTGGATTCTTTATTGGGTATTGCTCAGGATCAAGAAGATGCAAAATTTGTTGTCATACTCACTACTTGAGTCATCGAGTCCAATTGGACATTTTACTTTGAGGATGACTTGGATAGTGGGAGTCTTGTACTTAAGGTCATTGATCCTCGTAATGAAAGCACCCTCTTGTCTGTACCAATTTTGTCGGCTCCATTAGTTAATAGAAATGAGCTCATTGATGAGAATCCAATTGACATTGAGACTCATTTGAGTCTTTAAGACCAAATGATGGTTTATTGGTAAAATTGAATTGGACGGTTGTGATTGAAATTGTTTTAAACGATTTCTTTTCAATCCAACCGTAGTCGGCTCAACCTCTTTAAAATTTAACCGGTCCAGTCTTTTATTTGAAGCTGGTTCAATTTAATTAAATCGGTTGATTGTTGAAATCAAATTGGTTTTATTTAATTGATTCTGATCCGGTTCATCCCAATTCAAAACCGGTTTAGAATAATTTCAATTGGTTCACAATCAATTCACCTTATTTTTCCACCGGTTTATCAAAAATTTTTGACTGTTTCAATTTAATTTATACCAATTTAGTCTAAATTATGATTAATTTTGCTCAATTATATTTGGTTCATGCTTAATTGATCCTTTTATGAGTGACTCAACTTTGGTTCAATGTAATTTTACTTGGTTCATTATACTTTTGATTAATTTACTTTAAAATTAGATCATGACATGAAATTTTGAATACAACAGTATTATCTACCCAACGCACTCATGAGCCTATATGAACATAGTATCGATTAATTTATCATGCTATAGTTAACCTTAATTTATTATTGTCAATTTTATTATCCTGTTACATCTATATCTATTGTATGTACGTAGAATTCATGCGACTAATTAACTTATGCTATTTTTCTACATGTTGGCATAATTAATTCATGCAAATTTTATGAATGTCAATTTATTATTGTACATGATGACATATTTTACCTCTTATTGAGTCATAAAATATTGATTTACTATTGATTTATTATTTTGTTATTGTACTTCATGCTATGTTATATTTTGCTTCTTGCATAGCTAATATAATGTTGATACATTAGAGTATTATTGCTCGTTTTTTTTTTCATATGTGGCTAGCTGTATTTGGGCCTAATAATGCTTGTGGGATATTTCTACTAAATGAGCTCACTGTTGATGAAAACGCTGGCCTTGGTTTTGGTGGGCGGCGCTTGGGCCCAATTGCTGGGCCCAATTTTATAGGCTGGCCCATTGAGCTGTTTCTTTTGGGCTTGAATTTTTCAAATAACCCTTCAAGCCATTTCTATTGCAATTTTTCTGTCTATATATAATAATAAAATAAATAAATAAAATAAGGGTGAAATATTGATATCTATAAATTTTTGAACAAAATCATGATATCTTTTTACACCTAATGATTGTGTACTCACCTATCGTGGGTCCAGTTACGACGGTGTGTGTAGGTTGAAATCTCATAAGCTTATTTAATTAATATACCCTATCAGTGTAACGTTAACAATATAATTTTGGATTTTTCAACATTATTAATAATCTTTCTAATTTTAATATTTTAATGTTTCTTGTATCCTATCGATGCAGAAATATTGATTACATTTGTGGTGTAAAGAGAATTACCTTTCTCTCTCTTTATTATTTAATTAATTAGAGATCCTATTTAAACTCCTTTCTTGATTGAAGACCTAGTTTGAAACTTAACTCTAGATCTGACAGTGGATTCTTTATTGGGTATTGCTCAGGATCAAGAAGATGCAAAATTTGTTGTCATACTCACTACTTGAGTCATCGAGTCCAATTGGACATTTTACTTTGAGGATGACTTGGATAGTGGGAGTCTTGTACTTAAGGTCATTGATCCTCGTAATGAAAGCACCCTCTTGTCTGTACCAATTTTGTCGGCTCCATTAGTTAATAGAAATGAGCTCATTGATGAGAATCCAATTGACATTGAGACTCATTTGAGTCTTTAAGACCAAATGATGGTTTATTGGTAAAATTGAATTGGACGGTTGTGATTGAAATTGTTTTAAACGATTTCTTTTCAATCCAACCGTAGTCGGCTCAACCTCTTTAAAATTTAACCGGTCCAGTCTTTTATTTGAAGCTGGTTCAATTTAATTAAATCGGTTGATTGTTGAAATCAAATTGGTTTTATTTAATTGATTCTGATCCGGTTCATCCCAATTCAAAACCGGTTTAGAATAATTTCAATTGGTTCACAATCAATTCACCTTATTTTTCCACCGGTTTATCAAAAATTTTTGACTGTTTCAATTTAATTTATACCAATTTAGTCTAAATTATGATTAATTTTGCTCAATTATATTTGGTTCATGCTTAATTGATCCTTTTATGAGTGACTCAACTTTGGTTCAATGTAATTTTACTTGGTTCATTATACTTTTGATTAATTTACTTTAAAATTAGATCATGACATGAAATTTTGAATACAACAGTATTATCTACCCAACGCACTCATGAGCCTATATGAACATAGTATCGATTAATTTATCATGCTATAGTTAACCTTAATTTATTATTGTCAATTTTATTATCCTGTTACATCTATATCTATTGTATGTACGTAGAATTCATGCGACTAATTAACTTATGCTATTTTTCTACATGTTGGCATAATTAATTCATGCAAATTTTATGAATGTCAATTTATTATTGTACATGATGACATATTTTACCTCTTATTGAGTCATAAAATATTGATTTACTATTGATTTATTATTTTGTTATTGTACTTCATGCTATGTTATATTTTGCTTCTTGCATAGCTAATATAATGTTGATACATTAGAGTATTATTGCTCGTTTTTTTTTTCATATGTGGCTAGCTGTATTTGGGTCTAATAATGCTTGTGGGATATTTCTACTAAATGAGCTCACTGTTGATGAAAACGCTGGCCTTGGTTTTGGTGGGCGGCGCTTGGGCCCAATTGCTGGGCCCAATTTTATAGGCTGGCCCATTGAGCTGTTTCTTTTGGGCTTGAATTTTTCAAATAACCCTTCAAGCCATTTCTATTGCAATTTTTCTGTCTATATATAATAATAAAATAAATAAATAAAATAAGGGTGAAATATTGATATCTATAAATTTTTGAACAAAATCATGATATCTTTTTACACCTAATGATTGTGTACTCACCTATCGTGGGTCCAGTTACGACGGTGTGTGTAGGTTGAAATCTCATAAGCTTATTTAATTAATATACCCTATCAGTGTAACGTTAACAATATAATTTTGGATTTTTCAACATTATTAATAATCTTTCTAATTTTAATATTTTAATGTTTCTTGTATCCTATCGATGCAGAAATATTGATTACATTTGTGGTGTAAAGAGAATTACCTTTCTCTCTCTTTATTATTTAATTAATTAGAGATCCTATTTAAACTCCTTTCTTGATTGAAGACCTAGTTTGAAACTTAACTCTAGATCTGACAGTGGATTCTTTATTGGGTATTGCTCAGGATCAAGAAGATGCAAAATTTGTTGTCATACTCACTACTTGAGTCATCGAGTCCAATTGGACATTTTACTTTGAGGATGACTTGGATAGTGGGAGTCTTGTACTTAAGGTCATTGATCCTCGTAATGAAAGCACCCTCTTGTCTGTACCAATTTTGTCGGCTCCATTAGTTAATAGAAATGAGCTCATTGATGAGAATCCAATTGACATTGAGACTCATTTGAGTCTTTAAGACCAAATGATGGTTTATTGGTAAAATTGAATTGGACGGTTGTGATTGAAATTGTTTTAAACGATTTCTTTTCAATCCAACCGTAGTCGGCTCAACCTCTTTAAAATTTAACCGGTCCAGTCTTTTATTTGAAGCTGGTTCAATTTAATTAAATCGGTTGATTGTTGAAATCAAATTGGTTTTATTTAATTGATTCTGATCCGGTTCATCCCAATTCAAAACCGGTTTAGAATAATTTCAATTGGTTCACAATCAATTCACCTTATTTTTCCACCGGTTTATCAAAAATTTTTGACTGTTTCAATTTAATTTATACCAATTTAGTCTAAATTATGATTAATTTTGCTCAATTATATTTGGTTCATGCTTAATTGATCCTTTTATGAGTGACTCAACTTTGGTTCAATGTAATTTTACTTGGTTCATTATACTTTTGATTAATTTACTTTAAAATTAGATCATGACATGAAATTTTGAATACAACAGTATTATCTACCCAACGCACTCATGAGCCTATATGAACATAGTATCGATTAATTTATCATGCTATAGTTAACCTTAATTTATTATTGTCAATTTTATTATCCTGTTACATCTATATCTATTGTATGTACGTAGAATTCATGCGACTAATTAACTTATGCTATTTTTCTACATGTTGGCATAATTAATTCATGCAAATTTTATGAATGTCAATTTATTATTGTACATGATGACATATTTTACCTCTTATTGAGTCATAAAATATTGATTTACTATTGATTTATTATTTTGTTATTGTACTTCATGCTATGTTATATTTTGCTTCTTGCATAGCTAATATAATGTTGATACATTAGAGTATTATTGCTCGTTTTTTTTTTCATATGTGGCTAGCTGTATTTGGGCCTAATAATGCTTGTGGGATATTTCTACTAAATGAGCTCACTGTTGATGAAAACGCTGGCCTTGGTTTTGGTGGGCGGCGCTTGGGCCCAATTGCTGGGCCCAATTTTATAGGCTGGCCCATTGAGCTGTTTCTTTTGGGCTTGAATTTTTCAAATAACCCTTCAAGCCATTTCTATTGCAATTTTTCTGTCTATATATAATAATAAAATAAATAAATAAAATAAGGGTGAAATATTGATATCTATAAATTTTTGAACAAAATCATGATATCTTTTTACACCTAATGATTGTGTACTCACCTATCGTGGGTCCAGTTACGACGGTGTGTGTAGGTTGAAATCTCATAAGCTTATTTAATTAATATACCCTATCAGTGTAACGTTAACAATATAATTTTGGATTTTTCAACATTATTAATAATCTTTCTAATTTTAATATTTTAATGTTTCTTGTATCCTATCGATGCAGAAATATTGATTACATTTGTGGTGTAAAGAGAATTACCTTTCTCTCTCTTTATTATTTAATTAATTAGAGATCCTATTTAAACTCCTTTCTTGATTGAAGACCTAGTTTGAAACTTAACTCTAGATCTGACAGTGGATTCTTTATTGGGTATTGCTCAGGATCAAGAAGATGCAAAATTTGTTGTCATACTCACTACTTGAGTCATCGAGTCCAATTGGACATTTTACTTTGAGGATGACTTGGATAGTGGGAGTCTTGTACTTAAGGTCATTGATCCTCGTAATGAAAGCACCCTCTTGTCTGTACCAATTTTGTCGGCTCCATTAGTTAATAGAAATGAGCTCATTGATGAGAATCCAATTGACATTGAGACTCATTTGAGTCTTTAAGACCAAATGATGGTTTATTGGTAAAATTGAATTGGACGGTTGTGATTGAAATTGTTTTAAACGATTTCTTTTCAATCCAACCGTAGTCGGCTCAACCTCTTTAAAATTTAACCGGTCCAGTCTTTTATTTGAAGCTGGTTCAATTTAATTAAATCGGTTGATTGTTGAAATCAAATTGGTTTTATTTAATTGATTCTGATCCGGTTCATCCCAATTCAAAACCGGTTTAGAATAATTTCAATTGGTTCACAATCAATTCACCTTATTTTTCCACCGGTTTATCAAAAATTTTTGACTGTTTCAATTTAATTTATACCAATTTAGTCTAAATTATGATTAATTTTGCTCAATTATATTTGGTTCATGCTTAATTGATCCTTTTATGAGTGACTCAACTTTGGTTCAATGTAATTTTACTTGGTTCATTATACTTTTGATTAATTTACTTTAAAATTAGATCATGACATGAAATTTTGAATACAACAGTATTATCTACCCAACGCACTCATGAGCCTATATGAACATAGTATCGATTAATTTATCATGCTATAGTTAACCTTAATTTATTATTGTCAATTTTATTATCCTGTTACATCTATATCTATTGTATGTACGTAGAATTCATGCGACTAATTAACTTATGCTATTTTTCTACATGTTGGCATAATTAATTCATGCAAATTTTATGAATGTCAATTTATTATTGTACATGATGACATATTTTACCTCTTATTGAGTCATAAAATATTGATTTACTATTGATTTATTATTTTGTTATTGTACTTCATGCTATGTTATATTTTGCTTCTTGCATAGCTAATATAATGTTGATACATTAGAGTATTATTGCTCGTTTTTTTTTTCATATGTGGCTAGCTGTATTTGGGCCTAATAATGCTTGTGGGATATTTCTACTAAATGAGCTCACTGTTGATGAAAACGCTGGCCTTGGTTTTGGTGGGCGGCGCTTGGGCCCAATTGCTGGGCCCAATTTTATAGGCTGGCCCATTGAGCTGTTTCTTTTGGGCTTGAATTTTTCAAATAACCCTTCAAGCCATTTCTATTGCAATTTTTCTGTCTATATATAATAATAAAATAAATAAATAAAATAAGGGTGAAATATTGATATCTATAAATTTTTGAACAAAATCATGATATCTTTTTACACCTAATGATTGTGTACTCACCTATCGTGGGTCCAGTTACGACGGTGTGTGTAGGTTGAAATCTCATAAGCTTATTTAATTAATATACCCTATCAGTGTAACGTTAACAATATAATTTTGGATTTTTCAACATTATTAATAATCTTTCTAATTTTAATATTTTAATGTTTCTTGTATCCTATCGATGCAGAAATATTGATTACATTTGTGGTGTAAAGAGAATTACCTTTCTCTCTCTTTATTATTTAATTAATTAGAGATCCTATTTAAACTCCTTTCTTGATTGAAGACCTAGTTTGAAACTTAACTCTAGATCTGACAGTGGATTCTTTATTGGGTATTGCTCAGGATCAAGAAGATGCAAAATTTGTTGTCATACTCACTACTTGAGTCATCGAGTCCAATTGGACATTTTACTTTGAGGATGACTTGGATAGTGGGAGTCTTGTACTTAAGGTCATTGATCCTCGTAATGAAAGCACCCTCTTGTCTGTACCAATTTTGTCGGCTCCATTAGTTAATAGAAATGAGCTCATTGATGAGAATCCAATTGACATTGAGACTCATTTGAGTCTTTAAGACCAAATGATGGTTTATTGGTAAAATTGAATTGGACGGTTGTGATTGAAATTGTTTTAAACGATTTCTTTTCAATCCAACCGTAGTCGGCTCAACCTCTTTAAAATTTAACCGGTCCAGTCTTTTATTTGAAGCTGGTTCAATTTAATTAAATCGGTTGATTGTTGAAATCAAATTGGTTTTATTTAATTGATTCTGATCCGGTTCATCCCAATTCAAAACCGGTTTAGAATAATTTCAATTGGTTCACAATCAATTCACCTTATTTTTCCACCGGTTTATCAAAAATTTTTGACTGTTTCAATTTAATTTATACCAATTTAGTCTAAATTATGATTAATTTTGCTCAATTATATTTGGTTCATGCTTAATTGATCCTTTTATGAGTGACTCAACTTTGGTTCAATGTAATTTTACTTGGTTCATTATACTTTTGATTAATTTACTTTAAAATTAGATCATGACATGAAATTTTGAATACAACAGTATTATCTACCCAACGCACTCATGAGCCTATATGAACATAGTATCGATTAATTTATCATGCTATAGTTAACCTTAATTTATTATTGTCAATTTTATTATCCTGTTACATCTATATCTATTGTATGTACGTAGAATTCATGCGACTAATTAACTTATGCTATTTTTCTACATGTTGGCATAATTAATTCATGCAAATTTTATGAATGTCAATTTATTATTGTACATGATGACATATTTTACCTCTTATTGAGTCATAAAATATTGATTTACTATTGATTTATTATTTTGTTATTGTACTTCATGCTATGTTATATTTTGCTTCTTGCATAGCTAATATAATGTTGATACATTAGAGTATTATTGCTCGTTTTTTTTTTCATATGTGGCTAGCTGTATTTGGGCCTAATAATGCTTGTGGGATATTTCTACTAAATGAGCTCACTGTTGATGAAAACGCTGGCCTTGGTTTTGGTGGGCGGCGCTTGGGCCCAATTGCTGGGCCCAATTTTATAGGCTGGCCCATTGAGCTGTTTCTTTTGGGCTTGAATTTTTCAAATAACCCTTCAAGCCATTTCTATTGCAATTTTTCTGTCTATATATAATAATAAAATAAATAAATAAAATAAGGGTGAAATATTGATATCTATAAATTTTTGAACAAAATCATGATATCTTTTTACACCTAATGATTGTGTACTCACCTATCGTGGGTCCAGTTACGACGGTGTGTGTAGGTTGAAATCTCATAAGCTTATTTAATTAATATACCCTATCAGTGTAACGTTAACAATATAATTTTGGATTTTTCAACATTATTAATAATCTTTCTAATTTTAATATTTTAATGTTTCTTGTATCCTATCGATGCAGAAATATTGATTACATTTGTGGTGTAAAGAGAATTACCTTTCTCTCTCTTTATTATTTAATTAATTAGAGATCCTATTTAAACTCCTTTCTTGATTGAAGACCTAGTTTGAAACTTAACTCTAGATCTGACAGTGGATTCTTTATTGGGTATTGCTCAGGATCAAGAAGATGCAAAATTTGTTGTCATACTCACTACTTGAGTCATCGAGTCCAATTGGACATTTTACTTTGAGGATGACTTGGATAGTGGGAGTCTTGTACTTAAGGTCATTGATCCTCGTAATGAAAGCACCCTCTTGTCTGTACCAATTTTGTCGGCTCCATTAGTTAATAGAAATGAGCTCATTGATGAGAATCCAATTGACATTGAGACTCATTTGAGTCTTTAAGACCAAATGATGGTTTATTGGTAAAATTGAATTGGACGGTTGTGATTGAAATTGTTTTAAACGATTTCTTTTCAATCCAACCGTAGTTGGCTCAACCTCTTTAAAATTTAACCGGTCCAGTCTTTTATTTGAAGCTGGTTCAATTTAATTAAATCGGTTGATTGTTGAAATCAAATTGGTTTTATTTAATTGATTCTGATCCGGTTCATCCCAATTCAAAACCGGTTTAGAATAATTTCAATTGGTTCACAATCAATTCACCTTATTTTTCCACCGGTTTATCAAAAATTTTTGACTGTTTCAATTTAATTTATACCAATTTAGTCTAAATTATGATTAATTTTGCTCAATTATATTTGGTTCATGCTTAATTGATCCTTTTATGAGTGACTCAACTTTGGTTCAATGTAATTTTACTTGGTTCATTATACTTTTGATTAATTTACTTTAAAATTAGATCATGACATGAAATTTTGAATACAACAGTATTATCTACCCAACGCACTCATGAGCCTATATGAACATAGTATCGATTAATTTATCATGCTATAGTTAACCTTAATTTATTATTGTCAATTTTATTATCCTGTTACATCTATATCTATTGTATGTACGTAGAATTCATGCGACTAATTAACTTATGTTATTTTTCTACATGTTGGCATAATTAATTCATGCAAATTTTATGAATGTCAATTTATTATTGTACATGATGACATATTTTACCTCTTATTGAGTCATAAAATATTGATTTACTATTGATTTATTATTTTGTTATTGTACTTCATGCTATGTTATATTTTGCTTCTTGCATAGCTAATATAATGTTGATACATTAGAGTATTATTGCTCGTTTTTTTTTTCATATGTGGCTAGCTGTATTTGGGCCTAATAATGCTTGTGGGATATTTCTACTAAATGAGCTCACTGTTGATGAAAGCGCTGGCCTTGGTTTTGGGGGGGGGCGCTTGGGCCCAATTGCTGGGCCCAATTTTATAGGTTGGCCCATTGAGCTGTTTCTTTTGGGCTTGAATTTTTCAAATAACCCTTCAAGCCATTTCTATTGCAATTTTTCTGTCTATATATAATAATAAAATAAATAAATAAAATAAGGGTGAAATATTGATATCTATAAATTTTTGAACAAAATCATGATATCTTTTTACACCTAATGATTGTGTACTCACCTATCGTGGGTCCAGTTACGACAGTGTGTGTAGGTTGAAATCTCATAAGCTTATTTAATTAATATACCCTATCAGTGTAACATTAACAATATAATTTTGGATTTTTCAACATTATTAATAATCTTTCTAATTTTAATATTTTAATGTTTCTTGTATCCTATCGATGCAGAAATATTGATTACATTTGTGGTGTAAAGAGAATTACCTTTCTCTCTCTTTATTATTTAATTAATTAGAGATCCTATTTAAACTCCTTTCTTGATTGAAGACCTAGTTTGAAACTTAACTCTAGATCTGACAGTGGATTCTTTATTGGGTATTGCTCAGGATCAAGAAGATGCAAAATTTGTTGTCATACTCACTACTTGAGTCATCGAGTCCAATTGGACATTTTACTTTGAGGATGACTTGGATAGTGGGAGTCTTGTACTTAAGGTCATTGATCTTCGTAATGAGGCAGAGGCGTCTAAAGCAGTGATAACATGTACTATTTTAGTATGTTCATCTACTGTATATGTTTTGTTTGATCCGAGTGTCACACACTCGTTTGTATCTGCCAAATTTACTGCTAAGTTACCTAT
This sequence comes from Canna indica, assembly GCA_034359265.1. Taxonomy (NCBI): domain Eukaryota; kingdom Viridiplantae; phylum Streptophyta; class Magnoliopsida; order Zingiberales; family Cannaceae; genus Canna; species Canna indica. Next base: position 65,437,111 of record CP136891.1, on the reverse strand, counting down.
GGCACCTTCCTTGTTCGATGGGTCATTTCTAGTATCAATGCCTACGGGTGAGGCAATCTTAGCCAAATCAATTTTCAAGGCTGCGAAGTGCTCATCTGCGGCCATGCATTGAGGGCAGATTTGACATTCCTGTCCATGCTTGAACTCGATGTCATTCTTAGCATAGATTGGTTGGCGGAGCACTTTGGGTTGCTGGATTGTAGGGCTAAGACAGTCATGTTCAGCAAGCCCGGGTTGCCTCAGTTCACCTTTCAATGAGAGGGAAGAAGCGAGCCAATTGGGGTCATCTTAACCCTTAAGGCTCGTAAACTGCTGCAGGGGGACTGCCAGTCCTTTCTAGCCTTCGTATATGTGGCAGAGAAAAAGGGAGATGTGACAGGGGATATCAATGGTACTCAGGTAGTCTGCGAGTTCCTCGATGTATTTCCCGAGCAGTTGCCAAGATTGCCGCCTAGGAGGGAAGTGGATTTCTGCATTGATTTGCAGCCCTGGGTAAAACCGATCTCCATCCCACCCTATAGGATGGCGCCGGCCGAACTCAGGGAGCTAAAAGTGCAACTTCAAGAGATGCTGGATATGGGCTTCATCCAGCCGAGTGTCTCACCGTGGGGTGCCCCGATACTCTTCGTGAAGAAGAAGGATGGATCGATGCGCATGTGCATCAACTATAGGCAGCTGAACAAAGTGACAGTCAAGAATCGTTACTCACTACCAAGGATAGACGATTTGTTTGACCAACTGCAGGGGGCACGATGGTTTTTGAAGATAGACTTAAGATCCAAATACCATCAGTTGAGAATCCAGGACTGCGATGTGCCTAAGACTGCCTTCAGGACTCGCTATGGCCACTACGAGTTCCTAGTAATGTCTTTTGGTCTGACTAATGCACCTGCTGCTTTCATGGACCTGATGAACAAGGTATTCAAGGAGTACCTAGACAGTTTTGTGATCGTCTTCGTTGACGACATCTTGGTATACTCCAAGAGTGAGGAGGAGCACTTCGATCACTTGAGGATGGTCCTGGAAACCCTTGGAGAGCACCGGTTGTTCGCTAAATTTTCCAAATATGAATTTTGCCTAGAAAGTATAGGGTTCCTGGGCCATGTAGTGTCCAAGGAAGGGATAAGGTTAGATCCCTCAAAGGTGGAGGTTGTGCAGAGCTGGAGACGGCCAACCAGCGTGATTGAGATCCACAATTTTCTAGGGTTGGCCGGGTACTATCGGAAGGTCATGAGAAGAACTACCCGACTCATGACCTAGAGCTAGCGGCGGTAGTTTTTGCACTAAAGCTCTAGCGGCACTACCTATACGGGGAGACTTGCGAGATCTATAGAGATCACAAGAGCCTCCAGTACTTGCTTACCCAGAAGGAGCTGAACCTCAGACAGAGGAGGTGGTTGGAGCTCCTAAAAGATTATGACTGCACCATTATGTACCATCCGAGGAAAGCCAATGTGGTAGCAGATGCTTTAAGCAAAAAATCCATGGGCAGTCTGGCTCATTTGGAAATCAAGCGAAGGCCTCTAGCTCGAGAGTTGCAGTTGTGCCTAGATGGGGGTGCAACCCTAGTGGTGTCAGTTTCAGGTACCTTGGTGGCGCACCTGCGGGTACAATCCACGTTGGTGGATATTTTGCGTGTCGCGCAAGGAGAGGACGCCTTTTGTGCGCTGACGAAGGACTTGGTGCAGAGAGGTGATGCAGAGAACGAATTCAGGTTAGACTCAGAGGGGGTGCTGAGGTTCAAAGACCGAATCATGGTGCCGGATATGGCAGAGTTGCACAGGCAAGTCCTGGAGCTGGATCATTATTCCACTTATACGATGCATCCGGGGGCCACCAAAATGTACCAAGATTTAAGGCAGCATTACTATTGGAAGGGCATGAAAAAAGAGGTAGCAGAGTTTGTATCCAAATGTTTGGTTTGCCAGCAGGTGAAGATCGGACACGTGAAGCCCGCAGGGCTGCTGCAAAACCTCGAGGTGCCCGAGTGGAAGTGGGAGAAAATCATCATAGATCTGGTGACCGGGTTGCCTAAGTCAAAAGGCGGCTTTGACTCCATTTGGGTGGTAGTGGACCGATTAACCAAGACTGTGCACTTCATTCCAGTGAATACGACCTTTTCTACGGAGCAGTACGCCCGACTATTTCTAGACAGGATTGTGGCTTACCACGGTACCCTAGTGATGATCATATCAGATCGAGGTACCCAGTTCATAGCTCAGTTTTGGCAGTCTTTCCAAGAAGCCTTGGGCACTCAAGTGCATTTCAGCACGACTTTCCATCTACAGACAGACGGACAGTCTGAGAGAACCATCCAAACCTTGGAAGACATGCTGAGGGCCCGCGTTCTGGACCTAGCAGGCAGTTGGGAGAAACACCTGTCGTTGATTGAGTTTGCCTACAACAATAGCTATCACAGTAGCATTGGCATGGCTCCCTTCGAGGCATTATACGGGCGATGGTGTAGGTCTCTTGTGGGCTGGTTTGAGACAGGAGAGACTCTCATGGTTGGTCCGGACTTGGTTGAGGAGGCGGTGAAGAAGGTGCAGCTGATAAAGGAAAAGCTGTTGGCGGCTTAGAGTCATCAAAAAATGTATGTCGATAAGAAAGCCAGAGAGTTGGAGTTCGCTGTGGGCGACTTGGTATTCCTAAAGGTTTCTCCTTTGAAAGGGGTGCTCCAGTTTGGGAAGAAAGGAAAGTTGAGCCCTAGGTTCATTGGGCCTTTCCCCATTCTCAAGCGAAGGGGCGCGGTGGCTTATGAACTGGCTTTGCCTCCTAGTCCGAGCAGAGTTCAACCAGTTTTCCATGTGTCAATGCTCCAGCGGTATGTGAGGTATATGGTGTTGACTTTTACAGACTATTGGAAGAAGTCATAGAATTATAATTTTTCGGATGGAAATCAGTTGCCATTTTTAAATGTCAGTGGTTCGAAACAAGCGATAGGGGCATGAGAGTTCATCCAAAGTATAAACTTGTCAAGGTCAATTACAAATCAAAATTAGCTTCGACTGAACCATTTATATTAGCATCTCAAACTGAACAAGTATATTATATGCAATATCCATCTCGGAAGAAAAATAGGGCAGATTGGCGTGTAGTCGGTAAGACTAAAGCCAGATGAAAAATTGACTTCTATCAAGAAGAGGATCCTACCAACAGATGACTTTTATCAAGAAGAGGATCTTGCTGATGTGGAGTGAGTTAGTCCAATACTCGAGGATGATGACACAGAGTTAGTTCAATTGAAAGCAGAATATGTTGATGACGACGATAATCGTATTGAGGAAGAAGGACATAATGATGATGAGAGAGAAGAAGAAGAAGAAGAATTTGAAGATTCCGATACAGAAGAACAAGAAGAAGAGTATTACACGAATGATGTTATTGACGATGATGAATAATTGTAAATGTGAAGTATATATCTTCAATTATTAAATGTATCTATTAATTTATTATATATAAACTAATTATATTCATATTAGGTAGCTATGGTTCGAGAAGTGCGTGCCCAAGGAGGCATTCCTTGTAGGACTACCCCGACGATTACCACTTGCCACCCTTGTACCTACCATCCCCCCACCTTCGGCCACCATCCCCCCACCTGATCCGGCCACCATTCTCCCACCCGATCCGTCCACCATTCCCCCACCTGATCTAGCCACCATCCGCCCACCTCCAGCCACCATCCCTTCAATCGATCCAGGCCCATCGACATCGAGACGTAGGCCAGGATGGCCTAACAGAATTCTCCCTCGCCACCCGAGGGAGAGTCGCACACATTGGTTAGTGTGCGCGGTAGAAGGTTAGTAGATGCATTAATTATTTCTTATAATTTATTTATAACTTAATATATCATAATATAGAATTATACTATACTTGGTGCAAGTTTAAGCAGGAGGATGTTCCACGCACGATAGCGGGGACGATCCAGAAGTTTATGCACGGGGCGTGGCCTACATGGTCTCATGTGCCCCGTGAGCATATGGATTTACTATGGAAAGAGTTCCCAGTAAGTATATTTATTAAATTAATATTAATGTTAAATATCGATCGGTAATAATAAATTTATTTTTTTTGCAAACTCATTATACATGGCTAGAGGACCAGACTCCTTTTGTGGAGAGTGCGTGGGAGAGCGTTGCCCGCGCTCGCTACAACGGGCTGCTTCAGTAGGCCCGTAAGAACGTGATGAGACATTCAGGGGCCACACAGATTGAGCAAACTCGAGGACATGCCCCCGAGTGGATTCCTGGACCGCTTGTTGAGCGATGGGACATGCCTGAGTGGCAGGAGGTCTCTCGAACAACGTCGAGAAACCGCATGTCCGAGGAGGATGGCACGAAGGCACGCCACACTGGTGGCTCCGTGTCTTTTGCGGTGCATGAGCGTCGTATGGTATGTATAATTTCCTTACTTTTAATTAAAATATTATATATTGTATATAATGATACTAATGTATTTATTTTCTAATGTGAGAGGCGAGTTGCGGACGATGGCACCGTCCAACTCCCCTCACTGATGTAGGTGTTTGAGCGCACTCATCGTCGACGACGAGGAGCGGGGGACTACGTCGATAGTAGGGCCTCGATCATCATGGTAACTATTTATATCCATTTGATTTACACAATTTTTATTTATAGTTTATATATATATATAATTTAAAATATAAACGTGTGTACGAGACCTACACAAGGATCGTGATCGAGCGTGGAGGCACTCGGAGGAGTTTGATGTGGGTGCATGGGTCGAGGCTGTAGGTGGCTAGGAGAACGACCGTATTTATGGCTTTGTAGACAGTGGCCATGCACGTGCGTGTTAGGGCCACTTGGGGCACCGACCCCTCCCGCTACGGGTGAGAGGCCCTCGATATCATGAACGCAAAACCAGAGCCGGATAGCGGCCTTGGAGTTCAAGCTAACACAGTAGAGAGCAACGATAGAGGAGTAGAGACATGAAATGGACGAGCGGAGATGCATGAACGACGAGTTAAGACAAACGATGCAGAACATGTAGGCCCTCCTCACTCAGATTGCATCTCACTCGGGCCTTCTACCGATAATATCGCAACCATCGTCCTCCTCGACCTAGTCGATGCTCCCGACCTAGCCATTGTCGACTCCACTACCTCCACTCCAGTCGCGAGATTTTAGTTTATTGTATTTTGATTATATTTTGATATTTGTTAGCCTCCATTTGAGGCTTAGATACTTGATATAGATGTTAATTTATACTTTACATTTCATATTTTGATACTTGTTTGTCTCCGGTTTGAGGCTTAGATTGATGATATTTAAGTATAACTTGTATGGTTTGTTGAAAATATATGTGTATGAGGTTTTGTGATTGATTTATGATATCATTATATATACATGAATTTTTAAAATTTTAATTTTTTTTCAGTTGCAGGATATAACTTCAGCTTACTCACGGCTGCCCGTCACTAAGCCGTGGTTGAAAGCGTATCGTAAATAGCTAATGGCCTGGGCAACACCAAATATCACGGTTGCTAATAATATCATCGATAGCTCACAGTCGTGGTTGATGCGTTTAAATCAGTGATAGCTGCTAAGGGTCATCACTGATGTGTTTAAATCAACGACAGCGTGCTCCACCATCTTTGATGATTACTTGTGATGTTAGAGGTTGGTCGTCATAACTTGTTTGAGACGTGCACACATTACTGGAATAACAAGCATCAACAACAGTTGGATTCGTTGCTGAAGAACATCAGCAAAGGCCAGCAACGATTGCTCCCGTTGCAACGTAGCCATTGTAGAAGATCGCGTACCTAATATCTTATCAACGGTTCTGCAATGGTCGCTCACGCCATTGTTAATGATATTATCAGTAACGGTTCCACAATGGGTTATATCCGTTGTTGATACATTATCAATCACAGCTCAACAACGAGGCGCAGTTGTTGCTACTACTTTTATCAGCAACAGTTCTGCTACGGCGCGACGATTGTTGCGGATATTGCCATCAAAAACGGCCGTCAAGCCGTTGCAAAGCCTTTGCTGAAAGGTTGTTGCTAAGCCGTTGCTGTTGTTTATCAACAACAGCTTTAAGTTTGCGGCCCAGGTATTACGATATATTTTCAACAATGACTTTCACACAGATGATCGTTGAAAGGCCGTTGCTGATGATGTTAACATGTAACTGAGAAATTTCAAAATTAGAAATTTCCATTAATACATTTATAACCTAATACATAACCTACACACACATACACACATCCATTCACATACACATCACAGATACACCCAGATATACACCAAAATAATTATACTTATAATTATTAATATCCACAATACGAAATCAAAACTATTGTATCAACACAATATGAATCAATATCCAAACAAGTCAATCAAGTAACAAGTATCTCCAAGATATCCAAGTAACAAGTATATAATAAGTCAATATCCAAGTCAATCAAGTCATAAAACAATAAAAGCTCACTACGACGATGGAGGAAGGTCGGGATTATACGGCGGGGTTTGGAGTGCTTGAGTGTACGCCGGCGTGGACTGAGTCGATGACGATGGATCTGAGTGAACACCGTTGGACTGACTTGTCATCTGTCTCAGCATGGCATGCATCTTAGCCATCATCTCACTCTGTCGTGCGATCGTCTCCTCTAGTGTTGATATCCTCCTGTTCCGATCATTAATCCTGGAGGTGGAGGGCCGCTCACCGACTGCCAGAGGGGTCAGTACCCCAAGTGGCCCGAGCACGGCTCGCACATGGCCACTATTAGCAAAGTCATAGACGCGGCCGTGGTCCCAGCCACCTGCAACCTCGACGCACTCTCCCGCGTCAAAGTCCTCGGGGGTGCCCCCGCGCTACGCCACCATATGAGTGTAGGTCTCCTACACGAGTTTGGTTTTTGTTTCATATTTTTTCTAAAACTTAAATTATAAATAAATAAGGCATAATTGAAACAAATATATTTACCATGATAACTGCAACACAGGTGTCGATGTACTCCCCTGCCCCATGTTCTCTACAGTGAGTCCGCTCAGACACCTCCATCGGGAAGGGTTGCTGGATAGTCCCGTCATCCATCATCGTCATCTATATTTACAAAACAAATACATTAATTAGTACACATAGTAATAAATAAAATATATAATTCAAAATAAGGTATAATTACCATATGTCTCGTGTGCACGACAAATGAAACAGAGCCGCCAGTTTGACGCGCACCTCCCCCCGACATGCAATTTCTAGTCGCAATCCTAGATACCTCCTGCCACCGTTGGGTCGACCATATCGACACGAACTGATCCCAAATATCTAGAGTAATCCAATCGGGGCCGTATCCCCGAGTCTCCGCTATGGTTGTGGCCCCAGCTCAAGCCATCGCTTGTGCCTGAGCTTGCCCCAGCTAGCAACTGTACCTCTATCGGGAAATGGCCTCACACGCATTGTAAATAAGTGGCCTCTACTCCTCTGGCCAAGTACAACGAGCCTATAAAACAATAATATCAGTACCAATAATAATCAAGCTGATAAATTTTTTTAAATACATTTATATAAAAATTTTAAATACGCACCTCAAACTCGTACCAGGGCATGTCCACGTGCTTACGGGGCACGTGAGACCAAGTGGGTCAGGCCCCAAGCTTATATTATCAGATTGTCCCCGATATAGTCCTAGGGACATCCTCCTGCTTGAACCTGCACAACAAAAATAGTACAATATTATATTATGATATAATAAATTATATATAATTCATAATACATTACCGCTCATCAACCACAGAAATAAGTCGACGTTGTTCTGCGACTGGCGGAGGCTGAATCCTATTCGGCCCGTGTGACCGCTTGCATCTCGATGAACTAGCCTCAGCAGCAGGAGGATCAACGATAGGAGCAAGTGCAGCTGAACTTGGAGTCTAGCCGAACGGAGACTCTATAGCTCTCATCCGACGATAACCTCGACCCACCACAGCTATCGAATAAGAATATAATTATAATATATATATATATATATATATATATATATATATATAGTAGAGATAGATTTAATAGAAGACATACTTTACAATTATTCCTCGGATGAGTAATAGTCTTTGAATTCATCTTCGTCATCTTCTTCAAATTCCACCTCTTCATCTCCACCTTCCTTAACTTCATGATCGTCATTATCAACATATTCAACTTCTAATTGAACTTACGTTGTGTCTGTATCCTCAAGTATTGGAATAATATGTTCTACTGTGAGAGGATCATCTTCTTGATAGAAATCATCTTTCACATCAGGTATCGGCACATTTTCTCCTCCTATCGGATCAAGACCATTCCAATGCTTTAGTCTTACAGACTACATACCAATCTGCTCTATCTTTATTTCGAGTCAGATACTTCGCGTAATATACTTGTTCGGCTTGTGATACCAATATAAAAGGCTCATTTGCTGCCAATTTTGATTTGCAATTAACATCAACAAGTTTGTATTTTGGATGAACTTTCATGCCCTTATATGTTGTATCAAACCAATGACATTTAAATAGGATAACTGATTTCAAGCCAAAATAGTGCAATTCTAGCACTTCTTCCAACAGTCCATAAAAATCCATATCACATTCAATATATATTGTCCCTTTCACGTAAACCCTGGCATTCATCGTCTTCTTTGTAAATACATATTCAACCGTGTGAAATTTATACCCATTAACAAAATATCCACCATAACATGACACTAGTCGCGACGGTCCACTAACAAACTCAAATATTTTTTCATCTATTTCAACTCTGTGATCTTTGCTATAAGCCTGAATCCAAGTAGGGAAATCACGATTTCGTAATCTCCTCAACTCTTGATCACTATGAATAGAGTATTTTTGCACCATCTCAATATAAAATATTACAATGAATTGTTCAATCTCTGAACAATTGAGTAATATGCACAATTGTGACACATGATACTCTTCGTCGCTTAAGTATCGAGACGGACGAGAACCAATAGCACGACCAAAGTGACAGAATATATTTAAACGTCCATCTGAATGTCGAACTCCCCCGTCGTCATTATGTGGAAGACGATCAAATCTTGTCCGCACAGTCGATTCAAAGTAAAATGAGTAGAATATTGAAATTACTTTGATGATATATGATTCAGATATTGATCCTTCAATAGCTGTGGTGTTCTTTACTTTTTTCTTCAAACGATTCATGTATCTTTCAAATAGTACATATATCGGTATTGAACGAGGACACCAACTCGTGCCTCGTATGCCAAGTGTATCGGTAGATACTCCATCGAGTCAAAAAAGGCAGGAGGGAAAAATTGCTCTAGATTGCATACAATTTCAATAATTTTACTTTCAAGTGTTGCACATCAGTGACGGCCTTTTGCCACGGCGCCCGCCGTCCGTGATAGCTTTCACCGACGGTTCAGCCACGGCATTAGCCGTCGGTGACAACGACAATTCTAGTAGTGAAATATCATACCACGATTAACTTGCAAGAAATAATGAAATCTCAACCCCCTCTCGAGACACCACATGCCCCAAGAATCCCACACGCTCCATCCAGAACTCGTACTTAGAGAACTTAGCGTAAAGCTGATGCCTCCTGAGAGTCGTCAAAACCATCCTCAAATGCTCACAATGCTCCTCTCTGCTCAAAGAATACACCAAAATATCGTCAATGAAGACGATCACAAACTTATCTAAGTACTCCTTGAACACACGGTTCATCAGGTCTATAAAAGTAGTAGGTGCATTTGTCAACCCAAACGACATGACCAAAAAATCGTAATGACCATATCTTATCCGAAAAGTTATCTTAGGCACATCATAATCTCGGATCTTTAGCTGATGGTACCAGGACCTTAAGTAGATCTTGGAGAACCACTATGCCTCATGCAACTAAATGAACAAATCATCAATCCTCGGCAACATATATCGATTCTTAATGGTAACCTTGTTCAATTGCCTATAGTCAATACACATCTGCATGGACCCGTCCTTCTTCTTAATGAAGAGTATCGGAGCTCCCCACGGGGAAACACTTGGGCGAATGAAGACCAAATCCAAGAGCTCCTACAGTTGGCCCTTGAGCTCCCTCAGCTCGGTCGACATCATCCGGTAAGGGGGAATGGATATCGGTTTCACCCCAGCTACATCTCAATGTAGAATTCAATCTCTCTATCAAGTGGCAACCCCAGAAGTTCCCCAAGGAACACGTCAAGGAACTCGTTGATCATCGGAGTATCTCTTAGCTTTCGAGCCGCCCCTCCGGATTCCTCGGCCACCGACACAAAAGCCAAAAGGGACTGGCAACCTCAAGCAAATTTCAGCATATGGTAATTAACTTAGCTTAGCATCTAATTTATAGCATAAAGGCAACATAATCATGAAATTAAAGCATATCATTTTCCCTTAAGGATACCCTACACCCTTAGGTCACTAGCTCGACCACATTAGGACACAACAATACTAAGTTAGGCATGAGGTATTACCGATAATTCTCGGAATTAAACAGTAATAAAATCCTAAATACTTAACAAACATCAAATATAAGCTTCCCTAATAGGGCCGCCCCTCCCTAGGGTTTAGGGGCATGACCTAGTGCTGCTGCGCCTTCCTAAACCCCAAAAGGGTGCCCCTACAAATAGAGGTGGAAATAAGTCGGGCCCGCCTGTGGGCGGCACGGGGCTACTCCGACTCTGGGCCATGCTTGACCCGACCTGAAGAATTTTAGGCGGGCTGGGCTCACCCCTTGGGCACATGGACCGCCCGACATGGCTCGAGCCTGCTCCTGCACCTGCATGCTTGGCCTGGCGCCACCCCGGCCTAGCCTAGTCTCACTACAACATTTCAGGCTTTTTATAGCATTTAAAGATAGTGGTCTACATGAATGCTATGGTAATTGTGACTAAATTGAGGCGGTAATATTAGCCTACCAATTCATGAAACCCTCATTTTTTATTTCCCTCCTCTTATTTCAGCCGACAAAATAAGCCCGCCCTTTTTTTTTCCTTGTCTCCGCCTTTTTCTTCCCATCTCCACGTCGGCTTGTCCTTCTTCGCTGTTGCTGCTATTTTTCGCCCGCTGCTGCAGCCGCCGTCACTCTCCACAAGTTCTTCTAATTCCTCATCTCAGTGTCGGCCTGTTACTGCCAGCCCTTCATCGCTACTGCTGCTCTTCTCAAGGAAGATGCCTTCGTACGCAGATCTGGACCGACAAATAGAGTAGCTTAGGGAATGCAAATTCCTACGATCAGGCGTGCGCCTCCTTAACAATCTTTCTCGGCCACACGCTCCTAACCCTAACCCTCGCACAGGTAATGATCGATCCCAATTCTCTTCTTTTTGATCATTTCTTTCGCTCTTATCCACCATTTTGGTACTTCATCAAAGGTTAGGATTCACAAGGTCAAGATTAGGGGTGTCTAGTGTTCGGTTCAAACCGAATCAAATTTTTTAGTTTGGTTCGGTTTCAGCGATTGCAGGTTCGGTTCTTGACCCGAACCGAATCGAATTTTGGGTTTCGGTTCAAATTCGGTTCTCGGAATTCGGGAACCGACCCGAACCAAAAACCAAATAATTAAAAAATAATATATATATAATTTTTAATCCGGGTAATTAAATGGGTATTAGGAAATAATTTTTAATTTTTAATTTTTAATCGAATTAATTAAAATTTTGATTTTCAAGTTGAAAATCGAACCGAAACGAATAATTTTAGTTCGGATTAGATCGGTTTAGGCATAATTCGGTTCAGGTTCGAGTTGGAATTCGGGTATGAAAAAAATTTCGATTTGATTAATTTCGGTTCAGTTCGATTCGGTTCGAGTTGAACCGAATGGACAACCCTAGTCAAGATTTAGGGTTTATTTGATTTCTAGGTACTTTTTCACATCTCCTCTCTCCGAGGTTTAAAATACCGATACCGGTCATCATCTCGGTGGATGACCGGTACCGGTATGTAACGGTACCGTACCATACCAACACACGGTACGGTCCGGTACGAAAATTGCATACCGAGCTGCTTTTTTTTTTTTTGTTGCTAAAAATAACTCCAATAACCCATGATTGATCAAGAAATACTTAAATTTCATATTCAAATGTCAAATACATGAATACAATGTTTAAAATGTAAATGAATGACGTCCATCGTACTCGTACATATCTTGGGGACATACACGACTAAGGTCAACACCGTAAGTCTCCAATGCCCATATCTGAAAATGATCTCATGTCATCATGTCTTGGTATCCATTATACCACATACCCATTAGTGTTTCTTTGTTGACCGTCCAAGAACTAGTCCATGTATCATCAGTTGAGTAGGTACTTGATACAGAGTAGGTTGATTCAGAAACTTCTTGCAAGCTACTCATCATATCATGGTGGTAATCTTGCAAAGTTGTCGGTCCACCTCCTCGACGCCGGCCTTTCTTCTCGTACATCCGAGTTGTTCGTCCGGTTCTAGCACCGTGATCGTGATCTTGAGTGGTGTGGTCAAAGTATTGCTCATTCGTCCACAGATCGGTAGGCGCCGGTGTTGATGGTACGACGGTGTCTTCTCCCCCAGCTCCATCATCATCTCCTTCGTCTTCTGAGCTGCTACTGCTATGAACCGAGGGCTCGTCTTCTTCGTCCTCTTCCGCTTCTCCAATCGCGTCCAAAGGATCAATTGGCCGTTTGCCTTTGCCTTTGCCTTTTGCCTTTGAAGATGAAGGTGCTGCCTTCTTCTTTCCTTTTGATTGTGAAGATGGAGAGTCGGACGTGGATCGTCGTCTTACTTGCCGAACTCGTTGAGAGTCCAAGGGAGCAAGGGTCATGTCCCTCTCAAGAGCTTGACTATCCGTGTCTTCTAGTTGGCTCTCAGACTCAACAACATCAGATATAATTGGTGAAGGCTGAGGTGGTTCGCCTGGTTCATCAAGAAGAGGCGGGTCAGTCTCCATTGCACTCCACCAATCAATTATTGGGTCTGCATCGCCTTGGACAAACTCGACATCGAACGGATTTACATGTAGAATTTCTCTATCTTTGTTCTGTAACACCCGCATTCGAAGTCGCATGTTATAATGAACATATACGAGCTTCTCTAATCGGGCGTACGAAAGGCAATTGCGCGGCTTCGTATGAATCAAGGGGAAGGTCGACCAATTCCTCTCGCATCCACTTGATGATGTGGTTTGCGAGATGACGCGTGTTGCAATCTTTCGAAGAGTTGGAGATTCGTTTCCAAATTGCAACCACCATTTGACTGCAGCAAATTTAAAATTAATATTAGTAACGAGATTTTATCTTTGATAAATAAATTGACAAAGAAAATCTATCTACCTGGATCCATAGTATCTCGGGTGGAGATTGCAAATGAATCTCCGAAATTGCCAATTGCATCGCGGAACCATTTTAATTCATTGAGAGCTTGTGCCGCTTCTCGGTTGGATCCCGACATTCGTTGTATGACCTTGCGGAGGGGATATAACAAACTATCGACCATTCCAAGATTATACTGGTATTGGTATGAAGGATTTAAATAATACCCTATAAAAAATTAAGCATAATTAATAAGTAATTAAGCATAATGAATTAAATTTAAATAATTTTTGAATATTAAATAAAAAATACATGCGATGTGTATGTCACGGCTCATTTGATTATCCCATCTCTCGGAGATAAGTTTGATGAATGGTTCATACTTGGCAGGAGAAATCATAACCCTCTTGATTTCTTCTTGTGTTTGGTGGATGTAGTGGTAGAGATGACTCATTTGAGGCATCTTTTCCATATCCACCTGTCGTAGAACCTTGTACAAAGGTTCTACGGCGACGACTATTTCTGCGATGCAATCCCAAAACTGCGTGTTGAGGATGAACTTCTCTGTTTGTTTTCCATCGGCTTTTCCAGCATATCTTGATAAAGTCCATTCCTCACTTGTAAACATGATTCTAAGGGCCGCCTTTTTTTGTTGGAGTGACCTTAATGCGATGAAGTTGGTTACAAAACGAGTCGCTCCCGGTCGAAGAATTTCACCTAAAATATGAAATTATCATTAGTAAATATTTATGATAAACTAATTAATAAATAAATATTATAAATTACTTAAAAATTAATAAATTACCTTCTGTAAATTTTTTCATTAGGGCGTGTACCCATGTATGGTTGTAGATGAAGCGGGTAATTTGTTGCACCTTCTTTACCGTCAACTTCACCATCGATATATCACCGATATCTTTCATCATTAGGTCTACACAATGGGCTGCACATGGAGTCCAACATATGTGAGGATAATCTTGTTCAATTATCTCACCTGCCCTTTTGAAATTGGCTTCGTTGTCGGTTATAACTTGAACAAGGTTCTGAGGTCCAATCTCCTCGATCACCTCCGTCATCAGCTTCGAGATGTAGTAAGCGTTATGGATTTCATCGGACGAGTTCATCGACTTGTGATAAACAACTCTCCAGTTGCAATAGATGAGAAAATTGATGATGCTCATTCGGGTTGGCCCGGTCCAGCTATCGCACATCAAACTGCATCCGTACTCCCCCCATTGTCGCTTGATTCCATCGATCTAGGTTTTTATTTCATCGACCTCCGCTTCTAGGTAAGGACCTGAAATTTCATAGGGAGTTGGAGGGGCAATACCTGGGCCTACCTTTTAGATGGTAGACACCATGGTTCGGTAGTATGGGTTGTTGGCTGCATTTGCGGGAATCCGGCTGAAGTGGAACCATTTGGAGATGGCTCTCCCCAACTCCCACTTCTTCGTCTTGCCCCAAGCATCGTCTATACGCGGTTGCTTTGCTGATGGAGGAGGAAATGCCCTTGGATCAAGATCAGAAACATTAATATTAGTTTTCCTACCACTTTCTCCGAGGTTTGTGAAGAATCCACGAATGCCTCCTCTGCTGCCTCCTCTGCTTTGAGGTGCCCTCATGCTAGAACTCCGGCCAATTTGAGGACCGGAGGGAATTGAACCACTTCGGTCCATTGATCCGGCAGCCAAAGTCGAGCTGGCACTACTTATGCCACCGCTACCACTGCCGCCGCCATACTCAAAATGAGATTCGGGATAGTACATCCGATCTCGTTCGAATGCAGCATACTCCAATGAAGCTCGGATGCCGGCTTCAAGTTCCGGATCCTCTTCGTCACCACCACCCCGAGCCTCGTAATGGCCATCGCCAACTTCTTGGGTAGCTCGTCGGTCGAACTCGGCTTGTTGAGCTGCATTCTTAAGACGTTGCTCCTTCTTGTTGGTGAGCATATCTTTAAACATTTGTCGGACTTCCGGCGGTGCTTTGGTGCATTTGACGACGTCGCTGGATGTTCCGGCCAAGTGTGCCTTTAATCGGGTGACGCCTCCACCACGACAAATCATATTACAATGGATGCATTGCTAGTGGTTAGCCTTCTCCAACCGAACACCGTGTTGCCATGCGGGGTCGACTTGAGATTTCGGCGCCATTTGAGCAGAATTTCAACATAGAAATTAAGAAAGTAGAGAGAGAGATTGAGAAAGATTGAGAGTTTAGAGAGTTTAGAGAGTTTAGATGAGTAGAGGGGGTGAGTGAGAGTAAAAGAGGTGTTTTGGGGGCTTTATATAGCCACCAAAACATCCAAAAATGACCAAAAACATCCTAAGAGCCGTTGGGTCGGGTGATACCGGGCGATACCACCCGGTATCAAAGCTCTTACCTCCCGGTATTTGCTAAATACCGGAGTATACCGGGCGGTATTTATCGGTATACCGGTATTTTTAAAGTATCAATATTTTGCTACAGTGCAAAATATCATACCGGGCGGTATAGCCCGGTATGATAGCAAATACCGCCCGGTATTTGATAAATACCGGGGATACCGGGTGGTATATACCGAGATACCCGATATTTACCCATACCGGGTATCTCGTATACCGGTTTTTTCAAAAACCGGTAAATACCGGGCTTACCGCTCGGTACGGTACGATATTTGAAATCATGCCTCTCTCGCTTCCTTATGCGTGTATTTATTTGATTTCCCTTTATTTCGGTTCCGGCGTCAAAGACGATGGGCTCGAGATCTCCCGGCTTTTGTTAACCTTCTTGTCTCCACTTTTCATCTTTTTTTTTGTTGGCTGGACTGATCGGATCACATATGAAGAATAGGTCATATTTTTTCGTCTTTTTGTGTCTATATGGCAGAAAAGCTAAAATGAGTTTTTTGGGTGACCTTAAAATTAGGACGATGTTGAGGGTTCTAAGGCAGAAGGTCGGATGCGGAACCTCCCCGGCAATGGTAATTCCCCGTCCTCTTTTTCGCAACGACTCATTTACTCTTCAGCGTGACCTTTGTTTCTCATAATATTTTTCTCTTTTTTTTGCGATTATTATTTGTAGATTTTTGGGCAAGCATTGTAGAAGGTTCTTCCTACGGGATTGGTTTTGCCCAAAAAGTACTCGAGTGCAGCAAAAGAGGTAAGTTTATTTGCACATATCTTCTTTATTTAAAATTTAGGTGATCAGATGGAAAGAGGTGACATGTTAGATGAATTATTAGGGAATGTGAATATTCTTATAGTTTTTTATCCAATTTATGGTTCCGCCATGTTCGAACCCTTTTAGTTGCATGCAGCAGAGATGGTTTTTTTTGTTTTTTTTCCGTTGAATGCTTAATTTCATTTACAACTCACATTTTGTGCCTAAAAACATTGTTTCATCTAAATATAACATTATGTTAAATGAATCCATCCTAAATGGCAACAGTGTTTCTCTTAAAAATAAACTTACAATCAGAATAATTATATCCTTTTCTCTAGGCCATGCTATATTTTTGTGTCATCAAAGATCATCCACTATGTAGCTTGGGACATAATGTTATCCATCTCCTTTTCACAGAGGAATGTGCGCGAAGCACTTAACTCTGCTCTATATGAGGAGATGTCAGCTGACCCCAAAGTTTTCTTGGTGGGTGAAGTGGTAGCAGATTGAATGTAATTGTTGAAAGTTTTGGTATATGTATTTATCTTGTTCTAATAAATATTCAACAATTCTGCGGGTTGGGGAATATCAAGGTGCCTATAAGGTTAGAGTTCAATTTGCATTTAAGGCTTTCTCCATCTTATTCATACTTGCAGTTTCTTTTGTTTCAGCTATGTAAAATTCAATAACTTTTGAATTGCCTATGTTCGTAGATATCCAAGGGTCTTCTCGAGAAGTATGGTCCTGATAGAGTTCTTGATACCCAAATCAGAGAGGTTCACTTAGCACCCTTTTTCCCCTTGCTTTTTTTTCTCCATTTACAAATTAGATTGCTGTTTCACAAATATCTTTCAAGTAGAGTGTATCTTTCTATTAGCAAAATTTTGTTCTTACATTAGAAATTGCTCTGGGCTGCCCTGCTCCATTTCACATATTCATCTGTCTTCTAGTTGTTCATTAAGACTATACAATTGTATAAATTAATTGCTATATGCAGGAGTACGATGTCGAGGATACTATATTGCCCCTCCAGCCATCTCTAAACTATACTGCTCCTGAGTTGGTTCCAAACAAGGCAACCACATCTGGGTCTTCTTGTGACATGTTTAGTTTTGGTTGTCTTGCCTACCATTTGATTGTGCGGAAACCTCTTTTGTTTACAGGTAAACAAAAGTTTAACAAGTACACGAATTGTTTATTATTTAGTCCATCACTTAATTGTTTATTATTGCAGTACACCAATAGTCTAACATATTTAAGAAGTGAATCTTTTTCGGTTATCCTAACGGAATTGATTATGGACTTGCGAATGATCGTTTCTTCTTCAAGTGAATTCCCCGTTGTTATTGTAGGTCTTGTCTTAGGTTTGTAGGTTTGAACGGACTCGTCCCATTCTAGGGTTTCCACGATGGCGAGAAAAAAATGCCATAATGAAATCAAAATTTGGAACGCCGATGAAGGATCCATTGTTGGTGAAATGGCCTACACTAGAGCAGGGGGGTGAATAGTATGTTATCTAATATTTTCACATAATTTTGGTTTTAAATGTTTCTTACAACACTTAGTCAAATTGCAATTTATCGACTAAATATGAAAGCGAGTAATAAAGTAATTAACACAAGCAAGATGAGAAATGCTAACATAAAGAGATTTATAGTTGTTCGGCCCCAATGCCTACTCCACTACCTAAGCACCCCGCTTAGGATTATCAAATTTGACTTTACTAGATTATTAGTGTTTCCTTATAATGAGGAATTTACACCGAAGAGTTTTCGCTCTCTAACCTAAGGCACTTCCACACCCGGAAGTCTTCGTCTTCTGACCAAGAGCACTCTTCACTGCTAAAAAATAGGTTTTTTGCGACGGCCTATTTGCGACAACGGTGGTAGTAATCGCAGATGCGATGGTTCTATGATCGCCAGCCATGGGCGTTGTGCAGACAACAAGGTTTGCGACTACAAAATAGGCTATCGCAAATGTAAAACTTATGCAACCGCATGGTGACCATTTCGAGACATTCTTTTGCGACTGCCATCGCAAAACCGTCGTGGAGTGGCAACAATTCCCCGCTCACTCGATCTTACTCTCCCTCTCTCTACACATTCTCTCTGCCGCCCGCCCATCCGCCGCCGCCCCGAAACCCTACTTGTCGCCGTGTCTCTTCCTTCCACAGTTCCACTTCCTTCTTCTCGTCGGGCTGCCTCTTCGCCAGGGCGTGATCCTTCTCCAAGATCTCCCCCACCATCATCGCCAAAAGGTATTGATAAAAACTCGATACCTCTTCCAATTTCGCCCTAAGTTCTCGTGGAGCGACGAGGGACGACGGCGGAGCGAGGACCAGCGATAACCTTCTCTTCTTCTTCAGGTATTCATCCCAATTCTTCTTCTTCTTCTACTACTACTACTACTACTACTACTTCTCCTTCCTCCTCTTTCTTTTCTTCTTATTTCTTCTCCTCCTACTATGTGAACAGATCCACCCTGCCTCGACCTATTCTCCTTCTCATTCTTCTTCTTCTCCTCCTCCTTCCTCCACTTCTTCATCTTCTCCTATGCGAGCAGATGTGGTTTATTTATTTCTTGGTGCTTAATTAGGATGTCAGTAAAGGGCTGTTTGGTTGCCTGTAAACATGTTTACAGGCAACCAAGTTGCAGCATTTACATGGTAATCTATGTTTGGTTATTTGCAATTAACCCAAAAGGCTGTAAGCCCAGTTTACAGGCTACAATTAACCCTGCTGCCGACTCTCCCGACTTCGCTCTCCCCCGACTCCCGCTACCGACTTCTCTTCTCTTCTTCGGGACTCTCCGTCCGACTCCCCCGACTCCGGCCCCCCACCTCTTCCCAACTTCTTCTTCTCCTCTCTTTGTCTTCGTGGTTTCACCCTCCACTGGACTCCCAGTACCCGACTTCGCTACTGCGACTCTCCCCACGACTCCACCGACTCCGACCCCAGCGAAGGTGGAGGAGGAGAGGGCAGCTCCTCCTCTTCTTGAGGGTAGAGGGTAGATCCATCCTCCTCTTCCTGATGGAAGAGGAGTAGGTCCTCCTCTTCCTGAGGGCAGAGTAGGAGTAGCTCATGTTCCTCAAGGACTTAATTTATCAATTTGCTACTTAATTTGCCATCCCTCATTGACCTGATGGTTCCACCTGTGTCTCCACAGCGGGTTACTGTGCACCTGAATTGGTTGATCCTCTGATGTCTACAGCTTTGGTGCTCTATTAATTGCTTGAGTTGCTCACAGGTAAATTGCCCATTCAGATAGTGGGTGATGGTGATGAGGTCATTCACCTAGTCTGCTGGGTTCAATCTGTTGTCTACGAAGAGTGGACTGCATAGGTGTTTGATGTGGAGCTGATGAGGTATCCTAATATCAAAGAAGAGATGGTGGAGATGCTCCAAATTGCAATGAGCTGTGTAGTGAGGGTACCAGAGCCGGACTTGAGGAAAAAAGAGAATCCTTAGTCATACCATCTATTGCAGCTTGCTGTTGGAATATGGTACAATTCCTATACAGTTCTGTAAAATATCTATATAAATTGGGTACTACTTTTTCCAGACTTTACAATTCTCACCATTAAAATGTAGTTGTAGAAACCTAGTGGTGACCAGTTCTTTTGGGAATCATAATTTAACTTGAGGAATTCATACTGATATCAAAATGTAGTTCTAGTGGTGACCATCAAAATGTAGTTCTATGATCACAAATAATGTTGGCATGTTTTTTACTGATATCAGTATGGATATCATACTCATATCATACTTTTCCTTTTTTTTCCGAGAAAAATGTTGCAATGCAAATTTTGTCATCCACAGCATCTCCGAGACCAAAAGTTAAAAGTTCAGAAACCATGGAGGGTGAGGCAGATTCTTCTGGAGGGCAATCTGAAGATGCATTCAAGCCTATTATCAACATTAAAATTCCTGAGCAACCAGTTGTTCAGCAGGATTTTGTGGACATGTTTATGAAGAGCATGCAGCAGTTTACCGAGTCATTGGCGAAGCTGAAACTTCCTATGGACATTGACAACAATAGTACTACTGCAGCAAATGGTAACTCGGAGACTACTAGTACTACTACAGAAAATGGTAGCTCGGGGTCTGAAAAGACACTACCGACACGAAAGGGGAATGGTTCCAGAGTTTTTTATGGAAGCCGAAGAATCATTCTTCTGAACTACACCTTGCAGTTTAACCGGTCAGTTTAGCTCTAAGCAGTGAACAACAAACACCTTGTATGTCCACAAGGGTTATCAAACAGTGATATATGACTTATTCAGATGGCAAACTTTCTGTTCTTTGTACTTCTAATGTATCTGATATTATCACTCTTGTTTTCCATCAAGTTTGCTTTCCTTTCAGCATGGCTTTTCATTTTCTTTTTTTTGTTTTGGACTTATGTGCATGGATTCTAGACTCAGTATCTCTTTCATATAGGTTCAATAGCAGTGTTTTGTTTTCAGATATGCTACTCATGGGTCATGGAGATATATAATATATATAGATACAATATATATATTTCTGATAATTATGAATTTAAGTTATAGATGTTCTGTGATCAAATTGATGTTGACATTGAAATGAAGTTTGATTGATGCTGTTACTGGTTTACCATGCACCTCTTGTTTATGGAGTAATTGCTGGTTTCACAATTTAACTCTACAAGGTATAATCTTCAGAATGAGATTGTTACGTAGTCTTTTCTTCCCTACTCTCCATCTTGTATTTTGTTTGGAAATTTCTGTGAAGACTATAATATAAGCAGTGTTGTGCTTCTTACATTCTTTTCTTAATGCTGAAAATGATTATAAATTGATGGGGCTATCTCTTCCACTTTAGAATTGTGGTAACTATTTCAATGATCAACAGACTTTCAGTTTAAAATTTATAGCCTTTTCTATAGTGATTACTTCAATTAATGTGGTGATCTATGCTATATGATGCAACTTATTTTCCTCTTTGGCATGCTTGCTACCGTCTATATTAACAAGTTAGGGTCTTTTTATCTCATCCCAAGTTAGGGTATTTTATCTCATCCCTTACAGATATTAATGATTTATAGTTTTTGTTGAAAAGTCATCTTTTACGAGCTAGCGCCACTATCTTGGGTGAAACTTTTGGAGGTAGCTTGTATTTCTTAAGCTAGTTTGCATGGTTGTAAGTTCAATAATTTTCCTATTTTTGCTCCTTCCCTTGAGAAGATGCATATTTCATGCTACATGGTCTAGTTAATTTTTGTCAGTTGGTTATGACAAGCAAGGAATGAAGATCTCTGGATGTTAAAAACAATAGCTTATATATACAAAGAACTAAGTTTCTAACTTCATTGTTTGATCTTGTTATTATGTTTCCTTATTTCAATCAAGTGGCAGTTCTTAGTTTCATTATACATTTGGAAATTTAACTATATTCTTAGCATTTGATTAAATATTTGCTCCTGTTATTCAATCCATCATTGGTAATGGTATCATTTAGGTTGCTTTGGTAATTGCTCGGTAATGGTGTCATTAAATATTAGTGTAATGTTTAGATGTAAAATCTTTTGTAGGTCATCGGAGTTTTTAATATTAATTTATTTATTATTTTAAAGTTAATGCGAGTTGCAATTTCTATTTGCGGCCAACCAAACGCCTGTAAATAGAAGTTGCAACTCTACTTGCAGACAACCAAATAGTAGGTTGTAAAATCTATTTGCGGGCATTTGCTTTTGCATGCAAATAGATTTTGCAGCATTTGTACTTGCGGGCAACCAAACGTCCCCTAAGTAAAATTAGGTTGACATTGTAATAATCAGTCCCCTTCCCCTCTTGAATGGTAACCATGTGAAGTTAGCTAGGATGTCAGTAAGTAAAATTTGTGGATATGCAATCCCTTTTTTGTAATGGACTTTATCACCCAAATGTTGTCTTGTGCTTGTGCTAGACATGGAGAATGCATAGATTGGTTCTAAATTCAGAATGCCGACTCTAAAATTAGTATAATGGATATCCTTAGATTCTACCAACTTGTCTATGTGTAAGATAATGGAGTGGCTTTAGTTTGATTTAAATAAGATAGGATGGGCAGTAATTTCTCTCAAATAAAATATTTGAATTGTGAAGGCAACAATAGCTTACTCAACTAGGACATGTGAATTCTCATGTTTTATTATAGGGAAAATTGAGCAGCATTACTAATAATGCTTTGTCTTTTTGTCTCAAAATTTCGTCTATATGCAGCCGTTAACACCCTCTTATGTCAGGTTATGCAGAAAATCCCATAATGTTGGACGCTCCTGTCTATGGAGGTGTTCCTGCTGCTGAAGCAGGGACAGTTACTCCCATGGTACTAAAGTGCACATCTGATCAGTTCATCAAGCATTCTTAAACTTAACTAGTACTTCAAGAACTGTTGGATTTCTATGATATGAATGTTTGATGCAAACCTTGTTTTTCTTACGTACCTATTTTCTTAATTTCCAAAGTTGCAGAAATGAGATGAAAACATTTCCTTTTTTTCAAGAATTTTTCTTTGCTGTTCATGATGAGTTCTCTGATTGTAATTTTCACAATTTATTTTGTTTGACCTAATATAGGTTGGTGGCATGGAGGAGGCATATGTAGCAGCCAAACCATTATTTCTGTCCATGGGTAAAAATACAATATATTGTGGTGGAAATGGCAATGGTGTTGTAAGTTTTCTTCTATTTGAAATTGTATATACGAAACTTATATTTTCTCTTATTTTTCCAAGGTGTTTGATTATTTTAGAGGTTAAATATTGCTCCATACATGTTGTGATGATTTTCATATTGTTCAATGTTAATGATTTTTGCAATTATTGATATGAATTAGTAAAGAGTTAAATATGCTGCTCAGGCACTTTACCAAGATATTAACCTTCTCTGCTCCTCACATGTTGGACAATATATTTGAACCAGTATGATTTGTAAGTAGAAATCAGCTGAACTTAAATGAATGTGTCCGGTAGAAGATGCAAAAATGTAAAAACTTAAAGAGTTTTTATTTTATGTATAAGTACTCCCCAAAATCACAATCTGGCTATCATCATTCATCAATTTTTGTGGTAAATACACCAAATAAGTTGTGCGGGCGGTTGGAGTGTTTTGCCAAAAACATCGGGTACGCATTAGGGCGCCCTATCCTAGCCCTCTCTTAGGTCCCCAAACTCTCATCCATGTATCCTACCATTCCAACCAAAGTCAAATCAACCCTAGGTGTGTTTGTCTAGCAATTAGTAGCCCGTAGCCCATCATATAGGTGAGCAAAAATTTCAACAACCGTTAACCTTTAACGATTGAAAATTTCAACATTTCTATTTATATATCTAAATATGATATTTTTATAGGATCAATACTCTATCCCCAAATCCATTAATCCAAAATATATCTCAACCTCAAAATGTATACAAAACAGCGAAACTTCCAACGAGGGCAAAAGGTCTATGCAGTTGAAAATTTCAATGAAAACTCAGTTTTCTTCATCTCTATCACCCAACATCTGAGACCTTTCAACACTATATTTTTAACGTCCAATAACAAAATTTCAACAATACATAGGCAACCCGAAGTGTAACTTCAACTTGCATCTTATACCTGAAAAATGAAATTTAAACCACTAAAATCAGTATTAATAAACTAAAATAATAACACCACTATTGAGCATATACGTCAGCTACAATTTCAGAAATAGAAAGCATAATAAACTAATTTACTCAAGTAGCAATTTCAGCATATTTTAATCAAGTCGAAGCTTAGGGTTTCGGTCGGATTGAATGGGAAGGAAGGCGCGAGGGGCGGCGAGGAATACTTGGAATAGACGGGGCGGAGGCGGTGGCGGGAATCGGCGGTCAACGACGGGGCAGCGGCGTCGGCGCTGACAGCGAGTGGCGGCAGCAAAGGAAGAGGAAGAAGGAGGAAGGGGCGGGCACGAGCACGTGCCCTATATAAATTTATCAGCAACGGCTCACTTAACCGTTAGAACGCCGTTGCTGATAAGTTAATCATCAGCAACGGCTCACGTGTCCGTTAGAAAGCCGTTGCTAAGTTAATTAATATCTGCAATGGCTCACATGTCCGTAAGAACGCCGTTGTAAATAGCAACGGCTTGAGCGGTCGTTGCTGATAGCCGTTGTTGAAGAACCAATTTCTAGTAGTGTATCTTAGCTTCTCACCAAGGATTTCTAACCTTAGAACTTTATATATAAAATGTTTTCCTAAAATATAATGAGGATTTAGTTCTCATCTCTTTTAGAAATCCTCAACACCTATTCTCTAGCAAAACAAATCTCTACAACCACACCAAGGTGTTTCACAAGCTAGTACACCTTGCAAGCTAGCTTATCAAATCAACACAACAAGATGAAAACACAATAAAGGAGCAATAAATGTAAAACAAACTTGTTGTGCTCCTTTCTCTAACCTTCTAAACTTCCAACGCCTCAAGAAGATGAAGAGTGTTGCCTTGAAAGGGTTGGAGATTGAAGACCACCACTTGAGAGTGTAGAAGTGAGAACTAGGGCTTTTATATACTCTTTGAAGGCTCAAGCACTTAAGGATTTGCTCAATGAAAAGTTGGAAGATAAGGGAAGGCAAGTTTGGGAGCTTATATAAAGATCCCAAAGGTAGGAGCTCGGTTTCCATCAAGCTCAACGAGTAAAAATTTAAAATAAAGTCGTTGGGGGGTATTTGGTTGATTCTAGGAATACCTGTAGAGCACCGGTACTTTCCAGGCTATTCTGAAATGTCAATCCGGGTTGTTCCGAGTTGTTCTGGGTTGCCTATCAAGGTTGTTCGGGGTTGTCCATCTAGGTTGTTCAGGATTGTTCATCCAGGTTGTCCATTCGGGTTTTTCATCTAGGTTGTTCTAGATTTTCTGCTTTATTTGACTTGGTTTCGACTTGATCACCACCGGAGCCATTTTTACTTGATTCTTTGCATTTTTCCAAACGAACTTCGTAGGCAGATCATTCTATCAATCTGAACTCAAAACTCACCAAATGGATTGGATACATGTTTGTTATCATCAAAATAGAAAGTGAGGCTTAGGTGGAATCCTTGGGCCAACAAGAAGTAATCACCTATTCTGGAGTAATAGTAGTCTTTCCAAAAAGCATAATTTTACGAAAATTCTTAAAAGAAGAATGAAGTGAATATAAAAGGAATAAAGCTTTATCTTCCTCTTCGATTTTGACACTCATATTCTCCAAGTCCATGATGATTGTTTGAAAGGTATTAATGTGTTCTTTGACCGATGTGCCTTCTGTCATATGTAGAAAATGGAGCTTTTGCTACAAAGTCATCTTGTCGGTGAGAGTTTTGTCCTAATACAAGGATGTGAGCTTATCTCAAATACCTTATCTGTCTTCTACGATGCAATCTCTCGAAGTGCTTCATTTGACAAGCTTACAAAATTGCAATCGCCTTTTGCTCCTTTTATTCTTTCTCCTCCTCGGTCCCCTGCATATTATCCTTACCAAGGATGGCGTCATGTATCATCTTCGTAGTTAGGTCCGCTTTCATCTTCATTGACCATAGTGCATAGTTGATATTATGATCTAACTTTTCGATGTCGAATTTGGTGCTCGCCATGGTTGGGGAAATAGGCTCTGATACCAACTGTTAGAAAATTTGGAAAATTTCCTACAGGATCAACGAAACCCGAACCCGACGACAGAAACAAAAAACCAAATCCGAAAATAATAATAATGCGGGAAAAATAAGAGAGGCAATGGGGTTAACGTGTTTCGAACTTGGCGAGATGTCGATCTTACATCCACGGGAAAAAGAGAAGACTACTTTATTAATTCCAGAAAAGAGATACAATAAGAGTGCCAATAAATTAAATCCCCTTCAGAATACAACAAACTGTCTTAAATAAATTAAACCTGAAATTAGTATGGAGTAGAGACATTATCTCTACAAGATCTGCCTTGAAACTGAACACATGTTGTATGTCGAAACTTGAGAAGGGACACTCCTTGGAAAATGATCGTAGCGGCACTCTTAATTTTCCGAATCTCTAAATTCTCTCAGTATTTTGTTGGCTTTAGGTTTCAACCTTGGTCTTAATATCTTAATCTCGGTTTTGATGATAACAAACATGAAACTAATATTTCATCGAGAAATCTTTCAGGTTCCATATCGATTAGCGTTCGATGTCCTCGATTGGATAAATTGAAGAAATCAGAAAATCGGAAAGACATTCATCGTCGCGCTCGGATTCGTCACGGAATTTCTCGAAGATCAACGTGTGCACCAAAGACGTATTGGACGAGCTCAAAGATCACATGGAAAGCTCTCCAAGATGATGCTCGTTGAAAGCCGGAACCCGAAAACGAAGCGCGGAAGAAAAAGGGCTGAAAATTCAATTCAACCTAAGTTCGGTCGACCGCCCAGTCGATCGAATAGTGTAAGTTAGAGGCAGTAGCCTTGTCGGTCGACCGAACACTGCTGAAAATAGGCAGTGGCTACTTCGGTCGACCGACAGAGGCCGAAAATAGGCAGTAAGCCTGTCGGTCGACCGAACTGAGGATAGCCGCAGACGCAACTCGCGTCGGTCGACCGACTGGTCGGCGGAATGCGGGATTGAAGGATTCGCGTCTGGGCGGTCGACCCGTCGGTCAACCGCACACAGAGAGAAGGGCAGCGGTCGATCGGTCGATCGATCGACCAATCGGCCGGCGTCTGCAACAGATAGAAAACTATCCGTTGAGCTGTCGTTTCTTCAGGAGGGTATAAATACGCCCTCATATAACACATTTAATCTTCTTCCTTGACCTCTACAGATTTCATTAAGCAATTAAAAGAAAGTTTAGAGCCTTCCAAAAGATTAGGTGTTTGCGCCCAATTCTTCCGGCGACAACTTCTTCAAGCGCACACTTTGCCTCAACTCGAGAATTGATTAGAGCTCTACGACTTAGCGAGTTGGAGGATCCAAGGCTTGGAAAAGAGCGTTAATTCTTGGTTTTATTTTTAAGCTCTTTTCGTTGTAATTTTTACATGTTATTTGAACATTGTTTGATTTGGGCTTGTACGAAGACTGGGTGTTTGGTCTTGTGTGTGAAAGTGGTTACCTTAGTGAAAAGGTGTAAAGCCACTTGTGTAAACTTAGTTGTTACTAGGATTAGTTCTAGTTGTCCCTTAGGGTTGAGGTGGAAGAGTGCTCTCGGTAAGAAGGCGGAGACTTCCGGGTGTGGAAGTGCCGTAGGTCGAGAGTGCGACTCTTCGAGTGAAAAGTCCTCTGTGTAAGGGAAACGAAAATTAATCTAGTTAAACTAGTTTGGAAATCCTAAGCGAGGTGCTTAGGTAGTGGAGTAGGCATTGGGGGAACCACTATAAATTATCGTGTTTGCATTGTTTTAATTATTTGTGCTTAATTGTGCTATTATTGCTTCCACATTTAGTCGGCAAATTGCATCTTGCCTAAACTAATCAAGAAATAATTAAAATCGGAATTTAGACTAATTGATTTAGTAAACACACTATTCACCCCCCTCTAGTGTCGTCATTCCGCTTTCATTTGGTATCAGAGCGGGTCCGTAGCTTGAGACTTCACCATCTCTTCTACACCTTATCTCGATCTAGAAATGGCTCTCAAGAGTATAACATTTGCATTACCTAGGTTTGATGAAGAAAACTTTGGTGTTTGAAAGAGTATGATATATACCTTTCTTAAAACACAAAGTTTAGATCTATTGTGCATGCTAAAGAATGAGTATGTTGAGCCCACCATTGACATAAATGATTGGACTCAAGAACAAGTTGGATTATTTGAATTGAATGCTAAAACAATGCATCTCTTATATTGCTCATTTTCAAATGAAATTCTTGAAAAGGTTATGCATTGTTCTTCCGCTTTTGATATTTGGGTAACATTAAATATGTTATATGACTATGCTAAAATCGAAGAACTTAATACTTTTGTTGAGGGTGGTGATGACAATGGTCATCCCCCTAGTACTAACCTTGGTTTTGATGCCCAAAGCACTTCTAGCCAAAGAAGCACAAGCAAGAATCAAAAAAGAAAACTTAGGATTCCTTTGCCAAGAGAAGGGACACAAGAAGAAGAATTGTCCACTAGTGAAGAAGAAATCCAAAAATAAGTGTGCTTCTTCATCCACATCTCAATCAAGTGAAGCATCTTCTAGACATGACAATGAAGCTACATCAAACTATTGCCTCATGGGTCTTCGAGATGAGGTATATTCTCCATCTTCTAGTCATGTTCAAAATGTTAATGATAATGACTCTAGTAGCTCAAAATCCCTTGATATGTCATATGAAGAACTACTAGAAGAATGTAAAAAGATGTATAATTTGCTCATGAAAAAGAATAAGGAAAATAAAAAATTAAAGAAGGAAAATTTAAGGCTTAGCTCTCATGTGCATGAATTAAAAACTAAAAAATTGAATACTGGCCCTTTAGATTCTTGCAATGATGCCTTAAAACTTGAAATTAAGATTTGAAACATATAAATGAAGAATTAGAAATTGAGAATGATGAGTTATTAACTAAGATTTCAAAAATTAGAAATGAGAATGAAAATACAAAAAATAATGTGAATCTAAATGGTAAGAATTGTATAAGTGACTTCAAATTTGAACATGATATTTTGAAAAATGACAATTGTTTGTTGAAATTTCAAATTCAAGCTTTACACAAATCCATCAATGACTTAAAAAATGAGGTTGTTTTCTTGAGTAAGAAAACTAGTAACTTATCAAATGCTTCATCTTTTAGGAGTCCTAAAAATCAAAATATCTCATTTAGGAAATCTCCAAACAAGAATGCTCATGCTCATAATATTTCACATGTTAAGCATTCTAACTTTAAACCTCATGTCCATAACAAAAATAAAAAGAAATTTAATGGACATTATTTTTGTTGTGGTGTTTATGGGCATGCCATCTATGATTGTGCTTTCAAAGTGAACTCTAGTGTTGTTAAGAAACTTTGGGTACATAAGCCCATTAACCTCCAAGGACTCAAAGTCATTTAGGTACCAAAAGTATCTTCTCTTGTAGGGGGAGCTACCACACAACGGTAAAAACAAGTGAAGAGTTGAAGTTGACCATGGACTTAAGTGAAGATTCATCATTTGGTTGCAACTTCAAACCATCATGATGCCATATATATATGGAAATTAGCATCTAGGTACACTTTGTATCATCTCCTATACTCACTTGCTTAAACTATAGTTGGAGTTTTGATATATTCTTAATGTTAGTAGTTTTTCGCTCTTAATAAGTTTCAAAAATGCTTTTTGATTTTTGATTTCCGGTCTCTTCGGAGACCTATGTAGCCTGTAATGGGCTCAAGCGACCTTGCGGTTCTAAATCGTAGGCTCATTGTGGCATTTCGGTTTTCAACCAATAGGAAGGGTTGAAGATCATGTTTTCATATTTATTATCTTTGTGATCTCTTAAAATTCGTTTTGGTATGACTTGATTTTATTTAAAATGAATTTTGAACCATTTAAGCAAAGTGATCTTTGATAATGATACTTAATGCTTCTCTTTGCTTTTTGGTTGAGTTAGCTTGCTAAGTAGCTATATTTTCTCTAAAAATATTAGTGTAGCTTACTTGCAAGTTATAAGTGTTTTAGGAAGGCTAATTAGGAAAAAAAAGATTAGTTTGGCTAAAGTTTCAAGTATAAGGTATAACATAGTATACCTAAATATTTAAGCTTAAATTGTCTCTATACTCATGATGGTAATTACATGTAAAACCCTTGATTTCTCATGAGTAGGTAGAACTTTAGTACTTAGGCAAATTTCAGTGAATGAAATTTGCTTTAGGTTGATATCTATTATTAGAGATCTTCTTGCAAGTCCAAACTAATTTAACATGGGTAGAGGTCTTATTCTTCAAATATTTCACATCTTAAGATCTCCTTGATTCATCATGATATCCTTCTTAAAATGAATCATTACTATCTAGCATAGATTGAATTTTTAAAGAAACTTTGCATTAAACTTGTGCTATTTAGTAAGTTAGCTTACTAGTTGGCATATTATTTTATTTTGATACAAATGAAGCCTACTCGCAAGTTAAGAAAGTGGTAGACATTGAAGCCTATGCTATCTAAAAGAAAATGAAAAGTTAGGCAAATTTTTAAGACTAATGTACGAATTTAACTTTTGCAAAAATCTTAGTATAATAATTGAATTTTTCATGTTTAATGATGTCTCTATACTCATGATTGATGTTGCATGATAAATATTTGAATTTTCATGCGTAGGAAAATTTTTGATAACTTAGCTCATTTCATGATATCATGATATTTATGAAATCGAACTAGGTTAAAATTCTTCTTTAGAGACTTCATTTTAAGTTAAAAATTTGATGAACATGTTTAGGTGTGTTAATAATTAGTTGTCTAGGTATTTAAAATTAAAAATTCATATCTAGATGAAAAATGAGATAACTAGATCACATTAGAGGACTTAAGCTTGAGAAGTTTGACCCAAGTCAATAAATCGACTTGGACACTACATTTTAAGTCAAAACTTCATAAACATGTTTAGAAATAAGTATGACATATTTCCAAGCACTTAGAGTGAAAAATTCATATGTATATGGATAAAATAACAATAGGGGTCAATTTATGCTTACCTCGTTTGAACAAAGTTAACCCAAGTCAAAAATTGACTTAGAGGTTTCATTTTCAATTCATATTTGAGGAACATGTTTAGATTTACTCATGTTAGGTATCCATTGGTTTAAGTTTGAAAAATCATGAGTAAATGTTAAGATTGAAACTTAGCAAGTTTCATAAAAACTAGTTTAGTTTTGAATGAAACCATGCTAGGTTAATATCTTGACTTAAGGACATAATTTTCACTTTAAACTTGACATATGCTCTTTACATAACCATCATATGGTGTCATGAAAGTTTGAATGAAAATTGAAGAAGTTTTAAGAATAACTGAAAATTACAAAAATTTCATTTCAACTTACAATTTGTATCAATTTCAGTTATTTCTAGAGAAATATAAAAAAATCATTTTCAAATGATTCTTGAAATTGCACATACATTGAAAAATCAAATTTTATCAGTAAAAATTTTAAAATATTTCATCAAGAATCTAATTTATAATGGAATTTTAAAGTTGGTCTTTAAAAAATACAAAGTATCATTTTTTTTAAATATCAATCTTTTCGATACCTTGAATTTTCTTCAAAAAAAACTTCAAATGAAACTTTGTGCATGCTATTTTGATTTCATCTTTAATATCGTTCTCATTATTCCTTGAGTAAAATCATTTTCAAAAATGATTTTGATATATTGAGCGATATCTTAAAAATAAGCTTTTGATTAAAATCAATATAGGATGAAAAATGGTCCTTGAAAATTCTTTTGAGTTCAAACTTTATACATGCATTTCAAATGACCATTCAATATTTGGTATCAAAATTTTCATCCAAAAATATACCAAAGATTTTCATCAAAAATATGCTTTTGTATAAATTTAAAAGTTTGATTTTTTTAAATCTTGAGGTATAGGTTGACCTAAGTCAACAAAGTAACTTAAAAATTTCATCTTAAGCCCAAACTTGATTCATAGACTTACATTCTCTCATGTTAGATGTCCAAGTGCCTAAATATGAGAAAACATGAGTAGATAGCAAAACTTGAAACTTAGCATTTTCATGTCTTTCATGCTTATTTCAAATGAAAACTTGTTAAGTTCATATTTGGATTAAATGACATTAGTTTCACTTCAAACTTGATATACATGATTTCAATGACCATATCTTGATATGTTGAGAGTTTGAATAAAATCTAAAAATGTCATAAAAAAGATATGAGTACATTGATTCTTGAGAACATACATGATTTATCTTGAATTCAAAAATTTAGCTTTGAGCATATCATGTATGACTTTGTTTCATATCAAATACTTGTTTTCCATCCCTTTGGTTGAGATTTTCATGTTTCATGAAAAATAATTTTTAGAGTCTTAACTTCATGAAAAAATATTTGTTTTTCCATCCCTTTGTCTAGATTGACATTTCTTGCCCTTGATGTCAAAAGGGGGAGAAGAGTATAGGTATAACCGGGGAGAAAAGTATATGAAAATAGGGAGAAAATTATAGGTAAAGGGGAGGAAAATATAGGAAATCCATGCATATAGATAGGGGGAGTTTATTTCATAGATATGCATATTGATATGGGGAGAAATCCCTTAGATGATATCCTATATGCTTTAATGATATATTTTCTTAAGGATATTTGTCATCATCAAAAATGGGGAGATTGTTGGCTTTAGGTTTTCAACCTTGGTCTTAATCTCTTAATTTCGGTTTTGATAATAACAAACATTGAATTAATATTTCATCGAGAAATCTTTCAGGTTCCATATCGATTAGCGTTCGATGTCCTCGATCGGAGAAATCAGAAAATCAGAAGGACATTGATCGTCGCGCTCAGGTTCATCGCGGAATTTCTCGAAGATCAACGTGTGCACCGAAGACGTATTGGACGAGCTTGATCACATGGAAAACTCTCCAAGATGATGCTCGTTGAAAGCCGAAACCCGAAAATAAAGCGCAGAAGAAAAAGGGCTGAAAATTCAATTCAGCCTAAGTTCGGTCGATCGGGCGATCGACCGAATAGTGTAAGTTAGAGGCAGTAGCCTTGTCGATCGACCGAACACTGCCAAAAATAGACAGTGGCCACTTCGGTTGATCGACAGAGGCCGAAAATAGGCAGTAAGCCTATCGGTCGACCAATTGGTCGACCGAACTGAGGATAGCCACAGACGCAACTCGCGTCGGTCGATCGATTGGTCGACCGAATGCGTGATCGAAGGATTCGCGTCTGGGTGGTCGACCGTACACAGAGAGAAGGGCAGTGGTAGAATGAGCAATCGATCGACCAATCGACCGGCATTTGCAATGGATAGAAAACTATCCGTTGAGCCGTCATTTTTTCAGGAGGGTATAAATACACCCTCATATAACACATTTAATCTTCTTCCTTGACCTCTACAGATTTCATTGAGCAATTAAACGGAAGTTTAGAGCCTTCCAAAAGATTAGGTGTTTGCGCCCAATTCTTCCGGCGATAACTTCTTCAAGCGCACACTTTGCCTCAACTCGAGAATTGATTAGAGCTCTACGACTTAGCGAGTTGGAGGATCCAAGGCTTGGAAAAGAGCGCTAATTTTTGGTTTCATTTCTAAGCTCTTTTCGTTGTAATTTTTACTTGTTATTTGAACATTATTTGATTTGGGCTTGTACGAAGACCGGGTGTTTAGTCTTGTGTGTGAAAGTGGTTACCTTAGTGAAAAGGTATAAAGCCACTTGTGTAAACTTAGTTGTTACTAGGATTAGTTCTAGTTGTCCCTTAGGGTTGAGGTGGAAGAGTGCTCTCGGTAAGAAGGCGGAGATTTCCGAGTGTGGAAGTGCCGTAGGTCGAGAGTGCGACTCTTCGAGTGAAAAGTCCTCTGTGTAAGGGAAACGAAAGTTAATCTAGTAAAACTAGTTTGGAAATCCTAAGCGGGGTGCTTAGGTAGTGGAGTAGGCATTGGGGGAACCACTATAAATTATCGTGTTTGCATTGTTTTAATTATTTGTGCTTAATTGTGCTATTATTGCTTCCACATTTAGTCGGCAAATTGCATCTTGCCTAAACTAATCAAGAAATAATTAAAATCGGAATTTAGACTAATTGATTTAGTAAACACACTATTCACCCCCCTCTAGTGTCGTCATTCCGCTTTCATTTGGTATCAGAGCGGGTCTGTAGCTTGAGACTTCACCATCTCTTCTACACCTTATCTCGATCTAGAAATGGCTCTCAAGAGTATAACATTTGCATTACCTAGGTTTGATGAAGAAAACTTTGGTGTTTGAAAGAGTATGATATATACCTTTCTTAAAACACAAAGTTTAGATCTATTGTGCATGCTAAAGAATGAGTATGTTGAGCCCACCATTGACATAAATGATTGGACTCAAGAACAAGTTGGATTATTTGAATTGAATGCTAAAACAATGCATCTCTTATATTGCTCATTTTCAAATGAAATTCTTGAAAAGGTTATGCATTGTTCTTCCGCTTTTGATATTTGTGCAACATTAAATATGTTATATGACTATGCTAAAATCGAAGAACTTAATACTTTTGTTGAGGGTGGTGATGACAATGGTCATCTCCCTAGTACTAACCTTGGTTTTGAGTTAGTTTCTTATTATATATATATATATATATAGATTTCTCCCGCCCTTTCTTCGATCACACCCCTTCTGCACTAACCATAGATGGAGAGGAAGAAGAAATCTAGGGTTTCCAGCGAGGACGCCGAGGCGAATGCACAAAAAGGTGGAGACGAGGGGGAAACCCTAGACGCCGGTGAATGGTCTGCTTCCGATAGCAAAAGTTTGTACGAGGTATCCTACTTTGCTGCCTCTTCATCTCCTTATCATCTTTGCGCTTCAAATTATCTGTTTACTTCTGGAGTTCGTCGTCTGTTGGCTTCAATTAAGATAGGTCATGCAAAACCCTAATGTTCGTTGTCTTGTTTTGGCTTCAAAAGTTATATGCTTCACTTGAATGGGTTTCATGTGTGGCTTGTGCTTGTTTTTTTTATCTCCGTTAGTCCTTCATTAGGGTTTCGGAGTTGTCATTAGAGGCTTTTACTGTACGACAAGCGCCCGGTGGGGGTGTCACAGATGCATGTATGACTGGAGTAAAGTCTATCAAAGTATCATATTTGTAATGTTATTATTCTTTTTCATCAAGGCTAACATTGCCGGAAATTCGAATGATGGCAATCTAAAAACATTTGATGAGGGTCAGTTGTATTAACTCAGAAGTAGCTTTAGTGCATAATCCGCAAACAATGCCACAAGGATTTTGTAGTGATGACTTAATTGTATTTAGATTTGGAGTTAGAGTGTGAATTCTGTTGAAGCCTCCACTATAGCTTACTTTTGGTTGGATCTTCTTTCAATAGAAAATTGTGTCAGTGGCCTGTTCTCTCTTTTATTTAGTAGGAACAAAAATTATCTGGTTGCAATGATTCAAATGCTTACTGCTTTCTGTCCTTTTTTATTGACTGATTTGTTATGACTTGTCATGCAATCATTGAATGGACCTGCTAATGAAAATGATCAACTAGAGGAGCATGGAGCATCTTGTTTAGTTAATTTTCTGTTGCTTTTCTTGTGATTCCTAGTCATATTGAGTAATACGCAGAACGGGAGCATGATGTACAGTTACTAGTTAATGAGTTGGTTTAGTAGATTAATGCAAGGTTTAAAATATCGATACCGGTCATCATCTCGGTGGATGACCGGTACCGGTACGTACCGATACCATACCGTACCAATACACGGTACGGTCCGGTACAAAAATTGTATACTAGGTCTTTTTTTTTATTTTGCTGTTAAAAATAACTCCAATAACACATCATTGATTAAGAAATACTTAAATTTAAGATTCAAATGTCAAATACATGAATATAATATTTAAAGAGTCGTTGGGTACTGTTTTGATACTATATTAGGGTTTTTCATAGATACAATAGAATCATTACAT
Source organism: Canna indica (assembly GCA_034359265.1). Classification (NCBI taxonomy): domain Eukaryota; kingdom Viridiplantae; phylum Streptophyta; class Magnoliopsida; order Zingiberales; family Cannaceae; genus Canna; species Canna indica. The sequence continues at coordinate 65,401,135 of CP136891.1, read as the reverse complement.
TGGAGTTTATGTAGTCGTGTATATCCCCAAGATATGTACAAGTACGACGGACTAAGATCAACACCGTATGTTGGGATGTGTAGCGACTGATTTTCCCTAACCGTCTTATGTTGCACTATGCAAATTTTTTGGATCATTTGGGTTGTGGGTCTGTGTCGCCCTATATAAATTCCAATATAATGATTCTATTTTATCTATGAAAAACCCTAATACAGTATCAAACAGTACCCAACGGCTCTTTTTAAGGGCCGTTTGATCATACCGGGCGGTATCACCCGGTATGACAGCAAATACCGCCCGGTATTTGCTAAATACCAGAGCATACCGGGTGGTATTATCGAGATATTGGTATTTTTCAATACCCGGTATGTTGCAATAGTACACAAGGTCATACCGGGCGGTATGATCCGGTATGATAGCAAATACCACCCGGTATTCAATAAATACTAGGCATATCGGACGATATTTACCGAGATACCCGGTATTTACCCATATTGGGTATCTCGTATACTGATTTTTTCAAAAACTGGTATATATCGGGCTTACCGTCCGGTACGGTACGAGATTTAAAACCATGGGTTAATGTAGCTTATATGAATCAATAAGCATAGCTGGAGTAAGCTACCATGTAAAGGGCATTATGGGCTTTTCCTATTCTGTTTTGTACTTAGCATATAAATGGCAAACACTTGTAACCTGTTACGACTTGATGTAATAAGATTCAAAAGCTAGTTTTCCCTCTTTTCCATTTTCCCCCTTTATGTTATGTTCTCGAGATCCCATCGCAGAAATCGATATTAGGGATTCTGAGATGAAGACGGATCGGGAGCTGAGCTTGTGACAGATCCATCGAGATGGCAAGAAATAGGTTATCAATGGTTGCCAGATCTACGATGGCTGATTGACAGAATCACCCCGACAACAGCTCGTCATCGGACATCATTGAAGTCGAGGACAATCCATATTTGCTCCAGACCAGCGACAATCCGGGTATGGTTTTGGTTTCAGTTCAGCTCACAGGGCTGGAAGCAATCAATGACTATATCTTTATCAGCAAAAAGTAAACTAGGGTTTGTAAATGGATTTATGGAGCTCCTTGATGAATTTTCTCCCAAGTTCAAACAGTGGAATAGATGCAATGATATGGTGCGCTCATGAATTTTGCAATCCATAGCACCGAAGCTATGCAATAGTGTGATGTATTCAACGACAACTTGTAAAATGTGGAGAAACATGAAAAACGAGTTCGGAAGAAGTAATGCTCCAAGGGTATTTGAGATCAAAGTTGCGATTAGTTCAACCAAGCAAGGAACATTAACAATTGCATATTATTTCACAAAATTAAAGGAATGTGGGATGAGTTAGATGCGTTGGATGCTGGAACTTACTGCAAATGTGAAATTGGAAGGATTAATATTGAAAAGGATAGGATGATGCAGTTTTTGATGGGAGTTAATGATGCATTTGTATGAAGTCGTTGCCTGACATTAATCAAGCATATGCATTGCTTGAGCAGGAGGAATCTTAGCGAAATGTGGGGGTAAATTTGAATTCAGGAGGAGAGAATGTAGCACTGAATAGTGTATACCAAAACTCCTCAAACAGAGGTAAATTCAACAAGTTTAAAGGGCAAAGTTTCAGGCACCTTCAAGAAATTTTGCGACCACTGTCAAAAACTTGGATGTACTCGTGAAGTGTGTTATAAAATCCATGGCTATCCCCCAAGACATTATCTGCACAAAAGAAAGAAAAAAATGTATGAGCAACCTGGCTTTAGTACTCAAAGTTCAAGAGTTGAGGAAGCTGAAACTGAAAAATCAAATTCAGGAGTTCAACTTAAACAAGAGGGTGCTTTAAAAGGGATATCTGAGGAGCAGATAAATGCCTTATTAAGCTTGTTGAACCAGCACAAATCTTCTAACCAACCACAAGTCAACATGACAAGTATATCTTGCAACCAAGCATCTTTATGCTCAGTTTCATGTTCAATACTCAATAATTGGATTTTAGATAGTGGGTCTACCGACCATATTGCTTCTCATCATATGATCCTTAAAAACACCTCAAAACCAACCTTAAAGAGTAGGATATCCCTTCCAAATGGGTCATCAACCATAGTTTCTCATGTAGGGACAGCTTATATCAATAAAAACCTAAAACTTGCCAACACTCTTTCTGTACCAGAGTTCAATTTCAATATTATGTCAGTAAGTAGGTTGATGAAAGAATTGAATTGTTTTGTGACCTTTAACCCTACAAATTTTATCATCCAGGACCTTACTACGAAGAAGGTTCTGGGAAGTGGTAAAGAAAATGATGGATTGTACTTAATCTCTGGAGTAGCAGCCCACACCGGTAACAAAAGAAAAACTACACCAGCCTTGTCAACTTCATTAGATACAACAACCATTTGACATCTTCGCTTAGGTCATATGTCATTTGTTAGAATGAAATTGTTATCAGGTATTATTCCTGAGTTAAATAAGGCTTCAAATCTCCTTTGTAATGTCTGTCCATTGGCAAAACAATATGTACTTCCCTTTCCAAAGAGCATGAATAAAAGCACCAGTTGTTTTGAGATGTACATTGTGATGTATGGGGACCTCATAGAGTCCCTACACATGATGGTTGTTCTTATTTTCTGACTTTAGTGGATGACTTCAGTAGAGCTTGTTGGACTTATCTATGCACTTACAAAAGCCAAGTACCAAATATCCTAATCGAGAATTGATAATGACCAGTGTTATTAATGGTGGATGGCAGCTCATGGCGGAAAGCCAAAAATCCGCCATACAGATATGGCGGATGGCGTTGTGGCCAATGGCGGAAGCATGGCGGCCATGTGTGTGTGTGTGTGTATATATATATATATATATATATATATATATATATATATATATAACTACAACTAAGCAATAAGCACTAATAAGAACATCAACATTTTCAGAATTTTTTTAAAAAAAAGTTGAATGAGAAGCTCTCATTCAAATGATCAGATGAAAACTGAAATGAAAGAAACAGAATAAAAAACATAAGTAGAAAAATGAAACTGAAATGATGAAATGATCAAATGAAAGAAAAAAAATAGGAGAAAAAAATATACCCACTGAAGTAAAAAAAGAATGAACAAAGCTGCAGAAGTAAAAAAACAAAAATGAATAAATGAATAAAATGAAAGAAAGAAACAAAAATAGAAGTATAGAACTAAAAAATAGAAGAGAAACAGGAAAAAAACAAAAGTATGAAAGAAAGAAACAGAAAGAAAAAAAATAGACGTGAAAAAAAAAGAATTGAACAAAAGTAAAAAAAACAGGAGCCGCAAATAAGAAAGAAAAAAAAACATAAGTAAAAAAGAAAAGTAGAAAACAGAAGAGAAAGAGGGAAAAAAAGAAAACAGAAACAAGAAAAAAGAAAAGAAAACAGAAGTAAAATCGAAAGAAACCGGAAAAAAAAAATCTGCACATATGTATGGGAGAGAAAAGAGAGAGGAAATAACCTAAAAAACAAGAAAAAATTAATGATATGAAGAAGAGAAGTGAATGAGAGAGAAATACCTTAAAAAAACATTAAAAACTGTTATTTTGCCACCGGAACTCCTTGCCGGAGCTCATCGCCGGATTTTGTCGCCGGAATGGAGCAGCCGCTGGTGGAAAATTTTTAAGTGGGAGCAGCCGCCAGCCATATGAAGAAGTTTAGGGTTTTAATTTTAACCCTTATAAAAAAATTACACAAACACCCTTACTTTTAAAAAAAAAAAAAAAAAAAAAAAAGGTGAAGTAGCGCCATTTCCGCCATTGGCGCCATTTCGGATGGCGGGCGCCACACAAAAACCGCAACATTGCGGTTTCTGTGTGGCGGATTTAGCAAAATCCGCCACGCCATGGCCGCTATTTGACAACACTGATAATGACAGAGAGTTTTTCAATCAAACCTTATGCACTTATCTTTCAAATGAGGGTATCTCCCACCAAAGCTCATGTGTGGAAACTCCACAATAAAATTTAGTGGTAGAAAGAAAACATAGGCTCCTATTAGAAGTAGCAAGGGGGTTGAAATATCAGTAAAAAATCCCATTGAAATTTTGGGGAGAGTGTATATTGACTGCCACTTACCTTATCAATAGGTTGCTTAGTCCAAATCTAAATAATCTCAACCCATATGAGTTGTTGTACAACAAAAAACCAAACATTAGCCACCTAAGGGTATTCAGATGTCTTTGTTTTGTAAATACCCTAAAGCAAGGTAGGACTAAGTTTGATGCAAGGGCAAATGAGTGTGTGTTCCTAGGGTACCCTCATGGAAAGAAAGGATATAAGGTATATAATTTGAAAACTCAACTAATGAGTGTCTCAAGAAATGTCACCTTTGCTGAAATAATCTTTCCATTCAAAACCCAGTCCACTCAAATTATCTTTCCCATTTCAATTCCAAATCAAGACTGTTCAGTTGATGAAAACCTTGAAACCATTGACGGTTTTGTTGCTCATGAAAACCCAAATTGTTGTGAAGAATCTACTATGATTAGAGAACAAGATGCAATGAATGATGTATAAAATGCTTCATTAGATGAATGTGAGTTCAAAGAAGAGGATGAGTTGTATGTTGAAATCCCAGAAATAGAAAATTCCATAAGCATACCACAACCTAGAAGGAGTCAAAGAGTCACTAGAAAACCAGTGAGATTCCAAGACTTTAAGTGCAATTCATCCAACAAAGTTATCACTCCTAGAACTATCAATAAAACCACACCGTATCCTATAGAGAAGTATTGCAACTTATCAGCCATTTCACCAATTCACATATCCTTTCTAGCCACAATTGACACCCATAAAGACCCACAAACCTATGAAGCAGCTATACAAAATCCGATTTGGATAGAGTCCATGAAAACTGAGCTTAAGGCATTTGAAACAAATAATACCTGGAAGCTATGTGAACTACCCAAGGCAAGAGCGCCATAAGCTATAAGTGGTGTTTCGAACAAAATTCAAATCAGATAGGAGCATAGAGAAGCACAAATCCAGATTGGTAGCAAGATGGTTCACCTAGATAAAGGGCATAGACTATCAAGAAACCTATGCCCTTGTTTCAAAAATGGCAACTGTTAGTTAGGGTATTAATAGTTGTTGCAGCAGTTTACAAATGGTCCTTGTACCAATTGGATGTGAATAATGCATATTTACATGAGGATTTTGATGAAGATGTCTACATGCTAAAGCCACCAGGTTATGAAAGACCAAATGACAATAAGGTTTGCAAATTAATCAAGTCCATATATGGACTGAAATAAGCAGGGAGGCAGTGGTTCTCCAAGTTGTCAAATAGTATTTCTCATGGATTTGAGCAATGCTTATCAGATGCATGTTTGTTTGTAAAGAAAAAAGAAAATTCAATGGCTATAATGCTGGTTTATGTGGATAATATCATCCTTACTGGGACCGATGAAATGGAACTTTGCAGTCTAAAGAACTAGGGCTAGAAATGCAAAGATCTAACATAGGTATACATATAAGTCATGGGAAGTATGTTTTGGACTTGCTAGAAGAAATGAAGTTAAGAGAATGCAAACCAAAGAATACTCCTATGCAAGTAGGAAGCAAGTTTGATGATGAAATATCAGAGTTAGATCCCTTGTTTGATGACTGCAGTGCATACAAAAGGTTGATTGGAAAACTTCTCTACATAACAATAACCAGGCCAAATATATCTTACAGTGTACAGACCCTGAGTTAGTTCACTCAAAGGCCTAAAAGAACACACTTTATGGCAGCAATAAGGATATTAAAATACCTGAAAAAATAGCTTGGTTTAGGCCTCCTTTACCCTGCAGACAACTCTTCTTCAGTGACAGGATATAGTGATGTTGATTGGGGAAGTTGTGGAATGACTCGTAGACCAGTATTTGGTTATTTGGTGAAGTTTGGTGATGCATTAGTTACCTGGAAATGCAAAAAATAAAGCACAGTTAGTAGGTCAAGTGCAGAAAGCGAATTAAGAGCTTTATCTGGAGCAACTACAGAACTGATTTGGGTAACCAGACTGTTGAATGAAATCAGTATTGTGGTGAAGAATCCAGTGCCCTTATACTATGATAACATGAGTGCTATGCACATATCCATAAAAGAACAAAGTGTGCAAAATAAGGGGAAAATAGAATACCATCTTGGTAGTCCCCTCTACCAGATATATAAAAGATAAAAATGCATATAGGTACAATAGAGACAATATATATACATTTAGGTCTCTAACACTCCCCCTCAAGTTGAAGCAAAAATATTATGTAAACCCAACTTGCTGCAAATGTAAGTTATCCTGGGACATCTTAAGGATTTAGTTAATATGTCAGCTAAATGATCATTAGAACTCATAAATGATATTATTATCTCCTTGGATTGTACTTTTTCCCTGATGAAGTGACAATCAATCTCTATGTGCTTTGTTCTCTCATGAAAAATTGGATTGGATGCAATGTGCATTGCGGCCTGATTATCACATAGTAGTTTTATAAGTTCTGTTTGAGTGATGCCAAGCTTTCATTAACCGTTTCAATCATATTAACTCACATGTCACAAGAGCCATAGCTCTATATTCTGCTTCTGCACTAGATCTAGCCACAATATTTTGTTTTTTACTTTTCCACGAGATAAGATTACCACCAAGCATCACACAATATCCTAAGGTAGACCGGCAATCAGTAGGTGATCCTGCCCAATCTGCATCAGAGTAGCCTACCACTTATAGATGTCCCCTATCACGATATAAGAGCCCTTTTCCTGGAGTTGCCTTGAGATAATAAAGAATTTTCAATATAGCCTCCCAGTGACTTTCACATGGTGACCCAAGGAATTGGCTTACTACACTCACAGCAAATGAAATATCAAGCCTTGTGACAGTAAGATAGTTCAACTTGCCTACCAATATGCGATATGGACCTGAATCAGCTGAGGGCTCTCCCTGACCTGGTACTAGCTTCATATTCGGATCCATAGGAGTGCCTACTAGTCGAGCTCCCAACATACCTGCTTCTTGTAGCATGTCAAGCACATATTTCCGCTGAGAAATATAGATGGCTCCCCCTGACCGAGCTACTTTAATCCCGAGGAAGTATTTCAAATCACCCAAGTCTTTAGTTTGAAATTATTGATGTAAATGAGACTTCAACCTTTGTATCCCATCTGTATCATCTCCTGTGATAATGATATCGTCCACATAAACAATAAGAATCACTCGCTTCCCAACTGAGGAAGTGCAAAAGAAGACTGAGTGATCTGATGTATTCCTGACCATGCCAAATTGAGTGACAGCAGAACTAAACTTGTCAAACCAAGCACATGGCGACTGCTTCAAACCATAAAGGGACTTTTCCAACTTGCAGACTAAGGTAGACTCCCCCTGAGCAACAAACTCGGGAGGTTGCTCCATATAAACCTCCTCATCAAGGTCGCCATGTAAGAAAGCATTTTTAATGTCAAGCTGATGAAGTCTCCAGCCTGAAGTCGATGTAAGGAGGCACACAGAAGCAATCTTAGCAACATGAGAGAATGTATCTAAATAATCGACACTATACTGTTGTGTATATCCTTTAGCCACTAAACGAGCCTTAAATCGATCAATAGAGCCATCAGGAGCAGTCTTGACAGTGAAAATCCATTTGCACCATATAGTGGATTTCCCAGGAGGCAGGGTACCAAGTTGCCATGTGCCATTAGAATGGAGGGCAGCCATCTTATCAATCATTGCCTGACGCCATCGTGGATCAGATAAAGCACTTGAGATAGTCTGAGGGATAGAAATAGTGGAGAGAGAAGTGACAAAAGCATGATACTCCGGGGATAAGGCATCGTAACAAACATAATGAGCAATAAGATGAGAGATAGAACACTTACGAACACCTTTTCTGAATGCAATGGGAATGTCAAGATCAAATGGTAGAGAGGGATCCGAGACTGGCAAGACATTAGCTAGGGCAGCGGAGTCAGGCGGGACGATCGGGGCTGCATCAGGAACAGTACGTCGAGTGAAGAATCTAGTGGGCTCACGTCGCAACAGAAGTGAATCATCAACAATCTGAGATGATGTGTCCACGGGAATGGAAAGTGGAATAGGAACCGAAAGAACCTCAACAATAGACTCAAGTGTGGTGGATTGACTCGAAAAGAATGACGTCGACTCAAAGAAGGTGACATCAGCTAAGACAAAAGGACGACCTAACTTAAGTGAGTAGCAACGATACCCTTTCTGAAGACGAGAATAACCAAGAAAAACATATTTTATGGACTTGGGGGATAGCTTGTCTTTGTCTGGAGAAAGATGGTGGACAAAACAAGTACAACCAAACACACGAGGTGGTAGACTATATAGGGGGTCCCGTGGAAAAATAATAGTGAAAGGAATTTGGTCATGGAGAATGAAAGATGACATCCTATTAATAAGATAACAAGCAGTGAGAATGACATTATCCCAAAATCGCAATGGCACACTCATGTGCAATAAAAGGGTACGAGCCGTCTCAACAAGATGACGATTCTTTCGTTCTGCAATCCCATTATGCTGAGGTGTATGAGGGCATGAAGATTGGTGAAGAAGACCATGAGTAGAGAAAAAAGTCTGAAAGGCACGTGAAAAATATTCTTTGGCATTATCACTACGCAACACATGAATAGAAATACCAAATTGAGTTTTTATTTCGGCATAAAATGTGGAGAATACATGGAAGAGTCCAGATCTATCTTTCATCAAAAATAACCATGTCATACGAGAATAATCATCTATGGAAGTGATAAAGTATTTGAAACCCAACTTAGAAGAGATACGACTAGGACCCCAAACATCATAATGTATAAGGGAAAAAGGTGACGAAGCACGTTTATTGACACTTTGTGGAAAAGAAGATCGAGAATATTTACCTAGTTGACAAGACTCACATTCAATACTCGAAATAGAGGATAGACTAGGACACATTTTCTTCAATTTCTACAAGTGGGGATGCCCCAATCAACTATGAATCTGCAGTGGTGATGAATCGACCATCAAGGCGGAAGATGGTGGCACTGCCAGTTGATACAGTCTCCGAGACTCATGCCATGTGTCAATCACCTTGCCAGTTCGAGAATCCTAGACAATAACAGAATCGGAGATAAATGTAACAGAACAATATAAATCTCGTGTGAGTTTACTAATAGAGAGTAAACTCAAAGGAAATTGTGGAATATAGAAAATATTTGTAAGTGATAAAGATGATGTAAGTGACACATGATCGATACCTTTTACTGATGAGAAGGACCCATCAGCAAGAGTAATACTGGTACTGCAAGTAGGGATGATTAAATTGAAGAAAAGAGAATGATTACCAGACATATGATCAGATACTCCAGAGTCTAAAATCCAAGAATGTGCACCAAAAAGATGAGTTAGACGTGCGGTGGGAGTACCTCCATGAACAAAGACAGAGACTAATTGTTGTGGCTGAGAGTTCTGAATAATCTGAAACTTAAATAACCGAGTGTACTCATATGCAAGAATACTAACCATAGGTCTAGAAGGTTGTGCTGATTGCATGAAATATCCTCATGAATACTAGTCCAGAAAGCCAGAAGAGGAGCAATTGAATGTACTCTATTGTACAGTACTGTTCCATTTTGAACGTACTCTATTGTTCTTCTCACTTATATTGCTTGCACGACTTGATGCTTAAATCAATCTTGTATAGTACTGTTCCAAATTGAAATGTACTCTATTATAATGCTTCTCACTTATTCAACTTGCTTGCATAGGATCAAAAGAAGGTTTGACTCATTCAAATCCGTACAGAGTCTTTAAAAAAAAATATATATTAAGTTGTCTTGTTCTCTGTGACCTTGCCTGGAGGTGTGGGGCTTGATTTGATGATTTGAAGCAGCGAGAGAGAGATGCTTCAAAAGATAGTGCAGCCGCGGAGGGCCTTGAAGGTTGCTTGAGGAAATTGATCGCACCACGAAGCAGAGAGCAGCCGGCGGTCTTGATCGCTGCCGATGATGAAGCTGCTGGAGATGATCGGCGGATTTGAGAGGCGGGGCGAGCGCCTGACAAGCTGCAGCTTGAGAAAATCGCGATTTGGAGAAGTCGCAGCTTGAGGATGTCGTGATTTGGAACAGTCCCGATTTGAGATGAAGTCGTGAAATCGCGGTGTGTCGCGGCCTAGAGATGCGGCTATAAGAGGCGATCGCCTGAAGATACTCGGCTTGAGGAAGCCGCGAGCAAGCGCCTGGAGATACTCGGCGCGCGAGAGGGCGGAAGGCGCCTTCTCCTCTCGTCCAAGGGCTCGCTGAAGCCGCGAGATAAATGTCGCGGCAGGGATGGTAGATCGCGGCGCACGACAAGGGTGGCAGCGCTGCGCACGGCCGGTCGGTAAATCTCAGAGTTCGTGATGTGAAGACGGTGTCGAGATTGACGGCGGCTCTGATAACATGTGCAAAATAAGGGGAAAATAGAATACCATCTTGGTAGTCTCCTTTACCATGAGATATATAAAATATACATTTAGATTCCTAACACAAAGCATATGGAGATTGATTGCTACTCTGTAACCAGTTTATATATTCAGCCAAAACCAACCCACTGATACTTTAACAAAGGCACTATCCAAAGAACAACATCAGATGTTAACTCACAAGTAAGCTAGCATGTAAAGGGCATTATGGGCTTTTCCTATTCTGTTTTGTACTTAGCATATAAATGGTAAACACTTGTAACCTGTTACTACTTGATGTAATAAGATTCAAAAGCTAGTTTTCCCTCTTTTCTATTTTCCCCCTTTATGTTCTGTTCTTGAGATCCCATTTCAGAAATTGAATAGGATATCAAATCCTATAGTGATTCCTAGTCATGTTAACTGTGTTCTTCTGGTCGGCTGTGATATTGTTTGTAGTTTTTGCTGTCATATTATTTCTCTGTTTGCTTTTCATTATTGAGTAACATTATGCTTATTACAAAACTTGGAATTGTAACCTGATGCATTCTTCTAACAGATTCCTGGTGTGGAGAGAAATGCATCCCAACAAGAAATAAAGAAGGCTTACTACAAATTATTATTGCGTCTTCATCCGGATAAAAATCCAGGTGATGAGGTATAGAATTATAACTAGATTATTAATTTACTAATTTCACCTTAGGATGGTTGCTCATCCCTTAATACACAACTCATGTTTTTCAGGAAGCAAAAGAAAAATTCCAACTGTTGCAGAAAGTTATATCTATTCTCGGGGATGAGGAGAAAAGGGCTGTTTATGATGAGACTGGTTATGCTGGTGATGATGTAAGTTCTTTGTATAATTTTCCCCTTGGTATTTTATGAATTTGCATCTATAAAATGATGGATATGGATATGCTGGTTACGATCTTTAATATTTTTCCCCCTCCACAATCTTGGGGTGTTTGTCATTACTCATTGATAGACCCTGGTTGGAGATGCTGCCGACAATCTACAGGAGTATTTCAGAACCATGTACAAAAGAGTATGATCCTTAAAGTTTTTTAGGAAAGATTTCTTTTAATTAAATTTTTGGGTGTACTTCTCCTTTATGTTAATCAGCTTATCTCTTCTGTTTCTAGGTCACGGAGGCTGACATTGAAGAATTTGAAGCTAGTTATAGAGGTTCGGACTCAGAGAAAAAGGACCTGAAGGATCTATATGTCAAATTCAAGGGCAATATGAATAGGTAGATATGGGAAATGCCTTCAGTTCCACTGCTTGATTTTTGTTTGGAGTTAGTACTGGAAGTGGTAGCAGGTAGTGGTCAAAAAGTTTGCTGACAACCCTTCTGATTTAGATATTTACAGTTTGGTGATAGGTTTGAGTTATCTTGTCTTGAATTTTGGATACTGGGTTGGGCTCGGTTTGATCTGAACCAACCGAACCTAATCTTTCATAGATACATTATTTTTTTTGGCCCCTAACCCAACTGGCTGGAAAAACTAATTCCACTGCTTTCTATATATATTTATAATATAAATTACCTTGAACCTGATATAATAAAATTTCGAAAACATTTGATACAGAGTTTGTTTGAATTGAACTCAACCTGATTCTGGTTCCATCTTATTGTTACAAGTTTGTGTTGGGGTATGAGTTTGGGTTGAAAAGGTATGACCTAATTATTGTTGGATTGGTTTTGGTTTGAGCCAATAACTTAAAATTGACCTAATACCTATGAGCACTCCTAGTAGCAAGCTCTAGGGCAATTTTCAGTTGACTCTGTGATTTCACTTTAATATAGTAGTGTTATTGCAACCGGCAAGTTTGTTATAGTTTCAAATTTTGACCTCTTTGATAAGTTATCTATGCATTCAGGCTTTTCTGTTCAATGATATTATGGGTGGGCGGGTCTGAATATCCTGTATTTTTTATGATACTCGGAATCCTATTCTATATAGGATCAGTTTCTAGATTTTGAAATCGAATCCTATCCTGTTGGAACTTGGACCGGACCTTACTCGAATTTGAGTACCCTATTGGAACTTGTTCATATACATTTTGGAACATGTAAATGTATAGGTTCCACAGGGTACCCTGTTGGAACTTGTACCATGAAACCTGTAAATGAACTGGTTCCAAAATAGAGGTTCCGGGTATCAATTTCGGTTCCGAGTATTTGATGTGTTGGATCTGGAACCGAAATCAATTTTAATCGGTTCTTAAATTTTTGTCCCGTACCCTATCCGAATTTAATTCGGGTCTACCCAGAATTTATCTAATCGGGTTAGATTCAATCGATTCCGGATCTACTCGATATCCATGCACACCCCTAAATGATATGCTCTGATCCTAAGTTGGACTCACACCACTACAAGGATATAATTGATGAGGCAATTGATGAAGGTGAGTTGTATTTGGTAAAGAAGCGTCTGCGGTCTGTCAGACATTCACGACTCTAATAACAAAATGTTCAAATGTACTTCTCTTGAAATCAGTTACATTTGATTGAACTCCTCTCGAGGAACGGGCAGTGTTCACTTAAGTTTTTTTTTAAAAAAAAAATAATCCCGGGGAACTAAAGACTTGCAAAGCTTACCAGAATTGGGCCAAGAAAGTTGTTGAAACCGAACCACCAACAGATCCTATAGTCAGAAGGCAGAAGTCAGTGGTTCTTCAAATCATAGTCATTAATACAACTTGTTTACTCTAAAATCTAAAGTTGCTTTTGTTAAAAATTTAGGTCCAAGAAACAAGTAGGAACGGATATAGTTGCAGTCATTTCTCAACGCAGGAACCAGAGGAAAGAACAATTCAACTCCAAACTCTCCTCCATCATGGCTAACTGTGGCACAAGTGCGGAACAAGAACCATCAGAAGAAGAGTTTCAGAAGGCACGCCAAAGGCTTGAAATCAAACAGGGCAAATAGCGCAAGCGTTAGTATGTTGATGGAATTTTCCTTGATGCTTGAATCAATATTTCTATTTTGAAGTCATTCTCCTGCAGTTATTACATTGTATTTGAGATTCTGCAGAAGTAATAAGTACATTTCTGCTGTTGTTGTATCTCATGTCATCGTCTGTTTCTCCTGGCATACTTAAATTTCTAAGATTACATATATTTTGGTTGGTACTAGCCTAGAATAGATTGAATTAGGGTGGTGCATTGGGTTGGGTCGACCCAATGAACTGAGAACCTAATCTTGTTGTGTTGGGTTTGATAATTGGGATAGGTTGGGTATAGTCTAACCGTAATTGGGTTGCATTTTGGGTTTCGATGATTTGAGATTCGACTCCTTGATTTGAATATTTATGTTTTTTAATTTATTTTTAAATATTATATTAAAAACTAATTATTTTTAATTATTTTTAAAAAAAAATATTTTAAAAAATTCATTTTTACCTAAATGGGTAAATTAGACTACCCGATTTGATCCGAACTAGGTCGGGTTGAGTTTGTGATGTGAAATTTTTTAAACCTGATTACACTTGATTGGTTGATTTTTCCTCTAAATGTTTTTAAGAATATTAAACTATATGGTCTATGTTTTTACAATTTTACTGTATGGTTTTGTGTTACATCCCATCGTTATAATGAAAAAAAAAACTTGATACTCCGGCGTAAATAAGAAAGTATTTTTTTCCGCTCGTCTATATATATAATATAAAAGCAAATTAAATTGGCAATTTTAAAATTTTTAGGCAAATTTTAATTTCTCTCTCTACAGCAGTTACTTTCTCATTTTTTCCCTCTCAGCTCTCACACGTTTCTCTCCTCCTCTCTCTTCCTTTCTCCGCACTTAATTTACACCAATTACTTTGCTATTCTCTCAACCTCAAACGTCTCATCTCTTTCTTCACAATTAATTCACAATAATTACTCATTCCCTCTCTCTGACGTCTTCTCTCTCCCCACTTACTTCCGCATTAATGTCAATGGATCTGTTACTGAAGAAGTTCTTCCCGGAGGTGGACAAATCGCTTCTTCTTCTTCTCTTTAGAGGTGTATAGGAAGTAGAAGACGGCGACGAGTGGCAGTTGGTTCAGATCTTGGAGAAGGCATCATCAATGGAGTACATTAAAGCTATCAATGGAACAAAAGCCCATCTGCACCATCACTATTCTTCTTATTATTATTATTATTATTATTATTATTATTATTATTATTATTATAAATTCTAATTTCTTTTTGCTGCAGATAATAGGTTGGTCACCTGACGCGACTGCAAAGCCTCGGGAGTTCAAATCTTGGAGAAGGCATCATCAATGGAGTAAATTAAAGCCATCTGCACCACCAGGATGGACGGATTTTGGCGAGTGTACAGGAAGTTGAAGGCTGTGACAGATGACAACCGGTTCAGATCCAGGATAAGGCATCATCAATGGAATCAAAAGCCATCTGCACCATTAGTCTTCTTCTTCTTCTTCCTCTTCTTCTTATAAATTCTAATTTCTTCTTGCTGCAGATAATACAAAGAAGGTTGGCCACCTGAAGCAGCTGCAAAGTGTTACGCTCGGTGGCGGAGCGTAATCGCAGCGGTTTTGTTGGCTTTGGGGACGAAATTAGAGAGAGAAACAGAGGAGAAGTAGATAGGAGATGACGGAAGAAGAGAGATCGGGATACAGAAGACGAGAAAGAAGTGGAACAATTCTAATCATCCGTTACCCTTCCTTTATTACAACAGCCTATTTATACGTTCAGTACACGTGGCTATTCTCCAACTGATCACATTACGTAGTCGTTATAACGACTAGGCTTCGTTATTGCACGAGGCGAGCATTTCTTCGGTTGCATGGTCGTGTCCACATCAAATCTGTTGGGTCCCTGCCCACCTGTCACGTCTGCATGCGTCTCGCCTATTTTGCGCGTGACATTACCCCCATGTGCGGGAAGAGCCTTGTCCACAAGGCCATTCTTAATAGCAAACTCCACTACTAGAATTATGAGTATCAGCAACGGCTGGTGCCGTTGCTGGGCCGTTGCTGAAGAGCATCAGCAACGGCCGAGCCGTTGCAATAAAGCCGTGACAGAAACGCGCGTTGCTGATGATTATCAGCAACGGCCGCTCGGGCCGTCGCTAAAAATATTATCAGCAACGGCTCGGGCCGTCGCAACGCCTTTGCTGATAACATTAATAACAATGGCTTTCGATGTCGTGGCCTGCGCCGGCACCAGCGATGCATCGGCGCTGATGGTGCAGTTGTGGAGGATGAGGTCGGTCGCCTCGTGTCGGTCCTTACGGCCCTGCACTCGCAACGCCACCGCCTGGTGCTTCTCCGCCCCGGCCGAGTTCTCCACCCCGAAGTCCTTCCCGATGAACCCGTCGCCAACGTCCACTCGCAACACCTCTGATATGACTTCGTTCTTCGAGAGCAATCGCCGGCTAAGGGACGGCAGCTGGAACGAGGTGAGCACCGTCGACATCTGGTCGACGATCGCCAACGTGTTGCTCGTCAACATGGAGGAGCTGTTCAGGGCTTTGGTCATGGAGGAGCCAACTTGTCGACCGAGTTCCTGAGCTCGCCGATGGCGTAGTCGAGCAGCTCCTTGCAGTTCTCGAGGGCTTCGCTCGTCCGGTTGTCCTTCGCTGAGTCCATCGGCCGACCGCCGCCGACCGAAACCCTAGAAATAGGGTTTCGGTCGGATTTCCCGCCGGCCGCAACAGGAAGAGACGGCCGGCCGGCGAAGCATACCTGAACAAGTCGGCAGCAGCGGGAGGAGAAAGAGGCATCGTCGGCGTCGTCGGCGTCGGCAGCAGCGGCGGCAAGAGGCGAGAGCAGAAGCGGCGGCGGCAGCAGCGGGAGGAAGAAGGGTCGGGCGCGACTGCGTGCCCTATATAAACTTATCAGCAACGGCTCACTCGCCCGTTAGAAAGCCGTTGCTAATAAGTTATCATCAGCAACGGCTCACTTGTCCGTTAGAAAGTCGTTGCTGATAATTAACATCATCAGCAACGGCTCGCGTGTCCGTTAGAAAGCCGTTGCTAATAAGTTATCATCAGCAACGGCTAACTTGTCCGTTAGAAAGTCGTTGCTGATAATTAACATCATCAGCAACGGCTGACTCACCCGTTAGAAAGCCGTTGCAGATACCTCATATCTGCAACGGCTCGAGCGGCCGTATGAATGCCGTTGCAAATAGCAACGGCTTGAGCGGCCGTTGCTGATAGCCGTTGCTGAAGACCATATTTCTAGTAGTGCTCCTCCATTTCTTCTTCATCTTCTTAGCTGTCAGCTGCTGGTCTTTCCTTCGACCGATCATTCCATGTTTGTAAGAGTGAAATCGGCATTGTTTGTTGCTCCGGCGTTTCCCTACAGCGTTTCAACACGGATACATGAAACACTGGATGTATCCTTGCTGTCTTCGGAAGATCTAATTTGTATGCGACGACTCCTACCCATTTCAATACTCTGAATGGCCCAAAAAATCTTGGCCCTATCTTCTGTTGTTTCCACAGCCGGAGAGATAGCTGATGATAAGGTTGCAGTTTAATCCATACCCAATTGCCTACCGCATACTCCACATCCTGTCGGTGTTTATCAGCTTGATTTTTCATCCGCTGTTGAGCTCGAATCAAATTACTTTTAAGCTGCCGCAATATTTTGTCTCTCTTGACAAGTATTTTATCTACTGAGATATTCCCAGTTGCACCTTCCACATACCGTATAAGGCGAGGAGGCTCGCGTCCATAAAGGGCTTTGAAAGGAGTCATGTCAGCGGAGGACTGATGTGCGGTGTTGTACCAATATTCTGCCCATGGTAAATACCTTTCCCAGCTGTGTGGTTCATCAGCTGCAAAGCTTCTTAGGTACATCTCCAAGCATCGATTGAGGGCTTTAGTTTGTCCATCAGACTACGGATGGTAAGCCGAACTGAAGTTGAGTTCCGTGTCTTGCATTTTTGCTAACTCTCTCCATACTTCGCCCACAAAGTGACTATCCCTGTCACTTACTATGCTTCTGGGTATGCCATGGAGCTTGATGACTCCTTGGATTAATACTTTGGCTATCTTTTCACTAGAATAATTGCGCGAAAGAGAGAAGAAATGCCCATATTTGGTTAGGCGATCCACAACCACTAATATTGCTGATTTCCCATTCACATGGGTAATCCTGTGATGAAATCCATCGCAATATCCTCAGAAACCTCTTCTGGAATTGGCAGAGGTTGTAGCAATCCCGCAAGTGACATTTGTTCCATCTTCATGCGCTAGCACGTCTGGCATTCTTTAATGAAGACCTTAACATCTCCGCGCATTGTTTTCCAATAGAAATTCGCGACGAGTCATCGATATGTGCGGTTGGTACCCGAATTCCCCCCTATTACTGAGCTGTGGTATTCTCTTAGTAGCACTGCACATAATGTTCGATCTGCAGGTATCAAGAGTTGTCCTTTGTAGAGTATCAGCCCCCCTTGTTCTGTCCATCTTCCATATGCATCTTTTCCTTCTTTAATTTATTGATGTAATTTCTGTAACTCTGGGTCCTCTGAATTGAGTCTCCTGATATCTTCTAGGATGTTGTAGATGGGCCTGGTCAGGGACATGAAAGAACTCTAGGGAATGCGTGACATAGCACCAGTGGCTGAATTGAGCTAGTTTGCCTGCTCTATATCTGATGTCGAAGTCATACCCGAGTAGCTTTGCCATTCAACGTTGCTGCTCAGGTGTCTGAATGATTTGCTTCATCATTTCCTTAAGTGACTGCTGATCAGTTATTATCACAAACTTCCTCCCGAGCAAGTATTGCCTCCATTTCCCCACAGCTTGAGTGATAGCATACATTTCTCTCAGGTATGTGGATGCAGCTTGCATCCTTGGAGATAGTTTCAGGCTGAAATAGAAGATTGGTCTGCCTTCTTGAGCTAGTATCGCACCAATTCCTACCCTCGAAGCGTCAGTCTCTACCTCAAAGGTTTTGTGAAAATCGGGCAAGGCCAAAATAGGGGCTTGACTAAGCAATTATTTGAGTTTATCAAAAGCTTCTTGTGATTGCCTTGTCCAACAGAAGGCATCTTGTCGTAACAGATCGGAAAGGGGTGCCGCCAAGTTAGCAAACCTTTTTATAAAGCACCTGTAATATCCCGCAAGCCCCAAGAACCCCCTAATTTGCTTCATATTCTTTGGTGGTGGCCAGGACATAATGGCAGTGACCTTGCTCGGATCCACCTGCAAGCCACTTGCAGACAGGAACTGTTCGAAGTACTCGATATTTGCACATGCAAAGGAGCATTTTGTCTTCTTGGCCACTAATTGATTGTCCCTTAGCAATGATAGAACAATGTCCAAGTGTCTCATGTGTTCTTCAAACGAACGGTTGTATATTAAAATATCGTCGAAAAATACTAACACAAAGTGACGAAGATGAACCTGGAAGATCTGGTTTATAGTGGCTTGGAATGTCGAAGGTGCGTTCGTCAGACCGAACGGCATAACAAGGAACTCATAGTGTCCTTCATGCGTTCGAAATGATATTTTTGGCACATCTTTGGCACTCACTCGTATCTGGTGATATCCCGACAACAGGTCCAATTTGGAGAAAATCTGTGCTTTTCCCAGTTCATCAAAGAGTTAATTTGTTAGCTGTGGGAATTGGAAAATGATCCATCACTGTGACCGTGTTGAGAGCCCTATAGTCGATGCAAAATCTCCACGTGTCGTCCTTCTTCACTAGCAGCACTGGTGAAGAGAAAGGACTATTACTGCGTTGTATCACCCCTTCTTGCAGCATCTGTTGAACCTGTCGTTCAATTTCGACCTTCTAAAAATGAGGGTATCGATATGGTCTGACATTTGTCGGACCTCGACCCTGCTCCAAATGTATTTGATGATCTGTGAGCCTCAGCGGTGGCAATCCTTGTGGTTTGGCAAAAATATCTGTATACTTATCCAGTAGTCTTTACAATTATTCTACCTCAATTTCTGGTTCATCCTCTGGGTAAGGTAGCAGTTCCAATTGATACAGCTCTGCTACCGCCCGAGTCCCACATAACCTTCTTAATGTATGGCAGTGAATTTGTTTTACTTGCCCCATCTGATCTCATCTCCATACCGAACATTTTCCTTCCAGCTAAAACTCAAATGTCAGCTGAGTATAATCCATAACCACTGGTCCTAGAGTGGCCATCCAGGCCACCCCCAACACAACTTGGGAGCCTTGTATTGGTAGGACATAGAAATTAGTGTTTATATTAGTTCCTTGGACCGCTACTGGAAGCTGTTTGTTCACCCCTTCATTTTGAACCTTGGCTCCATTTCCCACCAAGACGCTGAAGTTAGGAGTTGGTTCTACTTTCAATCCCAAGTATTTTGCAACCCTTGTTTGGATGAAGTTGTGAGTACTCCCACCATCCAGCAATATCTGGACTGTGCGGCCTCTGATTGTTCCTATAAACCTTAGGGACATTGGAGAGAAACAACCCGATAGAGCATTAAAGGATATCAGGGATTGTGCTGAAGCATCAGCCTCCAATTCCCCAGCTTCTCTTTCATTGTACTCAGGCGCCAATTCATCCCCAGCTTCGCCAGATTGGCCGTCGTCTAGCATAAAGAATTGCGGAGTCTTGCACCGATGGCCTCGAATGTATTTATCATCACAATAATAACAAAGCCCTTGTACGCAACGCTTTTGAGCTTCATTCGACGTAATGCGCCTTACAGTTGGTGTTGGACGGTTCATCTTCACCTGGGGGTTAATCACATTGCGACTAATGCTCGAATTTTCACCCGTCCCTTTCTCAAAGGTGCCTGGTGTCACTAGCGGCGATGTATAACTCCGAGAGGGAGTAGGTAAGATCGCCGAACTTCTCTGAAATTGAGAATTTCCCTGAAATTTCTTAGCAGTTTCTGGAAGATGTGTCGTCCGTAAGGCCATCTCTTCAAATCTACCTTCGTATTCAGCCACTGTAGAGTCTTGCATCAACTTGGTTAAAAGCCCTTCCGGCGATTCCAAATCGGTAGGCTCGAATCGCCTTCAGATTGCCTCAACGAGGTAATGCCATCCCGACAACTGCTTGCGCCTTTGCATCCACCGAAACCACTTCTTCGCAACTCCTTCCATGCGAAAGGAAGCCATCATTACGCGGTGTTGATCCTCCGTCGCATAAAAGTCGAAGAAGTCCTTCACCGATGCAATCCAGTCATCGGCGTTAAGACCATTGAATGCCGGCAGCTCCACTTGTGGCGGCTTTGGAGGAAATGGAAAATCATCCTCCTCAACTTCTGACCGCTAGCTCGCCTTTCCTTGATGAATCGCCATTCCTCTGTTAGATCCAGATCTGGATCCCAGCGAATCAATCTTAGTACCATTGATTTGTACAATTTGAGAATTGAGGAAGGCGATCTGAGAGGTTACTTTCTGCCGCAATTTCTGTTGAGATTCCATTGACTGGCGATGTATCTCCAGAGCTTGTTGTTGAGCTTCGAGATTCGCCTGCAGAGACCCAAAGAGATGATCGTGGCACTGGCTTGCCTCTTGAAGGAGCTTCAAAGTCTCAACGATCTCTTGGTTTCTGGTCTCCATTGTAGGATCAAGAAAACACCAATGTTACGCTCGGTGGCGGAGCGCAATCACAGCGATTTTGTTGGCTTTGGGGACTAAATTAGAGAGAGAAATAGAGGAGAAGTAGATAGGAGATGACGGAAGAAGAGAGATCGGGATACAGAAGACGAGAAAGAAATGGAACAGTTCTAATCATTCGGTGCCCTTCCTTCATTACAATAGCCTATTTATATGTTCAGTACACGTGGCTATTCTCCAACTGATCACATTACGTAGTCGTTATAACGACTAGGCTTCGTTATCGCACGACGCGAGCGTTTCTTCGGTTGCATGGCTGCGTCCACATCAAGTCCGCTGGGTCCCTGCCCACCTGTCACGTCCGCATGCGTCTCGCCTGTTTTGCGCGTGACAGAAAGCCTCGAGACCTTGAACCTTTTCCGAGCTAATCAACTAATGAAGGAAGGCAGCTTTGACGTCGCCGTCAGCGGCGCCGCTTCGGTTAACATCGCCGCTAGAGTCCCCGAGGTTATGTATATTTATATATGCATACTCGTATAATTTTGACTTCAGAATGAGGTGATAAAGCCGACGATAAGAGGGACGTTGAACGTGATGAAGTCATGCTTGAAGGCGAAGAATACTGTTGAACACATCGTGTTGATGTCGTCAGCGGTGGATCTCCATGAAATTAAAAAGCTTGAAGGAACTAGGGTTGTGATGGACGAGGAAGCTTGGTCGAATGTTGACCATCTCATCTCGGAGAAGACGCTGACTTGGGTAATTACTAATTAATTGATTAAACAAATTGTCTGTCAATTAATTGATGCCATCCAAGAACATTTTGTAGGGTTATGCAGTATTGAAAGTGATGCCATCAGAGAACAACTTGAGCCTTGTAACGCTGCTTTAAGAAATTTATTTCACCGTGCTTGGATTTCCCAGAGCCCCATCTTTTCTCATCTCTTGTAAGTTTGCTTTCCAAACCCTGCAATCATAAGGGCGCATTTGTTTGCGAAAATATTTTTCTGATTTTTTGTTTCGTGAAAACTGAAATGAATTTTCAAGTTTCGAAATTTTGGTTTCGATTTTTTTGTTTGGCGAAAATACGTTCGTTTAGCATGTCCAAATTTCATGTTTCGCAAAATGAAATCAACGAAAACATGTTTGTTTTGTGTTGATTTCACGAAAACAAACTCGGTTTTAATTTTAGAATTTATACTTTTTTATTTATGAACAAATATTAAATTAATTGTTATTAAGTACTACTAACCTTATTTATTACAACTATTTGAATTAAAAATATTTTACCTAATAAATATAATAATTTTATTTCAATCTTATTACTAATTATTAATAACTATTAATAAATACAAAAATTATGAATTAGCTTATATATATAAATTGAACATAAAGATAAAAAATATATTATAAAAATTATTTATTAATGACTCAAATAATATATGGTATGTATTATATGAATATGTTTGTCATTCCAATATAAGTCTATGCTCAAATTATTATGGTATGTATATAGGGTAAGTCATAAACATCATATTGACTATATGTAAGTATATATCTTTTTTTGTTCATAGTGTTTTTTTTTTTTTCATACACTCACATATGGTTATTGTCGTTTGATAGGTTATCTTTTGGCATATTGTCATTTCATACGTTATCTTTTTTGTTACGTTATATCAACCAACACAGTAACACAGTAATAGATCACTAACACAGAAATAGAATGTACACATGTATGAAATTGAATAGAATACTAACACAGTAACACAGTATTAAATTATACACATGTATCGTATTATACAATTAGATAGAATACTATCATTGGCAGAATACTAACAATAGCTATATAACATTGCAATTGCTAACAAAGTTGCTTCATCTAGTAGCTATACTAACACCTCATTTACAATAGAACATCTTCAAAGTAGCTACACAAAGTAGTTAAATTCATTGGCTTCACAGTAGCAATACCTCCATCAACCATTAACAACAACAAACATCTTCAATTCAAAAATCAAACACAACACCATCAACTCCAGCAATAGAACAGAATTACAGCAACCAACTCCAGCAACCATTAACAACCATTAACAACAATAGAACAGAGTTACAATAGCCAACTCCAGTAACCATTAACAGCAATAGAACATAATTACAACAGTCAAGGCAAGGCAAGGCAATATCACAACGCCATCAGTCCATAAACAATATTACAACACCGTCAATCAAATTACAACAGCCAAGGCAAGACAATATTACAACACCATCAAATCTATATTAGTCCAAAAACAGAAAATAGAACCATCATTGTATAAATGTAGGACTATCAAGGAAATTGTGTATCACCATTAGTTAGTGATCGCCTCCAATTCATAGTTCACCAAAATATAGTTTGCCCATTATCTCAAAATAACCAAAGCATAAAATCAACCACGCATTTATATAAGCACAACCACACATTTATATAGAAGCATAACCATAAACAGATAAAAAATATAACTGATAATGAGCAATATTACTTTACGACCTTAGGACGAAAGTACGTATAACCATTGATTGGTTATCGCCTCCAATTCTCCGCCGATATAAAACTAAATTAATCCAATAATAAGATAAAGTAGTGTAATTACATTAGTTGTAAAACATGTATTTAGGTTTACATCATTAAAGTTATCTAACATATTTAAACAAAAAAATAATTGTAATGAAAACAAGTACTATCAACCCCTTGCAACCCATGTTAAGGAGTTTGTCCATTTTTGCCTCAAGTGAAAAGAGGTCCCTACTTCTTTGGTTCACTTTTTCTTTCCCATCGCGTATCATCGTTGCAATGAGAGTGATCCATCGGAAGAATTGACAATCGGGAATGTCAATTTTGCCTCTATTTATGCAAGCCGCATATAATCGGCCGGAGTTTTTCTCACTTTCACTTATCCTTACTGCGGCTCGCAAACCGTAAAAACATTCTCTATTTTGATATCTCAAATATGTTTCACTTATTCGGGATTAAGAAGCTGTCATACTATTTAATAAAACCAAAATTAGTATATTGTTGGTATCATACACTATCAAAAATAAATCTATTACAAGTCCAAGTCATAGAATTCTATTACATGTTTAAACATAATTAAAATATGGAAGGGCAATCAGCGTTGATGTGCCCAAAGCTGATTTGCAATTCCCTCCCGAATGTCATGCATAACATTTTGAGTCGAAGAAGATTCACCTACTGATGATTTAATAGGGGGTGAAGATTGATTTTCATCATCAATAATAACTTTTTTATTGTTCCAAATATCGATTAATTCATCTGAATTATGATATTTAATTAATAATAAAATTATGAATTATACAACACGCCAACAATGAGCATGAAAGCAATATAAACAAGCTGAACAATAATATAACAGTGAGCAACACATAACAACAATATGATACCAATAGTAAATGATACCATATTAATAGCAACTGATACATGCTTTTAAATATAATAGTAAATAATAAATACAATAATATAACAATATATAATATACACAACTGATACCAATGAAAAATAACAGTAAATAATAAACACAACTAATATCATATTAATAGCAACTGATACCATATTAATAATAAACACAACCTTATAACTGATACATGATAAACATCCTTATGAAAATAGATCCGATAAACATCAAACAACACAGGAATAGATCAACAAAATAAAATGAACATAACTAAAAATAGATCAACTGAACAAATTGAACAAAATAACGGATACATGCAAAACATAACAGATTGAACAAAATAAAATGAACATATTGAACAAATTGAACAAATTGAACAAAAATAGATAACCTGATAAAAATAGATCAACACTGCCGATTAAAACCCTAGATGTGTTAGCACATCAAACAGGTATGATAAACGTCTGATTAAAACAATGAAAATAGATCTGATGACCCTTATGGGCCGAATGTGAAAGCTCGGGATGGAGCGAGTAGCGGACACACACCTATAATACAATGGTAGAAATCATATATGTGGTATGTGTAATGTGTGATGTGTATTGAGCTTGACGACTAGTCGAGGCCGATGTTTGCACACCTGACTGGTCGAGATCGAGACTTGATCATTGTGACGCGGCTGGTCGAGGTCGCTTGTCATTCTGATGCACGGCTGGTCGAGGTCGGACTACAAATATGTGATACACTATGATTCATTTTGTGTTAGGTCGAATTGTGATGTTCTTGTAGATAATGAACTCTATTATTGAGACTTTATTGCTTATGTTGATAACTGTGAAATTTTTTGTGGAGGTTCAGTAGAGAACCACTCAATGAGTTCATTTTGGACTCACATTTGTTGTTTGATTGTTTTCTTATAGAGTCTGACCAGTGAGTTAGGCTGTCAGATGTGGCGCAGTTGGAGGAGCAAACAAGACCGAAGATCTCGTAGCAGTCTAGTTAGGGAGTCATAGTCGATTCGTTGGTTATTTTCTTTCATGCATAGGATTGTTTAGTTATGATTATTGAGTTGTATTTCCACTTATTAAAATATTTACTATTAGTCCAGCTTTTACTCAAGTTTTCTAATATTCATCATTCATCATATGTCTTCGTTGTTGTATGCATGAGTTAGGTTTTAGGGTAATTACACTTATCCTGGCCGGTCACGCGACCCTGAGTTGGGGCGTGACATACTTGCCACCACAAGGAACTTTTCTGGGATTGTTATTCATGTAGTCAACAATATGGGCAAACATATATGCTACAACTAGAGGGAAAAGAGTGTCAATCATAGCATAGCAGGTTCATCAAAATCATTGTTTCTTCAACCCTCATCACTCGAGCTCCTACCATATCTTTTATATCATAAATATTTCGAATAGTCCACGACGTTCTTTGCAACTAATTAAAGGTGGTGATAATGAGTGTTTAGTGGAACAATTCCACCACCTTCTTCCACGAGGGGCCTGCCATTAATTATGCACGGCAACTGATCAAATCTGATCAAAATGTTTTCTCATATTTAACTTTTTGCTTGAGTATACAAACTCATAGAAAAAAGCTCAACCAATTTTATGAACCGATTGTCAACTGGTCACACTGCATTTTAATTTATTTCTTCTTCCTTTATTTACTTTAGTTATAATGCATGTGACTTTCACAATTTATGAGCAATGGATATTGATGTTCATCATTTCAGTACTGCCATATATTTTTTTTGTTAGAGATTGATTCAAATTGGGTCCCAACCGAATCCAACGAGCTCAATCGTATCGAAATCGGAGTTGATCAATATATTCTTGAACCCATTGCTGAATTAGGCTCGATCACGAACGGGCTGAACCTGACGGGCTGAGACTGCACCAGACTAGCGGGTGGGCGGAGCCCACCAGACTGCACGCACATGGTGCTCATGCACGTTGCCTCAATTGGCAATTGCTGCAGTGGCAGCAACATCAATTTAAATTAAAATATATAATATTTGACCAGGTGATGCCACATGACGTTCTCACTTCTCAATCCTAAAGGCTTTATCAAAAAGCCAAGTTGACGGGTCAAAGCCTCAAGCTTGAGATAGAAATTGGAGTTTGCCTTGCACGCGAGCACCAGATCCGCTCCAACATCCGGCCACCTTTGTTGACTTTGCACGCATCGCCTGTTTTGCTTCAAATTTGGTTTCCTCGTCATCAGCATGTCGAACGGCGTTGCTAGTTCTACGCCAATTTAATCTCAATGTTCGCGGCCTCTATCACGAGAAATTTGGAATCCAAAGCTTATCTCCCTCAGAACGTCAGCTCTTCTCTTCGATGTAAAAGCGGGGCTAATACAAGGTTATTAAACAATCTCATGCCAAAAAATAATTCTTGTGTGAGAGTTTTAAAGATTCAAAAAATTAAAAGTGCCGCTACAATCATTTTTCAATGAGTGTCTTTTCTCAGTTTTCGACATACAACAGTAGGAGTTCAATTTCAAGACAGATCTTGCAGAGACAGTGCATTTACTCCGTAGCAATTTCAGTTAGTATCAGAGTCTACTTCACCGACCATGACGATTACCAAATTTGATATTGAGAAGTTAGATCACAATGTCAACTATGCACTTTGGTCAATGAAGATAAAAACAATCTTAACTATGGAGAAAATACATGATGTTATTCTTGGTAAGGATAAAATGCAGAGGATCAAGGAGAAGAAAGAATATAAAGAGCAAAAGGCAATTATAATTTTATACCTAAGTCTGTCAAATGAAATACTTTGAGAAATTACATTCCAAAAGACAGCTAAAAGTATTTGGGACAAGCTCGCATCCTTGTATCAGGACAAAACTCTCATCGGTAAGATGGCTTTGAAGAAGCTCCATTTCCTATGTATGGTAGAAAGTATATCGGTCAAAGAGCATATCAATACTTTTCAGACAATCATCATGGACCTGGAGAATATGAGTGTCAAAATTGAAAAGGGAGATAAAGCTTTATTCCTTTTATGTTTACTTCTTACTTCTTTTAAAAATTTTCGTGAAACTATGCATTTTGGGAAAACTACTATTACTCCAGAATAAGTGATCACTGCTCTTGTGTCTAAGGAGCTTATGGACACACATCTTACAACAAATTCCTCTGGTGGAGGGAAAAGAGAAGCTTTCTACTCTAATGAAGCAGAAGGAGGTAACAAATCAAATATCATTTGTTATTACTGTAAGAAACGAGATCATATCAAGTCAGAATGTCGCAGTCTTAAGAGAAATTCGCAGCATCAAAATAAGGGTCAAGATGCACATATGGAGGTCTCTTATGCAGATTTTGAGAAAGTAGAGGGTATTGGTCGTGACAGATGGCACAAGCACTGCTAAGACACGCCGTGGGCGACGACGGTCTCGTCGGCGACAACACACCTCAGGTCAAAATTCCTCTTCCTCTTCTTCTGATATGTCTAATCATGCAACATGCAATCCGGGTCAATAGGCAAACAGGTCAACCACCAATAGCATTGATGAGTGGTTCCTGGATTCTGGGTGTTCCTATCACATGACTCCACATCGGACGGCCTTTGTGGATTATCGGTGCACCAATGGTGAAATAGTTCGTGTCGGCAACAATTTACCTTGCAAAGTTATCAGATTTGGAACGGTGAAATTAAAATTGCATGATGGTTCGACAAAGATCCTAGCAAATGTTTGTCATGTCCCGAAGCTAGGAAGAAATCTAGTGTCTCTTGGAGTTCTTGACATTAGGGGCTATACGATATCCTCTGCAGGAGGAATATTTGAGGTACAAGATGGAGCCACGACGGTACTAAATGCTCTAAGGACGTCGAACAATTTGTACAAGGTGGACGGATCCATCTTTCGTGAAGCAGTTCAGATTCCGAGGCAAAATATAGCAAAATCAAACACCGGGTTAGGTATAAATTTTACTTTCAGGGTAAGCCATTCTCAGATATGCACAATGAAGGAGGAGACTCGGAGAACTATGTGAGTTCTTAAGTCCAAACAGGAAACTGATTTGGCCCACTTGAGCACTGATTCGACGTAGGTCTTGTACGGATCTTGTGGGAGATGAGGACGACTTTTGAGGACTGCATCGGTCCCAATTTTTATCAAATGAGAAATTATTAGAGATTGACTCAAATTGGGTCCGAACCTAACCCAACGAGCTCGACCGTATTCAAATCGGAGTTGATCAATATATGCTTGAACCCATTGCTGAATTAGGCTCGATCACGAACGGGCTGAACCTGACGGGCTGAGACTGCACTAGACTGGCTGGTGGGCGGAGCCCACCAACTCCAAATAGCACCATGTGCGTGCAGCGCACATGGTGCTCATGCACGTTGCTGCGCGCACATGGTGCTCATGCACGTTGCCTCAATTGGCAATTGCTGCAGTGGCAGCAACATCAATTTAAATTGAAATATTTAATATTTGACTGGGTGATGCCACATGACGTCCTCAATCCTAAAGGCTTTATCAAAAAGCCAAGTTGACTGGTCAAATCCTCAAGCTTGAGATAAAAATTGGAGTTTGCCTTGCACACGAGCACCAGATCCGCTCCAACATCCGGCTACCTTTGTTGACTGCACGCATCGCCTATTTTGCTTCAAATTTGGTTTCCTCGTCATCAGCATGTCGTTGGATCAAATCTAACGGCGCTGCTAGTTCTAAGCCAATTTAATCTCAATGTTCGCGGCCTCTGTCACGAGAAATTTGGAATCCAAAACTTATCTCGCTCAAAAAGTTGGCTCTTCTCTTCAATATAAAAGCGGGGCTAATACAAATCTCACATCGAGAGAAAATTCATATCTGAGAATTTCAGAGATTCAAAAAATTAAAAGTGTCGCTACAATCATTTTTCAAGGAGTGTCATTTCTCAGTTTCCGACATACAACAACAAGAGTTCAATTACAAGACAGATCTTGCAAAGATAGTGCCTCTACTCCGTAGCAATTTCATTTTCATTGAAAGCATGAAACTAACTTCTGCACATTACGTCTGGTCCTTCTCCCATCAAACATCCGGATCTATATCTGAATGTGCATATATATAATCATTTCTCGAGTAGGCCAGACCAAAAAAAGTGATATATATTACATTGAGATTAAAAAAACAAAAACAAAATTTAATTCACGATGCTCTTAATAAGTATCATGTCACAATTCAATGAGCATGTATGATGACATACGAAAGTGAAGCTCACAACCTATATTTGTCATAATAAAAAAGTTCAGAATTTGGAACATATAAGAAGCACATGTTCAAGCAACCATTCCGTTAGCTCACATATGAGTAATGTTATATCTGTAATTTTTTATATAATTTAATTTAATTATTTTCAGTCGGACGATGTGGATGCGCGTCGGAGCGGGTTGGAAGAAGTGTCGGATAATATGAATTAAGACGAGGCCTTTATGCGTGTTTAGTATTTTATTTTAGGTTTGGGTTATTAGTTGAGTCGAGTCCGACAATTCGATCGGAAACTAATTTGGACAAGTGTGGGTCGAGTAGGTAGAAGCCGTGGTTAGGTTAAGTGAGGGGTAGAATCGTAAATAAAAATTAAAAAGAAAAAGAAGAAAAAGAGGGTTTATTGGATGGTGCGATTGCTACGCCCTGAGGAGGCGGCGGAAGAAGGTATTGCCGCCGGTGGTGTTGCCGTCGCCGGTGATCGTCGGCTCAAGGACCTCGGAGAGCGTCTTTCATTTCGATTTCCCTTACCGGTGAGTGGTTGTTCTTTCCTAGATTGAGACTGTTTTCTCTCCTTGGCTGCTCCTCACCAAGAGGGAAAAATTTGAAAATTTCTTAATTGATTTGGTGTTGATTTCTTTTTTTGAGGGGTCTCATGATTTGATTGAGTGTCATAGGAACTAAGAAACCTAGAAGGAAATATCCTTCCTTGTTGCAGCCGTCCACTGCAGGAGGATAGAAATTGAGAAATTCTTTATGGAATCGTGTTTCTTCTTGATTGAAATCGGTGGGATGGGTTGAGAAGGGAATTAGAAATCCGGTTGAATTGTTGACCAAAAGTTTCACTTCCACCTCTTTATCTAAGATCTTTTGGCCGGTTGTAGTTTGAATTGTTGACTCATGTTGTTGTGTCAATGATCCAATATTGCATTCTGTGGGAGGAATTGGACATAAATATTTCAGTCTTTGATCTTGTAGTTCAGCAATAAATTTCTACATACTATGCTTCTTACAGTATATGAATGATATGAATGCCATGAAGGATATGAATGATGTACAGAAGATACTTGTTAGATGATTTGATATTCTGATTTTTCTTCCCCATTTCTTTTACTGTTGATACATGATGAGCATAAGTTTGGATGTTGAAATCTTGATGCTGAAATTATCTCATATGTGCAACAAAAAATTAATTAGAGTTGTTGAATTTAATCGTGGTAGATTGATATTGTCATTCTAGGTTGGGATCATATTTTCATGCTAGGAATACTTATTGTATAACGGAAATTAATATATTATACATTGTAAATTCAGAGATTGGTCCGAAGCATGATTGTCATACCTTTGTGTGACATATGTAGTAACACTACCCTTTATGTTTGAGCCATCATTTTACTTAAGCGAAATGCAAGTTAGCCATGTTGGGGGAGATAAGCTCATGTGGGGATACTCGTATGCACCCAGTTTTGGAGTGTATCCATCCAGAATGGTTTTATATTCACTATGTTTACTATTATGACATATTGTGGTGTAGAAATACTGATTTACATTAAATGCTTATGGTGTTGATGCCTTTATTTTCTTATTGTACATGTTTGTGTATGGGGATGGGATGAGGGTTTGGTTGGGCTGATCAGCGGATGAGGTGTGGACTGGGAAGCTCGTCAGCGAGCCACACTGACGATCGACCCGGAGTGGCACTGGTTGGAGAGTTTTTCCAACCATGTGAGGTTACTGAGGCTAGAGGGTCTGCCTAACTCAGGAACCATGGGCGGGAAGCTCACTGGGCATGTCCTAGTGACCGACTTGTACAGTTTGGAAATACACTTATGTGTATATGTAGTTTTTTTTTTTCTGTATGGGTTATATATATGGACTGCTTGAATTGCA
The DNA here is from genome assembly GCA_034359265.1 of Canna indica. Classification (NCBI taxonomy): domain Eukaryota; kingdom Viridiplantae; phylum Streptophyta; class Magnoliopsida; order Zingiberales; family Cannaceae; genus Canna; species Canna indica. The sequence continues at coordinate 65,369,611 of CP136891.1, read as the reverse complement.
TAGATAAAGGATTTAATTTTGGACTTAAGTAATTACTCATTGTATTGTGAAATTAACCATCATGTGGTTATTATGCTTTCCATAAAATTATTAATCGTGGACTGTGGTAGTCTCAGGATTGAGCCACTCACTAAGTCCAATATGAACTTACCTTCTTTTTGTTTGTTGTCTTTTGTAGCACCAGGTCAGAACCAGTAGTAGCACTGGAGTGTTTGAGTAGCGCAGCTGAGAGCGGCAGGTTCAAGGTTGACCTCGTGACAAGTCGAAGTTAGAGTTAGAGTAGTGGTCAGGTTTAAAGAGAGTCATGTATCGAGACTTATTGTACTTTATTTCATTCATGATTTCTTTATTTCATTTATTGTTTCAAACATTCTTTAAAGTTTGTTTCGGTTGAACATTCATGTTTCCGCGATTTCCTTAACAGAGGATGAATTTGTTTTATTTTATAACCTTTTGTTAGTGGTTGGAGTTTGAAATAAAAAGTTTAGTTTATCTCTGTAGTTTGTGATCAGTTTGTTTTATCTCCGCGGTTTGTGATTTGAGTTAGTCTTCGGGGTATGCTTGTACACCCTGGCCGATCACACCAATGAGGAATTGGGGTGTGACAAGTTATTAGTTTTTATAGGAAACACACTAAGTTGCTTAGAGAAGAACCTTTTTAAAAAAAAGCTAACATCTAATATTGAAAGAAAGAAGCTTAGAGAAGAACCTAGTGTCCAAAATTAAGATCATTCTTCAAATTAGTAATTCAGTAACAATAAATATCAAACATAATTTCTTTTAAAATAAAAAAATACACAGCAGCAACCACGAAGCCAATAAATCTGATCCAAAACTTGATAACTTTCTTACTAGTTGTATATCTTGACGGGAAACCTTCTTGACTTCTCCACTCGACATCTTCAAAATATAAAATTTCAAAAATATATGACGATCACATAATCAGGCAGCCAGCGATCACATGAATAGCCTGATAAAAACATAGAGAAGGAAAGCAAGCACACAAAACCGCAAATTGCAAGAAAACAAGTCTTCTAGGCAACACGAAAAAAAGGAAGGAACAAATGGAATCACCTACGGCAAAGAGGAGCAGCGGGGATCAAGATTGGAAGTAGAGGATCAGGAGCAACTCTTTGGAGCAGCGGGGAGCAAGTGCAGGAGCAGCATGGAGCAGGTGCGAAAGCAACGGGGATGATCAAGTGCGGGTGTAGCGGGGATTAGCAAGTGCGGGAGCAGGTTCTGGAGTTGAGCATGGGATTTTAGGAATTTTGGAGGAGGCAATTAGGTGCAGCTTTTGTTGTAGTGTTAGATTTGCAATGGCAAGATAATAAACCAGTAAAATGGCGAGCTCGGCACAGATTGATCTGGTAAATCGTGAGCTGTTTAATTACCCTTGATCTGACAATTAAATCGAAGTTGAAAAAGTCGAGAGATTGAGAGAGGAGTAGTGGGGGCCAAATTTGGGTAATAAAAAAGGATCGGCAGGCAAAAATGGCAGCGGGGCAAAATTAATGTAATAAAGTGAACCTAACAATAATAAAGTAAAATTGATTACAAATTGGAGATTGATACTTGCCACGTGTAAAATTAGGGTAATAAAGTTAGGTTAATAAATTTAGGGTAAGATTTATACTTGCCACTATTAATATGTAATGAAAAAAAACATATTAATATGTGATGGAAATAAAGTCAGGATAAGATTGATACTTCACAGTGGTGCTCCTTTAGAGTTAGAGTAAGATTGACATTAATTAGGACGGTGTTGACTATCTATACACTATTAATATGTAATGGAAATAATAAGAGACACTATATTTAACTAATCAAAAGTGTATAGATAAATTCATTGTTTAAGTTAAATTTATCATTTAAAAATTTAAATTTAAATTATGTGAAATATTATGTTAAATTTATCATTTAAGTTAAATATTATGTTAAATATTATTTTAAATTTAAATTTAAAAATAAGAAATATATTTATTAAATACAATAGAGGCAAATAATATACAATATGGATTAATTAACCATTAGTATCTAAAAGTGAAGAATTAGAGATAAATAAAATTAACTATTGAGACATATTCTCTATTAGTTTCTAATGTGAAGAATTAGAAATAAAAAATTTAATTAACTTCTAATTATGTATCTTTATAAGTTAATTATATTGTAATATATATAATATATGTATACTAATTAATGTATACCATTCAACTTATAATTTAACTATATTTGACTTAAATTAAATTGAAATTTTAAAATTAATTCAAATTTTTTAAAAACCTCAAATTCGAATTTCAAATATCTCCATAATTTGAATATGTATCCATATTCAGTCAATACTAACTTATTTACCAATCAACCACGACTCACAAAATATATTTAAATTTGGCATGAAATTTAAAATATTCATCAATTAATCACAATCCATCCATGAATTTATTCTAATTCTACTCAAGGTTCCAACTATTTATATATACTTATTTTGTTAAAATTAATTATTTTTAAATATATCAATTTATTAATTTCAATGTTAAATTCAAATTCATTTTATTCAAGACTTTCAGCTAACTTTATTCATTCAAAAATTTATATTAAATATTAATATTACATAGACCTAGCAAATATTTTGTTAAAAATTAATTATTTTTAAATATTTCAGTTTATTAATTTCATGTTAAATGCAAATTCAATTTATTCAGGAATTTTAATTAACTTTATTCATTCAAAAATTTCTATTAAATATTAATATTGCATAGACATCGCAAATCATGTTGAGCTAGAGTTATCGGGCTAGGCTTGGTCGGCTCGAAAAAAATTTGTGTCCAGCCCAATGACTCGACCTGAAAAAATTTGGGGTCGGGAAGCACCTACACATCACGAATAATAATAGGTCAGCATGGCCTGTGCCGTTTAGCCTAATAACACAAAAAGAAAAAGAAAAAATAATCATGCTGAATTGGCTTATCAGGCCAATTCAACCAGATAGCCTTATATTGTTAATACGTGATCTTATATTGTTTATCGAGCTATTGTGTCGGCCTGATAGCACTTGGCATGGCCACGTTAAGGGTTCGAGCCGGCTCGATAATGGCTTGGACATGATAATTATCGGCCCAAACCTGATTTTATCGGGCCGAGCTATTGAGTCGAGTTGAAAATTATCGAGTCCAATATTTCATTAGAAAAGATAAATTATATGTCTATCTATCTATCTATTTGAAAATTTATTAATTTATTGATCACACACATTTGTAATAGAGTTATCCACTATTTTTTTTGTATTGTCCACATTTTTATTTTTTATTGTAATTTATTAAAATATTGTTCTTTTTTATTTGTTTGAAAATTTTTAAATTTTAATTATTATTTTTAAATTTTTTATATGTTATATCCATCAAATAAATTTGAAATATTGAATGAAATATGATTGTATATATCATTAATATATATATTAAATATTAAGTCATGCTATAACTTTATTGTGTGTTTCTGTTTTATGTTATATTACATATTATGATTTTTTTATTACTTCTATAGTATCATTTTTATTTTTATTATAAATAAAAAAGATTTGATTTTGTTAGAGTTTTTTCATTAAAATTTATAATTTAATTTGGAATTTTATATTTATCTAATATAAACAAAACCATTTTTTCATTATTGGTAATTAAATATTATATATATATATATATATATATATATATATATATATATATATATAGATTTTGACTTTGTTTTTATCCTTAATATTTATCACTACTAATATTGTTATTTCATATTTATTATTTATAAGATATATGCAAAAAAATGTATTTTATAATTAGATTTCTTGAGTTCCTTTGTTAAAAATTTTATTTTGATTTATATTTCATATACTTTTAGCAAATCTATTGAAACAACTATATATTATTAGTATATTTGTCACGCCCCAACTTAGGAACACGTGACCGACCAGGATATACGTGTCTATACCTTATAGTCTACTCCATGCATACAACCACGCAGATATATAAGACAATAGAAATCAAACGTGATATAAAATAAAAAAAAGAAGATAAATTACACTGACCTCCTCTGAGATTTAGTGAAATTACATTAACCTCTCATCTATTTGTAATTTTATCTTGTAACCCCCTTGAGTTTTGTAAAAGATTACACAAACATCTCCTATTATAAAATAAGATTACAGAAACCTCCTTTGAATTTTGTAAAATATTACACAAACATCTCCTAAAAAAATTACTCAAAGATTACTCTTGGGAGGTGATTGTAACCTGGACAAATAGAGGGGGGTCAGTGTAATTTCACTAAACCTCATGGGACGTCAGTGTAATTTACCCTAAAGAAAAAGTCCTGTCATAAATGAATAAATGTCCAATAAAGGGTTATAATACTCCAATAACTCAAGCTACATCAATATGCATGAAAGGAAATATATGACTCAACTACAATTTCCTAAACTCAATTAGCTATATATGAGACCAATGATGTTGTTCGCTCCTCCAGCCGCGCCATATGCTTTTCATTACTTCACTGGTCAGGCTCTGCAAAATAAAAATAAACAAACAATCGTGAGTCCAAAAGAAACTCTGTGAGAGGTTCAAACGAATCTCCAATATAAAAATAAACAAACAATCGTGAGTCCAAAAGGAACTCTGTGAATGGTTCAAACGAACCTCCACCAATATCCCAAACATAAGTATAAAACAGAAAGTGTTCTATCATACTTATACTCACAGGGATATATTACAACAGACGACCAATTGACATTTCTACAAGATATAAATATTTCGTCAGGTGAAGTACCCAACTATAATTTATTTTCATTAGGCCTCAACTGGCCGTACCCTCATGAGGTTTATGATGTCATGCCCAAGCGACCAACCTGCATGAGGCAACACCGGGTTGGGATTTGTCCATCCAACCTTAACTAGAGAACTTTTCGCTGGTTGTAATTCGCCCATCCAACCCTGACTTTAAGTATGTTTATGGTTGGGTTTCACCCATCCAACCTACATGTACACAATAATGGTTGGGATTCGCCCATCCAACCACTAAGGCATGTGCTTGCACCTAGCCCTTTTTGGGGCTCCCTTATTTAATCTTTTAGGTGCCTTCCTCTCCTAAGAGGTGTAAGGAAAAGTTTAATGTCTCTAGAGCATGATTCAATGTCTCTACTATATGTTTCTATATTGCCATTTAGATTTTCTTTTTGTTCTACCAGCAATCAACACCCAAGAGTAGGGTATGTCCTAATGCCATAAACTACATAACAAAAATGTCTCTATAGTTCATCTAATCTTGGAGTGTCATATATGTCATAATTGATGCCTTTGAATTAGCACCCTTGGGGCCCGTTTGGTACATTGTATAGTACTAGCCTATATAGTACTAGTTTGTATGAACTAGTCTATATTGATTAACTTGTATAATATAATATAATATAATATAATATAATATAATATAATATAATATAATATATAATAATATTGTAATATCCAAAAATCTTAATAATAATATTTTATTCTTAAGCGGGGGATCGTGGGCCCTAATTAGCAAGGATTTGCGGGAAGCTTCGGGATTAGACCCGAGTAAGCATTTAATGTAGAAAAATTAAGATAAATTTTATTTATCTTATCTCTGTGATTTAGTATGCTAGGATGATAGAGGATCTCAAGGTGAATTTGGCGGTGCAATCGAATCTCGAATCGGAGTTAGATCGGATGAGTTATGGGCTGTGTAAGTCGGATAACTTAGGTAGGGATATTTTAGTCATTTGGACCCAACCGATGTCTATAAATTAGACCCTAGGGTGTGCAGCCAGGGGTTTTGAGCCACGCGCCAGCCGAGGCAAAGGAGAGGAGAGAGAGGGCACCATCGAGGAGGAGGAGCCGTCAGAGCCGGATTTTTGCGAGTTCGTCGGTGTCGATCAGGGAAAGATCATGCGCGTCTTTTTCTTCTATTTTTTCTCCGTCCGGTGAGTGGATTTAGGCCTTCTGTTAACCAATTCTTGATTCATGTCATTGTTATCATGTTTCAAGATTTTTCATCGATTTTTGATGTGTTTACTCGTATCGGATCGGAAGTCGAATCGGTCGCTTCTTAATTGAAAACATGTTATTTATCTCTTTTTGAATAAAATAATAATTTTCTTTCCTCTACCTTGTTGGCTTTAGGTTTTAAACCTTAGACTTAATCTCGATTTTGATGGTTTTGATGATAACAAACATGAGACTAAAGATTTCATTGAGAATATGTTTCAGGTTCCGATATCAATCAGCGTTCGATGTCCTTGATCAAAAATATCGGAAGAAATCGGAAATCGGAAGGCCATTGATCGTCGCACTCGGGTTCATCGCGGAAATCTCTCGAAGATCGATGAGTGCACCAAAGTCTCTTGGACGAGTCCAAAGATCAAGTCTATAGCCCTCCAAGATGATGCTCGTTGAAAGCCGGAACCCGGAATCGAAGCGCGAAAGAAATAGACTGAAGAAATAACATTCAGCCTAGGTTCGGTCGACCGACCAAAGGTAAAAAAGTAGTAGATCTACTTCGATCGACCGAGCGGTCGACCGATAGAAGCCCAAAATGGGCCGTAGCTCAGGCGGTTGACCCGTCGGTCGATCGACCTGCATTTACCCAAAGACGCATATCGCATCGGTCGACCAAAGAAGAAATCACGCGATCTCGCATCTGGGCGATCGACCCATCGGTCGACCGACCAGAGAGAAGAATGGAGCAGTCGAAAGACCGATCGATCGACCATTCGACCAGCGCTCTGCAACGGATAGTTTTCTATCCGTTGAAGCTGCCGTTTCTTCGTAAGGTATAAATATACCTCTTCTACTAATTTTTAAGAACTTTCCTTCACTCCTACAAATTTTTATTGAGCATTTAAAAGGAGATTAAAGCCTTCAAAGAGATTGTTTGGAGCGCGCGCTGATTTCTGTCGAGTTCTTCTACAAGCGCACAAGCTCTGCTTCCCTCAACTCTGCTACAACGAATTTATCTGACGAGTTGAAGGATTGAAGGATTGCAAAAGAGCTTCTTCTATTGGTTTCATTCTTAGCTCTTTTGATTGTAATTTTTAACTGTTTATTGTATCTGTTTTCTTTGATTTGGGTTTGTGAAGACCTAGTTGTTAGGTCTTGTTTGTGAAGTGGTATCCTTGGTATAGAAGGAGTAAAGCCACTTGTGTATACTTAGTGATTACTAGGATTAGTTCTAGTTGTCCCTTAGGTTGAGGTGGAAAAGTGCTCCCGGTAGGAAGGCGGGATACTTCCGGGTGTGGAAGTGCCTTCGGTTGGAGAGCGAAGACTTTCCAGTGAAAAGTTCTCATTGTAAGGGAAACTCTAATTAATCTAGTAAAATCTAGTTTGGAAATCCTAAGTGGGGTGCTTAGGTAGTGGAGTAGGCATTGGGGCCGAACCACTATAAATTGCGTGTTTGCATTGCTTTATTATTTATTTTAATTGCCTTATCATTTATCGCCTCCGCATATAATCATTGAATTGCAAATTGCCTAAACATGTTATCAAATGATTAAAAGTGGATTTAGGCTAATTAATTTAGTAAACACATTGTTCACCCCCCCCATCTAGTGTCGCCATTTCGCCCATATTTGGTATAAGAGAGGGTCGTAGATTGAGATTTCACCGTCTCCTCTACATCTAGCCTCAATCGGAAAAAAATGGCACTAGAAAGTATAGCATGTGCACTACCTAGGTTTGATGAAGAAAACTTTGGTGTTTGGAAGAGTAGGATGTATACCTTTCTTAAAACACAAAGTTTAGATTTATTGTGCATGCTAAAGAATGAGTATGTTGAGCCCACCATTGACTTAAATGATTGGACTCAAGAACAAATTAGATTATTTGAATTGAATGCTAAAATAATACATCTCCTATATTGCTCATTTTCAAATGAAATACTTGAAAAGGTCATGCATTGTTCATCCGCATTCGATATTTGGGCTTGTTTAAACATGCTTTATGATTATGCAAAAATTGAGGAGCTTACTACTTTCAATGAAGGAGGTGATGACAATTGGCATACCTCTGGTCCTAATGAAGTTTTTGATGCCCAAAGCACTTCTAGTCAAATAAGCACAAGCAAGAATCGAAAAAGAAAACTTAGGTGCTTCCTTTGCCAAGAGAAGGGACACAAGAAGAAGAATTGTCCACTCTTGAAAAAGTAATCCAAAAAGAAGTGTGCTTCCTCATCCACATCTCAAACAAGTGAAGCCTTTTCTAGACATGACGATGAAGCTACATCAAACGTTTGCCTCATGGGTCTTCGAGATGAGGTATATTCTCCATCTTCTAGTCATGTTCAAAATATTAATGATAGTTATTCTAGTAGCTCTAAATCCCTTGACATGTCTTATGAAGAACTACTAGAAGAAAGCAAGAAAATGTATGCCATACTTGTAAAAAAGAACAGGGAAAATAAGAAATTGAAGAAAGAAAACTTAAATCTTAGTTCTCAATTGCATGAATGCAAATTAGAAAATGAGAAAATGAAATCTAGTTCTTTTAATTCTTGCGATGATGATATGAAACTTGAGATTAAGGATTTGAAACATCTTAAGATCTCTTAGATTCATTTAAATATCATGAAAACTCATTTAAAATGAATCTTTACTATCTAGCATAAGTTAAGGTTTTAAAATGAAACTTTGCATTGAACCTTGCTATGTAGTATGTTGGCTTGCTAGTAGTCATATTATTTTATTATGATACTAATGAAATCTACTTGCAAGTTAAGAATTGGAAAGCTATGCTATCTAAAATAAAATGAAAAAGAAATGAAAAGGTTCGGCAAATTTCTAAGAAAAATGTATGAATTAATTTTGCAAAAACCATAGTATAATAATTGAATTTTCATGATTAATGATGTCTCTATACTCATGATTGATGATTGCATGATAAATGTTTGAATTTTCATGAGTAGAAAAAATCTTGATAACTTAGCTCATTTCATGATATCATGATATTTATAAAATTGAACTAGGTTAAAAATTCTTCTTTAAAGACTTCACTTTAAGTTAAAAATGAAATGAACATGTTTAGATACACACATGATATGATTCTAGAAGTTCAATCTTGAAAATTCATGTGTAGATGAAAATATGATAACTAGATCACATTAGTGGACTTAAGCTTAAAAGGTTTGACTCAAGTCAACAAATTAACTTGGACACTTGATTTTAAGTCCAAACCTCATAAACATGTTTAGAAATAGGTATGACATGTTTCCATGTACTTAGAGTGAAAAATTCATATGGATATGGATAAAATGACAATATAGGTCAATTCATGAAAACCTCTTTTGAACCATGTTGACCCAAGTCAACAAGTTGACTTAAAGATCTCATTTTCAATTCATATTTGTGGAACATGTTTAGATTTACTCATGTTAGGTATTCATAGGTTTAAATTTGAAAAATCATGAGTAAATGTTAAGATTGAAACATAACAAGTTTCATAAAAACTAGTTTAGTTTTGAATGAAACCATGCTATGTTGATATCTTAACTTAAGGACATAATTTTCATTTCAAACTTGACATATACTCTTTACATGATCACATTATGGTGTCATGAAAGTTTGAATGAAAATTAAACAAGTTTTAAGTAATAACTGAAAATTACAAGGGTTGCCATTTGTTCAACAATTGCTATCACCAATTTTAGATATTTCTAGGAAAATATAAAAAAATCTTTTTTAGATGATTCTTAAAACTACACATTCACTGAAAAATCTAGTTTTATGTGTAAAAATTTCAAAAAGTTCCAACAAAAATCTAATTTATAATGGAATTTTGAAGTTAGATTTTCAAAGTGAAAAAGTATCATCTTTTTAATATCAATTTTTTTTTTCAATACTTTGATTTTTCGGAAACTTCAAATGAAAGTTCATGGATACCATTTGGATTCCATTTCTAATATCATTCACACAATTTCATGAGTAAAATCATTCATAGGAATGATTTTGAAAATTTGAATGATAACTAGAAATATTCACTTCCACTACTAGAAAAATGGGCATCAGCAACGGCTGATGCCATTGCTGAGCCGTTGCTGAAGAGCATCAGCAACGGCCGCGCCGTTGCAATAGAGCCGTGACAGAAAGTCGTGTTGCTGATAACTTAGCAACGGATCAGCAATGGCCGCTCGGGCCGTCTCTCAAAACATTATCAGCAACGGCCGCTCGGGCCATCGCTAAAAATATTATCAGCAACGGTTTTGCCACAGACCCGGAGCCGTTGCTGATAACATTAATAGCAATGGCCGCTGAGTCCGTAGCAACGCCGTTAGTAAAACCCCGTCGCTAAGCCGTTGCTGTAGGTCATCAGCAACGGCTTTCGATACACTTTTAGCAACGGCTTTCCCACGGACGGCCGTGGGAAAGCCGTTGCTGATGATGTGTACCTGGAAATAGAAAAATTGAAAATTTCAAATTTTCATTGATACATTGATACATTATCTGATACATAACTCACACACCCATACCCTCATACACACATTCATTCACACATCACAAACACCTCATACACACATTCATTCACACATCACAAACACACCAAGATATACATCAAAACAATTATATTTATATTGATAATTATCCACGATAGTATAAAAACAATTCAAATGCAAAATTGAAGTATCAATATCCAAACAAAATAAGTTAAACAAGTTCAATATCTCAGTAACAAGTTCAATATCCAAACAAAAAATCTCACGATCACGATGGAGGATGGTCTGGATCATATGGCGGGGTCTGGAGTGCTTGAGTGTACACCAGCGTGGACTGACTCGAGGACGATGGATTAGATGATGCCGAAGAGATGCCTACTTCGGGATGACCTGACATGTTGCGTAGCATAGATTGTATATCCGCCATCATCTGACTCTGGCGCTCTATCATCTCAGTCTGACGCGCGACCGTCTCCTCTAGAGTCCTTATTCTGCTACTATGATCATAACTGGATCTAGAGGTGGACGGCCGCTCACCAGCGACCGGAGGGGTCGGTGCCCCAAGTGGCCCTAGTACGGCTCGCGCATGACCACTATCTGCGAAGCCATATACGCGGCCATGGTCCCAGCCACCTGTGGCCTCGACCCACGATGCTGCGTCAAAGTCCTCGGGGGTACCCCCGCGCTGCACCATCGTCTGGCTGTAGGTCTCCTACTCGAGTTTGATTTTTTGTTTAATATTTATCATAAAACTTAAATTATAAATATATAATGAATAATTTAAACAAATATATAATTACCATAATGTATGCAGCGCGGTTGTCGATGTACTCCCCCGTCCCATGTGCTCGACGGTGAGTCCGCTCAAACACCGCCATCGGGGAGGGTCGCTGGACAGTCCCGTCATCCGACACCGTCGTCTACATTTACAAAACAAATACATTAATTAGTACACATAGTAACAAAAAAAATATATAATTAAAAGATATACTTACCATACGGTTCGCGTGCACTGCAAATGCAACAGAGCCGCCGGTGTGACGCGCTGCTCCCCCCGACATGCGATTTCTAGCCGCATTCCGAGAAACCTACTGCCATCAATCCGTCGACCATATCCCCATGAGCTGGTCCCATATATCCGGAGTAATCCAACCGGGGCCGTATCCCCAAGTCTCCGCGATGTTAGTGGTCCCAGCTCGGGCCATCGCCTGGGACCGAGCCTGCCCCAGCTGCCCGTTGTACCTTGCCCGGGAAATAGCCTCCCAGACAGCGTAAATGAAGGGCCTCTGGTCCTCGGCCCATGTATAGCGAGCCTACAAAATAATAATATCAGTACCAATATTAATATATCATCATGCATGTAAAAAAAAAAATAATACGTGCCTCAAACTCGCGCCATAACATGTCGACGTGCTCGCTAGGCACGTGAGACCACGTAGGCCATGCCCCGTGCATGTATCGTCGAATAGTAGAAGAAATGCTCCTTGACACTTCTTCTTGCTCGAACCTGCACAACAAAAATAAATTTTAATATTATATTATGATATAATGAATTTGTAATGATTCATAATTCATGATATATTACCGCTCCCCAATCACACTAATCAATCTACGTGACTCTGTGGCTGGTGGAGGCTGCCACCTGTTCGACCCGCGTGGCCGCCTACGTCTGGATGTACTAGCCTCGGCAGTATCATCCTCATGAGGATCAGCAATAGGAGGATCAGCAGCATGAGTAAGTGCTGGAGTCTCACCGATCAGAGACTCCGAAGCTCTCCTGCGTCGATAACCACGACCAGACATATCTGTCGAACAGACATATAATCAGATTATTGTATAAATAGTAGAGATATATTTAATAAAATATATACTTTACAATTATTCCTCATCATCTGAATAATAGTCTTCAAATTCTTCTTCTTCTTCCTCTTCTTCATCTTCTTCATCTCCAGCTTCCTCAATTTCATGATCGTCATCATCAGCATATTCAACTTCTAATTGAATTGATGTTGTGTCTGCATCCTCGAGTATTGGAATAATACGATCCACAGCAGGAAGATCATTTTCTTGATAGAAACCAGGAGGATCATTTTCTCCTACTATCGGATCAATTTTTTCTCTACATTTTGTCTTAAAGACTACACGCCAATCTGCTCTATCTTTATTTCGAGCCGGATACTTCGCGTAATATACTTGTTCGGCTTGTGATGCCAATATAAAAGGCTCATTTGCTGCCAATTTCGATTTGTAATTAACCTCAACAAGTTTGTATTTTGGATGAACTTTCATGCCCCTTTCTGTTGTATCGAACCAATGACATCTAAATAGGATCACTGATTTCAAGCCGAAGTAGTGCAACTCTATCACTTCTTCCACCAGTCCATAAAAATCCATATCACATTCAACATAGGTTGTCCCTTTCACGCAGACCCCAGCATTCATCGTCTTCTTTGTACGTAAATGAATATTCAACCGTGTGAAATTTATACCCGTTAACAAAATATCCGCTATAGCACGACACAAGTCGCGACGGTCCACTAACAAACTCAAATATTCTTTCATCTATTTCAGCTCTGTGATCTTTGCTGTAAGTCTGAATCCAAGTAGGGAAATCACGATTCCGTAATCTCTCCAATTCTTGATCGTTGTGAATAGAGTATTTTTGCACCATCTCAATGTCAAATATTTCAATGAATTGTTCAATCTCTGGACAATTGAGTAATACATACAAGTGTGCCAAATGATACTCTTCATCGCTTAAGTGTCGAGATGGACGAGAACCAAAAGCACGACCAGAGTGACAAAATATATTTAAACGTCCATCTGAATGTCGAACACCCCCGTCGTCGTTACGTGGAAGACGATCAAATCTTGTATGTACTGTCGATTCAAAGTAAAATGAGCAGAATGTTGAAATTTCTTGGATGATATACGATTCAGATATTGATCCTTCAACAGCTGCGGTGTTCTTTACTTTTTTCTTCAGACGATTCATGTATCTTTTAAATAAGTACATCCACCGATATTGAACGGGGCCACAAACTCGTGCCTCGTATGCCAAGTGTATCGGTAGATGCTCCATCGACTCAAAAAATGCAGGAGGGAAAAACTGCTCCAGCTTGCATATGATTTCAATAATATTATTTTCAAGTGTTGACATATCTTCGACTCGAAGGACATTTGCACAGATGTTTCTAAAAAACATACTTAATTCAGTCAACGGACCCCAAATATTATCAGGTAGAAGATCTCGAAATGCGATCGGAAGTAATCTCTGCATGAATACATGACAATCATGGCTCTTCATCCCTGATATTTTGCAATCATCGACGTTCACACATCGAGATAAGTTTGAAGCATATCCATCGGGTAATCTGAGTTCTTTTACCCATTGACAAACATCTTTGATCTATTGTTTATTTAACATATATAGGGCATTCGGTTTCAGATATCGTCCGTTGACCTCTTGTAACTCCAACTCTGGTCTTTTACAAAGTATTTTTAGATCATGTCGGGCTTTGACATTATCTTTAGTTTTTCCAGAAATATCCATCAAAGTGTTGAAAATATTATCAAACACATTTTTTTCAATGTGCATGACATCTAAATTATGTCGAATCAATAATGAACTCCAATAGGGCAATTCCCAAAAGATACTTTTTTTCACCCAGTTGTGTGTTTGGCCAAAACCTGACACTCTTTCATTGCGACCAAATACTATATCTGGAAGTGCTGAAACACGTGCTAACATATGTTCACCAGACAACATCGGTGGTGGCCCATCTCTTTCGACTCTGCCCTTAGTAAATTTATTACGATTCCTTCGATACTGATGATTAACCGGTAGGAATCGACGATGCCAATCAAAGAATGAGATTTTTCGTCCGTTCTGAAGACTGATTGATTTAGAGTGTTCCATACAATACGGACAAGAGAGTCGGCCGTGAGTGCTCCAACCCGACAACATGCCGTACGCGGGGAAATCATTGATTGTCCACAAGACCGCGGCCTTTAAATTGAAGTTTTGCTTCCGATGACAATCATAAGTGACAGCTCCCTCAGTCCACAATATTTTCAATTCACCTATCAAGGGTCTGAGAAATATGTCAATTTCTTTTCGCGGACCCTTAGGACCCGGAATAATCATCGAAAGATAAATAAATTCATCTTTCATGCACATTGACGGTGGCAAATTATAAACTGTCAACAGCACTGGTCAAACTGAATAAGGAGTTGCAGAATGTCCAAACGGATTAAAGCCATCTGTGCACAATCCCAATCTGATATTTCTAGTATCCCTAGCAAATGAAGGATAACATGTATCCAAATGTTTCCATGCTTCACTGTCAGATGGATGAGTCATTACTGTATCATCACGACTTCTTGCATGCCATCTCATGTAGGGGGCTGTCTTTTCCGACATGAATAATCTTTGAAGCCTCGGTGTTAGTGAAAAATACCGAAGCACCTTAAACGAGATATTTTTCTATCGGACCAATTTCTTCTCCTTGTAACGAGGGTGTTGACATACAGGGCATTTATCCAACTGCACATTTTCTTTATAATATAAAATGCAGTTATTTTGGCACGCGTGTATTTTTTCGTACCCAAGCCCCAATTTTCTCATTAGCTTTTTAGTCTTATAAAAAGTTGGCTCAAACTTGTTATCAGTAGGCAGCATTCCATTAATCAATCCAGCAATCCGATCATACGCAACTCCGCTGATATTACAATCGGCCTTGATGTTTAAGAGCTATGTCATTGCTGAAAACCTAGTGTATTTAGGACAATTCTCATACAAAGGTTCATCGACAGCTTTCAACATCTCGTAAAATTCTGCAGCTTCTTTATTTGGTAATTCAATCTCTACAGCAGCCCCTACTTCTGTGATATCAACCGCTGTAGTATCTGGTGAGACTGATGTCTGAAGAACTGGCCGATCAACATTATCATTCAGGTGGAATTGACCCCCAAGACTATCAAGTATCATAGTTATATAGGGATTACATTGACTGGATGAAGAAGCACCAGCAGAGGAAGATTCACCATATGTCTGAACGACAAGATTGCTCGACGTCCCGACTTCGCGTGACTCCCCGTGACAAGTCCATAGAAAATATCTTGGTGCAAATCCTTTGGTATATAGATGCAGAGTGACAGTCTCCCGATCCAAAAATCGTCCATTTGAACAAATGCGGCACGGACATTGGATTTGATCACCCATGCTAACGAAATTCTGATTCGAATAGGCGAAATTTTGGAAGTACGTTACGCCTAATCGAAACTCATTCGTTAAAGCTCCACGATCAAGATGTCGGTACATCCAACTTCGATCAGCCGACATGATTCTGTCAATCAATGATAATTTCTTTGGTTAATGTCTTTAGGTGAGATTGTCCTATTCCATTCGGGATTTATGTTATTTGAACTTCACTTACGTTTTTATTTTAACTGTTAACTAATTATTCTAAATTTCGGCAACATCTCCCTATAGTTCTCCGAATACGCATATCATTTGGGCGCGTATCGGAGAACAAGAGAGATGTTGCCGAAATTTAGAATAATTAGTTAACAGTTAAAATAAAAACGTAAGTGCAGTACAAATAACTATATTCTCAAATTGTCCAATCAGGGACAATTCAAGAATTGTACATCGTATAAAAGATCATCTACTTCTTTTACACAAACATACAATTCCCGAACAGATCTAAGGTTTTGCTAAATCATATCCGACTCGTCGATGCGTACGTGAAACATATGAACTCGTCGGATGCATGATTATTTTCTAAATGTTTCGAGACCGTTCGAGTCCATATTGGACGATTCCGGCGCGCATCCGAAGTGGACGATTCTGGCGCGCGTCCGAAGTGGACGATTCCGGCGCGCGTCCGAAATTAATCTAAACCCTAATAATTAATCTAACAAATTAAACAATTAATCTAAATAATTAATTAACAATTAATTAACAATTATAAAACAATTATAAAATAATAAAAAATTATATATATATTTATAAATTCCGGCGCCAGAGTCAGGTGGACTCCGGCGCCAGCGTACAGTGGCCGGACACACTGTCCGGCCACTGTACAAGGTCCAGCGGCGGCCATCGGCCGATCGCCGCCGGCCGAAACCCTAGAAATAGGGTTTTGGTCGGACTAATTCCCGCCGGCTGCAACGGGAAGAGACGGCCGACCGACGAGGCATACCTGAACAAGTCGGCAGCAGCGGGAGGAGGAAGAGGCATCGTCGGCGTCGGCAGCAGCGGCAGCGGCGGCGAGAGGCGAGAGCAGGAGCGGCGGCGGCAGCAGCGGGAGGAAGAAGGGTCGGGCGCGACTGGTGCCCTATATAAACTTATCAGCAACGGCTCACTCGCCCGTTAGAAAGCCATTGCTGATAAGTTATCATCAGCAACGGCTCACTTGTCCGTTAGAAAGCCGTTGCTGATAATTAAAATATCAGCAACGGCTCGCCTTTCCGTCAGAAAGCCGTTGCAGATAATTAAAATAATCCGCAATGGCTCGCGTGTCCGTTAGAACGCCGTTGCAGATACAAATATCTACAACGGCTTGAGCGGCCGTTGCTGAAGACCTAATTTCTAGTAGTGTTCTTTCATCGAAAACAATATTGGATGAAAAATAGTCTTTGAAAATTCTTTTGAGTTCAAACTTCATTCATGTATTTCAAATGATCATTCAATATTTGGTATCAAAAAAAAAATTCATCAAAAATTTGGTACCAAAATTTTTCATTGAAAATATGGTTTTGTATAAACTTAAAAGTTTAATTTTTTAAAACTAGAAGTATAGGTTGACTTAAGTCAACAAAGTGAATTAAAAATTTCATCTTAAGCCCAAACTTGATTCATAGACTTATATTATCTCATGTTAGATGTCCAAATGCCTAAGTTTGAGAAAACATGAGTAGATAGCAAAACTTGAGACTTAGCATTTTCATAGTTTTCATACTTATTTCAAATGAAAACTTGCTTAGTTTATATTTGGATCAAATGACATAAGTTTCACTTCAAACTTGATATACATGATTTAAATGACCATATTTTGGTAGTTTGAAAGTTTGAATGAAACCAAAATGTCATGAAAACATTCATACTTGAGATCATACATGACTTAATTTTGAATTCCTATTGCGTTTTTGAACATATCATGTATAAATTAAGTTTCATGTTAATTACTTATTTTCCATCCCTTTGGTTGAGATTTTTATGTTTCATGAAAAATACTCTTTAGAGTCTCAACTAAAAAAAATAATTGTGTTTCATCCATTTGATTAGATTGACCTTTCTTGCCCTTTTTGATTGATGTCAAAAGGGGGAGAGAAGAATTTAGGTATAAAGGGGGAGAAATGTATAGTTAAAATTGGGAGATAAGTATAGGTAAAGAGGAGGAAAATATAGGAAATCCATGCATATAGATAGGGGGAAAAATCCCTTGGTTGATATCCTTCTATGCTTTAATGTATATAATTTCTTAAGGATGTTTGTCATCATCAAAAAGGGGGAGATTGTTGGCTTTAGATTTTCAACCTTAGCCTTAATCTCGGTTCTGATGGTTTTGATGATAACAAACATGGGACTAATGATTTCATTGAGAATATGTTTCAGGTTCCATATCAATTAGCGTTCGATGTCCTCGATCAAAAATATCGGAAGAAATCGGAAATCAAAAAGACATTGATCGTCGCGCTCGGGTTCATCGCGGAAATCTCTCAAAGATCGACGAGTGCACCATAGTCGCTTGGATGAGTCCAAAGATCAAGTCTAAAGTCCTCCAAGATGATGCTCGTTGAAAGCCGAAACCCGAAATCGAAGCGCGGAAGAAATAGGCTGAAGAAATAACATTCAGCGTAGGTTCGATCGATCAGTCGATCGACCGACCGAAGGTAAAAAAGCAGCAAAGCTACTTTGGTCGACTGGGCGATCGACCAATAGAAGCCCAAAATGGGCAATAGCTCGGGCGGTCGATCGACCTGCTGATACTCGAAGACGCAGATCGCATCGGTCGACCGAAGAAGAAATCGCGAGATCTCGCGTCTGGGCGGTCGACCCATCGGTCGACCAACCAGAGAGAAGAATGGAGCGGTCGAAAGACCGGTCGACCGACCATTCGACTAGCGCTCTGCAATGGATAGTTTTCTATCCGTTGAAGCTGTCGTTTCTTCGTAAGGTATAAATATACTTCTTCTACTGATTTTTAAGAACTTTCCTTCACTCCTACAGATTTTTATTGAGCATTTAAAAGGAGATTAAAGCCTTCAAAGAGATTGTTTGGAGCGCGCGCTGATTTCTGTCGAGTTCTTCTACAAGCGCACAAGCTCTGCTTCCCTCAACTCTGCTGCAACGAATTTATCTAACGAGTTGAAGGATTGAAGGATTGCAAAAGAGCTTCTTCTATTGGTTTCATTCTTAGCTCTTTTGATTGTAATTTTTAACTGTTAATTGTATATGTTTTCTTTGATTTGGGTTTGTGAAGACCTAGTTGTTAGGTCTTGTTTGTGAAGTGGTATCCTTGGTGTAGAAGGAGTAAAACCACTTGTGTATATTTAGTGATTACTAGGATTAGTAGTTGTCCCTTAGGTTGAGGTGGGAAAGTACTCCCGATAGGAAGGCATGATACTTCCAGGTGTGGAAGTGCCTTCGGTTGGAGAGCGAAGACTTTCCGGTGAAAAGTCCTCGTTGTAAGGGAAACTCTAATTAATCTAGTAAAATCTAGTTTGGAAATCCTAAGCGGGGTGCTTAGGTAGTGGAGTAGGCATTGAGGCCGAACCACTATAAATTGCGTGTTTGCATTGCTTTATTGTTTGTTTTAATTGCCTTATCATTTATCGCCTCCGCATATAATCATTGAATTGCAAATTGCCTAAACAAGTTATCAAACGATTAAAAGTGCATTTAGGCTAATTAATTTAGTAAACACACTATTCACCCCCCTCTAGTGTCGCCATTTCGCCCACATACCCTTCCTGTTTACTGTGTTGGCAGGCACCGGCCGCGCTAGGAGGCGGTGCCTGTCGAGGCGCCGCGGCGGCGACGGCTGTGGGTGCCGACGAACCATCGCGGAGGCAGTGGCGCCCGGCGTGGCAGCGGGGCATCGGCAGGTGGGTGAGGAGAGGTGGAGAAGATGACCTAAGGGATGAGATGAAAGGGAGGGTTGGGATTAATTTGGGTGAGATGAAGGGTTGGATTGAATTGGTTGAGATGAAGGGCTGAGATTAGATCTTGTGTAGATGTAAGGCTTAGATTGCATCATGTAGATGGAGGAATGAGATTACATCAGGATAGATGTAAGGCTGTGCATGCGTCATGTTTGATGTAAGGCTGAGATTCATCTGGTTAGATGGAAGGCCGAGATTGCATCAAGTTAGAGGAAGGGCTGTGATTGCGTTTGATTAGAGCAAGGGTTGTGATTGCATCTGGTTAGATGAAAGGCTGTGATTATATCATGTAGATGGAGAGCTGTGATTGCATCTGGTTAGATGGAGGGATGTGGTTACATTTGATTAGATGTAAGACTATGATTTCATCATGTAGATGGAGGACGAAAATTGCATCTGGCTAGATGTAAGACTGAGATTACATCATGTTAAATAGAGGGCTATGATTGCATCAGATTAGATAGAAGACTATGATGTGATCCTGTTTAGATGAAAGGCTGAGATTTCGTTGCTGATTTATTGATTGTAGCACCGTCATATTTATTCGTAACATTGATTTATTAGATAAATTAAAGGTTTTTCTCTCATTATTCTAAATAATTATTTGGAGGCCTTAAAGTTAGCGAAATTATTCATGTTATATATGAATTTTCACCTAATCGATGTTCTGGATTCATTGGTGAGGTCTTTTTCGCCATCAGACCTTCGTATTTTGAAAACAGTAGGCGGATGTCACCTCGTTTTAAGTGTCAAGCTGAAAAATCAAACTTTATATATTTTATGATTCGATCTAAGATGATTCATGGATATAGTAGTTAATGAGGTAAATTTTATCCTAGATCAGTGATTTCTGTGACGAGTTATTTTATCATGTTTCAGTTCATTGACTTATAATTGGAGTTTCTTTTTGCACTGATTTCATGATACACGTGCATCTTTTCTTATAGTGTTACAAGTCTATTTTATGATTGTTTATTTATGTTGAGCAATCATGATTTATGGGCACTATTTCTACATATATATTTATATGTGATTGTGATGTATAGCAGGAGGAGGTGAAGGATGAGGTATGCACTTGACATATCATTTATTACTTGTTGGTAGCACATATTGTTCATACTTATATACTTGCGTGTGTGGTGTTGTGATGTGCTTGTTGCATTTCTCGGAAGCCTCGCTGGTGAGGGGAGGGTATGCCCTAAAGAGACAGCGTTGGCCTTATTCCGGAAGTCCGGCTGGTGATGGGAGATCATACCCCAAAGAGATAGTCCAGAGACCTAAGCAGGTGAGGGGAACGTATGCCCCAACAGGCTAGCTCGGAAGAGCTAGTGTCGGTGAGGGGAGGGCATGCCCCAAAGAGACGACATTGAGCTGGGTGGTAGTTTGGCGGCCATCCGTCTACCTACCCTATGTGGCTATGTGGGATCGACGGGTCCGGAGAGCATGCATATGATTGGGGTGTTGCATTGCATGCATATGATTGAGGTATTGCATTCATCCTATTTTATTATTGTGGATATGTTTATAACTATTGATGAATGCTTATACTTATTGTTGTGGATATGAGTAGAGTAGCGGATGTGTTATTGATGCTTGTCCCTCATTTTTAAAAAGATATTTTATACTTGTTGACGGATGTTGATTTCATGCATAGAGCTATGGATATATTATTGCTGATTCCTTCTGACGTTGTTGTTACGTTATTTATATCGACTATTTGTGTTTTTATGCATGATGATTGATTTGGTGAATTGAGGACTGATCTACTCACTAATTAAGTCCTAGTTGGACTTATCCCTCATTACTATTGTTTTACAGCACCCGAGTTAGATCAGAGAGGAATCGAGGTGCAGTAGCGCGGTTGGTGGCGGCAGGGCAGCGGGTCTCGTGACATGTCGTGATCGAGGAGGATATCTGAGTCATTTAGTGTCTCTTTGAGTTGTTGAGTCATGTTGACTCGGGTCGTGGTTTCCGCATTTTATTTTTATTTGGGGAGTCTTGTTTATTTATTTGAACTCCTTTTTAATAAATTTGTTCAGTGTGTTCATATTGAGTTTTGGTTTGGTTTGGTTCGTGGTGTCATGTCTATTCATTTCAAAAAAAAATCTTTCACTGTTCAAGTTATTGTTGTTTTTTTTTAGTTGGGTTAGACTTTGGGGTACATGGAGTATCCTGGCCAGTCATACCGGATTTGGGGTGTGACAAATATACACTATAATATTATATTATTTGTAATAATATAATATAATATAATATAATATAATATAATATAATATAATATAATATAATATAATATAACAATGATTATTACTAATAAAGTTATAGTGCGGGCTAATGAAGAACTTTGAGAGTGTATTACTAGTGGCAGCTTATGGGGTACTATTTTTAGTGTAGGTATTAGTTAGTATTTTTTCCAAGTACTGTATAGTATTACCCTAATACTATACATGATGCTTATACGGGATACCAAAGAGGCCCTTGGGGTCAAATTTTGTATATATATCTATTTTATTCACAGGTCCCAGGCTTGGGACAACACAACAAATAATTTCAACTTGAACCAAAAATAATTCCAGCAAATAATAAATTGATTTCAGCATTAAAAAAAAAATCAATTTCTACAATCACCAAATTAATTACAGCACCTAGTTAATTTAATTCCTGCATTTGCCAAATTATTTACAGCATCAACTTAACTCAATTTCAGGACTTCTAAATCAATTTCAGCACCAAATCAATTTAATTCCAGGTTCAACTAAAATTTATATCTATTGACATCAAAACCGATAGGGTCATTGGCCATCACAATATATCTATTGTATAGTGGCTTGAATCAACTTATTTCAAGATATATAGGAGTACAAACCACTAACACTCGTAGCAAGAAGCTATCATAAAGAATAATGAAATGCTACAAATAAGCTGACTTGACTAGATTACGTGGGCGCAGCAAAAGTATCGTACCGAACTAATAATCCTTTCCTATCTATCAACCTCATACAACATAGAGTAGCAGAAGTTTGAATGGTAAGATCATATGCAAGAACATTGAACGGTTGACTTCGGATATCACTATGTCAGGCTACGAGAACACGATCAGTGCAACTATTAAAAAAATATATGCAACGGGATCTATCTCCCATATTACAGTCGACGCAGCCAAATGAAATCCGAAAACACGTCGATCTAAAACTACAATTAGACTATATATGAACTCCGACGGCTGGATATATCTCTAAAAAAAACCAATGCAATTAATTGTGCCGATCCAAACCCATCATGCTGAATCATCAAATCCTATACCTCTCAAATCAAAGACCGGAAACAATCGGAAGAACGAATAGACCTTTCTGTACGACGACCAAATATATATAAGAACAAACGAAATGGACATGAAATCCATGAGACTGAAAAACGGAAAGGGAAGCCCTTGTAAAATTTCAATCATGAATTAATCAAAAATTTCATATTTTTGTTTCATCCGCCGCATTTAAGATCGGCGGCCATATTATAAGAGTTGGGGAGAAATCCACTTACCTTGACTCGACAGAAAAGGATTTTCGATCTTCGACGGCGACACCCAAATCCGGCGCCGCCTCCTTGCATCGACTCCCTCCCTCTCTCGATCTGGGCGTCTGTCCGTGTGTGTGGCACTATACCGATCAATTAGCAATTTTATTAACCAGTTCATTAACTTTGATAAACCGTCACTTCGATTTCGATTTTTTCAGTTTAGTTAATCGATAGTTTTCGGTTAACCAATAACATTGTTTAACCTACAAATATAGTAACATTATACAAATCATATATGGAGAAAAATTCAAACAAATATCGAATCATCATTAAGAAGAAAAAAAAATTAAAATCACTTGAGCCAAGATAATATGATGCAAAAATTAATAATATATATAATATATATATTTTTATAATTTTCACAATTTTATCATGTATTATTATATTTTTTTATAATTTATAAATTATTTGATTAATTTTTTAAATTTTTTATAATTTATAAATCATTATATATATATATAATATTAAACCGATCGGTTAACCGAAACCAGTGGACATTTTAAACCGCGGACCGAACTCGAATTCGGAAATCGAATTTTTCAAAAATATAATCCGAAATCGAAAAAATCGGTTTGGTTTCGGACCTGTTTTTTTGTTAACCGAACATTATAACGATGTTTTATTTATTTTATATATTAGTATAGAATTAATTTCATTAGTATTATTAATTTTATAAAATTATTTTGATCCTGTACGACATTGTTCAAAAATTTTCTTTTATTTTTTTTTTCTTTGAAAACAGGGCAGCGGCCAGCGCTCTCAGCGCTGCCCGCCATTTTCGTTTTTTAATTCAATACGGCAGCGCTGCGGCAGCTGCCTTCTCTCTCTCTCTCATTTTTTTATTTTTCAAATAAAGGGAAGTGCTGACGTGCTGTCAGCACAGCCCTTCCTTCATTTTTGTTTTCTTACTTTGATTATTGAATTATTTTGCTGTATTTTTTTTCATATATAAATATATAATTCTTATTTTATTTTAGTTGTTTTAAATGGTTGTTTTTTCTTTGTTTTTTTTAATTTTTAAAATTATATTTTATTTTTGCTTTTTATTTTATTATATATTTTATATCCTTATTTAATTTTTATTAATTTTTATTTTTTTTATTTGTTTTGGTTTTATCCTTTTTAATATACTTTTAGTCTCATTTCAGTTTTTACAAATTTTTCTTTTTTAAAAAAATATTTTTATTATTTTTGTTTTTCTTCTCTTTTTAATAGACTTTTATTATTATTTCATTTTTTACAAAAAAAAAATCTTTGTTTTAAAAATAGTTCATTTTAATTTTTTTAATATTTTATTTTATTTTTCTTTTACTTATATATTTTTCTTTTTAATTTTTTTGTTATTTTTTTGTTTTCTTTTGTTTTTAAATTGTATTTGTTTTTATTTTTACATATTTTTATTTTTATTTTATTTTCTATAAAATTTTGATTTCGAATTTTACATTATTCTAAAATTTGGTAGTATTATTTTTTAAAAAATAAATAAATATATAACATTATTATTATATTTTATTTATTTAGCTATTAAAATGTGATTTTATAATTTAATTAATTTATTGAGTTCTTTTTTAATTCGGTTCAACTTGCTACATTAAAAACTAAGTTTGACTATCACATTTGAAAGAAAATTTTAAATTTTTAACTAAACACATATGTTCCACTTGCATTATTATATAAAGAAAAGAAATATATATATATACACCGTTTCACATTATATATTATCTATTTTTTTTTTATACTTTCAACTATAAGATTTATATTCTAAAATTATATCATCAATATAGTAGATAAAATAAGAATTAAGAAAAAAAATACAAAATAAAAATAATTTTTATTTAAAAGAAAAGAAAAGAAATTATAATTAATAAACAACAGCACTGAGAAGAGCCACTCTCTCAGCGCTAACGTACAAATGGGCAGCGCTTACGGCAGCGCTCCGCTCAGCGTTGCCATTGTCTTATTAGAAAAAGGAAAACATGGGATGATACAAAATCTGTCCATACACCTTCTCCCCTTCCATTTTTCACTTTTAAAAAATATATTATCTATATATTTTTCTTTTTTATACTTTCAACTATAAGATTTATTTTCTAAAATTATATCATCAATTTAGTAGATAAAATAAGAATTAATAATAAAAAATATATAAAATAAAAATAAAATTATTTGTTTAAAAAAGAAAAGAAATTATAATTAATAAACAGCATAGCTGAGAAGAGCGCCTAGAGTAGCCCTCCGCTGCCATTGTCTTATTAGAAAAAAGAAAACATGGGATGAAACGAAAAAAACTATTATGGAGTCCGGCTCCAAAGAAAAACTTTATGGAGCCGGGCTCCAATGATGAGACACAAATCTTAAAGTAAAATTAAAGCTGCTTTGAGATTCGTGTTTCACCATTGGAGCCCGGCTCCATAAAGATTTTCTATGGAGCCGGGCTCCATAATAGTTTTCTTCCTATGAAATTGTACGAAATTCGTTCGTACACCTTCTCCCCTTCCATTTTTTACCTTAACAAGCAAAACAAACATGGGCATTGGGCAGCGCTTGCCGCTTAGAGCAGGTGAGCCGCGCTCAGCAGCGGCAGGGTTGTTTTTTTTTATTTAAAAAAAAACAAAAGGAAAAAAAAGAAAAAAGAAAAACG